>CM029601.1:46381560-47581560 GCA_017311375.1 Mytilus coruscus
TAATGAACAATTTAATCATCATCAGATTTGCTCTAAATGCTTTGGTTTCAGAGATATAAGCCAAAAACAGCATTTTACCCTATGTACTATTTTTTAGCCATGTCGGCCATCTTGGTTCGCGGGCGGGGTCATCGGACACATTTTTTAATCTAGATACCCTAATGATGATTGTGGACAACTTTGGTTAAATTTGTCTTAGTAGTTTCAGAGGAGAAGATTTCAGTAAAAGATTACAAAAATTTACGAAAAATGGTTAAAAATTGACTATATAGGGCAATAACTCCTTAAGGGGTCAACTGACAATTTTGGTCAAGTTGACTTATTTGTAGATCTTACTTTGCTGAACATTATTGCTGTTTACAGTTTATCTCTATCTATAATAATATTCAAAATAATAACCAAAAGCTGCAAAATTTTCTTAAAATTACCAATTCAGGGGCAGCAACCCAACAACATGTTGCGTGATTGGTCTGAAAATTGCAGGGCAGATAGATTTTGACCTTATGAACAATTTTATCATCGTCAGATTTGCTTAAATGCTTTGGTTTCAGAGATATGAACCAAAAACTGCATTTTACCCTATGTACTATTTTTAGCCGTGTCGGCCATCTTGGTTCGCGGGCGGGGTCATCGGGCCAGGCGAGCTAAAAAAAGTGATGACTACAAATTCACAATTAAGAACCCCTAGTTCTGCAACTCCATTGGAAACAGCAAATCTCTATCACAAAATTTAATGAGAAAAATAAGCTGTGGATAAGCAAATAAACTGGGAGATATATACATGTACACAAATTTCAGGTGCCTAAAGAATTGTTAGATATACCGGTAGAAGGATTACAATGTGAAAATTGAAATCACCTCTTTTGTCATAAAGTTAAGTTCTCAGCCGGTCTATCAAATTGTATAAGGTAAGACAAGAAAAATACCTAACTGTATATTTGGTATCATTTTTTGGAAGTTCAAAGGGATAGATGCGATTGCCATTATCACCATTCTTTAGTTGTATAGTGAGAGAACCGTTTACGCATAGGAAAACAGGGCGGATTCAGGGTTTTTGAAATGGGGCGTAGTTCCAGAAAACCTAAGTGATGCGAGAAAAAAAATTGGATGATTTTATGCTGAAAATCGTAAGATACATTCGATTTTTTACGCCCTCTACGCCCTATCCAGGATCCGCTACTGACTGGGAAAGAGAGGTTAAATGATAATGCAGCTATATTTATTTGCATTCCTTTATAGAAGCCTCTGTATGAAGTCTGCGTCATATAACATGTCGACCAAACGCAACACATTTGTTGTCAATGAAAAACGGGATATTGATGATGTCAGTTTTAAGGAACTTCTTGTTCTAGTGGTATTTATAAGGTATCTGTCTTTTGCTTACAGGATATTTGTATCAACATTGAATCTTTAATTAAAACGGTTGATTCAATTCTTTCAAGCTGTCAAATATAATTTTAGAAGGAAAATACATTGTAGAATTGTACATTGCATCTTCCTTATTTTTTAGTCAAACATTTAGTGAGGCAGTTGCCTAATTGTCTCAAGGGAAGCTACGCCTCTGAGTATGTCACAAATGAACATACGGTGACATATAGTTGTTTAATACTCGTTTTTTAGTCTCTGGTGGAAACTTCCGAATTTTGTGCAAGTTCGTACCTAGATCATATAAATGTCATTACAAACAACCTTGTATTACTGGGTCTTCCAAGTGCTCCACGAAACCTCTTTCTAAATTATTAAATATCACTTTTATCAGCAGTCAAAGCCGGGCTTCAAAGTTATTGTGAAACGACATATTCTAGAGGCGGTGTGAATCAGATATGGATACTAAAAATACCAAAGATCTGTAAGTCAGAGTACATACTTACAAACTAATACTCTTTCATCTTGCAATAGTTTTAAAACATTTGACGTCTGAAAGATTTGGCAATGCTTTGTTTCATAGAAAAGAAGGGCCAACGCTGACATAAGTATCTTGACTGTCTTATAAATGGAGGGATAAATCGTATTTTGTAAGAAATCACTCTTGTTCAAACAAAAGATTCTCTGAAACTGACATTATCATGATGCTTGATTTCTTGGTTAACAACATATTTGTTACTTTTGGAGGACGTGATTTTCAACAAACAATCGGCATTCCCATGAGATTCATCTGTCCTCCTCTTCTGTCTGACTTTTTCCTTTATTCATATGAGGCTGATTTCATACAGGAGCTTCTTAGGAAGAACGAAAAAAAAAAAAAGCTAGCATTATTCCTTAACTTCATTTTCCGCTATATAGATGATGTTCTCCCACTAAATAATTCAAAGTTTGGTGACTATGTTGAGAGCATCTATCCCATCAAACTTGAAATAAAGGAAACAATAGTTGCAGTTAAGTGTGCCTCATATCTTGACTTACATCTAGAAATTGACAATGAAGTTCGGTTGAGACAAAACTTTAATACAAAACAGATGATTTCAGCTTCCAAATTATAAACTTTCCCTTTCTATGTAGCAACATTCCAGCAGCGCCTGTATATGGGGTATATGACGCCCAGTTAAAACGATATTCCAGGATTTGAATTTCCTATCATGATTTCCTTGATAGAGGATTTTTGCTTACAGGGAAGTTATCAAACCAACAGTTACAAGTGGTTGAGTTGAAAACATTCCGTCAAAAATTTATACGGACGCCATCAAGAGTGCGTTAGGGAATATCTGTGTCACCGATGACGACGGATATGTTCCGATTGTCGTAAACTCATTCCCGTCCTCTTTTCCCCAAATATAACCTACCGAATTAGACTTATCACTGGGTTTGTACTTACATGAGTAACACAATGGGTGCTACATGTGGAGAATGATCGGCTTACACTCCCGGAGCACCTTAGATCACCCCTGGATTTTGGTGGGGTTCGTGTTGCTCAGTCTCTAGTTTTCTATGTTGTGTTTTGTATTCTGTTGTTTGTCTTCAGAGTCTTTTTCTTTTTTGCCACGGCGTTGTCAGTTTATTTTCGCCTTATGAATTTGAATTTTCTTTTGGTATCTTTCGCCTCTCTTTCATAATGTAAATAAATTTAGCAGAAATAAGAAGATGTGGTTTGAGTGCCAATGAGACAACTTTCCATCCAAGTCACAATGTGTTAAAAGTAAACAATTATAGGTCAAAGTACGACCTTCAACACGGAGCCTTGGCTCACACCGAACAGCAAGTGTTCATATTCGCTGTTTAAGCACGTCTTCTCTTACTGTGTTGTCTGTCGCATTGATTCTAGAGATTTATAACTGTTGGATCCTTTAACACAGTTGATGTTTTCTACCTGTTACTCGTCAAAAACCAGAGCGCATAATTGTTATAACATGCTTCAGTTGGTTTTAGATGCACCTGTTTGCTGTTACATGTATGTCTCAGATTTCAATGATTGTAATATTTTAATCACTACAAAATGTTTTACATCGGGGATAAATATTAAATATCATAGATAAGTACAACTTTATACTTGTATGTTATCCCCCAAAAAAAAGATTTATTGTACCATTCATGGAGCAGGATCTGCTTACCCTTCTAGACAATTTGATATCACCCCGGTTTTTGGTTGGGTTCATGTTTTTAGCCTTTTGTTTTCTAACGTTTTGTAGACTGCTATTTGTCATTTCGTCATTTTCGTGTTTTGCAATGGTACTTCCGGTTTATCTTTTGACATATGACGGTCTCTTTTTGTGTGGCAGTATGATTCCACACCCAGGAATTAAAATAAAGTTGTATTTCACTGTTGTATCCTTTATAAGGCGATTAAGTTTAGGAATTGTCTTATTAATCTATCTTTTTGGCCTTAAAATACTTTTTGAAAATGGTTATTATCAAATTACTTTTATTTCAACATTGCGTCTGAATTTGTTTTGTGATAAACATTATCCGCTAATTTATTATAGTTTGAAGCAAGACTTATAAATGGTTCTTTTTGTTTTTCTGTACAGTTTGTTCTGAGCACTATATAATGTCTTTGCATGCCATGTCCCCCTGTACTATTTATAAAACTACTGAATAAAATTCACTCTAAAAATCAGCCACTTGTATTAGAGCGTAGAAAGACATGATTTCATTTCTGCAATTCAAGTATGATAGCTTACGTTTGATACGGCACACTTGCTTTACACGGTACAATTGTTTGATACGGTACAATTGCTTGAAACCATATAATTGCTTGGTACGGTACATTTATTTGATACGATACAGTTTATTATTCTTTTGTTTGTAATTGAGACTTTGCTTTGTATCATACCTTTATTATAGATTAAAGTATGTTTCCTGTACTCAAACTTTATTGTATTGTCTATATGTACTTTTTGTCCGTCCACTGATGGAGATAAGAAAGGTAGATGGTTGAGATTTCAGGCAACTTGTTTATCCCCTTCACAATTATATGGTTTCCCTAGTGAGAAACTTCGCCTGTTGTTATCTTTTGTCGTTTCCGTTTTTTTTTTTTTTTTTTTTTATCTTTTGTTGTATACGTTATTTGGACTTCATTTAAGTCGTAGATCTGTAATATCCTTTACTAGATTTACAAACAAAATGTATCATTTATTATTTAATTGCTATTGAGCTGGTGGTACATTTGTATTTTCGAGGTTTTAGAGTCGACAAGCAGCGGTACCGATTTAGTGATAGTAAAAATATTCTATTTTTTTTTCTATGCGCATAAAACCAGTACCTGAAATAAGTTTCATCAAGTACGCTCTAGACATAAAGTTTCGAAAGACAAATATTTAAAAAAAAAAACAATCTAGAAGCATTAAACCTAATTGGTCCGAATGAACCAGCCACAAATTAAAAGATTTCTCATTGATGTACAGTGTATGTGTCAGTAGTTCTTCGTGTAAATTCGTGCTGTCCTACAATTGGCAGATGTTTCTTGCAAGATACAAATTCTCAAAATTGAAGAATCTAGTTTTCTATGTTGTGTTTTGTATTCTGTTGTTTGTCTTCAGAGTCTTTTCTTTTTGCCACGGCGTTGTCAGTTTATTTTCGCCTTATGAATTTTAATTTTCTTTTGGTATCTTTCGCCTCTCTTTCATAATGTAAATAAATTTAGCAGAAATAAGAAGATGTGGTTTGAGTGCCAATGAGACAACTTTCCATCCAAGTCACAATGTGTTAAAAGTAAACAATTATAGGTCAAAGTACGACCTTCAACACGGAGCCTTGGCTCACACCGAACAGCAAGTGTTCATATTCGCTGTTTAAGCACGTCTTCTCTTACTGTGTTGTCTGTCGCATTGATTCTAGAGATTTATAACTGTTGGATCCTTTAACACAGTTGATGTTTTCTACCTGTTACTCGTCAAAAACCAGAGCGCATAATTGTTATAACATGCTTCAGTTGGTTTTAGATGCACCTGTTTGCTGTTACATGTATGTCTCAGATTTCAATGATTGTAATATTTTAATCACTACAAAATGTTTTACATCGGGGATAAATATTAAATATCATAGATAAGTACAACTTTATACTTGTATGTTATCCCCCAAAAAAAAGATTTATTGTACCATTCATGGAGCAGGATCTGCTTACCCTTCTAGACAATTTGATATCACCCCGGTTTTTGGTTGGGTTCATGTTTTTAGCCTTTTGTTTTCTAACGTTTTGTAGACTGCTATTTGTCATTTCGTCATTTTCGTGTTTTGCAATGGTACTTCCGGTTTATCTTTTGACATATGACGGTCTCTTTTTGTGTGGCAGTATGATTCCACACCCAGGAATTAAAATAAAGTTGTATTTCACTGTTGTATCCTTTATAAGGCGATTAAGTTTAGGAATTGTCTTATTAATCTATCTTTTGGCCTTAAAATACTTTTTGAAAATGGTTATTATCAAATTACTTTTATTTCAACATTGCGTCTGAATTTGTTTTGTGATAAACATTATCCGCTAATTTATTATAGTTTGAATAATTAATCAACAATTCTTTTCGAAACGTTTAATATATATATATACAACTAAATTCTTTCATAGATACAAAGAATTAATAAGTAAATTTGGCTGTACCTGTAGAAAAAAATTATTTTCATTTACCTGTGTATAATATTATTGTAAATGGCGGATTTTGTTTAATGTTATTGTTGTTTTTCTGAACTTGTTCAACATTTCACAGCCGTATAGTACTGTTACTTTAATTATTCATTCCTTATTTTATTGATTTTGTATTTACATTGTATCATAGATCAAATTTATTCGTTCAGTGTATGTTCACTTGTGTTAATATATCTTTTGATTGAGTTAAGCCATTTCAATTGATATTTTATAGTGTGTCTTTCTATGTTGTGATGTTACACTATTGTTTCAAATAAGGGTAAAGGTTTGGTACCATTAAAACGTTTAAACCCGCTGCAATTGTTTGCACCTATCCTAAGTCAGGTACCTGATGTTCAGTAGTTGTCGTTTGTTGATGTGGTTCATAAGTGTTTCTCGTTTCTCGTTTTTATATAGATTAGACCGTTGGTTTTCCCGTTTGAATGATTTTACACTAGTAATTTTGGGGCCCTTTATAGCTTGTGTGCGGTGTGAGCCAAGGCTCCGTGTTGAAGACCGTACTTTGACCTATGATGGTTTACTTTTATAAATTGTGACTTGGATGGAGAGTTGTCTCATTGGCACTCATACCACATCTTCTTATATCTATGTATAAATTTTAGTCAGTTATTAATTAGTTATAATTGGCTTTAAACTAGCTTTCAGTACATGTGAGTATTCTTAGTTTTGTTAGAGGCTTCGTGTCGATCTAATTAGTCCAGCCTTTTCAAATGTATTTGACAGTGTGTTCTTATGTTGTGATGATTCACCACTATCCAAGGTTAGGGAAAAATGGGGTTGACCGCTCTCTCAAATGTTTTACCCGGCCACATTCTAAATAAATCAGGCCGTTGGTAGTCACGTTGGTATTCTCGTCTCAATTGTTTTGGATTATGTCATGTCGGGCCCTTTATAGCTTACTATACTATATGATTTTTGATCAATGCTGAAGTATAAAGCTTACATCATGTACGTCATTTGGTCTCTGGTTGATAGTTGTGTCATTGACAATCATAGCACATCTTCATAATAGTATCTGAAGTTGAATCATGGTCACCATGCATGGCTATAACTGTTCCATATCCATCTAATTTAACACAGGCAATGTTACGCGTACAATGGTGTTTAAACATAGAACGAAAAGACAATGTTTTCTTTGCAACCTTTTAGATGATTACGTACAAGAACTTTTGACACATCGTAAGCTAATTTCAAAACAGATCTTTAGTGAACGGTGAGATAATGTGCAAGAAAATGATCGTAAAAGTTAGAGAAGAATAGATTAAGAATTGTGAACTATAACAACGGGCTCTTCTTTAATGAAATTGACAGTTAATAAAATAAGCAATTTTATACTCAATATAAGGCTCAACTCAATCAAGTATATGTATGTTATCATTCATTTGTGTTTAACTTTGAGTTCTTCCATACTAGTAAGTTCTAAAAAAAACTTTAAATTTGGTTAGTTAAGAATTTTTTTTAGAAAAGTACGGAAGTCATTTTTCTATCTTTAGATTAAGAAAATGTAATTTTAAGACCAAGGATTTAAAAGGAAATCTAATTTACAAATCTTTGTCGAGACACAGACGTCTCATGACGTGAAGACGAACATAAACATTTGGCTGTCGTAAATTGTTAATGAGTTGTCAAACCTTCCTCCTTCTTCTCGGTTAGCTGCAAGGCACAGAGAATATTTCGTACCGTAGAAACAATCCATTATTAGACCATATCGACACTGAAGCAGAAAAATATAATAGGGCCAAGAAAAGACAATTTTATATTACAGCATCGATAAATGCTGTAGCAGGTATAAGCGTACATAAAGCTAAATACTTATGTGGTTGCATTCAAATCGTTTCTCTCTTTACATTGTGCTTGAATATAAGCTTTATAACACAACTCTTCATTAACTATAATTCCTGTATGATTCGGAAGAAATTACATAATCTTCCTAAAGATAATTTGTCAAACCTGCAACTTTTCTAAAACTTATTAAAACGGTATTTCACATCTTAAATTTTACGGTAATATTGTACTAAAGCGCGAAAATCACTATGTGATCCCTGTTTAACTCATCGAACCTTTAAACAAACTCATTAGTAAAGGTTATCTTACCAATGTTGTAATTAGATCTTTGAATATAGTTTACAATGGCACTAATATTGATTTTGTCATCAGCAAATTAAAACATAACTAAATTTGTATTCTTTTCAAACGAGATGTATAAAGACACACCCATGTTCATTTTTTTCTATTAAGAGGTTAACTCCTAACTATCCTACTGCCTGTCGATACATTTATTTTTGGCATTGCACAAGTCATGTCTTCTTTGTCTGTCCATGACGTTAAAATACTAAATCCCTGGGATGTGTTTTAGTTGATTTTAGTCTCTGATGCATGATTTTTTATTATTTATTGTTTTTAACTAGCTGTCAGTAACTGCGAGTACTCTCAAATCATACTTTCTTGTTAATTTGACCTGTTGATACTATTTGTAATGTTTTTTTTGTTATTTAATGTTTACTTATTCAGGGTTATATCTGGTCTATATACCAGCTTTGATAAGTGTTTGGTATTACTATAAATTTTCACTTCTTCGAACTATGAACATCAAAATTATTTATTTCTTAAAAAACATTTCCTTTCTCCTTTTAAACTGTATACCTAACAACAAAATTATTATCATTTACCTGTGTATAATATTATTGTAAATGGCGGATTTTTGTTTAAGGTTATTGTTGTTTTTCTGAACTTGTTCAACATTTCACAGCCGTATAGTACTGTTACTTTAATTATTCATTCCTTATTTTATTGATTTTGTATTTACATTGTATCATAGATCAAATTTATTCGTTCAGTGTATGTTCACTTGTGTTAATATATCTTTTGATTGAGTTAAGCCATTTCAATTGATATTTTATAGTGTGTCTTTCTATGTTGTGATGTTATACTATTGTTTCAAATAAGGGTAAAGGTTTGGTACCATTAAAACGTTTAAACCCGCTGCAATTGTTTGCACCTATCCTAAGTCAGGTACCTGATGTTCAGTAGTTGTCGTTTGTTGATGTGGTTCATAAGTGTTTCTCGTTTCTCGTTTTTTATATAGATTAGACCGTTGGTTTTCCCGTTTGAATGATTTTACACTAGTAATTTTTGGGGCCCTTTATAGCTTGCTGTGCGGTGTGAGCCAAGGCTCCGTGTTGAAGACCGTACTTTGACCTATGATGGTTTACTTTTATAAATTGTGACTTGGATGGAGAGTTGTCTCATTGGCACTCATACCACATCTTCTTATATCTATGTATAAATTTTAGTCAGTTATTAATTAGTTATAATTGGCTTTAAACTAGCTTTCAGTACATGTGAGTATTCTTAGTTTTGTTAGAGGCTTCGTGTCGATCTAATTAGTCCAGCCTTTTTCAAATGTATTTGACAGTGTGTTCTTATGTTGTGATGATTCACCACTATCCAAGGTTAGGGAAAAAATGGGGGTTGACCGCTCTCTCAAATGTTTTACCCGGCCACATTCTAAATAAATCAGGCCGTTGGTAGTCACGTTGGTATTCTCGTCTCAATTGTTTTGGATTATGTCATGTCGGGCCCCTTTATAGCTTACTATACTATATGATTTTTGATCAATGCTGAAGTATAGAAGCTTACATCATGTACGTCATTTGGTCTCTGGTTGATAGTTGTGTCATTGACAATCATAGCACATCTTCATAATAGTATCTGAAGTTGAATCATGGTCACCATGCATGGCTATAACTGTTCCATATCCATCTAATTTAACACAGGCAATGTTACGCGTACAATGGTGTTTAAACATAGAACGAAAAAGACAATGTTTTCTTTGCAACCTTTTAGATCATTACGTACAAGAACTTTTGACACATCGTAGCTAATTTCAAAACAGATCTTTAGTGAACGGTGAGATAATGTGCAAGAAAATGATCGTAAAAGTTAGAGAAGAATAGATTAAGAATTGTGAACTATAACAACGGGCTCTTCTTTAATGAAATTGACAGTTAATAAAATAAGCAATTTTATACTCAATATAAGGCTCAACTCAATCAAGTATATGTATGTTATCATTCATTTGTGTTTAACTTTGAGTTCTTCCATACTAGTAAGTTCTAAAAAAAAACTTTAAATTTGGTTAGTTAAGAATTTTTTTTTTTTAGAAAAGTACGGAAGTCATTTTTTCTATCTTTAGATTAAGAAAATGTAATTTTAAGACCAAGGATTTAAAAAGGAAATCCTAATTTACAAATCTTTGTCGAGACACAGACGTCTCATGACGTGAAGACGAACATAAACATTTGGCTGTCGTAAATTGTTAATGAGTTGTCAAACCTTCCTCCTTCTTCTCGGTTAGCTGCAAGGCACAGAGAATATTTCGTACCGTAGAAACAATCCATTATTAGACCATATCGACACTGAAGCAGAAAAATATAATAGGGCCAAGAAAAAGACAATTTTATATTACAGCATCGATAAATGCTGTAGCAGGTACTTAAGCGTACATAAAGCTAAATACTTATGTGGTTGCATTCAAATCGTTTCTCTCTTTACATTGTGCTTGAATATAAGCTTTATAACACAACTCTTCATTAACTATAATTCCCTGTATGATTCGGAAGAAATTACATAATCTTCCTAAAGATAATTTGTCAAAGCTGCAACTTTTCTATTTGTTTATATTCATCTTTAAGTCAGGAGTTACTTTCTTTATTTACAGATTTAAAATGAAAAAAAAAACTTCCATCTTTTCTGATTAACTCTTCTTTTACTGACCAAACTTGAAAGTTATTGAGAGCTTACATTTTACTTGTAGAAGAACTGAAAGTTAAATAATGATTACATATTACGTTCAACCTTAGATTCAGAAGTAATTGCATATTTTTTATGATGTATCAATTTCATTATAGAACGAAAAGTTGTTTTGTTTCTGTTATAGACTCTTATAACTAGTTATTTTAGAATGTCCAACTCCCAATTATTTTCCTGCACATTATATTACTTATTAAATATCTGGTTAAAAATACTAAATATCTGGTTAAAAATTAACCACGAAATGTTGAAAAGCAATACTGTTTGCTCGTGGCTTGCACAAAATACTCTGAAAGGTTGCAGCTGGGTTCCTGTCTTTGTCGTTTTTTTTTTAACACCCCTGTACGCATAACACGGCTTTGTTCTTACAGGAGAGATTAAAACAAGCCCATTCGTTTTCCTTAAATTCGAAAACCACTGTCATCTTCCGTATAATCAGCAAGATTAATTAATATATTTAATGCTATTGTGGCATGTTAACTTTAACACTAAAAGATAATTCTGTTTCAAGAACATTTTCTTTTACTTATTTATTCGTTCTGCTTAGCACACCGCGTCAGAATAAAGATGACTTAGAATCATTAAGATTCATTGGATAGCTTAAATGAACATGTCTGAGAGTGAATTAACTGATATTTGAGGAATGTGGTAATAGGCCAACCTTCTAAAGACACAAACATCTAAAGACATTTAGAATAGGACATTCGGTCTCAAACAAAAATACAGAATGAAACTGGAAGGATTGAAAGACTGAAATATCAAAAATACATCTACTATAAACATCCGTTTAGATGATATGTTTGACGAGGATAAACGTTCCAATTGAAAAACGGCAACTCACACGTGTTGTGTTATTTAGAAAGGAAACATTAGCAACAACTTACGCAACAGAAACTGCAATAAATAAAACTACAGTGATACTAGTATGAGCAGTAAATTACAATGATACTAGAATGAGCAGTAAACTACAATGATACTAGTGTGAGCAGTAAACTACAATGATACTAGTATGAGCAGATGATACTAGTATGAGCAGTAAATTACAATGATACTAGAATGAGCAGTAAACTACAATGATACTAGTGTGAGCAGTAAACTACAATGATACTAGAATGAGCAGCAAACTACAATGATACTAGTATGAACAGTAAACTACAATGATACTAGTATGAACAGTAAACTACAATGATACTAGTATGAGCAGTAAACTACAATGATACTAGTGTGAGCAGTAAACTACAATGATACTAGAATGAGCAGTAAACTACAATGATACTAGTATGAACAGTAAACTACAATGATACTAGTATGAACAGTAAACTACAATGATACTAGTATGAGCAGTAAACTACAGTGATACTAGAATGTATGAGCAGTAAACTACAATGATACTAGAATGAGCAGTAAACTACAATGATACTAGTGTGAGCAGTAAACTACAATGATACTAGAATGAGCAGTAAACTACAGTGATACTAGAATGTATGAGCAGTAAACTACAATGATACTAGAATGAGCAGTAAACTACAATGATACTAGTATGAGCAGTAAACTACAATGATACTAGTATGAGCAGTAAACTACAATGATACTAGTGTGAGCAGTAAACTACAATGATACTAGAATGAGCAGTAAACTACAGTGATACTAGAATGTATGAGCAGTAAACTACAATGATACTAGAATGAGCAGTAAACTACAATGATACTAGTATGAGCAGTAAACTACAATGATACTAGAATGTATGAGCAGTAAACTACAATGATACTAGAATGAGCAGTAAACTACAATGATACTAGTATGAGCAGTAAACTTCAATGATACTAGTATGAGCAGATGATACTAGTATGAGCAGTAAACTACAATGATACTAGAATGAGCAGTAAACTACAATGATACTAGAATGAGCAGTAAACTACAATGATACTAGTATGAACAGTAAACTACAATGATACTAGTATGAGCAGTAAACTACAATGATACTAGAATGAGCAGTAAACTACAATGATACTAGAATGAGCAGTAAACTACAATGATACTAGTATGAACAGTAAACTACAATGATACTAGTATGAGCAGTAAACTACAATGATACTAGTATGAGCAGTAAACTACAATGATACTAGTATGAGCAGTAAACTACAATGATACTAGTATGAGCAGATGATACTAGTATGAGCAGTAAACTACAATGATACTAGAATGAGCAGTAAACTACAATGATACTAGTATGAGCAGTAAATTACAATGATACTAGTATGAACAGTAAACTACAATGATACTAGTATGAGCAGTAAACTACAATGATACTAGAATGAGCAGTAAACTACAATGATACTAGAATGAGCAGTAAACTACAATGATACTAGTATGAACAGTAAACTACAATGATACTAGTATGAGCAGTAAACTACAATGATACTAGTATGAGCAGTAAACTGATACTAGTATGAGCAGTAAACTACAATGATACTAGAATGAGCAGTAAACTACAATGATACTAGTATGAGCAGTAAATTACAATGATACTAGAATGAGCAGTAAACTACAATGATACTAGTATGAGCATTAAATTACATATTGATAATGTGTTGCCGAATGACATTCTAATTTCGGCTAAATGTCGTCATAATGAGCGGTTATCCCGATTTTACAAGTGTTAATTATAACCAGTTAATTCCATTTTCACAGAAGCATGTCATTAATCCATACATAATACCATTAATTTGCATGGAACAAATTTGGTATGAAAAGCGCCTGTAGCAAACTACAGCAAGTAAATCAAATTCATGCTCTTTTCTTTAGCAATTTGACCCTTTTGCTGCTAATTAGGATTTCTGAAACCTAATTATCGATTCTCAGAATTACCAAATTTAAAGCATCTAGAGGCAAATATTTAATTCTATAAAATCTGATACTTCGTTATTTCATTAGTGGTGAAAAAAAAAATCTTTTAACCGCTCTTATAAAGCCACTTATATTATGAACATTGCAAATTATTTCATTGTGTGCCCATTTGCTCCATTATAACCTTGATTGATTGAATTTTCTCAATCTCAGAAGTCCTAACTTCAATTTCCATTCATTTATTTTCGACTTCCCTTCACAATAGATCGGACCAAGCAATTAATGCAAATGTCAAAGGAAAGAAATTATAGTCCCTCTTAGGTTAGATTACAGTATCAAAGCTCGCAAATTGGTAGGAAATCTATTTATATCAGAATTATTGAGTTATTTGACAATTACATAC
Organism: Mytilus coruscus; assembly: GCA_017311375.1. NCBI lineage: Eukaryota > Metazoa > Mollusca > Bivalvia > Mytilida > Mytilidae > Mytilus > Mytilus coruscus. Next base: position 46,395,699 of record CM029601.1, read on the forward strand.
AAAAGAACGTAAAAGAAATTGAAGAATTGTAGAAATGGAATGATTTTCGATTGACAACAAGTCTGCGTTAACTTAATCTAAAAGTTGTCTTGTGGAAAAAGGTTGATCCAATTTCTTATTATTTGCTGTGTTATCTTAACCATTTTAAATGAATGACGCAATTTTTATTAAAAACTGTGCCTGACTACTCTCGATTTGATTTATCATGAAAGTACATGGTATCATTTTCTAACATCTTATTTTGTTGAATGATTGCGTGTTTAAATCTGATTGCAGTGCAAAATGAGGTCTGATTCTTTCAGAAAAGTGCAAGAAAGTCTTGACATTCACGAAAGAAAATTAAGTATTTTTCATAAAGCGTTTATGCTTAGGGTCCTCAATGATCTTCAAGTTTGTACTTCTTTGGCTTTATAACTATTTTGATCTGAGCGTCACTGATAAGTCTTATGTAGACGAAACGCGCGTCTGGCGTATTAAACTATAAGCCTGGTCCCTTTGATAACTATTTATATTAGTAAATGATTTTTAGTTTGATGCCTCAACACTTGTAAAGTACTAGTGTAATTTCTCGTCTCAGTACTACTGGAAACTACAACATCGACTGGCTGAAGTTCACGCTTCACTTGTGATTCCAACCTACACATTAGGTACAAAATGAGAAACTTGCATCAAAGATGACGATTGATTGCTGCTTAACGTCCAGCGGCAAATTTATAGGCATATTCAGGACGAGAACATGTTAATGTAATATGAATATTAGCCCTGCTTTGTACTAGACCGACACGCTGGGCCAGATTTTTAACATGTTAGTTCACAAGATAACAGTACGCAGGAAGACATTTCACCTTACTAGAAAAGAATATTCTGACTCCGAGCCGACGAGTTTCTTACTCCTTAATGCCGCGTGCTTAGCGATGCAGCAAATACCAATTTTGAAGTCACCCGCACTCAAGGCAACCACGCTACCACGAAACCACCAAGGCGGTTTAAGAAATCGTCAACTATGCAGATATACTTTCCACGAAAAAAAAACCCAGAAATTATTGCGTGCATTTATTATTGCGAATTTTGTAGAATGGACTTAAATGAGAAATTAACTATTGCGATTTCAGGAAAATCTGCATACAGTTATATGTATCAGATAACAGAATGCGAGTTCTTATTATCGCGATATTCATTCAGTTGCATTATTCGGATTAATAAAAACCTCTCAATAATTTCTGAATTTACAGTAGCAAAATACCGAACTCCAGGGAAAATTCAAAACGGAAAGGCCCTTATCAAATGGCAAAATCAAAAGCTCAAACACATCAAAAGAAGGGAAAACAACTGTCATATTCCTGACTAGTACAGGCATTTCCTTAAAAAATGGTTGATAAAACCTGGTTTTATAGCTAGCTAAACATCTCACTTGTATGACAGTTTGCATAAAATTCCATTATATTGACAACAATGTGTGAAAAAAACAAACAGACATAATAGGTAAAAATGTCAGAATTGGGTTACAGCAGTCAACATTGTGTTATAATCTTAATCGCTATAAAGACAAACAACTATATCAACAAAGAAAAACAAAATGGCATGTAGACAAAGCACATAAGCAAAAATGAAAGACAAGAATACAAAAAAAATGACCATAGCACAATAATACAATGGCGGGATGCATAAATACCGAGCCACGCCGAAAGAATATTACCAAAAATTGACTAAATAGTAAAGGCTAATAATATACAAAGATAAATAAAAGAACAGTATAACACATAGTTAAGATGATAAACAACGTCAGTACCAAGAATCTATACTTCAAGACCATCATGTATTATTTGTGAAGTTGATACGGAATATTTATCAACAGGGTCTTGGTCTCTTCCGATGAACTTTTTTTAGAAAATGGACGAAACCTTCTTTGACATAACCGTGGTTCAACAACTTTCTGATCAGACACTGGTGACGTTTTATAAAGTCTTAGTAGCAGTTGCAAGCTCTTGAATACAGAATGAGTTGGGAAATGTATATCCCATATGCAGGTGAAGTTATATATATTGCATCTATTAAATTCTCATTATTCACAAGATATCAGAGATGACATTCACACAATAATTTGTTTATGTTTAAAAAAAAAAAAAAAAAAAAAAAACTGGGATAGAAATATGAAGTACAAGAACATAAATAAAAGATTATGCAAAAACATTTTTAAACTTAAATCAAATAAATGCATTTACAAGAAATAGAGTCGTTAAAAGCAAGTAATATTTGTGGACGAAAAGAGCTAATAAACGTTATGTTATGTGAAAAGTATAGAAATTAAAGATTATATATTAAATTATTATTGCTTTCAAAGAAATAATTCATTGTTTGGTTAGAATGTCAGAACACATTTTTGGTCGAGAGTGTACGTGATGTAACTATTGAAAGCAAAACTGCATACAAAAGACTGTATTGCGAATGGAGTGATCCGCTAACTTTAAGATATTTTAACGTTCGCAATATGAGACCTTAAAATACAGACTACAAAAGCATACATATACATGTTAGTGAAGCTGTAATAAAAAAAATTTTTCTACAATTACTACAATCTACATATCACTACAATTATAATGCTTACGAAGTTAGAAGAGAAAAATTCTGGCAAGATATGTTCAATAAAATGTCCTATTGGGTTAAAGTTGATATATAATGCATCAGTATAGAAATTTAAACGACTTAATATGCCAAAATTTACCACCAAATATTTCGTAGATTGTCTTCAAAAGATAAACGAACTGTCATATCATTTCGGGAGGTTATGTCTGTTTGCTAATTGAAAATGACGGGAAAGATACCAAGGGGACATCCGAAACTCACAAGTTGACGAGAAACTGACAAAGCAATGACAAAGCAATGACAAAAGACGAGAGATGACGAAGAGACAAACAAGTCCTCAAAATACTACATAAAAATCTAACGATATGATATGCTACCATCGTGTAAATGTTTTGTTATTGTATACTTAAGTGCCAATCTCCCTAAGAATCAGGCAGTGATGAAAACAGGACAAACAAAAACCCACTAAAGTTGGCATTTCATACTATTTTAAACTGCTAGGTTTTCTTACAAATATTTCGATGTGCCCCGTGATGTCTATCATTTGTTGTTTAGTTTTATATGTATTGTCTATCATTTGTTGTTTCGAAATTATTGGTCTTTTGTTGGGCAATGTATGACAAATATATATTCAAAAACCTCGCCGGTAATTATAAATTATGTAATTCATGACCGCTCCCGACATGTGTAACTTCAAGGCATATTTTAGCGGCGATCGATGTCTTTCAAAATTACTTTATTTTTATCAATAATACCGCTTAAGTCGACGCTAGGGGCCGTCTTGACCTTGTTGTAGGGTATGAATGATTTGTTCATTGTTGAAGACCCTACGTCAACTGTCAAGATGAAGAACAGGAATAAAAGCCCTGTTCATTGATAATTTTCTATGTTTTCTATGTATTGTGTGCGATTTTGTCCCATGTACATTTACTCCATATCCTTTCATTTTCTATTAATTTATGTTCAAATTGTATAATAGTGCACGAATACAACATTCTTTTCCTTTTCCTGTTCTGGTAATTCAAGATATAATTTGGTTGAAATGCCCTAGAAATTAACCATTAAGGGGAGATAACTCCGAAATTTGCTATCATTCTGACCTAAAGTTATCTAGAAGTTTCTCGAATTACCATACAAGGAGAAACGAAAGACCAACCATTTCTAATTCAGGATGAGGATATCTTTAAAATAAGATGGTTAAGTATGTGGGTTTTTTACGGCCATGTTTTGAAATTTTTCTAAATTGCATGATTCTTACAAAGACTGGCACTTAAGTTCTTATAATGAAACATTCAACTACTGCAGCATTTGCATCTGCAAAGCAAAATTCATCAATCAAATAATAAAGTATTGGAATTAATTCCGTGAAGCAACATATCATAACAAATATGCAAAGGTAGGTGCATATTCTTTACACGACAGGTCATAAAAAATAAAAGTTGTCGAAAGAAGAATGTTTTTAGGATTGGTAAAATCATAAACCCGTCATGGAATATATCTTCACACTAAATCACCGTTAAACTCAATTGAATAATCTTTGTTGGTCACAGGTGTTTTTGTAATATTTAGGCAATGATTTTTTTGTGTTGTGCTTTGTGTCTCTTTACTTTTCTTCAGATGTAATAGACTGAAAAATATGTTAGCCAGAAAACCACTTCTAGCAAACACATTAGAGAAATGATTTCAAAAACACTTTTATAGTAAATTAAAACAAAGACAGTAAATCAAACACTCTAAACAATAAATATATTTACGATCATATTATTTTGCTGTAACAAACATCCCAGCAAAGACTTGTTAATGTAATTTTAAACCCTTGTGCAAAAGTGAAAATGTTAACGCATGACGTAACATCTATCAAATCGGTTTAGGTTAATTGTTATCAAATGCCAAATTATTCGCTTCACTTAGACGTTTTTAGAGAATCACCATACAGCCTTGAAATATTTTCACAAATGCGCCACTTCTTGTTGTGTTAATCATCTCCAAAGAAGAAATCGGTTATTGAACTAAAATCGTTTACAACTACTAACATGTTAATAGTAAGTATGCTTCGATACAAGGAAAAAGAAAATCAAATGTGACAACTCTTGTAAAACATCAAGGTAACGAGATAAGTACTTCAATAAATAGTAAAAATTATACAGTAACGAAATTGTACAGCTTTCGTATACCTGATAGAATAAAACACATGTTAGTGATGAATATACTGGTCATTTTACTTTTGATGTTCACATAAATCATCGTTTATATTCATTAACATCAACAACTGCCAAACTTTTTCGAACGATGCTTTTTGTACATTCTATCATCCGCTGTCATATTCTGAACAAATTGTATTCTGCAATTCTGTTGTATGTTTACTGTTGGAAAACAATTAATTGCAAGAATACTGTGATCCGAGAATTGGGGAGGCCTTAAATATAGGGACAGTATTTAAAAAATTCTGAATCAATCGGGTATGTCATCATTTGAAAAAATATAGACACTGTTTGAAAAACATATGTCCTTTCCCGCCTGTTTTTCTACGATTAGGGTTGTCTTCTTTCTTCTCATTTGCCATTTCTCCTAATTTTTTAAAAATCTATCCCTAACTTTGATTCAAAGGAAAATTCTACGAAATTCACTAAAGTTGCTCTTCAAGAAATGATAAAAGTCTGCAGTATACATTTGTATCTTTCTATAATAGACAAATTTTGTAATTTTTTTGAGCTCCAGAGCAGATTTCCTTTAATTTGTCTTCTGCTTGTTACCTTAAAATCTGTTTATCTGTCAGTTTATTCATAAACAAATTATTTATTCAAAAATGCATTTTCGAGTGCGAGATTAAATGCTTTCATAAAACATTTTTGGTCGCATTATATTTTAGCAACCTCCTCTTCCTTATGATTTATTAATTTGGGGAAATATTGTCATTGTACATCTTTACTTCTGAATTAAAAAACAGAGTTCGTACATTTACTTTTCCTCTTCCCATCTTTATCTTTTCTTTAATCTCCCGATAGTTCTGCTATCTTTTTCAAGCTGTATAGCTTACTTTCATTTCCTCAATAACATCTTCAAGTTTTTCAATTTTTTTATTTTAAAAGTTACTCGGAAATTGGTTTAACTAACTTACCTTATTTAAAAAGATTGAAAATAGTAATGTTTGGACCATCAACGTATTTACAATACTTTCAAAAATAATTTGCAGTTACTAACATTTTCGCTTTTTGAACTTAAAAAAATATAGATTACCATCTTTGCCATGTACAAGACTATTACTGCTGTTCAACTGTTTCGGTTCTAATACATCCTTGGCTTTCAAATATTTCGCTTTGAGCTTTCCTGACGAAGATAAATCAAGAGAAGTGCTTCGGAAGCATGGAATTTATAAAGTGTTGTTTTTATTTTTTGACAGCACTTGATCAATACCGTTGCTGGTGGACTATCAGTCCCTAAAGGTATCATCAGCTCAGTAGTCAGTACTTCTTCAATGAAATCATTTATAACAAACAATTTTTTAATTGTCCGTTTTTAAATTTATAAATTATTAAGAAACTAAGGTTTCAACTCCCTTAGGCAAAGTTGACCTTATATGGATTTGGCTATTATTTGTAGGTCCTTGATGGTCATGTCGCTGTTCAACTGTATCGGTTCTTATAAATCATTAGTTTTCAAATATTCGGATTTGTTTTCTTCATTAAGGTAAGTCCTGGAAAACGCATCGGACGAATGAATCTAATAAAGTGTTGTTTTTTTCTTTTTTTTTTTTTTTATTAAATTCCAAGAACCCTTTTCTTTTGATTGGTTTAATACAGAAAAGTGAGATAAAAAAGGAAAATTCCTTTCCATGTAAATTTCCTTACATCTTCTTTCATATATCCCAAATTCAAGTTCACTTTATGATATCTGAACCTCTGTCCGGTTTTTTATGGTTAGTTTGCCTATGATTAGTATGATCTGAAAAAAAACAACTTCAGAATCTCTTCTAGTAATGCAGGAATTTGGTGTGCAAGAAACGGTTGTGTTCATTTATAGAATAGTTAAATCTAATTCTAATGATACAAATCTACACAGGAAAACTAAAGGTTAAGCAACACGAAATGCAGCAATAAAACGGAGATGAACTCAGTTGCCTGAAAGGGTGACTAGTTCCTGCTCCTCTATCAGTACCTGTTATGTTGGTCATGGGAAATAAAAATCCGGTGCCATGTTGCATTCGTTGGTGTCACCATAAAGAGGAAAAGAGGACGTGGTTGTCGTTATCATAAATGGAACATATCGGTATATCTATAACACAGATATTCCACAAGTTTAATTTGCAGTATCATAAATTACGTCAACATGAATCAATAATTGTTGTTTGGGTCTTGAATATTCATATTGTAATTTTATTTATGTAATATCTTCTCCTGTACGGGACATGTTCCCAATTCTATATATCATTCTAGCCAATAGAACACATAATATGCAACCAATTAGAACCGATATTTATCTAGTATTAATTTCAAAGATGTGTGAATATCGAATGAAACTAATAGCTTCATACCGTGATGCGAAGCAACTACGGTTTATTGAAGAGATGAATTTAACTTTACCATCAAGGAACCTTCGTTGAATAGCTCCCTTTTAAGCATGTTAGGAGCGCAAACCCTGTAATATTGTAATCACCTAGAATATATATCCCATAACTGCTTAAATGTTGCTACATAGAAAAGGGAAAGTTCACAATGGAAGAATTTAATCAAATGGTTCTATCTGGACAAATCTGTTCCATCATTCCCATTTCATGTCATTGCGAACTATTTTAAAGAAAGTGTCAATAAAGAAAATTGCCATTTCCTATTTTGACTGGTATGAGAGCAAACAAGCTTTACAATCTCATTCATGTAGCAATTGTTTTTCTTTTATCATTTCTTAAATGTTTGTCTATCAAAATTGTGATGTGTATTGTTTTCCATGTATCCATGAATAGAGTCTCGGTCTTTAAAAATTGCCAGCAACTCATCGCATTTGAGAGATCAAACAGTCGCGGAAGCCTTTATGTGGTATTATAATAATAGTTTGATAAATTTTATCTTTCGAATGTTCTGAGTGACTAATCTTTGCACTGAAATTCCAGACATAATAACAAATAACCGTTTTACAACATGGAAACTGTAGTGACATCGATAATCGAAGATGCTGAAATATCTATCCTGTTATTTTCATCGTTCTGTATAAGCATGACATATTTGCCACTGTATATTAATATTTTAAGCTAATAACAATCAATCATTAAGTTCATGTATGATAATAATAAGTTATTGGTGATATTGTTTTCTTTTAAAGGAACCCATATCGGTTCTATTGAAAACCAACTATATCAATTAAAGCGTAATAGTACCAAATTGATAAAGATTTTGTTTTTTTTTGTAGATAATTTTCCACGAGAAGCGGTTTCAATATCAATGCCCTGTACACATTTCAGCGCACCCAACACATATTTCTGAGATGTATAAATATGTGCAATTCATTATAGGTAGTAATAACATATTCTTTATTACCAATATCCATATCCACACTGTTAACTTGAACATGTCGTTATTCTTAAATAATGTCTACTTGAAATCACACTAATGCTTTAACCCCGAAATAGTTACTAGTATTCAGTATACCAACCTGTTTAATACCATTGCGGAGTAATTATGTTCTTGTTCACAAATACATTAACAATTTGCTCATTTTTAGACCTATAAGGGATGAACCTAGATAGCCTTGATTAATATAAAGATAAGAAGATGGGATACGATTGCCAATGAGACAACTCTCCACCAAACGACGTAGAAGTTAACACTAGATATGCTACATGCTTCTTTAAACATTGGTGGAAAACACAAAATGCATAAAATATTGGAAAGAGAAAGAGAAGCCTAAAAGTTTTATTATCAAAGCAGCAGGTATAATAAGGCCATTTTTTCCCTGCTGTTTTAGTAAATTAAAAATTATTATAAATCTATTAATTATTAGTACTAGTATTGATTTATTTTCGTGGGTATCAATTTTCGTGGATTGAGGAAAATGTGCACTTTCGTGGATATTTGATTTCGTGGTTTTGAATCTGTGCATACAAAGCCTATAGAAAATTTGCAATTGTTGAACATTTGAATTCGTGGTTCACCTATACCCACGCAACCCACGAAAATTGGTATCCAACGAATAATAATGAATCCACAGTATGTAATTTTGTTTTACATATTTGCATTAGGGTTTTAATTGAGTCGACAGTAGTTTACCGTGTTAAAACCACGTAAATCGATTGAGACAGATCAAGGTAACAAACAATAAGAGCGAGACCGATTGTTTTGACATGGTATGCGTTTCCTGCTATGCATTTCCTGCTATGCATGCATCTTCCGCCATGCGAATTCACACAAAATGTCACTATCGGGAACAAGACACAATCGGTAACATTACAGAGCAGACGACCATACTGGAATATAAATAGGTAAGACTGCGAAAACATGGCTAGTGACATGAGTGAGTTGAGACTCAAACTACTATAGCCCCACTTTGAGATCTTGTCTTTTATCATTTTTAAATAGATATGAACCAAGACATTACCCCACAAAGAAAGTCTGCTACAAAATTATTTTAACAAGATGCAAATATGTTTAAAATATCTTTTTGGACAAGAAGTATGCTCATTTATTTTTTGTCCAAAATATACGTGTTAAATGGCCAATTGAGACAGCAAAGAACAGCTGCATGTTTTCTTAACAATTTGGTTCATTTACGTTTCATCCTAAACATGTTCTCGATGCTGGCTTTCGGCTACATATCAGTATTTTCCAATCTGATAAATGTCAAACTGAGGGCTCTAAATGCTATTCCTTTGTATCTGTTTGGTTTATTTCTGCATTCTCAACGAAACTGCTACTGACGGGATGGATAAAGGTGCACATGTTAATATCAGCCTGTTTATTTATCAATTAAAATATAATTTCATTGGCCAAATGTTGGCTCTTATCTTTCTTCCTTTGCCTAACATCAGTGTTTTGTGTACATCTATATTAGATTAAAAATAATATGTTCATTGAAGATAACGTAATAGATAAACTCATCATAGGTACTAAGATTAAAATTTAAATCGTGTACGCCAGACGCTCGTTCATCTACAAAAGACTGATCAGTGACGCTCGAATAATAAAAATTAAAAAGATCAATTAAAGTACGAAGTTTGAAAGCATTGAGGACTCAAAATTCTGAAAGTTTTTGCCAAATACAGCTAAGGTAATCTATTCCTGAGGTAGAAATACTAGGTATTTCATTTTTTTTTTGTAAACTGTATATTTATGCAATGACCGTGGAAATGGAAATTGAATGATGTTTTGGATGATCAAGGCATCAAAACAATGATTTTTTCTTAACCAAAAAAATTTGAATCTTCATCATACAACAACGCAATCTCTGGACGTCAGGAAATCCTGAAATACAACCGACATTTTATATTGTCAAAAATATAATTGAAAAAGCGGTGACCATGAAAATATCTGACAAAATAATAAATGTTTTAAAACCTAGCAATCGTAGATCAATACGTTGACCTAATGGTTACAGAAGCATCAGCTCGAAGAATTTCTGGTGCTTGTCAACGAATTAATTGGTCTCTGTGCCTTGAATATATGTAGAACAGATATAAAACCATTTTTATTGGGATCTTCACATTTAATGATTTCTGAAAATTAAACAAGATAACCTAAATTCAATATTAGCCTTTTATGCAGGCAGACAAATATAATTATATCAGCGTAGTGGATTGGGAATTTACTAGGTATCAATTTGATACTAAAATGCATTAATATATAATTAAATTAACCACCGTGGCATCGTTTGTGATTGATTGAATCAGATTATCATATCATCAAAATTCAGTAAACGAATAAAGCGAAATTAATTTTTAAAGTATCCTGCATAAAGAAAAACATATTCAAGTACCAAGTCAGAAATATGACAGTTGTTTTCCATTCGTTTGATGTGTTTGAACTTTTGATTTTGCCATTTGATAAGGGACTTTCCGTTTTGAATTTTCCTTGGAGTTTGGTATTTTTGTTATTTTACTTTTTTTCAGTCTTATTGGCAATCAACTGATCAGTGGACGAAACGATACACAATCATAGTTGCAATCAACGTAGGCGGAACAATAAGACCAAATATAAAGCTAATTTAAAACAGCATGAGACATGAACACGAAAAACTTAGAAGCATTGTAAATATGTACAGCTAAATAGAAAAAGGATCAAAATGGTACTTGTACGGTGACGCCATTCAGATTTCCTCAAAACGTAGTTTTGAAAAGAGGAAAATAAACTGATTTCGACAGATTTTCAAGACCTTTGTTATAAGTAAACGATGCCTGTGACTGTCGACCAACAAACCGGTTCAAAGAAGATTGAAACATAACAATTATCTTTATATATATATCATCTGATAACAAGGTGATTTAAAATGCATGGACATTTGCCCAATTACAAATGTATATTTAACAGATACACATTATTTCATTTTGTACCCAACAATGTTATGATGAAGCAATTACAATATAGATAATCAATGGCATGTGTATTTTATTAAAAAGGGATTAAAACATGTAGTTAAATTAGCAATATATATCATACTGTTACAGATTTGGAACATTAATCGATGTAAAAATTTCTTAATATCGAGGGTTCTTAATTAACTTGAGAAATTACCTGTTTTTATTATTTATCAAAACTGTAGTATGGTTTGATGTGTGATGCAATTATAATTTTCCATTGAATATGAAAGTTTACAAAGTAATAATGGATTACGATATGATGTTTTATCCTCCAAAACAGAGTATTGGATTGTTTAGGAATAAACCTATCCATCTCACCGTAAACATTATCAAAGAAACTACACACCTTAAGGATTTCAATAAATCCTTTCATAACGGTAGCTTAGACCGTATGAAGAGGTTTTAGTCAGAGTTAATGCCATCACAGCTTCTTCGAGCAAGTGTGATGGATTTCCATGAAATCATTTCACACATGGGGCATACTCTACATAGATATTAATGAGAAAACGACACTTTTCGTACTGCAGTTACATGGAATTGGCGATCCTTTGACACAGGAATAAGTGACATAAAAAGGTAGCTCTGCTTACAGTACCAACAGTTTTTTTCTTAAATATTCAACTGTTTATTGAGAAGGGTAAAGAACAAGAAATAAAAATACTTTTACGTCACTGAGTCTTCTATCGAACTGTAATTTTCACGCCGTGGTTTCTCTTTTCTTAAAAAGTTTTTCGAATGGTTTTGGTCCATAATTATTTAAATAAGGTATTTATTGGTCTCAAGTTATTTCTATGACACTAATGTGCAAGGAGAGTAAAAAGGTAGCGTACTGATTTATTTCAATACAACGTATTTTAAACATTTCAAGAAATACTGACGCCTTTGTTTTTACATGAAATTTTTACGTGAAATTCATAGAATTTGTCAGAAAGATGAATTATCATAGACTAAGTGCTCAACCGTCTGAAAACATAATAATAGATGATATACTGCGGTATTATGCAACATTCTTATAAATTGCTTCAAAATTAATGATAAAAATGACGTTTCTGTAACATTTGATCTTTTAATGATATTTCTGCTACTAAAGAACTTGCTAGAAAGAAATTGAAACAAGTAAGCAAGAGGTGCAATTGATCGAAACATTCCAAACGTATATTCATTTTATCTAATATGGATTGTTAAAAAGGACAAGGTAACAAGGGGACAATTAAAGCATAGTCAAGAAAGACAAACGAGACCTTGACCAAAAGGATAGGACAAACAGACAAACAACAGTCATCAAACCACTACACATAAAACTAAAGAATGAGTACTGGGGCACACTTAAAAGGGTGTGAAGTTCCTGTTCCAATAGAGGCAACCTTCGTATAGCTACATAAAAAGTCGTTGGAGTCCATAACGAGGACAAAAGGACGGGATAAGCAGGTTATTTGGTAAAATAATCACCATCCAATCAGATTAACTGGAAGCAAAACAAAGGTATAAACATTCTTATATTGTTATTTCTTAAAACAGTGTTAGAAGAGACAGCAATACATGCTCAGATCCGTGACTTCCGATCAGTTTTTGCATATTGCGTATGGTAAAAGTAACATTTCAATATCAGTTTTAAAGATAACAGATAAAAGTAAAATCGAAACAGAACTTTGCAAACACCACCTCGCATAAAATGGAGCCAATCATTTGTTCAGTGTTTCTGATAGAGCTAAATTCATAAACGTATTAAATATACTTGTCTTTTTTTTCTACGGACTTCACATTTCTTTTCTGTCGAACCTACCAAACATTATCCGGGACACACGTTCCTAGCACTGAAGTTAGCATCGTAAGCCTTCAATTCAGTGGTTGTGGCTTGTTGCTGTCTGTTATATTTAATTATTTTTTTTTATATAAATGTCGGTTCATGGTTACAATTGTTTAACATTTTTGTCGTATCGAGACCTTTTATAGGTGACTATACAGTATGGGTGTTGATAATAGTTGAAGGCCGTGCAGTGACCTGTAGTTACCTACAGTGTTGATTCACTCTGGTTTTGTTTGTTACCTTCATTTTTTTTCTTAATCGATTAGTGAGATTTGAACATCGGTAAACTACTGTTGCCTATATTTACATCCAAGTCATTTGGTGGATAGTTATCCCATGCCTCTCACATCATAATTTGATTATATATAGTCATGAACGAAATGATCGGTGTATCCTGGAAAGTTTTACCGGAAAATATAGAATTCTTATACTTTTCTTTTACATTATAGCATTTGTATCGCCTTAATATACTGGACAAACTGATAAGCTTAATTTGTTTTTAACCTCAGTAGTGTGTAACATGACAGTAAAAGCGTCCGAAGGATCTGGACGGTGTACGATTGTATTCAGTCGACGTCTACTGCAGTAAGAAACAAATTTACTATTTCCAATGTTTCAAACTAGAAGATACTGCTTCTAGAAAGGAAAACGCTAATAGAGAGAGGACAATATGAAGGTTGCAACTCGGTTCTATATAAACAGTCGTTACCCGACGTTAGAATTACTTAAAAACACTACGATGGGGTTACTGGAAGGATGTCAAACAACCAATTCTAATGCAATTCGTTTCAAACGATAATTTTCATTAGACGTTGACAAATATTTTGAAGGGTTAGATTCCACGTTCTACCGGTCCGTAACTAAGGGAAGCCACCATTTTTAATTCCGAATTTTTTTATATGTAATTTATCAAAAAATAAACAAAAAAGTCACATTTTGTGCCACAAAATCTTCTTTTTGTCAATAATTTAACTATTCAGAAGCGTACGAAATACGAAAAGTATAAACACGTCTAGTGATGTATGTTTGACATCGGGAATATACATATGACGCCAAAGACAACGTAACTGTTCTCGGACTTTTTCATTTATGGCACTTTGAAGCCAAAATATTTACTAAAATAGAATTTATTTTAATGTTCGGCATTAGAATGGAGATAACTGTTTTGTACTTTAAGCTTGCCTTCGTAAAACGTAGATTTTACTGTCTCAAATTGAGTTTACCTAGCGATGCATAGTATCTCCTAATTCCAATACTGATAAATAGTGCTCTTGTTTACCAAGAGTAAAAACTCTAAGATAAGACAGATACAATCAGATTACGTATCTTTACGAAAGAGATGATTTCATCTTTCATGTTGTGAACTTTAAGTGTATCCCAGTTGATACCTTTGTTTATGGCTTGCGTTTTCTATCATGATTTCATTTCATTGATAAATGTCACAAGTTCTTAGTAAAGTTGAAAGGCATCCCTTCGAAAGCTTTACGGACACCATCAGGATGTAATTGAACGCTATTGAAAATCTATGTTATAAATGACCACGGATATTTTCAAATGTCGTAGTAACACCCCTGTCCTCTTTTCCTCGATTGTTGCATCAAGAAATTCGTTCTTGCCATAAACAACACGACGGGTACCATATGTGGACCAGGATCTTTCCGGGGGCAAGCACGATCTTTTGTATTACATGTAGTGTTTTGTGGATTGTTGTTTGTCTTTTCGTAATTTTTTGTCTTTAGTAATAAATTGTCGGTTTAGACCTTTGATTGTCCCTTTGGTGAGAAAAATATAAATACTACAGCTAGTACAAAACTTATATTTTTAGTTATGCCTTATAATTTTCAGTATCATTTTTTTTTTTTTTTGCTGACGTTGAAGTCTGTTCAAAGACCGTATCGGATAACTATATTGACGTTTTTTCATCGTCAGCGTATGTTATGAACAAAACTTCATTTACAGCTAAGATTACCAAGCTCGCAACGTGTATTATTCACTGATAACGAGTGGTACGGTTTTGGTTTTTGAAGCTTGTGTGTTCGATATAATTCTAGGGGAAGTGGGAGGCCGAATTATGATCATAAATGGACAGAGATATTTATTTTTAGCCATGGCGTTGTCAGTTTATTTTCAATCTGTGAGTTTGACTGTCCCTCTGGTATCTTTCGTCCCTTTTGTATCTATTAACAGCAACGTGATATCTAAAGACTCATAAATTACATTCTTCCACCAAATTTTCTTTCTTTTAATTAGCTGCCAACAAGAGTACCTTTCAATAGGATAACGCTAGTGTTTCATATTGCTAAAGCAAATATGAATCAACAAGATCTTCTTACTTTGGCCCATGCTTTTGTCAAATTAAACAACATGATCAGTTGGACAGTCAAAGGAGTTTTTGAACATGCATTATATTGTGTAAATTAGGAAATGAAAATTGTTTGTCAAAAACGAACTGTTACAAATTTATTCAACTATCTGTTGCCGATATATACGCAGAAAAATAAAATTACCTCTCTACTGTACATTTAGTTTACGTTGTGTATATTCTGAGTTAAGTGGTGTATTGTCATCTGAATATTTCGTCAGTCTTAATGAAGTCGTTATTATCTGAATATTTTATGTATACAATTTTTGGGGCCCTTTATAGCTTACTGTTCGGTGTGAGCCAAGTCTCCGTGTTGAAGACCGTACTTTGACCTATAATGGTTTACTTTTATAAATTTTGACTTGGATGGAGAGTTGTCTCATTGGCACTCATACCACATCTTCTTATATCTAAGGTCTGTTTACATATATATATATATATATATATAGCATGTGATGTAGCATTCTTCTTTTGATTGGTAATTACGATCACGTGATTCAAAGGTATTTATGTATATTGAAGGTATGTTTATATTAATGTTCATATATATACATTGACGGTCAATTTTCAAAATCTTGCAAAATATTATGTAAAATATACAGAAAGAATATTGAAGGCCATTTCAATAATACACTGTTTTCATATGTAAAACATATTAAGGATTTTCACTCAAGTCAATACATTATATATAAACCTGTTAGATTACATTGAGCCTCGAACTTCGTCTTCCGTTAATATAATCTGAACAACGTATTGACCTCTTCAAAAGTCCCCAATTGATAAATATTTGTATGTGGTAATGTAGAAATTTTGATAAAAACATATACATATTTCAAATTTGATTAGAAGGAACATAAAAAATGGGTGAATCAAAACGAAAAACAACAATATGACCAACAATTTATTTGTATTCATTTTAATCTGCGATAACTGAGAACATTTCAACAGAAAATTAATTTATGTGATACATGTACAGAATGAAATATATACATCTGTCGTACTTCAACAGACACATTTTCAAGGTAAAGAAGTCATTTACGAACTTTTATCGTGATATATGCACAATATATAACAGTTGTAAGTTTATTTCCTTCTCCTTTTATGTAAATCTCATCTATTTTGGTACTCATAAACAATTAATATCAGATGTTCTTGAGAATAAACGGCGTCCTAAGGTATACAGAATATTTATTCATTGGCAACAAAATGATGTGCGACTCAAAAGTCATTTTACATGATATAAATTGTTTACAAATATTTCAGAATTAATAGAACACGTGCAAGATGTTTATTACGAAATACAGTTATACAAAACTGTTAGATTAAGTTAAATCTGAGTGACTTTCTCAAGTCGACCCAGAAATGTAAACAGTTCTGAAATTTCTGACACTAGTCCAGATAGAAATTCTGTACAAAATATGTGACATAAATCAGATATCAAACAGAAATTACAACATGTATTTGTGAAATTGGTATACTTTGATAATGATAACTTTCTACTACTACTAGTACCGAAGTACATCGGAATCAAGATTTTCGATTTAAATTGGATAGAAAGTATCATACAAAAATAGATAAATAGTAGGTTTATACGAGCACAATCATTTAAGTATTCTCTCTGGAAAAGTCGCTTTCGAAGGGTTCAAAGTCCTGCTGCCATCTGAGTATAACATTGTTTAGACTTGGAAACCTTCTAACAATGTGAAATGATCAGGAATAACACATTTCTGTCCGGAACACTAAATATTTATGTGAAATACGACTAAATGTACAAGTGGTCAATTTCAAATATATATAAAGAGGTATGACCATATAATATAAATATAACACCCGTAAAGCTGGGTTTTATGATCGAAAGTTATTTTCATAATCCATGAATAGCTTTTCAGTTCAATCTATATTCTATTACAAGTGCGAAATGGGTAAAACAGAACAAAAAAATTAATCTTCAGCATAACTTAAAAAAATCATCTGATATAAAAGTTCTAATAAATTTACATAAAAATAGTTATGTGATTTTTTGAATTTCTTTCAAATTTCCAATCTTCTAACAAAACAGATAGCTGACAAAACATATACATGAATCATATTCAGTCATAATCCAGCGAGAAACAAATAAAAACTAACAAACACAAATATGAACACAACCATAACATTTAACATCATTTCTCTTTAAAGGATATGTATCCTTTTCACAAGCTACTTCCACATTTTGTGTCCCATCTTAGTTCAATAGCCATTCTTACTGACCATCCATATTTAAAATAAATCACTAGTCAATTAAACCTGCTACTTTTCATTGCATTAAAAATGTGAAAACAATATTGCAGCATCAAAAATCAAATTCTAACCATATTACCTTAGTAATATAAACAACATAACGAAAGTCAGAGCAAGTAAACTTGTAGATGGATTAGCTGAATATCCAGAGTTCGGATTTTCGTCCGTTGTCGATGAATATTTCTTTGTATCTAAAAAACAAAAGTAAATTTGTACTATTGTTTTACAACATACTTTCATAATCATTAATACGAACGATTTAACAATGTGTATTTTTAAGCATGTTTATAAAAGTATAATTATATGGAATTCAGAATGTATAAAAACGTGATAGTAAACATAACAAAAGGTGCCTTAGAAAATATCCAAAATCAAAAAATTGATAATTGATCAAAATGAAGAATACTGAATCACTACTATTAACATGTCAGATAATACTATTCCGGAACTTATATACCACAGGTACTGATGTCAACAACTCAATGTTAAACATTCGGAATGAACATACATATTTTGAAACAATCGTAACAAACGCTAGAAGAACTGAAAAGTACTGAAATTGCAAAAAATAGAAAAAAATCTTCAAGTCTTATGAAATCATACCATTGCTACGGATAAATGAATAGAGCTAAATAGTCTAGACAAATCAGTCGAACAACTAGTTATGGTGTCGCTTATGACGTGATGAACATGGTGAAATTGAGTATAATGACAAGAAATGAAAAAAGTGGGTAATTTGACTGAATTTGCGGCGTTTAAAAGCTGCACAATATGTTGTTCACTACTTTCTTTCGAATTATATTTTCATAAAACATTTACAAATCATACGTATATTTCGGATAGAAGTAAAAAGACTTCTTTACCGTTTATTAGAACACCGTTTCAGCATGGTCCATGATTACGAAAGGGTTTATAAGGGTGGTTTAAATCAGGTCCATTTCTTTTTTTCTTTTACTACTTGTGTATGTGTTTCTCTAGCATATAGGTTCAATTGATTATTACAATTATAATCTGAAGCAACGACATATACATGATGTAACTAGACATCATTGAGATGGGAGTCATCTCTGTGGGCCCCTTTTCCATAGGACATGGGGTTGTCAACTGAAACAAAAGTTTTTGACCTTGAACTTTGACCTAGGAAGTTGTACAAACATTATGACACACCCTCTGGTGTTGGTTAATATACATGTCAAGTATAAAGTATGAAATTATAACCGTTCTCTAGATATAGAGCGGACACAATTTGTTACGGTCGGACGGACGGACAGACTGATCACTATAGGGCTCTAATTAAATTATTTCGAAAATTAAATTATTAAAGAATATTTCCTTAAAACGCATTCTCCGTCAGTTTGTTTGTGAGAAAGTTATATACATCCCTATTAATTCATAAATACATATTTTCTTCGCGTTTCATAACTATTTGAAACAAAATTCATAACAAATTGGATACCAATTTTGTGCATGCAGTAATTGATTAGAAATGCTAACGTGAACAACAATTCTAAATCCCCAATATAATACAAATTGGAAGCTTGGTTAAGAACTTATTTAAATGTATTATTTTTCTCTACAAATTATGCTATTTCTAAAGGAACTCTTAGGATAGAAATAGCACATAGAGGATATGACTGCAGCATACAACCGAAGTTGCAACCTTTATGTAAGAGTAATTACATCTAATACAATTCAGCTGATTTAAGGATATAACAAAGATACATGTACGAAGGTATGTGTCTTATCTGTATTTCATTCTATTTAAACTAATCGTAACGGATAATGTAGAAACTACAATATTTGACAAATGCGATGATTTCAGTGTTTCCTATTACCGATATTTCAGGGTTTACGTTATACAAGGAAGCTATTGAACCGAAGTTGTAAAAAGAATTAAAAGGAAAAGAAAATATAAAGTTGAGGTCATCCGTTCGACAGTTGTACCATCATGACTCGGTTGACCGTGATGGAATATCTGTGTCACAGATGACTTTAGAATTGTTCCAATATGTCCTCTTTTCATCGGTCGCTATATATTACTTATCATCGAATTGTACTTGCCATGAGCAAAATGGGTGGCACTAGTGAACTAGGAAATGCTCATTCTTCCGAAGTACCTGAGTTTGTTACAGGTTTTTTGGTGAGGTTGATGTTCGTTAATCTTTAGTGTTCCACAAAGTCTTCTTCGATATTTACTGCTAAGGATATATGTGATAATGTTCATGACGGGATATACATGCACAACAGGAGAATTCTACTTAATCGAAACACCCGTTTTCATTCCATTTAGAGTTTATACGATTCGGGTAATTTTACTCCGATGTTCGTTGATTTGTTCTTGAAAGTACGTTCGAACTGAATTTTTTAATGCAGGAATCATAAATTTTGAAAATTGAATGCTGACAGGAGTTTTTGTATTAATACATTGGAGAAGAAAACATAAGAGGTAAAAATAGTGCATTAAATTGAAATTCAGGTACCCGACCAACTTTAGGTGCTTTTCAGTCTTGAAAGATGTTCTGGATCTTGGAAATAAACATCAACGTATGTTTCCTCCAAAGGAACATTGTACTCGCATTTCATTTTGTAAAATATAAAAGAGCTTAGTGCATGGATCCAGTGTTTGTATAGAGAACATCAATAACAGTAACGCAAAAAAATTTACCACCATATAACGAATTTTACCGGTCATTATGAAGAGTGGTGAAAATATGACAGAGAGAATCGTCTGCATAACAGACTCGTTAATGTTTGATCGCATTGTTGAAGTTTTTATGAATGTTTGACACGTTTATGTTTTATTTGTCATCATTTAACTTCTTATGAAATCTGATAATCCATCTTGACTTAAAAGATACGTTGACTGCAGGTTTACCATATATAGGGATTTGTCATGTCGACAGATCTGTAATTCTGATCATGATATTTGATTAGATTATAATTCATTTCAATATGTGTAATCATTAATCGAGAGCACCCGTCATATCCTGTGACTTTCTGACAACGATGAAAGACTTTGTTGTATTAGTCAGATTCCCCCATTGTCTAGAGTATTGATTAACATCACTATTCCTCATCATCAATATTTGGAGTACTTTAAATCTAACTCGGTTCTAATGTTTTAATAAATAATTCGTTTGACTGGACAATTCATTAAGTTGACTGCATTAAGGATATTAGACTGAAAAATTATTGATGACACAGACGATGACAAAATCGGTGATATGTGTCACGAATTGACTAATTTAGGTAAAAACAACTTTAAAATGCTAACGAATTCTAAATAAATTGCATACGGCAGAATATTATTGAATTCTGTAATCGAACTATAGTCATTAAAAACTTAATATTGTATGTTTAAAAATTCCGATAAATTAAGTTTTAATTGCAATGCATTATACCCTCGTGGTTATAATTGTTTAAAATTATTTTAGGGATATTAGGGATGATAGTATTATATTACTGTGACAGAGTTATTTGACAACAACTTATTGGTTATTTTGCATTTTTTTTAAAACAAGAACAGGTATCAGAAATAACAATAATGGTACTCCTTGATGAACACCTCTTTAAGACAGGCAATTCTCTAAAGATAATTTTGCTTTAGTTATTATGATCTTGAGCCAAGAAATCATTTCATTTAGGACATTGAGACATTTGTCTCCCTAGATATATTGTACAGCGTGACTAAATCCCAAAACAATTTGCTATCATATTCCGTAAATCACCTTTATGACAAAACCGACAGATTCTAACTTATTATTCTAAACACCAGAGGAAAACAAACAACGGAACTGAAATGAATTGTTTCTTGTGAACAAATTAGTTGCTAGGAAGCTTGGACGGAAGGTCACAAGGGTTGTATAATCTATAAGTGTATTTATATATCATTATCAAAATCAGACAATTTTTTAGACCCCAAAGGAAAGAGATGCTTAATATTAATGTACAGTATCGCTTTACAACAATGGTCCTAATTTGATACGTTGTCGATAGGAAAAACAAAAAAGACTCTGTAATTGTAAAATGTCAAAAATATTGATGTACAACAACGATAGCATTGTCTACAGTAAATGGATGTTCTAGACTTCAACGCAGGCTACAAGTACTTTTTCTGGCTATTGACTTATCAAGATAAGATGAAACACACAGGGGAATTACGTGTTATAATGGTATGGCGATGTTTGCAGATATGACGCCTTTTATTATATAACTAATTAGTTGATGAAAAGTCATTGACTAGGAAAAGAATCATTTAAAATACAGTGCAAATTTAATATAAGTTAGTACACATTTCAGGTTAAATATTGCAACTTATAAATGTGCAAAGCATTGACACATATTGTAGTAAATACAAATAAACATCTGACTTTGTTACCCATTTAAAATTGCAAATCAGTGAAGTTTTTGATCGACATAATCAAGAACTAAACTTTATAGCTGAATAATTTCTGGTGTACTTTTTTCATTGACAAGACTTTGTATTTAGTCAATTAATTCGGTTTGAAGGGCGCATTCCCTGAACTATGAACGACCATAAATATATTCATCATTTAAATGTTTGCATCTAAATAAAAAGAGGAGTTTTTTTTGTAATAGGTTTGCCCGAACAAAATATTTTTGACATTTAACGTGTTAAAATAAATCATATTTGAATATGTAACTATTTGCTACATCAAATATATCATCTAAAAGCAAGCAAAGTATCTATGCATTACTATATATCAACTGTATATCTTTATTCAAGCACCTAAGCCGACCTTTTCAGCTCAAATTTACTGTGAAAATAATAAAAAAAATAATTTACAATCATGGATATGATAGTTGTTAAAACTTAATATGAGAAAGCAACTGATTTATACCTCAAATTGTTCCATTATTGTAGCGTAAATAATTATACTCAAATCTATACAATAAGCATGAAACCTTATTCTCATTACAGATTACATGCGAGAGTCTTGCAAAAAAGTAATCATGATTTTAAATACAAGCGATTATTGCAGTGTAGCACCTCAACCATGATATTAACTCCCCACGGAACATGTTAGGCTGGGCTGCTTGGACCCTTTTAGTATTTATACTGCCAAACGTCTTACGTATCAGACTTCCAATTTAGGTACTTAATGATAGTTATAATTATTCAAGGACCACGTGTCATATGCATTGATATTTCATTATAACCACTGGATCGGTGATTCATTTGTAATACTGTTCTTCAAATATGGTATCATCCTAATTGGATGCACTTTTTTTTCATATTTTCTATTTGATGGTATTTTTTCAATTTATAAATTATGAAATTACTTTTTAAATCATGGCTGCAGCAAGCTTTTAAAGATGTCTATAGACGATTTTGACTATTCATGTAAGACTTTTTTTTTATTTTTGTTCATCAATGATTTATAAATTTAACTTTCAAAACTTTAGATGTCGAACATACACGTAATAAAGGCCATTCATTACATCAAGAATGTATTATTCGAAAAAATAGCAAATATAGCTCATGTTTGAACAATTAAAGTGCTTTTTAATATCAAGAAAATAACATCCCATACTGAAGTAAACCACATTGGAAATCCGTATGTAATGTTGTGAAATGTGCAGAAAAATTATAAAACTTAGTACTAAATATTAGTATTCTTAATATATTTATTTCGTGTATTCAGTATGTCAATACAACAACACAAAAATTACTGATTTTGAATTTTGGTTTTCCTCGATTGTGATTAAACCAAGAAATTGAAAAAAATAAAGATATCAAAGGTTCAAGTCCAAAAAACTAAAGTACACCTATAAAAGAAAGAAAAATCCGGCTAAAGACAAATTTGGCGTCCTTACAAATATCTTTACTTTAAAAAGGCAAACACACTACGTTATAAATATTTAACTGTTGCTGAATACCAGCAAACGAATTTCATAATGGTATATTAAAATCAATTTCGTAAACCTGAAAGCCGATGGTTTCCTGACAAGATTTAACTATATTGACAAGTATGTGATGCAAAACTAAAAGCAAACCCACAATGCTGGACATAACAAATCATGATTGTTCCGAACATGTACTTTATGTATCTATGTAATACATGAATCATCTTGCTACTATATACTGCGCTTAAGTTATTTGAAAGTACTTTTGAAAAATCGATAACGATGACATGAGACTTTGTTTTTACTTTTAATTCTGACTCACTTCCTACAATTCTCAATTATCATAAATTATGCATCCAAAAGAAGTGGCCAATTGTCTCATTGGCACTCATACCACATCTTCTTATTTCTAATAATTGATGATTCAAACTAGCAATTTGCGTTTTTAAGGATTTTACAGAAAAAGAAAAGAAAAGAGACAGGTTTAATGTGTGCATACGTATTAACTTTTTAAGTAATTTTGCAGATAATTTGATCAATGACTTAATGACTGAACATATGAAGCAAGCGGAGTTAAAAATTCTGCAATCAATGACTGAGTCTCATTGAATACATTGGATTCATGAGTGTGCAAAGTTAAATCCATGATATGTGAATTTGATACAACTTATCTCATAGTATAAGCAACCATTTCGATTCATCAATATCTGAAAAGACCTTTTGAAAATACCAAATGTCACGATTCCAATATATTATTCAGAAACTAAATTTACTTGCAAACTATATGCAAAACAAGTAAAAAAATCGTGTGCAAAATTGATTTGGAAATAATAATAAACAAAACTTGTTCGGAACAACCATATCAATGTTCAACATATTTAAACTGTTCTTACCTGCTCTCTTTCCATGTTCTTTCTCTGCTGTGGAGAATGGTAGAAGGAAAAAGAAAGATTAAGATTCATGTAGAAATATCTCCATACATAATATAAGATAAATAGACGCTAAAAATAAATAAGACATAGAAGTGTGTCTTGGATATCCATAAAAAGGTTAAACTGCATATATTTTAAATTCAGTTGGAAAATCATATGTCTCTTTACTCATATTTAAAAAAAAATGAGATCCCAATTTCTATTTTTTTTTTGACAGATACAATGTAACAAAATGGTAAACCATTCAATGAAGAACAAAACAAGAAATTATTGATAGACAATAGTTTTATTTTG
This sequence comes from Mytilus coruscus, assembly GCA_017311375.1. Classification (NCBI taxonomy): domain Eukaryota; kingdom Metazoa; phylum Mollusca; class Bivalvia; order Mytilida; family Mytilidae; genus Mytilus; species Mytilus coruscus. Next base: position 46,420,385 of record CM029601.1, read on the forward strand.
GAGATGATTTTTTTTTAGATAAACCCTTTTCTCTTAGTTCAATCAAATTGGGAATACCGATTAATTTCTTAGTTCATTGATATTTGACCAATTTGAAATATTGTAAAAAAAATATTTACAATAATTGTAGAATGGCTTTGTTTTGGATACAACATTTTCAGTTTTGTCTTGATGTGTCAAAATTTAAAATCAAATAATTGACCTATAGTTGAATTCTCAGTATAGGAGTGTGTATCCATCTTTGATCAATGTAGAGTAATAAAAAGAAAAGTGAAAAACTGGCACTGCCAACTGATGCTTTCCGAAGTGTTCATTTATTGACAGAAACATTTTTATTTCAAGAATTCAAAATACTAGTATGCTTGAAGCGACTATAAATCTTGTACTTGTATTGCTAATTTTAACTGGTATAAATTTGTGACAATTCTTAAAGGGATACTCGAGTTATCATCAAACAGCAATATAACTAAACAAGGACTATGTGCTCCAGGGATAGTAAAAAGTCAGGAATATAGATTTAAAAATTGTCATCAATACTTTCTCCAGAGTCCAAATATATATAAATACCTTTTGGGGGTATGGCATACACATAAAACAAATTAGACAGGGTTCCATCCAGAAGCAACAAATTATTATTATTCTTTTTTTGTATTTTCAGTCTATTTGTAGCAGCTGTGATCTTGACATTTGACCTCAAATCAGAAGTTCCCCCTTCTCTATATCTTCTATCTATACTAGTGTCATTGTAAACCAAATAACAAAACTAAGACATCCCGAAAACCACTTTTAATTTTTTTTTTAGAAACTGTGACATTGATCATACTCCTATTGACCCCAAAATGAACAGGCTTCTTCCGTTTTTCTATATCTTCTATGTGTATAAGTTTCATTTCTAGCAAGCATGGATAATCAAATTATCATCCGGAAACCAGTTTTATTCGGGTCACGTAGAAGGATGGACGGACGGACGGAGGACGGAGGCAGAGACGGACAACTGCTTGTTACCGAATTTCTTTCGGGTAGCATAATAAGGAGATGTGGTATGATTTCCAATGAGAAAAAACATTCAGCTTCTTTTCACTTTACCTCTAGTTGGTTTTGAAAAAAATGATCGCGTTTTTATTTTATTCCAGGCTCTCAATTCTTCAGAACCTTAAATTGTATTTTTACTTATTTGTGAGCATATTATAATTGGATCCTGTCTTATTCTAATTGTATGTTTTTTCTGGAAGAATAATTCCAAAAATAAGCCCAAAAGCGATTCAATGATTCTAGAAGTATATTACTTAAATAACTTACTATTTAGAACTGATATATCCAAACTTGTGGTGTAAAAATTGTTCATTGCGAAACTACGGCAAACATATCTGCCTTTATCCGCTAATATACTATAGTCTATAGTCAATTCACTAACAAGCATTCTGCCAGGTACGTCAGGCACATAATCATTTATACGTAATCTCGATTGCCATCTTGGATCTCGTCCACGTATCATGTTACCATTAAAGAACCAGTCTATGAGTGACGGCGCTCGAGTACCACCCGTTGCATTGCATACTAATTTGATAGGTTCATGGAGATTGATAAATTTAGTACCATACATAGCTATTTCTGAAAAAAAAATGTACTTGGCATAAAATATACATGTTTCAAATATGTATATTGCATCATCTGGTTCTCCATTTAGTTCAATTCTGAAACGTAGAATTTGTAAAGTTGAATTAAAATATCATAATTGCAGACACTTGCATAGGTTTAAAAAGTGTTGACAAATTGAGTCTTCCAATAAAGAATATCTGCAGCTAAAGATCGACATTTTAATTTTCAAATATATAAAGAAGACAAAAATTCTTTAAAAGTGAAAGATAAATTCGTTTGGCAAATCATATATACGTTGTATACAATAAAGCACAAAGCTACAAAGGTGAACGGGTTGTTTGGTTTATTTTACCAAATTATACCAGAACGGAAATACTGGAAGGTTTGCCATTTTAATATAACATTGTCATAGTGTAAACATTCATTATAGCTATAAAGTAATACAAAAACCTAGCTGCAATATATCGGCAAAGGAAATAATTGCGAAGCGGACGGAAAGAAAACAAGACTTTATAATTGTATATAATTATACCTTTTGGTTATACACTAATGACACTAACGATGCAATTTAATGTAGAAAATTTACTTAAAAACAGATGATTTGAATGTCAGCCTATATTATCTAGGGTTAATGCAATATGCACATAGAGTTTGTACTTTAGATACTTCAAAAGACAGACAATAACTGCTATGTTAAAGATTACACCATAAACGGAGACATATGTACTGTAAGGTTGAGTTCTTTTGCAATTAATGAATTTTCCACTGTCAAGTTGAGAAGCAGTCAAATGTAGAAGGATGTATAAACATGTGTATACAACAAAAGATCAATGTGACGGAAATTAGTTGAATGATTAGAACCAGACAAATTATCCAATATTACTTTAAAGAAAGCCACATAAGGTTATAATGTCCTGATTCAGTTTATGCATATTGAAATATCTAATTGAGGTCAATAAGTATGCCCTGTTTTGCACAAGACCGAGATGGTTAATCGGATGTGATAGCTCACAAGGAAACAACAAGTCCACACCATTTTCTTCGGAGAATGCATGTACCGAGTCAGGATTTTAATTCGTTCCGTTATAAGTCTAACGTTTAAATTTGTCAGTTTTTATGGACATTCCTTTTTTGAATTCACCTTGGAATTCGATATTTGTTTTATAATACTTTTTTCCGCAACAAGACTTGTCACTATACCAAGACGCACTTGTCTGATTCGCAGTAAAATAAGACTATTTACATACATGTATAAGTAAGTAGGTAATTAAGTAAGTAAGTAAGTTTACTACATGTGTATAAGAGGCATCAGTAGTTACCGGTACACTAAACTCGTAAATCCATTTTGGAATATATAAACCTAGAGAAAAAAAAAAGAGGGAACCGCATAACCCTAAAACGGAACTATAGTGTTGTATCGACAAGGTTAAAAGTGCTTTACTCGCCTGGCTAATTATATGTCGATAAAAATGTCACGTTGTCTCATTGACAATCATACCACATTATTTTGATAACGAGAAAAAGAGGAAAAATAATCGATACATTTACAGATGATTATAAATGGCAATTCTAATGTCTAAATCATTATTTATTGTAAACTGATAGGAAAGTTTAATCAGACGAAACATTTTTACTTTTAAGAGTGTTAATGTTAATAAATGAAAACTTATTTTGTCAATATTGGTAATATAGTGTGTGCACAATACATAATATGTACAAAAATACAAAAAAAAATGAGATGAATGTATAACATTATTACATTAAACATGCATGTTTGAAGGCCTCATTGTGACTTTGAGATAAAAAACAGCAATAAAAGCGCTGTGCCTTCGCTTTTTGTGGGCTTTTTGCTGTACATGTACTGATTTTGTGTCATGGATGGATATCCAATATCTTTTGTTTTTTCTATAATCGTGGAAAAATATTGTGCAATATATTAGAAAAATGAAAAAACGAACATACCTGGATTGACAACTAACGGCGTGTCTGTAAATGAAAAGAACAAAAACATTATATCTCAAAGTATTTATACCAAAACATTAACCTATTATCTTATTGCATAACCAGAGATGAGAGTATAACCTCATTGTCACGGCAACCAAACAACAAACATAAAATAGTACACTATATTCCGCTCGCACTATCACTTTTTTCTTATTCATTAACACGCGAAATTTGAATTATTGATAAACATATATTTCAGAAAGTTTACATAATAATGAACATGCGTAGTTTGAGTTGCTGTGACTACAACTTCATATCAAACTTACTTAAACAAAAGTTTCAATCTGATACGGAATGAATGTACGGACGGACGGACGGACACACGAACTGGAAAACATAATACCCCTACTATCTTATGCAGACATAAACATATTAATGGCTACAGCTAAAACTTGTAACTGCAGTTTTGACATTTTATTATGCATTGGACACAAACTTGGTACAAATGTAAGATATGGAATATTTTATCGGAATCCCTCGGCTACGAGTAAGGACGATTGGGTTAATTGTATGCGCTTTCCGTGTTATTTCTACATATTTTCATTGTATTGACCGAACTGTGTTTTTCCGCATAGTTTTCGTTTTTTTTTTTTTCAAAATAAGTTAAAACAAGGATGTGTTTATTGAATATAACCATTGGAACGTTATTTTCGCCGTGTTTACGTTATACGAATCATAACCAAGCAGAAGAGTGCAAAGCTACCGTGATGAAATTAAAAAAATATATATAATACATATATTGTATTATAATCTGTGACCGGTATATACATAGCATTGTGTTTGCCTGCATGCAATGTATACAATGATTGTGTATTGTGTTCAAGGAATAACTTTTCCTTATCACAAACGGAATATCACAATCTTAATTTTTACGGTGCTGTTGTTTATAGAGCCTGTAAATTTACGATCCATGTAAACTTATTGATCCTATAAATAAACTTATTCTGAAAGGTTATTAATGTTTAATGTAGTAAGATCTTCGAAAATTTCCTTTATCGATGATAACATTGATTTTGTTTTCAATAAATTGAATCAACTGAAGGTGTATTGTTATACAGTTATGAACACTTATGGTCCTACATCTAGTCGATATTTATATGTTGGCTTTGCACAAGGTCTTGCTTCAGTCTTTAAGACTTCATACACTAAATCCGCTGTTGGATGTGGACAGATTGACATTTCAGTCAAGAAATAATTGGCTTATTCATTAGTTATAGGTTGCATTTCTGTAAATATCAACAATGCAATTTCCCATAGGAACTCCTTTCACGGCTAAAACTGTACCACTTTTACTATGAAGTTTTGAAAAAAAATATATCCTAGAATGGAAAATTCATATGCACTACTATTTTTTTCAAAGGTCAAAATATAGGGCTGTGCGGCATATTTTCAACGTTTATATGCCCCGAACTTTTAAGAGTTTAAACTTACATTAAATTTCTATACTACCCCAACCTTGACTTAAGGATTTCCACAGACTTCAACTTGATCACTATGAATATGTATATTTACTGGTAACATTCCCAAGTTATGTCTCTAAGAGATGAAACATAGAGATCATATCCGGGAACCAGTACGTAAACAAAATTAATTGTCTATGAATATTCTATATCTCCCCAAAAGAGGCATGGTTTGAAAAACAGCTGTATTTACAAAGTGCAACCTATAGTTGTCTTCAGCAACTGCGAATACTTTTAGATCGGTTATTTGTGTTTCTTGTCAGTTTGTTAAGAGTTTTGTTGCGCTTCGTGCTGACCTAGTAAGTCAAGCCCTTTCCAAATAATTTCTAAAGTTTGTTTTTAAATATATGTTGTGTTTTTACACTTCTGTCCTAAATTAAGGGAAGGTTGAGCGCTCACAAACATGTTTAACCATCGGCAAGCATATCACATCTCCTTATTTTTATAAAATCGTTTCATTATCTGTAATTTTCTACCAGTGCGAGATAAGAACAGTAGATCAATGTTTATTTAATTGGGTTATTTCAGTTTCATAGCAATTTAATTAACAAGAATAACATCAAAATGTATTAAAAATAATTATCGTAATAATATCACAAGCTTTGCGAAACATATGTTTTTCTTAAATTCATGTAGGTAGAGTCATGCTTGGCAGTATGTTTCCTGGAGTAGTCTTTTATTAAATTTCAAACATCGTTTTATCGCAAATAGCTATTAAAAACAAAACTGAAGGAGATTTAGAGCTTGATGTGTTATAACATGTATATAGACATCAGTCTATTGTTGAAGACCGTATGTAAACTTCTAGATTGTTGTATGTTTTGTGGTTGCTATCTCATTTACGTATACCCTATATCTCCATGTATTCATAAAATTAACCAGACTTATTTCTCCTGTTTTTTTTTCCATATCAACATAAAGACAAATAAAACATACAATATATTGTCTGTGCTAAAAGAAAATATAAATTATGAACAGTTCTCAGCAGGTATGAACTTACCTAACACTTTCAGGTAAACATAGTGCGTATAAACATTTTTTGCACTAATCTGACACTCATACATTCCAGTATGTCTAGGCTTAGCATGTTTTATTATTAAGTCCCATTGTGTCAATCCCTCTTCTTGCTTTTTAAGATCCTTGAAGCTAACACTTATATCTTCCTTAGGATCAAATGTCATAATACCAACAGTTAATGGCCAATCCATGGATACTTTTCTCCATGCCACCTGAAAAGTAGTAAATTATATTTATGAACCATATATCATGGTTGCTCGAAGGTAATCAGTAATTACTACATTAAAAATAATTCAATTCCATCATATTAGAGTTTAACGGCGCATGGTTTCTATTTCGATATTTTTATGATAAATAAAGTATGATATAGCAATGATATGAAATAACTACAAATGACACGAGTATCCACTACAGACCAAATGACGAGAATGTAAACAACAATAGAGAATTGTACGGCCTTCAACAATGCGCAAAACCCATACCGTACTGAAAGCTTTAAAAGGCCCCGCCATGACAATGTGAAACAATTAAAAAAAAAAACACCGGCCTGATTAATGCTAGAAACAATTAACGAAAAAAAAAGCAACAAACAACGATGACCACTGAATTATAGGCTCCTGACTCCGGACAGGCATATCAAGAATATAATGCGGTGAAACATGTTTGTTAGTGTTAAATCCTCCCCTAACCCAAAACAGTGTATTAACAACACAACGTAAGAACAAACTATAATAATCAGTTATAAAAGGATTGACTTATCAGACCGGAACTCAGCACACACACAAACAATACCAAAAAGACAAAATCATAAGGTACCGATCTAAGAGTACTCGCAGTTACTGAAATCTAATGCACAACCAATTTCAACTATCAAATTAATACATCATGTTTTCCCATACTTAACTATCAATCAATACACATCTTACAATGGATTTTGTTTGAGGACGTAATAAGCAGTCTGCAAAATCACGCCCTTGTGCAATGCCAAAATATAAGTAACATATAAAGTAATGTTTGAATTTATTAAAAACAAAATAAATGTTTATTCCGATGAAGACAATATCCTAAGATCTTACGACAGTGTTAAGTTAATAAGCTTTCAGAATAAAGTTATTCAAAGGATCAGTGAGTTTTCACAGGTTGTTTCTATATCGAAAGGGCTATATAAACAATATTTCCTTAAAAGATGTGATATCCTGTTAGTAATAACTTTTATACAGATGCAGTCCAACTTCCAAACCAAATCTGTGTAAATATTAAAGAATTTAGTAAAGGTATAAAGTATAATTTGTGGTCACGAAATTCCTGACTTAACAATTTTACCAGCTATACACAGATATTTACAACGTCAATATAGTCACGAGTTTGCTTTAGTTCCTTCTTTTCCTCATAGTACGATAAGCATTATCTGTGGTCATGTTCTTCGTGTTGCTGTTTTTTTTTATGCTACCGCCTTTGATAATTCAAATTCTTTTCCTTACGGATTTAATCTTTTATATGTCTTTTTCTTGATCTTTATAATATTCCACTGGTCGAGATAATAGCTTATAAATGAATTTTAAACCCGCAAGATGTTAATTGTCTGAGCGGTCATTACAGTGTTACTTTAAGTTAGTTTTTACTATTCTCTGATGTATTTATTCACAATTTATCAAAGCGATTTCGACCTTGGAAATGGTATGGAGACTTGTGCATTACTGGAGGTAACACGTCTCATCTGTTTGTTGTCTAATTGACATTAACCCCATAATTTTATTCACTTTCAATAATAAGAAAAAAATGTGTATGTTGAAAAAAAAATAGTAAGAAATGGACATCTGAAAATTAACAAACAACTTTCATGAAAGAACAAAAGCGATATCCCATTATAAATCAATCTTTAAAAACAGAGCAGTGTTTCTATTCTTTATATATTTGGTAAACATTCATGACTTTTAAGATTTTAAAGATTTTCGGTCGTTAAACATAATAAAAAATACCAAACATTCTGAAATATATACTGTATTATAAGCACTTCAATATATATTGTTTGTATTAAGAAGTGTATATGCTATAGTTTAAAACCGTAGACTTTCGACTATGTACAAATGTAGACAGTCTTTACTTTATTGTGGTATATGAATAATTCTTTTCTGTGTATCATTAAAGATATATTTACCTGTTTCGGACCCAAGTTTTTGATTCTGCACTGGAGTTGTGCTAATTCATTCATATGGACGGTAACGTTTCTTGGTGTGTTCACAAATGTTGGTTCAGCAGTCATGCGCTTGTATGAATAACTGGTAACTGAAAGTCAAGAGAAAAAATATGTGAATATTTATGAATGCTACCAATGCTTAAATTAAGAATTTATCTCCCGCATACAAAGTTCTGAATGTTTGCCCTGATTTGGCTTTACTGTGTTTTTGGATTATAAGCTCTTCATTTTTTTAATATATAAGTTTTGGTTTATAAGCTCTTCATTTTTAAATATATAAGTTTTGGATTTTTAAATATTTTGGATGCCCTTTCATGAAAAGACATTATTGACAAAATGCACATCTGATGCAGTAAAATTGACACCGTTAATGTTATAAATGGAGATTCATGCACACAAAGATACGCAAATATGTCATTTGATATAATCAAACTTTTTTCGATTTTATATTTTATGGTAATGTTTATTTTCCAAAATAATATTTCACATCAATGGTGTATGATACAACTGAAAAATTTATTAATTATAGATATTTCAACTGTAATTAAGGTTATTATGTTATTTTAACCTTAAGTACTTATCGATATTCTGTCAGTTAAAAACCATACTTGACAGCAACTACTTTTTTCTACAATCTGCTACTTAAAAGGAATAAAACACTATTTTCCTATAAAATCGTTCTCTGTTTGACAGCTTTCATAATCCCAGCGAACCCAGCTATACGATTTTCATTACACAACTATTCTTTCCTTACTTTTCTTATCAATTATAATATAAATCAATATAAAATAAGATGAAGAAATATCGACGACAGCGGTATAGAATAGACCGTGTTACAATACTTAGAAAAATTTCAATGAATATGTACGACCTGAACTTGTACAGTATTTCCACTAGTTTGTAAACGAAAGTATCTGTCTCTAATTCTGAGTGGTCTTAATTGAAATTTGCTGCCTTAATCAATGTAAATTTTCTCCTCGTCTAGAAACTCAATAGTAACTTAATGCCCAAGGAAAAGCTGGCTTTTGGGTTAGAGTTCCGACAGTTTAAAAAACTGTTGATATTAAGTGTGACATTAAGTGATACATGAAAACTTTATTAGCACTAGAGACGGTTTAAACCAACAAATCTCCATATGTCGCGTATGCTTATCAAACCACGCTCTGTGAAAATAAAATCGAAAATATCTTAATTTAAACTTTGTAACATCCCACTAGAGTCCATGTAACCAACTCGAAGCAGAATTAGATCGATCTTAATTTTTGTTAGTTGAATACTTTTGTAGATTTGGAGTTCTTTCTAGGTCGTTTCACTTTGAATGAAAAAAAAGGCAATGGGTGGGATTCATTTATATTTTTCAATTTTCATTGATAAATTGTATTATTAAAAACATATGACAGTTTGAGGATTTATTTATATGCAATTCGAAAGCAACATTCACTAAGAAGAAAGCTCGAAAACAACAAACACTTATAGTCGGAATCAATTATTTCAGAAGTCCATTTCAATCGGTTTCTTTGACATCCATCGCCCGCTGTTTGCTTAATATCAGGTGGCAAATATACTTTCATATTCTTGACGAAAAGAAATTAATAATTTACACAATAGATACGTTCACCAAAAGTGGGTTGAACTCGATTAAAGGCGGACATTTAGACTACAACTTAAAAATCAGGGTATGTTTGATATGGCAGAAATGTTGTCTTGGTACGGGCCACTTATGAACCCATCATTTTTTTAACAATGTTTCTTTGACATGTTGAGAGCGTAACACGAACCATCGCATTTTACATCCCATTCTGACCGGATGTTGCTGCTCCAATCGATGAAAGCTACAGTAAAATTGTAAGCCATGGCAAGAGTTAAACAGGCGCCAAATAATAGATATTTTCTATCTGGTCATTCAATATTAAAAAAATGATTACCTATAATGTATAAGTAATGTGCGTAGTGTTTTAAATGTATTTGGAAGTGAGAGTCTGACGTGTTAAGCTAGATAGAGGTAAGAATGTTTGACATGCATTACAAATAGTGGACATTACAAGGTCACTGACCACTGTATTGGCTTATAATAACTATGTCTAGAGTGTTAAAAACCGATAATAGATAACAACTTCTTAACAATAAGTGGGTATCTTTGTGGCCGAATAGTTCTTCTTCTTTTGGTATACAATAATATTCCATCGACATCCGATGATTACATATTGTCCGCATACGTGGACTATTTACAAAATGTTACCCCTGTTTAAACAAAATGTAATTATAGTGCAATGAAAATATCAAATTTGTGATTAAAACAATGTACAATCTTAGTTAATGCTATTAAATAATAAAACAGAGAACAGCTGAGATGGTGCCTGGACAAGTACCACAGGGAGTTGATTCCACTGTGGTATTGTATAAGGAAAGTATGAATTTCTGTAGGAGTCCTTAGATGTATGTATATGCCTATATGTGAGTGTAAGGTTTTTCCTAATTCTTGGGTCTGCTTTAATGAGTATGACAGATGGAATAGCAACAAGATGGTATGATATCTTAGTTCATTAACCATATCACTAGCCTGTTAACACTGATTGATAGTTTGATTGATTGGTGTTTAACGCCACTTTCACGACTATTGTGCTATTTCGTGGCTGTCAGTTTTTATTGGTGCCCGGAGTGTATGACTGACCTACGACAGGAAAACTGACAATCCTAGTCAATTAAGACTGGAGTCGAGCGCACCTGCCACGGGCGGGATTCGAACTCACAACCTCAGTGTTGACAGGCTGGTGATGCAGTAGTTGGACCACTCGGCCACCCTGTCAACACTGAGAATGTGAATTCGAAAGCCACACGTTGGAGGTGCGTTCGACTCCAATTTTATTTGACTAGGATTGTCTTTCCTGCCAAAGTCGGTGGTTTTCTCATGGCATTTTGCCTTCCTCCGCCAATAAAAAACTGACCGCCACGATATAGCCAATAGTGCTGCAAGTGGCGTTTAACACAAAGTATCAATCAATCAATCTTAACAATAAGTACAAGTATATATATAGATTTCTATAAACACTAGATAGGCTTATCCAATTGTTTTTTAACAAAGCATGATAGTACAGAATGTAAAATTATTTAAAGGGAAACACGTCAGATAGAAAGATAAAAACTTGGACGGAGACAATTGTCTACCCAAAGGACAGAACATAGATTTAGTTACCAGTATAGACAATGTGAAATTATTATTTTTGCAACAAATCCCTTAAAGCGATACTGACAGAAATGCATCCACCTTTCGCGTGTTTTTGATTTTATGCTTCTCAGTTTTAATAGATATTCAAGCAGAAACAAATTAACTTATACATGCACTTGTTTCGTTATATATATCTCGTACATCTTAATGACAGATATAAGAATAAAATGTATTAGTGGTGTTTAAATGAACAACATTTACTTCAATGTCACTTAAATATTTATGGAAGATGCAATCATAAACAAAGAATGCTGGGATTTATATGAAATATATGATTTACAATATTGGCGCATGTAAGTGAACATGCATACAAGGGAAAGACAGGCAAATAAACTATTCCTTTCAATTAAAATGCGAAGATTTATTCTCCGAAACTAACATTCCATATCGAATTGAACCAACAGGTTCACCTCGTTTTTCATCGACAGCGTAGAATCTATGATTTGTGTGGGTTACAATCGCTATGAAATCAGATATGAAGAGTTTAATAGGAAATGGTATCAATTTTCAAAAACTGACAAAATATGATAAGCGATTAATTATGTCCAGTCTATGCAAATGTATTTCTGTCTGGATGCAGGTGTTAAATACTTTTATATAGTTGACCTTATAGAGCTTACCAATTCCGTTCTGACTAACTCTCGTCATTTTCTTTGTCCGTCTTTGGGGTTTGGGGGGGGGGGATCATTAATGCGTTTAAATTCTGAAGATTTACATTTTATTCCATGCAATCTAAAATTTTAAAAGTACAAATTAATATGGTCCAGCAAGATTTTCATCTGCATTTTTCCATTATTCTCCAGAAGTGTAAAATGGAATAGTTCTTATAGCCGTTAGTTTTCTGAATTGAATTGTTTCATATTTTTTTTGTCGGATCCTTTTATAGCCGACTATACCGTATAGTTTTTTCTCATTGTTGAAGGCCGTACGGTTGCCTATAATTGCTTACATCCACTTCATTTGAACTTTGGTGGATAGTTGTCTCATTGGCAATCTCCTTATTTTCATTTTTCCAAGTTATTCAAAGTTTTTTTCTTATATCTCCGTGGATTGTAAATGAAATCCGACCATTAATTATTCAGACCTTGATCGGTTATTGTGGTCATGAATTTCCGATACGATATTTGATCAATTGTAAAGTATGTGGAAACTTGTTTCCCAGAAGAGTTGTAGGTCTGTCAATTTTTGCAATGGTTAATGGATCGTTTTGATACCAATATTAATTATGCGTTTTAATACAGTAAAATAAACATTGTATATGGCCTATTGCTTCAAATTCAGACTTGCGAGAAATTCTTTCAGAAATCAGTGACTTTTTCAAGTGCATTATCGTGTAAGCGATAATATCAAGATTTTTAGCACAATATCAGTAATAGATATTCATTCTTTTTTTAAATATTATAATTGATCAGATTTATATTATAATGTCATATTATGATACAATATCGAATATATATAGATCAAATCACCAAATAAAACAAAAGCAGAGATGTGTTTTTATTCTAATTTAAACGAGATGCAAGTGTAAGATTAACCGGAGAAATATTGATATGGTTGTTGTAATTGCTGCAAATTCACGTTTTTATTCATTCAATTATCGATATCGCACTAGGATGGTAAGCACGATAACTGTAGATATGTGTCAAACAATCGATTACTGCCATTTGATAATGGACTTTCCGTTTGGAATTTTCCTTGGAGTTCGGTATAGTTTTTCTTGTTTTACTTTTTATTTAATTTCTATTTCTACGGATTTTTCTGGATATTTCTTACACAAATATTCTAGATTAGTGGCTATTATTTGCAAGGATGTTGTCACTATTAAAGTTAATTTGGTCAAAGTTTTCTTTGACCAGGTAAACTTGGTCCAAGTCATATGTTATCACTATCAAAGTTCTTCATCAAAAACTTGGTCGAAGAAAAAACTTTGCACTGTGATTGGATAATTCCCGTCCAAATCCATCCAAGTTTTAAGAAAATAGGATGAGATTCTATTCCATCCAATCCGTCAAGTTTTTGATCAAAGTTTTCACTATAAAATAATCCATCAAAATCTTTGACCAAGAAAACTTTTACATGAAAACTTGTTGATAGTGACAACAGGCCTTCAAAAGAAAGGCAACTTTTTCTAGCACGCCATGCGTCATAATATAAATTAATGAAGGTGCTTCTAAAAGATAAATACAATTCCCGACCCGATCAAAATGTTCATTTATGACCGTCTCCCAAGAACAAGATCCGCTGTGTTTGTTATTGTATGTTTATAACCGTACATTCCGGTTTGCGTGAATGCATGTTAACAAAAACAAGTAAACCAAACTGCCATCTGGTTCAATTTTCTATTATATGATCAAATAAAACATCATGGGTTAATCAGCAAAATATATTGATAAGCCATTCTCAAACAAAATTTTCCAATCCAAAACCCCTTTGATTACCCAAAAACGTGGTTTGTAGAAAAGAATTCAATTCATTGGTAAGTATAATGAATGTTGTTGTATTTTTGATTAGTCAAAATGTTTATTTTGTGGCATCTGTTATTAAAATGTTTCAAGTTGTAAAACACGTGTTACTTCATATAAATTTGAATTAATTTTATACGATTATAGTCCATTTAATTTAACCATTAGTTGGCCACAAATCAAAAAAGCATTACATTATTATAACTGGTTCCCTGCAAAATGCTTTTGTGTGGATACATGTATCATTAACTTTGTTCTAATTGCAATAAACCATTTTCATTTCTGATACAAAAGAGAGGCGAAAGATACCAAAAGGACATTCAAACTCATAAATCGAAAAGAAACTGACTACGCCATGGCAAAAAAAGAAAGACCAAAAGACAAACAACAGTATATAAGACACAACATAGAAAACTAAACGAACCCATGAAAAAACGGGGATGATCTCAGGTGAAAAATACTTTATCTTTTGTGTAGATGCATGTATAATTAAATAATAATAACCTTTTTATTGCAATATATCGTTTTCGTTCTAATAAATGCAGAATTTTTCATCTTTTCGTTTGAATCTCTATGCATTAACTACGTAATCTGTTCCAACATGGAGTTGTCTATTTAAAAAAGTGATTGACATGTGGGGCATTATATTATGTAAATCAAATAAATATCTAAAATCAAGTGGAGGAAGTTTTCCGGTTTTAAGTGCTGAATTATTCATTTTTGACAATTCAATATTTATATAAAGACGAGAGTGTCAAACTATGACATAAATGTGTTTAAATTATTAATAAACATTTTAATCACATTCTTAGTCGATATATTTATTTTATCCTACAAAACACTGATATTAAGTTAAAATATTTCAATTACATTTATATTCGACAATTATGAAATAAATTATTACATATTGACATTATATGCGTTTCAGATTGGCGACAATAATTGAAATAATAAGAAATTTTTGGCGCCTTGTTTTTCTACTTGTACTTCATGTCAAAAGGAAATCATACATATTGTTTAAATACCTATAAAACCACAATATTGTATTGCTTAAAACTGACCACAAATACTTTTAATAAGTATATATATAGAAATAAAACCAAACAAAGTAATAGGTCTGAAAGGCACTCGATTGTCAGTCTATATGATATACTAATCATATGTCAAACAATTGAAACACCCTCTTTCTTCATAATAGTAATAATTTTAATGTGATTGAAAAATGTATTGATCTGACACACCAAATATAAAAACTTCAACTCATTGAATACATACATGTGAAATTTGTCACATTAAGTTCCCACCATGTCAGTTATTGGGGTAATAGTACAGATAAATATTTGCGGTAAGCTTTTAATGAGTTTTTGAAATTCATTGTTCATGTGTATGACACCTCCAAACCTTATACTACTTTTGGAATACAGTCAGGAATCAGGATACGCATAAAAAATCCGCCATTTTCTAATGAAAGAAGATGCAAAACCATATTTATTTTTCAAATTTATTCACATCCACAGGACTTGTGCTGAAATTCAAGAAGACGTTTCGCAACATACATTTTTTTTATTATGAAAACGCGGAATTAAAAATACTACGATTGTCACACCCATAAATAGTAACTTTCTTTTAATCTTATTTACTGGACAGACAGCAAGGAACCAAACCAATCGTATCATAAGTGAAGCTTATTAAACGTATTTTTTCTGCTGATAAGGGAAAGAGTTTTAAAGCAACGACACAGTAAGTTAAAGCCCCGTACATGGATTTTACTGATGTTTTAACGAGTCTTCTGTGTATTAACCAATTAAAAAAAGAAATAACATATGTTAATTACAAAAACTCGGCTGATCTTTATCAGGTCTCCTTTTCTTTCAATTTGTACGTTACGTTTAATTATTTACACTCTCTCCCAAGTGGTTTCAATTGATGGTTTTCAATAGTCCATTTTGATGTTATCCAACGCCAAACTTCTATAACAAGAATTGATAGCAATAGAATTTTTATGGATAAAAGATTGATTTTGTAATTACTACGACTATTGTCCGACACGGGAGGCGTTTGATTCTTACGTGAAGCAGAAAACTGGAACAAGCCTCGTGCATAACGAGACACCTATAGAGAATGAACATTTCACGTTCACTGTGTTTGTTCAGTCAGTTGGAAGTTATTTTTTATCAGTGTGAATATTGGATATGTAGTATTCAGCTGTAGTTTAGACGACGAGATTTAAATGTTGATAAGCTATTAGTCAGCAGCCACATTCCTATATAGTAAAACACTGTGCCAAAGAAAAGTAATGGTATTACACTTTGGTTAAAATGACCTCATTACAGATAAAAATCAAACAATATAAACTGTATTGTATTTGTATAAAAAAAAATAACGAGATGAGATAATATGGTATGATAGCCCATCAGACAACTATCCACATAGTCCAATTGACGTGGGTGTAAGCAAACCGTAGGTCGGCGTATGGGGTTCAGCAATGAACAAAACCTATACCGTATACTAGTATTCAGCTATAAAAGACCCTGACACGACAAAATGAGAAACAATCATCAAACGAGAAAACCAACAAATTTATGACAAAACAATTAACCGAAAAACAAATATGGCCAACGGCAACCAACGACAACTACTGAATTATAGGCACATGGCTATTTTCGTCTATCATATATATAACTTTCTTTACATTTGGGAAGAAAACAAAAATAAGACAACACTTGCAAATTTGTAATCTATGCAACATGCAGTGACCGATTTGTTTTTATTTTCGTGTGCCTCTCTATTGATCGTCTATGTGTTTCTGTTACCAGTTTTAGGTACAGTTTTTTTTATTATTAATGCTTTACAATGATAATCGATCATTACAATCTCTGCACCTCTTAGATCACCAACAATACGCTCGATTTAAATATCTAATTTTAAAATTCTTGATTTATCATTCATCTCTGATATGATATACATTGTACCTATAGTAAAAATGTTAATTAAAAGAAGAAAGCTATTTAAGATCTTTAAGAAAATTTAACTGCCTTCTTATATTTCAATTTGTGCTAGGTTAAATTTTTTTTTGAAGATCATTATTTGCATATTGTGGTGTAAAGTTTATTCATTGCAGCATCATAACTTATCCTAAACTAGCCACACTTCTCATTCATCAAAGGTAAAATAGAATCGTTAGATCAAATTGCTTCATTATTACAATCAGCTGTTAAAAAAGCTACTAGTACAAAACCATAATACTATCTTACAGCAAGATGGTAAATACAAAAATTTGAAATCGAGAGGAATATCAATAAAAAATACGTTTCAATTTTTTCAA
Organism: Mytilus coruscus; assembly: GCA_017311375.1. Taxonomy (NCBI): domain Eukaryota; kingdom Metazoa; phylum Mollusca; class Bivalvia; order Mytilida; family Mytilidae; genus Mytilus; species Mytilus coruscus. The sequence goes on from CM029601.1 coordinate 46,437,675, forward strand.
GAGCGATTTATCCTCTGTAGAGCATCAATTATAACAGTCCCGCATTTCCACTGCTTGGTATGCGCATGTGGTTTGACTATATCTTTGGATTGAAGAACCTTAAACAGTAATTTTGATTAGAACTTTTGGTTTTTCTATGCAATAAATATAACAGGATGCCAGTTAAGAAATAGCTTCTTTTTTATCAATTCTTTTTAATAATTGAAACTTTCATATAATTAAACTGATTTATTTGAAGTGGCATAATATTTTTAAGTTTGTGTGCATCCATTAACCATATATCAAACACGTTTTTGATGTTTATGCATCAAACTAAATTCATTTTATACGGGCGTTCTACATTTACGCCAATTTATTTTCATTTGCGTCATAATATTTATTTTCGCCTATGTTTAATTATCGAATCAAATTGTCTATATGGCGTATATCAAATGCCCCAAAAAATAAACAATGGAAAGCCACATCAGTTAATATCAGACAATCAACCTTGAACAATATTTGTAATAATCGCACAGTTTTAAAGGCGGTTACTGTTATAACGACTTACAAAACTTGTTCTTTTTACTGCATTTAAGTAGTATTTAGAAAAATGTCGGGCTTCTTAAAATTTGAGGAAATCTACATGAAAGACACATGTCTATGTCTTGTGTAAATTACGCCTATCTACTTCATTCACATTTGTAAGTATCATTAGTTGTTCTTTTCAGGCAGTCCTTTTTCTATTTCTGTATTTCAAAAGTGTTTTATTACCGTTTGTTGCTGAAATGTTTTGAATCAAAATAAAACACAGGCTACATCTAAGTTATTCAAATTTTACAAATAAAAATTTGGAACCAAATGAGATTTATAAATACATATTATAATCATATTCAGTGGTGAAGGCATTTACATTTATATATGCTAGTCGCGTAGTCGGAGTGAAGAAATGTATTCTAATTGAACAAAAGAAATATATTTACATCACTGCTGCCTGGAACTACACATCTAACGACTACCCTGAACTTGACATGAGACGAAGAACCTTATACGCTCCTACAATCTTTCGACATTATATTTTCTGACATATATTGATCCTTGTATGACTTACGTAAACATTTCATTATGCTATAGTGGTCAATTGATATATTATCTAACGTTTTATTATTTTCTTATGATAAAATTTACCAGCACTTGTTTTGATTAAGAGAAACCAGACATAATTCTATGAAAAAATAAAACTATAACAACAAGAAATATTGCTTTTTTATACTCAAATTCATAAAGATTGGAAATTTTATGTATTTTCGAACCTTTGGGTTGTATGATTAGTTGCTGAACAATATTATTGCAGGAAATGCCTTAAAAACATCGCTGCCGATATACCACGTGTAACGAATTTTAGAAGCTGAAAATCTCGAGTAACAACAAATAAAGACAACTAAAACAATGAAGACACTGTACAAACATGCTGGGAGTGCAGTTATGAAGACAAACTGGGAGTACAGTAATGGAGATAGTCGTACATGGATATCAGATATGTACCAGATAGATGTAAATCATCAGTTTTATACTTGGATCGATTCAATTCCTGTCATCACTAGAAAATCCAAATTATCGTTATACCAAGCTGGATAAAAATTAAGATGCATCTTTTTACTGAAATAATCGGGAAATAAAACAACCATCTAAATCATAAACATTAACCTTTATAACAAATCTTTGATGAAATAACTTGACCTCACAGATCTTAATAACTTACATCACGAAGTAGTCCCTATGGGGAATAAAAACCTATAAATTCATTGTTAACCGATCAATGGATATCTAGTCATTTACTTCCTACAATTTGTTATACACCTTCACTATTTCAATTGAAGTTTTCCCATTATTTTCTCCTTAGGAAATCTCACAATTTTGTCATGTAAACATTGAGAGCTACTGTGGAAAGACTAGACTTTTATTCAAAGTCAATTGAACAGAGATAAATTAAATTCGTTACAATGTGAACGAAACATATAACACGTGTTATTGCATTTGCAAACGTTTTACGACATCGTTTTGGTATCGGAATATCATTCCAAACAAATAGATTTCTGTATAGTTTCTTTCATATCGTGGCATATTAAATAGCCTATGTAAATACCACACGGTTGCCTAGGGTGTAATGACTTAAACATTAATCAAATCACACTAATATGTAAATTTTATTATTTCATTTTGAATACGCTTTAATTTTGAAGAAGAAATATTAACTAAGACCGAATAATTTCGGTGAAATGACTCTTAATTTTACAATACTGATGCAAAATCGAATCAAAATCTGATAAAAGAAGACAAATTTTATTAGCTGGGCGGTAAATGCGATCGAAATATTATCTAATTTACTCAAATGAAAAAGTTCTGTGGCGGATTGAATTATTTTTCCAATGACGAAGAAAAAGTGGGCCACTAGCCTCTATTTTAAAATAACAACGTCTTTTTGACATCTACATGCAAATATAAGGAATCGCTGGGTAAAAAAATTAAACAGCAACCCAATAACACAATATAAAATGAATACTAGATAGGTGAGCAGATGGACTGTGCTTTTAAATTTTGTTGTCTTGGAAATCATAAATGAACCCGTAACAAAAAGCTACGTCGATTACAATATGGTACGACTTCTCCATGTCGATAATTACACCATAATAGTTTACATAAAAACTCATCAAAGATACAAGGCTTATTATTTTGTACGGCACACTCAAAAAAGACTCATCAGTGATGCTCGAATAAAAAAAAGTTAAAATGCCAAATAAAGTACGATGTTGAAGAGCATTGAGGACCAAATTATTAATTGGCGTTGGTGCCTTATTGACTAATATAACTTGAAAAATGCATGAATGCAAATGTGTAAGGTACGTAACGGAATGACTGAAAACCAATATTGGGCATCGATTTCCTTCTTTATTAAAACTGCATTTGACATGAGATGTTTGTGTCGTTTGGTTGCTATCTCATTAACGCTTACCTCCCATCTTATATTATTCAGGGAAAATAATCTATCTATAGGACACTAAAAACTATAAATTAAGAATAGGCTTTTGCATCAAAATACACGCAGGTAGGTAAAACACCGTCTTTTATTCCTTTGAGTCTCTTGGTTGGAAACGGATTATAAAATTGCTCAAAATATTTTCTAAAACGTTCCTTAATGTCAAAGATCATTGCTTAATATTGAGTAGTACTTTAAAAATGTCATCGTATATTAAAAAAATGACAACAGCACGCGGACGACACATCATTATCGAAACCGCATTGCTTAAATATTCACCAGACTATTAGAAATAAACGACACCTTTGATCCAATACCTTTTTACAATCAAACTCTATTATATTCGATACAAGGGTATTAAGAAGACACAAAATCAAATCACTCGAAGCAATACTTTAGAAAAAAATGAGAAAAGCGGTTTACAAACATTATACAAAAATAATTATTTTGTGTTTACAAAAAATGACGGTTTTGATTAACTGACAATAGACATTGGTCAAATAGCATTTCATTTATATCCGGAATAAGCGAAATGATGTTTGTAATGATTATACATGTAAAGTACAAAAATGTTTAATCCGCTTGCAGAGGGTTAATGTCAACAAATTTATTTAAGTTAGGAGTTTGGCAAAAGGCCGGCAAGTATAATAATTGTCTATTTAAAACTATCCGAAGTTACACAAATCGTACAAGGCGTAGTCGTATTCTGTTACGAGTTAGCAGTATATTTCCCAACGTTATAAAGATAATTTTTATCCCTAGATCAAACTTGCAAAATAATTTTACAAATCTAATCTGAGGACGCAATGAACCAAGCTCAAGACTACCATAATAAAACCTTATAACAGACATACCAGTCCTTAGTTTTTCTTGATAAGTAGTGGTTTATGATATGCATTTTGTTCAGACATGACAAAAATAAGTTCAAGTTATTGATTTCATATTTATTTTGGCAAATTTATTGGCATTTATCATATCTGTGTTAAGTCATTTTCCAATTGACGATGGCTTAAATCATATAACATATGAAAATATTGCAGCAAGGGGCACAATTATATATCAGGACTAAATGGTTTACCAATAAATTCATAGAGAGTTTATTGACTTGAATACTTAGTGGTGTCCTCTATTTTATTTAGGATATGATTGGGATTATACAAATACTTGAAACCTGTTTGTTGAAACATGACATGCATATGCAGACTGCGCACTTTTCACAAGAAAATATAATAAATTATGTGCAGTGGATTATTTGGCTACATATATGAACATTCGTGGAGCTTCCACTAAGATTTAAAATAATTGATATACACTTAAGTTTTCATAGTGAACAGAAGTTGCAGTCCTTGTTCATTTAAACGAACGACCCTTTATAGATGGAATGCAATATTTCAATTTGTAGATCTTAACGTAACCGAAGCACTAAAGCAGTCCCAGTAATTTCAAATCTATAAATAAGTTTTTTTTTGTAACTGTGTTACACTTGCATTTTAACAAATTTTTATTTAGGTCTTTTACAGAATGTTTATTTATCATGTATATTCAGCCTATTTTAATTAACATTTCGTATTTAAAACATGTTTAGATTAAAAGTTTTGGAGAGGTCCACACTGTAAAACAAAACCGTAACAATGTAACAAAAAGCTACCAACATGTTATTTAACTGAACAGGAAAAATTAAGAACAAAACAAACAAGTAATATCGCCAAACAAAAGGAGAAAAAAAGCGTCACTCAATTTTCCAAACTATGGGAAAATACAGTTGCACCTAGGCCTTAAAAGAGTATATAGTTCGTTGGTGCAAAAACAAAAATCAAAATTGAGAAATTGTTCAAGACGTTGTTGTACTGAGATATCTCTATACATATATAAGTCTAAATGACTAAATAATAGCCAACGATAAATCTTACGGGGCGATGAATCATATAATTATGATACAGTACACTACAAAATATAATATATAACAAGTCTAAAAGGGTACAACATCAACAAAAACAACAATAAAATGAACAAATGTTAAATATTTCGGATAACAGATATCCTTCATCAGTATGATTATGATGTAAAATGAATCATTTCAATCTATTATATTATACTTCATGGCTTCGATCTATCGTAATTTAAAACACTAGAGATAAGTAAGTTGGGATTATACCAAAATGCCAGGTTTTGATTGGTTAATACGAGGGAGACAATTTACTCTATCCCATGGCAAATACTCTATTACCCTTCACGGAGACGCTTGCTCAAGTGTGCGCTTTAATAAAGACGGATGATTGTTATGTACAAGACGACATAGTTTATTACTTTGAATTTGAAATTTAATAGACCGTAATAACAGAACATTTAGTATAATAATTAAATATCCCATATCTGAGATTGTGATAGAGCAGATTGTTATCCTCGAAGACAATGTCAACCTTGGCTTCGCCTCAGTTGACAATGTTTTCTCGGGGTAACAATCTGCTCTTTCACCCTCTCAGCTATGTGTTATTTATATACTGATTAAATCTTGAAATTTATACAATAAAACAGTTAAAGAGGGTCTGGATGGGGGTCTGTTATTCTGTAAACATTTAATTTTCACCCTTTTTCTCTAATCTTCAAAAATTAACCCTTTTTCTCTAATCTTCATTTTTTTGCCCGTTATTCTCTAATCTTTATTTTTAAGGGCATTATTCTTTAATCATTTAACCCCATCCAAACCCTCTTAAAAGCGAGCACAGAGAAATTTCAAAATGACGTAGGTTATATAGATATTTACAACAGTTACTGCAAATTAATGCTTCAAAGAAAAATAGTAATGTGCGATATGAACTGGTACAACTCTAAAATTTCAAAGGTGACGACAGTTAAGATGTTACAACACCGATTGCGTGGAAATACATTCCCAATAAACAGCACTGACCGATCTAAGCTGGTATAATATTTCAAATTTGACAACGGTATCTAGTATTTAAAACAAAGGCTGCGTATTTAAACATCCAAAATAAATAGCAGTTTGTTAATGATTAAAAAAATAATAAATTTTGACTAAGGTTAAATAATTTAACGTGACTAGGTACTTCCCTCCCAAATGAATAGAACCCTGTAATTTAAAATGGTATAATTCAAAAATTCCTTAACACTGTAAGAGTCTAGTACGGAAGCCTGAGTTACTGGAAACAAGTGATGGTAGGAAAATGAGTTACTCATTCTATGTTTTTTTCATTTATGCCCTCTTGGGAAACTGTCCTTAGCTTTCTAATCCAAAATCTTTCCCGAGCAAGTCTGTCGGCCCTTGACTAACCATTGTTGTGGTCTATGATTGTGATGGTAAGGTTTATGAGATCAGCTTGGGCGTGCCCAGGTGATCTCAAATGACGATTTGCGGGGAGGTCAGGCTTGCAGGTGTAGTCACTTCGATGACCATTCATGCGTTTGTTGAATGACTGTTCTGTCTCGCCAACATACTGCATGCCACATCGACACTGAAGAAGGTATACAACATTCTGGGTTTTGCAAGTTACATTGCAAAATATAGTGTACACAGACCCAGTGGAGTGGCAAGTAAATGTTTGAGTATTCAGTATTTGTTGGCAAGTCAGACATCGTTTGTTACCACACGACTTGCACCATCCTGCAGTTGAACAGCTTTTATTAGAGGAGACGTCAGCTCTCACAAATAAATCTTTCAGACTTGCTGGTCTCCGAAAAGCTAAGACAGGAGGTTTGGGAAAGATCTTCTCCGTGTTCGGTTTTAACTGTTTTATTGTATAAATTTCAAGAATAGATTGATATGATTCATTTTACATCATAATCATACCGATGAAGGATATCAGTTATCCGAAATATTTAACATTTGTTCATATATTAGTCTATATATATAAATGTAGATAAACTCAATCAGAACCCTTTACAACTTACTTATCTCTAGTGTTTTAAATTACGATAGATCGAAGCCAATGTAGGCATATGTTATATGCATCAATTTACATTGAACGACAGCTTTCAAATAAACACTTTACCCTGTTATGCCTCACTCAGAACCTGCTAAATCAGATTCTGTCATTCCGATCAATGATAAACTGATCTAATGCCCTTTACAACGAGATGATGAAGACAATTACTGTCCTTAGAGTGATATTGTTTTATCACGGCATAGATTATAGACAGTTAATGAATATGCACTGATGTTCTACTAGTTGCCCGACGTGTTAAAACTAGGAACACATCACTTAAGAAACTTGTGAACACATTGATCGTTTATTTTATCTTGACAGATCGACCAGACCGCACTGGGGAAGGAACCAGGGGGAGGGACAAAAGGGTTTGGGTATTTACCCCTTTTTCAAAATAAAAATGAAAATAAGAGAACACTGACAAACTCGTGCACTATATAGAAAAACTGTTTTTGGCTATTTTGCTTGCCACTTTAAGACGTTTGACACCCACACCCCACCCCAGCCCCAATTTTCAGTCCATTCCTCCGCCATATTTATATATATAATACCTGAATTTTTTTCAGTTTTTGATAAGAATACCATTTATAGTTAAAAGACAGAAATATTACAGACAACAGATAAAAACTGCTTAAAATTTTTCTATAAAATGTCTCCGTTACTTTTAGTAGCAATCCGTCTTTTATCTCATTTCTCCCATACTTTTATTCTAAATAACAAAATGAACATTTAGTTAATTTTACATTTACTGATAAACAAGTTTGATACGAGACAATTACTAATTTGATTCAGTTTTAAATCGTTACAGTTGTAACACATTAACCTACACCTTTTTGAAGAAGGCATCCTCTTGAGATTTCGAGTAATTCATAAATTTTCCAGAATATTTCACCGATCAAAATGATAAATATGATTGATATAAAATAATTAGAAATTTTTATTCGAGCACTAACTTTCCCAATTATAACTTATTCATAGATGCAATATTATTTGACAAGGGATTTGAATAATAAAAACATCTTTCATTGTTCAAAATAACGAGTTTTCCATTTTGTTGCAATCGCAGCTTGGTGTGAATTCGTATACCAGTATTCTATATAAGATATCGCCTTGTTCAGTGCAAACCAATATGATTTGAAACGGATGCAGAAGATAAATGAATGGGATGTTCTTAGTCATACTTTTCCTGTTGTTTGAGTAACTTTGAAAAGATTGATAGTATTGTAAGAAGACCTGTTGATATAGCCGATGCCTATACCAATTGTCCGGTATATGAATGTAATAACTGCAGTGATCGGGAAGGTCGTGCGCCATGCGCCAATTGCGCATTTCGACCAGAAATGGCGCATAGAGTGGCAAATGTAAGCGCCAGTGTGGCGCACGATATTTTTCGCTTCCTATCTAAACGTTTAGATATCGTAAAATGGATTTCGATCGTGTTTCGTATCGCCATATTTTAGTACAAAACTGCCTGTTTTATTCCTCCAATGACAAGAGCACCACCTCTATATTTTTGGGAAGTCTCAGGCGTTTTCATTCATGTTAAGGATAGGAACGTGTGGTATATCTGATTACCGAAAAAACGTAATTAACCATCATCCGTGATCTAAATTTTCAACGTAAACAACTTTAATTCTGTGAAAGTTAGCTAGTACAGACAATATTTTCTCAAATTATAATCTTTAAATTAAACTTGCTAAAACTTCGATTTAAAAACCCAAAGGCCTTTTTTGTATAGTATTTGTCTCCATAAAAGGCGCTAAACTGTCCTAGTCAATTTTTGGTCTTTAGTTCGTTTGTACATTTTGTAAACCTGCCTACAGCGAATTGTTGTTGTGTCTTATCAAAAACGTTACTCTTTTGTTATTCTTGATAAAATAATAATAATACAAGAAATGCCGAGGTAATGCCTGAAACTTCCTCTAATACGGAACATCGAGAATAAAGTATGGCAGTCGACGAAGACCCAAATTTAATGTCAAAGGAATATGAACACGAACAAGGCAACGGTACCAGTATTAACATTGTAAATATAGCCCGGTTTGGGTGAAGTTATGGCCCTGGTTACTGTATGATGACATCAAAATGTACTGCAAATCTTACCAAAAATCATTTCAACTAACTTGGAATTTAATTGGTCTGGTTTTCTTATTGTGATCCGTTTCTTCTTTCTTCAATTTTGTGCCACAAAATCTAGATCAGCTACTTTTAGTCTGCCATTATCATAGTTCTAGTAATTCAGTTTATTGTTTTTGCCCAATATTAATACTGAGTAACAATTATTATTTTTATATATTACTATGTTACTACTATGATTATACTGTATGGTTTAATAATAAATATACATGTATGTTCAAGTTTCATGTTTTCTCAAAAGAATGAAATTTAATCAAATATCATAGATTTTTCAATAATTACTAGTACAGATTTTAAAAATCAGTCCAGATCAGATGTCTATTCTTGATCTCAGCATTTCCTTATTAATGGTTCTGTTCATTGAAGTGGTGTTGGTCTAGTCATATATATGTTGCTCAGTTTTGTAGTTTTTTATTATAAGTCATAAAAAGTTTAATATCTGAGTGCTGTTACACTTCATGAACTCATAGATGTCATTTCTAGTCACATCAGAGACATATATTCTTTTGTATATCTTTAGTCACATAAATCTCCATGAACTTAATTAACTTTTTATTCAATGAAACTACAAAAGCACAGGAACAATATATCCATAATATCAATTAAAATCATACTGGTTAGTACCTCTTTGCTGAAACATACACTTTTTATTTTTGTTATAATTGAATGGCCCACTCATTTGACAACATGGCCCATTAATTCTAAAATGGCCCATTGATTTTATTTTCGGGGCCCTGGGCCCATAGATAAAAATATTTCCAGATCACTGTAACTGCCACTGGGCGTTAAGCAACACCTAATCAGACAATCTTGCAGGATGTGCGAATGTTTAGTTCTTGGCGTTCCTGATGAAGAGCTACAACTTACTACACTGTTAGCGACGTCGGTATGAGTTATATTATTTTAAAGCCCCGTTCATGCACACATGTATGCTTATAAAAATGTATACAGTAATACACGTACAGATGTCAAAACGTGGATGGGGATTTAAATACACACGTTTGCAAATATATCGTAAATTCTATAAAGAAAAGAATGTTTTGTGCGACGTCAATACTGACCAAATTTATTTGATACACGGCGTTAACAAGATTTATCGTGCTTGACATTTCCCGATATAAGACCTTCTCTAATTCTTACACGATTTATCCTTTTCCTGACCTGTTGTTTATATTTATGTAATCAACGTGTGATTCGTTTGATCTCAGTTCTTCATTGGTCAAAATTCGATTATGACGTCAAATTTATAAAGACATACAACTATATGCAACAATACCTACTTACAAAAATTTTTGTTATTAAGTCTTAGTTATAACGCCACATTAATCTCGAACTATGATCCATCGTCCGCATGGATGTAACAGTGTTTACCGTTTTCCTTACTTGTTACATGTATAGGTTCATTTTCTTCACTTTATTTTCCGATGATTTTAATCTTGAAGTTGTTTACATTTCCTTGTACGTTATGAATTAATCACACAAATAACATTGAAATTGTAAAATGTTTTTATCTTAATGTCTTTTTGGCTATATTGATTTGTTGGGTGGTTGTTTGACTGACATATAGCATTTCCTTTTATTTATATAACATAATAATAATGATTAAATATGACAACTCTGATGTATTTTAAGTTGCGGATTTGATAAAAAATAACAAAAAATTATTGAATACCAACTTAGAACAAATATTTGTGTGGTTATGTAGTTGTAAACTTCGATTCTACTGGCTGCCAGGCCATCTGCTTAATAACCATAGAGTTGTCTCATTGGCACTCATACCACATCTTCTTATTTCTATACCCAAATGAAATTGTCCCATTACAGTAAACATCTTACAAAACATGCGCCTGAAGCCAACCAGCAATCGCGTTATAACTTTTGACCTTGTATGCATGTGTGATATAAAAGAACAAATTAAGAACCATGATGTCATAATGACCTTAGTGTCTTGTCCTAGATCAGAGCGCAAGCTAGCAAATATCGGAAAACATACGAAAAATGGCAAGGTATTCTCCTTCAACGGTATTCAAGGCCATGAGTTTCATATCATGACAACAACATGATTTGGTTGACCATATTGGAATATCTTAGTCAAAGATAGAGATGACCAAGGATAAGTATAATTTGAAGTTACCATATTTCCCGTCCTCTTTTCCTCGTTTGGCGATCATTACATGTGACTTACATGTATCATGGTATTTCTGCTAGTCATAATCAACACGACGGATATCACTATTGGATTAGGAACTACTTACCATTCCCGAACACCTGAGTCCATCCCTGATTTCTGGTTGTGTTCGAGTCTCTCATTCGTCAGTTATCTGAACAAATTATCAATAAATCCCGAAAGTAGGTTCTATAAATTGGGTCGAGCGGAATGAAGATAGCCACATGTAAAGGATGTTGGATAGGGGCCGAAATTTTGCACATCAAGATGCAGCACCTTCAGGAAACTGAGTCCTATGTCTATAACCCGGGATACCGTCGGGGTCTAGGAAAAGAGATCTACACGGTAAATGTTTTATGTCAGAACCGGTCTTTAAGCACTTGCAGTCCACGAATAGAGATTTCGAGCAACTTAATTACAATTTAATGGTATCGTATCAGTTTCGAAATCAACAGATACGCATTTTGAAAAATATCCCTTTAGCTTTACTCAAGGCAATACATTGTAGAATTTCACCTAAAAATCCTAGAACACGCACGTGAAAAAATAAGAGTTAAAGATGAACAATTTACATAAACATAACAATATGCCTGAGTCATTTCATCTTTGAGTTCCTGTTTAATTACAACAGGTATTTTAAGTGATATTTCCTGCTGTTTACGAGTTCAGTAAACTATTAGTATTATTTTATTTTAAAAAAATTGAGCAGATACTATTCATTTTGTTCATCAAACTATTCATAAGTACCCTGTAAAGATTATAAATAAAACACTTTTCCATACATTCTGTTTTAGACTAATACTTTATTGCTACATTATAAATAAATGGCATGCCATAATAACTATAAAGGTATACACCTCAAAAACAAACAAACTGTTGATTTATTTAGGTTACTTCAGACACTAATGCTAAAATAATCAATTTATTTTTTTCATGTCAGTATATTTGCATGTATATTGGTGCTCCCAGAGTAATTTTACATGCCATTTCTTAAGAACTTATATGCTAGCTCCTACAGGGCAAACTATGTACATGTGTTTAGTGTATATATTTAAAGAAATAAATATTTAAAGCTGCAGTTGGATCAAATAAATGCATCTGTGTGATTTTAAGATAAACATCATTTCATACGCAATCTGCAAGTATAATCCCTCTAAAGATTCTTAAAATAAAACAAATAAATAGTATTTGTTTGAAATGCATACACAGGTTTCAATTGAACAACTTTGTAAGATAAGAAATTATATTGTTCATGTTGGTTATGACGAGGTTTTCTTTTATGCATCACAAAAACATTTATTACATAAGTTTTGTGTTGCAATGTGGAACTCTTATATTTTTTTTTCAAATTTAATTAGTTGGTAAAAATAATTCACATTGGTAAATGTTCAAGATGTATATAGAACATCGAGCAATGTTATAGTATCCAACCCATGTATTATATAACCATTCAATGCTGTCTGGTGCATGTAGGTAAGGCATTTTTTAAGTTAAGAAATTCATTGACTTACCTTTAATTATAAGTGGTAGCAAAAGAAGTATCTCGAGGAATTCCAGGATCTTTAAATAAAATCCAATTCTGGCCATATTTTATTGCGTTCCATAAGGTTAATGTTCAAGCTGACAATATTAGAATCACATTTCACAAAGAGTACCATCCTTACGATCCACTGTGTGGTAAAATCCATCCGGAAACCACAACAGTTTTAAAATGTCTCTTCATCATATGTATTTTTATCGATGTAGAACTCTTTGAACTCTTCTCAGCGTGATAGTGTACAATATATACTACTTATGTTCTAATACGACTCTGGAACAAAGAAAACAAAAACGAAAATAATTCCACAGCTATTAAGTTGAATGTAACTATTACAAATATAAATGAAGTCTGCCCTCAAAGTGATAAGAAAATAAATTCTCCTTCAGATTTTTCGAAGAGCTTGTCTTAGTTATGGCTACATCATAATAAATTTTAATATGTTTTGAATAAGGCAAAGTTAAATCACAGTTCAAACGTCTTATTCAATTGTTTACCAACTCTCGATAAAAGTTTTTATTTCACCTATGTCGCCGATGTTTATCAAGAAAGATTTCAGAGCGTAGGAATCGATTTTACTCTCAATATAGTATGTTAACACAATTCATGTGCTTTATTTTCTACTATCAATATTTGCTTAAAGATTTTTATAATCTGAGAATTATGTTGAGAATTATGATTATAATTGATGTTGAAACAGCATCCAATTTCATATTTCAATACTGACTAATTGGAGATCAGTAATTTAAGGAAGAAAAAGCAAATTTATTGTTTTATTAATGTAAACTGTGAAACAAAGAAAAGAACAACTAGGTACTTGAAATAATATTAGAATACTATTTAAATGCTTAAACAGCTATTGCATGGTCTTTAAAAAAAATGGGTAAATATAGATGAAACAGAATCTTATAAAAATATATTTAACTTCTCGTGTTTAAACATTTGATTAACATCAATTTATTAAAAGCAAACATTTGGGCTGGTCAACTTTTGACCCATCTATTTCATAAATTGTGAAATCACGTATATTAACCAAATTCGTACCCACCAGTTACTGATAGTACAAGTACTACACCATAGTTAAATTTATGGGTTTTTGTGAATCATATTAATAACCATATTAACTGTACATAACAGGAAAGACTAGGTAAAGATATCGTGACAAAACACAATATTTGAACTTGAAGTAACTTTGTTTTCAATTTATTAGTCAATTACATGCTTATCGAATTAGAAAACTGCACTGTCTATCTGTTTCAAATTTCTTATGCCCACATCTGTGACTTTCCATTTTTGTAAACTAATTTAACAGTATAATAAAAAAGTGTTTTATGGGATTATCTTTGCTTTATATGACTTTTGAATGTGCCGTTCCATTAATTTGCATTTTACAAACCACTTCTTCGTAATCCATTTGACATGGTTTCTTTGATCGGCAACCCATAAACAGTACATATGAATAAGTACTTTATGACCACCAATTTAACTATGATTTCACTTAAGTCAAGATGCAGTACACAAAGTAGACAACTCATCGTGCATCTAAGTAATTATACATGTAAAGTTAACGATCGGAAAATGAGTTCATTATATTTGCCGAATGTATTTATTTTGTCCAAGCTTTATATTCCAAAAAGCATGAATTATTCAAAACTTGTCGTTTTGATCGACAAGATATATTTGTTAAGCTTAGTGGATTGGTATTCTAACAAGCTATATATATTCCTGATATCGACGTTAATAGTGCTTCTTTTTTATACAATAAATACCTGTGAAGTTGGAATTCAGCATTTAACAAAAACTAGAAAGTCTGCTTTATATCGGAAACTTTTTTCTTGAAATCGATACTGACAGAAATCTTGAAATAAGGATCTATTTCGATGATTTTAGTTATGTTATATATATATCATCAGAACCAGCATCCAGCGCTTACGTATCTCATTTGATAAGATATACTAGAGTGTGTTCTTACAGTGGCAAATTCACTAAAGTTTACTCAATAACTACTCTTCCAAGGTTTCGCTCAACATCATGAATTGATTGATCAAAAAAGTTTCTCGGTTTCTCAACTTATTTGGGATATTTTAACTTTACTATAGATCCCCATGCATGTCAATTAGACATTATCAACGGTTTGGTAATGTTCTCAATATTTGACACTAACAAATGATTGTGACTTTCGGTGCATGCATAGCAGATGTTGATGCACATATTTTCACTTCGTTCTGATATGATTCCGATTTTTTTGGGCTCCTATTTTGTCGGTTATAGTAATCTGGACTTCTGTGAGGTCGCCAGTCCCAAGTCAGGATTCTTTAATCGAGTGGTTGTCAGTGGTTGCTGTCATTCATATTTGTTTTTCGTTAATTGTTTTATAATAAATCTTTTTTTTCGTAAGAATTTTTCAAATTTTGACATGTTGGGGTCTGTTATAGCAGAATACATGGTGTCCTATAGTTGCCGCTTTTATCCGCGTCATTTGGAGTCTCGACAATAGTTGTCTCATTGGCAATCATATCACATCTCGATCCTAATTTTATTTTAATTACTAGTATCATGATTATATCTCAGAAGTAACCACAAACAGCCATACTCGAGGTTTCAGTCACTTGTATTCTTTAGTTCTGAAAAATCAAATGCTTTGACAGTATCTGAATTGACAACATTTTATGAAATGGTGCATATTGTTTACCACTTGCATTGGGTCGATTGTGTTTAAACATGCTTTGGAATTAAAAAAATTATGATTTGGCAATCAAAATTTTTACATAACATGAGTGGCACATCAAATTTCATAAATTGTTTTTTTTTCCTTGAAATTTTAAATATAATATGTACTACTAATTACAGATTAAAATTAAACTGAAGAATCTATTTAAAACACAATAACACGAAACATTTGGCGTCTCACCTTTGCAATCAACGAAACAATGCTATTAATCAAATTATTTGAAGAATTGTTTATGTCATTCAAATGAAAATAGTATGCAAACAAAAAGCACCTACACCAAATCCGTCAATCAATATGTCGTTAGCTTTTCAAAACGTACGCAGCACGTGTTCTTCTTAGCACGTTTGTTCTAGTATAGATGTTACACCGCCATTATCGGATACCTGTCAGATCTAGAGATGTACCAAGGACGTAGTGCACCAAAGGGAAGTTAAGTATATTGCAAATATAAGAATTTTAAATTACATGTGAAAAATTTTTAGATTTTAATTTTATCTGACGTTTAATGAACTTATCAATAAAGACAAATTTGAACACTTTAAATAACTTAAAAGTGCTTTAAAATTATTAATAATATTAATAATTTCAAAGCACTTTTAAGTTATTTGAAGTGTATAACGTGAATTGTTTTATTCGAACTCGTTAGTAGCGGAAACATTCCCCATACTCTATAACTCTCCGACAATCTGAGCAATCCCGTTAGTATTTTGAAGAAGAAAAATCTAAATGCGCTTTACCAAGGCAAACAGTATAATAGCTAGTCGTTTTTAATTTCACGCTGCTTAAAATTGATCAAAACTGTTTATTATAAGGGTGATCAAATGTCAAAACAGGTGGAAGCATTCAATAATAATAGTTTTTGTAAAGAACAACGTTGTTCGTGCGAGTGATACAAATTTGCCGTAACATTCGTTTGTAGTGTTTATAATATTAATCCCTATGCACTTATATATTTGAAGCATACAGTTTTTCTTTTTTTTAAAGATTTCTACCGAAGTGAACCAGAAGAGCATTTGTTACAACTTTCGATATATAACAATAAATTAATTAACGGAAACTGAAATGGATGTTTTACAAGTACTGAACTTTGGATTTTCCGTAATGTCAAATGTACTAGCTGGTGGTGAATTCCTGCTACAAAATGTTCTTGGTTCATGCAGTTCGTTTAAAACACACTTCTAATAGTTATAATTTTAAAACTGAGAATTTGATCATAATTAAAATAGTCCAAACAAAATAGTTTTTGCATCAGCTGCAAGAATACAATCTAACGTTCAGTATGATTAGCAAATATCTAACAGAACTTAATAAACAGCAAGGTTTCAGTGCCAATTAGTGCTGCTCGATATGATTTTGATTAAAAACGGTTTTATTAGCTTCGTTCAGGAAAACATTTGACACAAACTTTTTGTAATTGACAGAATTATATAATTTGTAATACATGGATTAGGTTCAGTAATAAAAGAGATGAGATTTTTCCGTTCTTTTATTTGCTGGATTTAATTGACCACTAATTGTAAGTGCGATCAAAGCTAGGAATCGGTAATTTAATTGTCAAGGTAGATAACTCATGCCAAAGTCCATATCCAATTATCTGTTGATCAGTTGGTAGGCATGCTTCCTTTAACGCCACGGTGTTTATCATTGATAATAATAAGCTATTTAATCGGCCTATTACTCACTCTAAACATTTGTTAATCAGGGTTTTTATCTTATCTTTAAATATTACATAAAGATTGTATCGGGATTTAATCCTGCATAAATACTTTAAATTTTAAAACGTGGTAGGATTAGACTAAAATTTTACTAATATTTAACTTTAACCATGTGATCACTGTCGCCTTTATTGGCTTAGCACCGTCTTGTGACCTCGTTAAGATAAGAATAAAATGAAAATCGGATTTAACGGTACTCTTGTCATGTTAATGATATTATTGTAATGAAAAAATTCAAATTAAGACAAATTCAATTTAAACTAGTAATTTGACAAATAATTACATTTCGGAAAGACATTCTGTTTAAGGCAAGCATTTTTTAGTAAAGAAATTAAGCATGTTTATCCAAGAAGTATTTACTGCTTGACCTTGCTCAGCAGATCAATATTTAAAATAATAAAACCCTGTCTCCATTTCTATCATGGAATGTGTGTGAAATCATTGTTTTTCTTCAAAGTTGTCGTCATTATGTTTTTAACTAATAAGTAAACATTTATTTGTTCAATGACAAATGTTTAGTAAATAAAATCTGAAAGCAACCATAAGAATCATTTACCGCTTTAACGTAAGCTATCATTACATTATATAGCCAATCAGATGAGTGTGTCCCATATGACCATATATTTCTGGAATGGCAGTGGCAATAGGCCCTAAAATGCGAAATCTAGTTTACTCGGAATCTTCTATATGTTATATTAACTTGTTTCAGCTCATTATATCAGCAATATTAATGAAAGAAGGTTATGTCTAAAAACATTATAAAGAACATTATTTTGATCTTTTTATGCTTCACGAAACGATCATCAACAGGTTTAGAAAAAAAACAAATTACTTAGCTACACAACTCGCTTTGGTACATGATATATACCGTATGAAATTATCATTTTGTAAATGTCATTTCCACTCCGTCTTATCTTTTGTTTATGCTTCATTTGTGTCTCTTTCAGTATAAGACGTAAAACCGAATTACATTCTTTGTTGTACATTTCTTGTTTTAACAATAATATATATATACTATAGTAGATTGATGTAGCAGATACTGTTTCTAAACCACGAAGCCAGACATCAGAATATTCTAGTGCACCACCCACGAATCTCTTCATTAAAATATTGCGCACGAAAAAGGTCAAATTTTGTAATCTCATTTCAAGAAAAAAACTTCCGCAACTTTTACTACAAGCATGACTAATAGAATAGTTGTCAAAATTAACACTAGCAAAAACGACCATTTGAATTCATTAATAATTAATTCTTTTAACTTATCATCTCTCGTAGATATGTAATATATCCGACGATATTTATGAAAGAAGGTAGCTTTCAGCAATTGCATGCTTAATTCGAATGAAACATATTGTCAAACTATTCTAAGATATCGATAACATGCATGGTGACTTTTAGACTAGCGACGGAAACTTAACTTTTCGTTTCAGTGATGCGAGCCATTATATTAATAGATTAGTCAAAAAAGCACAAGCTTTGTCAAATCGTTTTCACTAAAACATTAAATTTCCGTAATTGAATACGGAGGGTATAAAGAAACAGCGGACAAAGTACTGGTAAATAAATCCTCATGCATATGTTTAAATCTTCTAGCCGTCAACCTGTATTCACAATTTCCAAGAGGTTAGTTGACATTAACGTTCTTTCACAATACTACGGGTATTTCAGTGGATGGCAAGTAAATGAAAACAACCCTTTCAAATTTTGGTGCGTCCAAAATTTCCACACTATGTGATCATGCCATAAAACAGCAAAACTCACGCAAGGCAAACTTTGCACGAGAGAGTTGATACCTTAGCTTATTAATGATTACTAGAATCAAAGAGAATTTAAGAAAGTTAAAAATCATGACAGCACCGAAGCACTGAATGTTGGACCGATTATACCCCAATGATAAATATCATTATTCAATCAATTTAAGGGGGCGTTCGAATGACATGGACATTTGATTACCACTTGAAAAAGGCATGTTGACTTTTGTGTTGTAATCTTTTGTAATGTTCAATCAATAATTTGTTTTTTCTTTTTCTTTGTTCAATACATACTAATTTATTTTCTAAACGACATTATAGAGCAAACGAAGTATTTATCGACAAACAAAAATCAATCAAATGCTACTTTACCATTGAGAACCTAATAAAATTCACCGAATTATTTCATTTACGTATTAGGGCAAACAATTTCCACTATACATCTTCACTCGAATAAAGTATTTAATTGTTCCATTTGTCAAAATTACGCGATAGACATGTAAATAACTTTAACGTTTTTTTTTGCTTTCATATTTTTCCCGTTTTATTGCACAATGTAATTTTGATGTGGTATATGTTCATCGATATTACTTTCCGAAAGTCTAATCAAGATTGTTCGTGATAACTGATGGCACGGATTAATCAGAGAGTTTTTGAAGCACTGATGATATCTATAGATGTTGGCTTCCAATATTTGATTTCCTATTAGATCTATATCTTTTCCTCGTATTTTGTATTTAAATTCTTTCCGTCCAATATCGGTCATTTATCGTATATCGACTCTCTGAAAAAACAGTTGTACTTTCAATGTATTATTTTGAATACTATTTTTCCTTCGTACTTTAAGCAAACAAGATTATGCCATGCTTTTAAGGTACTAAAAAGATCATTAGCTATACTCGCAAACAATGTTTTGTTTAATTGGGGGTCATTTGAGAACGGAAACTTACGACAAAAAACGATGATTTCAGTTTTTCATTGTGAACTCTCCGTTGACATGTTAATGCAGTTTCATGCAGAGAGATGAGGCAAATGGAAAACATGTCTATTTACTACGATATCCCAGAAGTTGTGATTTTGATGAATGCCATTCTTTTGATCTCTTTGGTTGATTGCTTAACGACCAGTTTCAAATATTAATGCATTTCTTTTGGATGAAAATAACTTTTTCTAACTTTGTGTGCATCCGAAGCACTTTTCCTGATTAATCTTCATCAGGATCACTCAAACCCAAAAATTTGAAAACAAAGGATGAATAAGCACCTGAACATGTGAAGAGCTAGATGACCACAATGGAATGTCGGAAATACAAAAATATTTAAAACCTTATAATGTTAGCCATCGGTATACTATAATATATATTACAGACACTAAGTCTTGATTATATAGGTTAACAAAAACTTGTCTATTGCATGGAGATGAACAATCGTTTAAGTAAATACAATATAAACAATTTCTGAAAAAGTATTTATGTGAAAGTAAAACCATTACTTGTCATGTGCTTTAAATACAAATACATCTGTTTGGAATGCAGGTTGTATCACAAAATAACAAACAGCAGATATTTGGTAATATTTTATGTACTACTAATGCTTGATGTGCAGAATAGTTCCAGCTTAATACCTCAGACTGATCTCTTCTACACAACAGGAAAAAATTTGTGGTATGATCAAAATGAATAACATTGTCTGAAAGCTACATGTTGTATATAGTCTGACATTAAATGTTGTTTGATGTTCTCTGTGGCTTTCTATTACTGTTTCGTAATTTTCATCTTTTTCCTTCGTTCAACAGGTTCCTAAAGTCTATTTTATCTTCTTTTTTCTTAGATCGATCATCGAAATCCCAGGGGTCAGTTTATTACCGATAATCGTGCTAGGAATTATTATATTTACATATATAGCTTATACATTTTACTTAAGTTTGTGAATTCGAAAACTTTTTCCTCATTTTAGTAGTCGGTTATATATGTATATCTTTTTTTAATATTGTTCAAACTTGTCCGCCCAATATTCTTTTTTTCCTCAAAAAACTTATCAAACCAACATTTGTAATATTCAGGCATCCAAGGAACCAGGTGAGCCACAACCAAATACGTGGGAACCTCGACATTGTTGCTGTTTTATTGCATTATATAGGTTCTGTCGATGACATGTTATAAAACATAAGATAGCTAAATTTACAAACATGAATATAACATTGAATAAGTGGTAAGTTATTGGGTTTTTTAATAGTTATTATAGTTGTTTTGTTGAATATTTTAAAACATAACATATCTAATTACTATAATGAACAAGTTTTACTATATTATATCAAAATCGACATTAATATTTAACAAGTGCAGTATGAGTAGGTGCGATATTTGTTAAATACATTCTGATAAAAGTATAGTCATATCAAAAGAATATGTGTTAAATAATTCACATTTTCGATAATCTAACTATTCGTGCAAAATTACATTTAATTATGTGTATGTGATGTATAGGTTTAGGAAGCTCGTTGCAATATAGAACGCTCTATATTTTAAAATGTGAACAGTAACAGGTATTGCATTATTTACGTTGAAATATTCCCAGTAGGTTCTATTACAGACCTTACGATCAAAGCCTTAGAGTATGATTGATTATTGTGGTATTGTATCAGAAAACCTTTTGTTCTGAAACACTTTATTAGCAAGTTTATGTACGTATATAGTTATTTGTGGTATGTCTAATAAATGTTTTCCGTGTTAAATGTGTAGCTAGCATGCAAGTATTTATGAAGCTTATTGCTCTGATTAGATTTGAAAAACCACCTTTGACGTCACGAGTATGTCTGAAATTACAACGGTTACAGCTTTTGCGTCTCGGTAAAAGTCTACATATATAACAGACCTTACGATTTTGTCATGGGCGAAACGAGATTCTGCAGATACAAGTCTATGCTTGGACGAGGGGCAATTATATCAGACTTAAGCTTTGGCATTTTTACACTTTTATAATAAAGTAAAGGATCTGTAGAACACAGGCTGTCTATTTCTTTTCTGTATATCTTACGTTTTATTCTAATCTTATATAATTTCATTTTCTTTATATTATGTAATAAGTAATTTTCAATTAATTCTGGTTTATTTTAGATAACTTAAAGGTTGAAATTAAAGCCTGTATCAGAAGGAGAATACGGAGAGTGTTATCTTTGTTTCCCGTTTGTTAATTGTTAACTGATTCGGGCTTAATGTTCAAATTTTCTTTAGTTAATAAGGATATCGCATTAATGAATAAATGATCTCATATCAAAATAGATGATACAGTAAATAAATGACTATAAGATTCAGAAACAAGTTAAGTTGTTGTTACAAGTCACCTATAGTATACAATACATTCTTGCATATATAGTCAAAACGTAAATTGTGGCATGCTTGAGCTCTGCAACATATCTATGAATATGAAAAATGTGAAAGAAAATGTTGAATGGACATAGGGATATGCTATAGAATGTCAGAATATGATAGAAAAACATTGAATAAACATGAAAATATTGTGTGTTGCGCCAGTACAGTGCGTAGTGAAAGGCTTAAGTTGATTTTGAATGAGGGAGCATCTACACCAATTATTAAAACGTTTTGCTAATGTATTTCTGTATACCAAACTAAATATAGTAGGCAACTGCTTATCTTAAGAGTACTGTTGAGCCAAAAGTCAACTTAGACGATACGGACTGATGAAAAATAAGCCAATAGGTCATGTATTTAATGGGTGTACAATCATAATACACCTTCTTTTTTTTATCTTGTGTATATACTGGGCAACATTATATGCAGGATGTGAAAAGTTGTCTCTAAATCACCCAGCGACAGTTTGGGTAGTCAAACAAATTAAGATGTAATAGAGGTCAGATTTTAAAGAACTCGAGTCCATCCATTCTTAGGAGAGCACAACGAAATTGTCCAACTGAAAAAAAAATTTTGTTTTATTATGTAATAAGTGAAATATTTAACATTTTGGAACAGTATATTTTAAGTTATTAATATAGATGCTATAACATTCAATCTTCAGTTAGGATTTGAAAAGTTTATGATTTTAACGGGGAGTCTTTAACCGTATGAGTGAAACAAAAACTGGAAACTGTGGCCCTACCCCTTCCTTTTATGCACATTCTGCCTGCAGTAAGAATCTTAACGAGTGGGGTCGGGAATCTGTTTGGCTGTGTCGGATGTGAATAACTCACCAGTCACAACCAATGAATAAATACACCCATCCATCCTTGCAATAGTGATATAAAAGTACAATCGTTGAGGTCGGTGGCTTGCTGCCCGACACGAACTATTAACATATACACATTTTATCTTTACCCTTGTTTCTTGAATATTCCATGTCATTTCAGCTAGAAATTGACATCGCTTAGTGAGAGCATTAACAGAGAAGAAAACTCATTTCTTGTTAACGTAATACATACAAATGTCACTGCAAAAATCCTCTCTTCCGGGCAAAGAGTCAATGAAACTGATGATAATGCAGCCATTTTATATTTAAGGATGACGAATGGCGTGTTTGATTGCTACGCTGTCAGAACTGATTGATACAGCATTCTATTATTTTTGAAAGATGTAATCCAAAGCCAAAATCTGATTATAACGTGCTTTTTTTACAAAGTATTTCATTACAGCTTTGTTTTGGTTTGAAAAATTAAATCATTGAACAAACCCCAAATACAAAAAAGCCCTGTTAAAAAAGTTGCATTGAACGAAGAAATGACAAGTTGTAGAAAATAATACTATGTGTACTTCTCTTCATGATGAAGAAGACCTCCTACACGGAAAACTCATTAGCAGTGATTATATATATTCCAGTTTTTTTTTTTCTAAATAGCAAAATTTAAATAAAAAATACATACGCAATAATCAACTTGAAAAAAATTCTTTGTTTGCACTTGTAGTTTTAATGTTTTTAAAGCATGTTTAGTACGATCAAAAAGACGTTTAACAACATTAAACGCGATAAAATTACTATTATATTGACTAAATTAAGGCTTCAAGGAAGACATTTAGATACCACATTTCTGCATGCCCGGATACTTTTAACAAAGCAGAAATTAATCTCGTTTAATCAAAGTTTGTTGTACAAATTGCTATTGTAGCTAATGACTATAAACAAGCTAGTTTATCCGTTCGAATGTTCTGCTTTGTCAGATTTATTTTCATTTCATTTAAAATCTCTGTTTACGAGTTTGACAGCTGGCTTGAAGCCTATTAACCTCCCCTGAGGCCAAACAAATCGAGCGATATTACCATGACTTATCTCCCTATTAATAGGGCGATAATTGACTCAGTGACCAGTCTATATATCATTATCATCGCTTTTGAGCGAGATACGTACAGATTAGTATACTCGAATGTAATGCAATTAAATACAGTCAAAGACATCACACTGATATATATTAATTTGTTGAGACACAATTCTGTATCGAACGTTTCATTTCCAGGGGCAATCGCTACTTTCAATACAGCTATTACTATTGTGTTACCATGACGTGGTAATATAAAAGGAACTGTTTAAAAGACTTTCATTGATAGAAAGTGACAGCGACTTTTTCGAAACTTTTTCCATTAACATTTTTTTAACCATTGCCATGTCCGAGAATGCCTGGACTGGGATTGATTTGAAAACAAAATTCATCTTTCTCTTTCTGTTAATTATTATTCAACCATCAAATATTTGCTTCACATAGTTAGCTTTAAATGGACATTTACTGGTTTTAAATTCCTAAGTTTTATGTCGTCACCTTTTACAATACCTTACTTTATTTATATTTATAATCATTTATCTGATAAAAACCCTTCTGATGGTTTTATTGTGACAGTTATGATCATCTGATAAAAATCGTTAATAAAAATACAATTTTAACAAAGCAAAGCGATAATAGAAAATAAACATATATTTTGTATGTGGACGAGATTTCTCTAAAATTTCTTTATGTAAAATGGTCCGTATATGACGGTATGAAACTTATTCTGTATTTATTCCATGTACTTTATATATACAATCAGCTATGCAAGGAAAATATACATAAAACTTTGAAGAATCTGAACATTTATTAAGCATTTAGTGGTTCAAAAATAAAATATTCCACTCCGGATTTTTCTTGCTTGCAATCATTGACTCTCTATCATTTTCTTTATTTTTTTAATCTCATACTAAGGTTACATGTATGATGTTACGATGATAGAACATTTTAGACTAAATTATTTCAGTGCTAATGGCACGGTCAACATCCTTTCGAATGAATTGTACAGTGTATTCTAATTTTGATCATTTACATCTAGCATCAATTTACACCCAGCTAATGTTACACATACAATATTTGGCCTCAAATTACATGCATTATAAAACGATTATGCAAGTATGCTAAAGACCATCGTTTAATGCTCTGCATATGTTGTTACGGTCACAACTCAAGTTGCATAGTGCAGACTTTTTTTTTAAGTTTTGTCTATGAGGATGCAATAGGATGCCAAAATTTTAAAAAAGTAAATTACTGATAAGATGTTTTACTATCTTCCTTTTTTTTCTTTTCAAATCAATATAATATTTTTAAGAAATAAAATACGGTTGGTATGGATGTAAGGTAGTTTTTCACTATACATAATACTAATTACAATATGTACTTACTGAATAAGTTAGTCTGATATATAGATTAAAGTACATTAACCACCTCTTGTAAGAGCTGATAAAACTTTTAAACGATAAAGTTTTCCCACAATGTAGTATTTTCTCATTCATATAGGACTCATATAGTGCAAATCTTAAAATATTAAGTGGTCAATTTCCTCTAAAGGAGAAACAACAACTGAGCTGGCGTCACAAAATATTAATTCAAAAATAGAACGACTGTCGATCACAGGAATTTGTATTTATTAGCCCAATCTATAATAAAATTCCATTATATATGCAATCAATCTCATTTGACATGTATTATATGCAATTGTAAGTTACCTATTAATATTAAATGCAAGTTTCAAATTATAACACTAAAGTCAATGATTATGTACCAAGTATTTATTCATCATATTCCAACATTAAGTAAAATTCAATTTAAAATATTATGAACAAAGCCATAAATAGTTTACTTGATTGATTTTTTAGCCTTTAAAACCTCATAGGTGCTAGATTCATTCAGTGGCTGTCAATAATTATTATATTTTACAATTTAAGACTTCAATTTCAATTAACTAGCCCAAACCATTAAATATGTAATTTTACGTTTAAAAGAATACTCGAATTTCATCAGTTATTAAATTTAATAAAAAAAATCATTAAACGCAATGAAAGGTGATAAATTATTTAAAATATTTTCACATTTCTCTAATTCTTTTCACCTGGGCTGTATCTCAATATTATTTGATAAGCAAACATACCTTTAGATCCCGTTGTTTAAAAACGGATATATATGAAACTTGAGGTAAAAATCCAGCTGAGAAAACTTACATAGGTAATCCGGTTACACAAATTTCACCTAACTGTAATAACTTTTTATTCACCTTTGTTTAAAAATCCATGGATCTTAATAATGCTACGAACTGTAATGATTATAAAGTAAAACTGATTAACAACAGCACACGACAACTGCACGCGGGACTTCTGCTTCTGCAACCGACAGCCAATCAACAAACAATATCGATAAAATTCATTTGAGGCGTTAAAAATCTTATTGCAGGTAACCGCGTGTGGCCGTCTGTGGGTTGTTCATCGGGATGTCAATCAAATAAGTGAATTTTATCGGCTTTTCTTTACAATTATTTGAATAATATCATTTTATAGAATTCATGAATTCATGTCATTGACAAGTTTAGTGTAAGATATGTTACATATTTTCCACCAAGGTCAAACTAATTTAACGTTTCTCTAGGAACTTTTATCAATATACTAATACAGGTATGAAATGCTAAATAAAAAGTAAAATTTTATGTTGAACATCACGATTTTAAACGAAAACAGCCATATAAAAAAAATACGAATAAATAATAATTGATTGTTGTTTTTTTTTTTTACTTCTTGTGACAAATATATCATGCACATTTAGGACGAGAACAACTTTGCGATAAATCCAAATTATAAGACTTGCAATGGTGCCGTGGTCACACTGACCGAGAGGAATGTCGTATAATTTGGACCACCACTCAAAGAATAAGATAACTTTATTTGAATAAGTAAAGTATGAGTATTTCTGCCGGAGAGAAAGTCAAGATGGCAAACTTTCTATACCACAGTCAAACCTTGGGGCTCATGAACAAATGAATATCGTATTAATAAAATCGACAAATGAGACGAAATTTTGAAGGATTAAGCAGAATATTGACTCATTCTATGGGACAAACGGGGAGTGGTCAAACAAAAGAATGGCAAAATACTGATTCATGTATTTGTAGAGCCATAGACCAGTTTGAAAAGGCAATAGAAAATCGTCATAGGCAGAATAAGTCCAGGTGACCATTATGGATTGGACAAAATATAGCAATAACTTAACCGCCAATGTAAATTGAATTGCGTGCGGTCGGTCATAGTACTTAATAATAACTTCCTATAATGCACAATAACATTTCTTTCATACTTGTATTCAATTGGTTTAATGCCTCTCGTGAAGATGTATATTATCGTCTTCCGAGCAACTGACACAAATCAATACGAATATGACAGAGAGGTTCATTTTAGGCGCTTACAGGGTGTTGTCACATTGTCGATTTTCAGATAATCAAAATGACCGACCGCATAAAGACTTCATGAAATGCAGGTATGCAGGTCAATCTTCATGAGAACAACTTTGTCAGTTCATGAAAAGTATAGTTTTAAGGCTGTTCGAAATGTTCTTTCAAATAAGAAAGCTCATCAACAGGTAGGCTATGTATGACTACCAAGTGAGCTTTACCGTGAGTCTGTTGTTACTTCTTAGATATAAGAAGATGTGGTATGAGTGCCAATGAGACAACTCTCCATTCAAGTCACAATTTGTAATAGTAAACCATTATAGGTCAAAGTACGGCCTTCAATACGGAGCTTTGGCTCACACCGAACAGCAAGCTATAAAGGGCCCCAAAAAATGACTAGTGTAAAACTCTTCAAACAGGAAAACCAACGGTCTAATCTATATAAAAATCGAGAAAAGAGAAACACTTGTGAACCACATAAACAAACGACAACCACTGAACATCAGGTTCCTGATTTAGGACAGTTGCAAACAAATGCAGCGGGTTTAAACGTTTGAATAGGCGCCAACCTTCACCCTAACCTGAAACAATAGTGTAACATCACAACATAGAAAGACACACTATAAAATATCAATTGCAATGGCTTAACTCAATCAAAAGACATATTAACAAAAACAAGTGAACATACACTGAACGAATAAATTTGATCTATGACACAATGTAAATGTCCAGTTTAGACAGGTGCAAACAAATGCAGCGGGTTTAAACGTTTGAATAGGCGCCAACCTTCACCCTAACCTGAAACAATAGTGTAACATCACAACATAGAAAGACACACTATAAAATATCAATTGCAATTGCTGAACTCAATCAAAAGACATATTAACAAAAACAAATGAACATACACTGAACGAATAAATTTGATCTATGACACAATGTAAATACAAAATTAATGTCCAGTTTAGACGTTTTCTTTCGTATTGAATTCTTCGTAAACTCTGCCACAGTCCTGTCCACTAAATTAATGCAGCACCGATCCTATCGATTCAGAGAGGAAAGTAGCCAAAGCTTACAACTTTTATATACAGTATCAATTTTTAAAACGAAAACGAGTTTGTCAATCCAAACAGTGTTACTACATGTAATAAAAGATGTAAACTAATTGAAACGAGTATTGAAATGGATTCGAATGTATTAAAGCAGCTCGTAACATTAAATAGTGTACAATTGGAAGTTAATTATCTCTAAACAACATGAAATCCATTCATTCTGAAATAAACAACATTTATATATGAATGTAGTCGATTTACTTTAAAACCATGTAATCAAATCAGTATTTGAAGCAACACTTAAAATTCGAAACCATATAATGATACCACGATAAGTAAAAATGTCAATAGTTGTTACGTTAAATTAGCATACAAAAGGCATAGCCACAATAAAGCAATAAAATACAAGAATCCTTTGGAAAATCAATGTTTATTTTATATCCAAAGTTTCAAGGACGTGTTATATGAAAGTAAACTGGTTCTCTAAGTAAGCAATTTGCCAACTTGGTAAGATATTCAGTAGCAGTAAATTTTAAATACTGTAGCTATCATAAACTTTTAAAAGATACATTCTAGAGTTCAAACTATATAAAGATATATGCATGGAATATTAAATACAAAGGTAATTGTCGTAAATAAAAAAATATAGTTTAAAAGGAGATGCGCAGTAAACGTAAGTGAGACAACAAATCGAAGACATCTAGATGCCTATATTTGAATACATTGTAAAAGAGAGGCGAAGGATACCAAAGGAGATTTCAAACTCATAAGTCGAAAATAAACTGTCAACGCCATGGCTAAAAAAGAAAAAAGACAAACAGACAAACAATAATACACAAACACAACATAGAAAACCAAATGCTGAGCAACAACAAAAAAACTTAAGGCAATCTCAGGTGCTCCGGAAGGGTGAGCAGATCCTGCTCTACATGTATCATCCGTCGTGTTGCTCATGTTAGTACAAACCCAGTGATAAGTCAATTCGGTAGGTCACATTCGGGAGAAAATATGACGGGATTGTAGTTACGACAATTGGAACATATCCGTTGTCGTCTGTGAAACAGATATTCCATAACGGTCAACCAACTCGTGATGGCGCTCGTAAAATTTACGAAGGGACGATTTCAACTTCACCACTTGGAACTCTTGGTTTAATAGCTTCCTTGTGAGCAGCAACCCTCTATCAAGGAAATCATGATAGGAAATACAAGCCCTGGAATATTGTATCAACTTGGAGATATATACTCCGTATGCAGGCGCTGCTGGGATGTTGCTACATATCAAAAATTCATACTTCAGCGATAACAGTCTGTATTTTCCTTATCAGTCTGTCTGTCTGTCTGTCCATCAGTTACAACTGCTATGTCGTCAAACAAGTTAAAATTGCGTCAATGCTTTTTCAAAATTTTTATACACAGCGGTAATAACTTAGGTTTTGTAGAAAATCAAAAATTTTGAGAAACATCTTTTTTATATTAGGATTTTAACTAAAAAATATTTAGGAATATGCAAACGAAATTTTTTCCCCGATATCTAAATTGTGGTTTAAGGTGGCTAGGACGTCTTAATTAAAATTGATAGAATTTTTTAATAATTTGACAAAATGAAGTATTTATCATGCTTTTTTCAAAAATATAATAAAAAGTATGGGTCACCGGACTTTTTTTCATGCTACAGGTAGTGCAAAATTGTCAGATTTTGTATAGATAATGCATGGAAAATCAAATTTTGTGTGATGAAAAGAAAACTACCTGATAGAATTTTAAGGTATAGTGTGAGAAGATTGCTCTTATAACATGCTTTCAGATAAGAAAAAGAAAAAATGGGGTCACCGAACTTGTTTTCTTGCTACAGATTCAAATAGGTAAATTCACAGCACTTTCTATTATAAAAATGACTTTATCGGAGTTATCTCCCCTTATTTGGCAAAGTTGAAAAAAAATTAATCAAACACAAATAAGGTGTTTTTAAAAAATTACAGCAATAATTATGATAAAACATACAATTTTCTATAATTATATCAAAAGTCTTGCACATAAATTGCATACTTCTCTCAAAATTTGCACATTTAATCAAAGATCTAGACCAAAGTTAGCTGCTACTTCAGAATCCAAGTTGAAGGAAGACACCAGAGCCACCTTAAACTTACTTTTTGTTAAAAAAAATTATGAATTTTGAGAACTTGACGTCTGTTTTTGCTAGAATTTCAAAGAAAATAGTTATGTAGGCATAATTTGCATATTGACAAAAATGACGGAAAGCAATGAGAGACACAGAAAAGAAACATTACTATTACATGAAGGTTTTTTACAAATTTGGCTTCGACATTTTTGTCTCTTTGGCTCAATAATAATAATAATAATGACATGATAACAATTCTTACATTCCTTTCTGAAAACGTACCACGAAAAGGGATAATATGATTTTTGCACAGAGGGTTGTAGTCCATTGATGAAACTTCCAGATTACAAAACATATTTAAACGCATCGACAAAAACTGCAAAATAAAAAAAAATGTGACAACGGCGTTCTTCTTGCTAAGCACGGATATAATAATATATTTTGAACAGTTTGTTACTGCTCCAATGAGTATGCATACATTGAGCAACAATAGACACTTTTTTCTCTCCATGGTGATGCCTGTGTTTCTTTGACCTGGGACTAATACATCGCATTTAAATATTAGTTATGTTAAATATTAGGTCGTGCTGCACCGTCTTTAGCTTTCTACGTAGTGTTAAATGGATTTGTTCGTGTTTTAGTCATTTTTCTTTTTTTGTCATGCCGTTCTCAGATGTTCTTCGTCTTATGGGTTTTGAATGTCCTCTTCTCTGGTATAAATTACAGTATTTTACAAAAGAAACTTCATGTTCTTTATGATAAACTATATATGCATAATAGGTTTTACACTTGTAATTTTTAGGGCCCTTTATAGCTTGCTGTTCGGTGTGAGCCAAGGATCCGTGTTGAAGACTGTACTTTGACCTATAATGGTTTACTTTTATAAATTTTGACTTGGATGGAGAGTTGTCTCATTGACACTCATACCACATCTTCTTATATCTATATATGGTTGTTTACATCCTTGTACTTTGGATACATGAAGTTGCCTTATTGCATTAAAATTCTGTATAAATTCATTCTTTGTATTGTTACAGATCGTATGTTTCCATACTATTTATAAAGTAACTTTTTAAATCTTCTCTGCAGTACAGCCGTCGATAGCAGAATGATCAACATCATGGTTTTATACCAGCACGATAGTATTACGTTCTTTGAGCTTGCTTTCAGTAACGATTTTATACCAGCATGATAGTATTACGTTATTTGAGCTTGCTTTCAGTAACGATTTTATACCAGCATGATAGTATTACGTTCTTTGAGCTGCTTTCAGTAACTATAAAATCTTTCTTTGATACGAAATCGTTTATTATTGTTATAATTGTACTCGTGCTTTTGTTTTTTATTATACCGATATTATAGAGTTAAGTGCTTTACTTTACTGATTTTTACTGTACATGTGAATAAAAGAGAGGCGAAGGATACCAAAGGGGAATTCAAACTCATAAGTCGAAATTAAACTCACACGCCATGGCTAAAAAAGAAAAAAAAACAAACAGACAATCAATAGTACACAAAACACAACATGGAAAACTAAAGACTGAACAACTGAACCCCACCAAAAACTTGGGGTGATCATAAGCGCTGCGGAAGGGTAAGCAGATGCTGCTCCACGTGTGACACCCATCGTGATGCTCATGTTAGTACAAACCCGGTGATAAGTCTAATTTGGTAGGTTACATTCGGGGAAAAGGGGACAGGATTAAAGATACGACAATAAGAGAAGAATTTAGATAACGTCAGTAGGGCAGCATCCTGAACGTGAAAGTAACCAAATGCATCGATTGGAATTAAATTATCAGCATGCAGTCATTAACAAAAGACAGGTGCCTTTGCAAAATGTCTAGCTCTAAATCATCCAGGATCGGAATAATGAATTTCACATTTAACAAAGAAGTGTCATCAACACAAAATTCTCCAAGAAACTTCTTTTATTCTTTTGTTATTCCGCTGATCGACATTATAAGGAGAAGATATAATTTTTTTAAGTGAATGGAGTTTTCCCAACATAAGGAATTTCCTCAGTCATTGTTTTTAGTATCTGAATATTATCAGTTAGAGAATTTGGTATTCATGGAAGATTGTTGGTTGCATATTCTCATAACCGCATATTATGAACTAAGTTTTACCTTTTTAAGTTTTCAAACTTTTGGTTCAAGAGCAAGTATTAAAAAAAAAGTATAACAAAAATACTGAACCCCATGGCAAATTTAAAAAGGGGAAGTCCATAAAATCTGACAAAATCAACGCTACCAATCAACGGAACAGGTGAAAAACAACTGCCATAAACCATACTTGGTACAGGCATTTCCCGAAGAAAATGGTTGGTTAAACCTGGTTTTATAGCTAGCTAGACCTCCTACTTGTATGACCGCAGTTGTTTGTAGTTCTGTTATATTGACAAAATTTGGTAAACAACCCAAACAGACATAATAAGTTGTACAACGCGTGAAAACGAAAATAAAATCATACGTATTTACCACCACTGGGTCAATATTGCTGCGGGTTGATTATCATAAGGTACGCTCGAGATCGGAAGTTTGGAAAGCCGAAAATATAACGTCGGAGGTCACAACTGAATAGAGCGAAATAGAACTGTAAAAGCGTATCAGGTAAACCTTGCCTGCAAGAGTTGCAGTCTTATATTCAGCACAATACATAGTTTGTGAATAGGAAATTTACAGGCAATATGTATCATTTAAAGCATGTCAATATCGAGCCTCTGGCCAATAGGCGGATGATTTTACCCTCGCGGACTAGGTTTTTCCAGAATTTCAGATTGAGACACGCGTTTTCCTAAAAATCGGTAAAATCCGTTCCTTTAGTATAGTAATTAAAGATGTAATCATTTTTGTAACATTCATGAGACAAACAAAAATAAATGATCAAAACATAGCTAGAGAATGGAAAGATAGTTTTCAGTCTAACCAGCTCAACTTCATAAAAATAATAATAGCATGAAAACTGTTCAGTACATTCGTAACATCTGATACAGTTTGATTGCTCATATTTCCCACTATGGGGTACTGCCTGGTGTTTCTGTGGTCGCAACGATCGTTCTAGATTTTCTACATATCATAAAAAGTTGTGATTTAAGTCGTTTAAATAATGAAATTTTAATGGAAAAAGCATAAAATGTTTTGTAAATGATTTTATCGCTTGTCACAGAACGTGTCTCTCTCGGTGTGGGTATAGTTACTAAATAACACAGAATATAAATATTTTATGGACAGTAATATTTGTTTCTATATACGTAATCCTCATTAATGACTTTTAGACACGTCTTAATTCCAAAAAAGGAAAGACAATACAATCTCATTAATGATCGCATTAAATGGGCAAGGCTCGGATGTGGCTGTTGGCCTGAAGAAAAAATGTGTGGCAAATTTCTTTTATTTTTAATTCATTTTTTTCTCTATATTTTTAATTCATTGTTGGAGTCAAAATGGAAAAGTTGTTTGAACGCACCGGATTTTAAATATTCCATTCTAATTTATATATTTGATTCAATTTCATATATTCATCCACAAAATACCCCCGAAACGTGTTATTCAGCGCTCTATATGCATTGCTGTTGAAAGCGGTTTGGAAACAATTTCGCAAATTTAACATGTTGCTTTTATTCGTAAATTTTTGCAGGCAACATCGTTAATTAAAATTGATTTATTGGTATATGAAAGACAATCCATTGCATTATTTCCGAACAAAAAATATTTATTGTTCTTATTTTTTTTGGGGGTGATATAGTCATTATCTTGCCTCCTATACATTTCTTGAATTATGATTGGTTAAAAGCAACCGCGTGGAGACCGTGTATATTCCATATTGGGTTAGTAGGCGGGCTGTAACGTCCCTTTATAAAAACAAAACGGTGTTGAGGAAAAATCTCAAAGGTTTCAACAGACGAAGAAATTGATGATGAACGATTGAAATAAATTCATAAAACGCATTTAAAGCTAACAAGTTGTTATTGTTGGCATTTGTTTTTGTATAGACCAATGGAAGTAGGTTCTTAATACTAACAGTATTGAAGAGTCTTGATCACTTTGATAGGCCACTAGTTTAAATACCACATGTTAAGATAGTCGGCAAGATAAATTCGTTACATAGTGTGCTTGTGACCTAATACGATATACATGTGGTCAGTAAATTCCATATGGGGAGTTGAGCTTCGCTCTCACCCCATATGGAGTTCACTGACCCCATTTATATCGTATTCGAGCTTCGCTCTCATCCCATATGGAGTTCACTGACCCCATATATATCGTAGTAGGTCACTAGCACACTATGTAACTAATAATATTTGTTGGAATCTATAACAAAAGATACAAAAAATGCAGTTTCGATCATCTTTAGACGTTATACGAAGAACTTTGGTTACAACAACAATATTAAGAATTATGTTGTTTAAAAAATATCAAAGGATCATCTGACCTTGAATTCATGTTCATAGTTCATTGCTAAGCCAACTTTATTTTTTCGTGAGTATTATAAAAATCAGGAGCTGTGGTATGATTGCTTATAAAACAACTAGTCATAAAGACCAAAGGGCCAGCAATAATTAGCAAAACCCATACTGTAAAGTAAGATGTAAAAATGTCCTTGTATGACCAGATGTTTAATTCAAAAGTGATAACTATTAGTCTGATTTATACAATATCAATGAACGAAAAATAAATATGACAGACAACAACCAACGACAACCACAAGATTACAGGTTCCTAGCTTGAAGCATGCACATGAAGAATACAGTGGGGTTTTACATGTTTGTGATCACTCAACCTTTCCCTAACATGAAGCAGTGGTGTTACAGCACAACATAAGAATAATCTGTTAAAATCAAATGGAAAGGACTTTACTCATCAGGGTTGGGAGTTCGAATCCCGCACGTGGCAGGTGCGCTCGACTCCAATTTTAATTGACCACGACTGTGGGCACTTCAGCTTCCTCCACCAATTAAAACTGACCGCAACGAAATAGCACAATAGTGCTGAAAGTGGCGTTAAACACCAATCAATCAATCAATCAATCTTCACTCATCAGATCGTCGGATGAATGGATGGATGATTTGCACAAGACGGACACGATGAGCAGGATATTTAACGTGCTAGTTCACAGGGTAACAGTACGCAGGAAGACATGTTATCGCCCTGGTTAGGCACCCCCTCTTTTCTCCTTAAATCCGCCTCTGTGTTTGCAAATGAGACAACAATCTACCAAAGTCCAAATGACGTTACAGCTAATGAATAAATCATTTTATCCCAAACTAAAATATCAACGAGTACACATTGAACGGATTAAGTGTAAAGACGCCATAAACAGTCCGAGAAAAACATAAAATTGTGCAATTTAAACATACAAGTGCATTGTATCGACAGGATGTAGGACCATACGTTTTCAGTTACAATACATACATGTAGCTAGTTATCTTTTAACTGATTAAAACCAAAATAAAAGACAAACATGTTTTGTTACGTATTAAACTAATTTAGATAAATATAAATGTTAGTACCTATAAAGAAAATATTGAAAGATCTACAATGCTCAATCGATAACCTTTAAGAATAAGCTGTATTGATGGAAAGTAGCAACAAGTTTATTTGGATGGTATCTTAGTTTACGGGCTCCATAAACAACATTACCGTAAAAATTAGGATGTGATATCCCATTTGATATAAGGTTTCTATAGGGACTGACAAACCTCCAAATCAAATCTTTGTACCTTTGAAAGAATTAAGTAAAGGTTTTATGTAATTTGTGGTCTCGAAATCGCTGACTTAATAATTAATCAGAAGGTGTGTTACCAAGATACTATAACTATGTTCGGTTTATTAAATGATTGTAAGGTTATATGCCCGTTTGATAGAATTCATCTGAAATTCACATTAATTCTATTCATCAGTTATGCTCCTAATTAGTTTGATACCTAAAGTAAGACGTTGATATTACATATTTTCAACGTTAAAGACAATCACAAACAGAAGCGTGAGTACTCTTGTTTGTTTATTGTATCTTCTACACCATCCAATGAGACTAGCCATCGAATTTTTACTTACCATGAGCAACATGACGGGTGCCACTATAAGAGCAGGATCTGATTTCAGTACCGGGAACCCGAGATCATCTCCAGTTTTATGGTGAACTTCGTGTTTCTAAATCTAAAGTTTTGTATGTAGTGTTTTGTCTTTTTGTCGTCTTTCGATTTTACTATGGCGTTGTTAATTTTTCTTCGACGTATGAGTTTTGAATGTCCCCTTGGTAACTTCCGTCTCTTTTGTTTTTAGATCTTCCATGAAAGAAGTAAAAAAGGAGGTCGGGAGCTTCAAAAGTTTGGATATCTTTCTGCCACTGGACGTAAAACAAACAACAACTGATTAACCTTTCAAAGTTTGATATCGATGGAGTCTTTGGTGCTGGTATCAGATTCCTAGTCGTCTAGTGCATTAAGGTGAAACACAATTAGTTTGTCGCATTTGATTGCTTACCAACAAAACAGACGGCATGTTTTCCCATCTAAGAAGTGCAGTTATAAAAAAAAATATGCACCAAAAACAAACGTGAAAATCATATGTCTGTGATTTATATTAATACAAGCAGAATCCTTTTAATACAACTTCTATTTTAAAGATAATTTTAATATCATTGGTTTCAGTGGGATAACATCTATTTCTTAAGTTTTCATTTCAATCGAATTAGAAAAAGCTGTAACTTGGATAATATTTTCAAATAATTTAAACAAAAATAACGATATACTGGTGAAAAAGGTTTCTCTTTCTGAATTTTACATAATTCTGTAAATGCACAAACATTTCACCATTGTTTGACTAGATTAACCAATTTTGTTTTAAAGTTTAATATCATAACTATTAAACGTTATAAATTTGGTATTCCAAAAGGTGCACATGAACTGGTGTACAAATAGCCGGTTACATATACTAGTACTAGATGAATTAATAGTGGGTATATTTGATTAACCAGTTTTAATTGTAAACTGTCGATTTGAAAAAAGTAACTGTTATTGTTTTTATCTTACCTAGTTCTTTTTGCTAAGTTGTTTTTAGGTGATTTTGTTTGTTCTATTTATTTTTGAAACTGCCAACATTTTTTTTGTCACTCCATAAATGTTGTCGAATGTTTGTATCATGCTGTTATGTTGAAATCAGAATTGTATAATTGAACAAAGTCATTTGAAATTATTATACTTCATGTCAAAATGCCAGATTTTGATTGGTTAATACGAGGGAGACAATTTACTCTATCCCATGGCAAATACTCTATTACCCTTCACAGAGACGCTTGCTCAAGTTTGCGCTTTAATAAATACGGATGATTGTTATGTACATATATGTATTGAAATTTAATAGACAGTAATAACAGAACATTCAGTATAATAAATTAAATAACACATATCTGAGAGGGTGAAAAGACATTGTCAACATTGGCTTCGCCTCAGTTGACAATGTTTTCTCGGGGTAACAATCTGCTCTATCACCCTCTCAGCTATGTGTTATTTATATAATGTTAAGACCAGCAAGGAAATAGAGAAATTCCTTTAACGTACGAAGGTCTGTGCATCATTCATGTACAACTAAAACTTAGCTTTTAGAATAGTAAATAACATGTCATAAATCGGTAATCATTCACACTTTCATTATCATTGCCTGTCTACTTTTCAAGTTTCTGGTATTTTTCCCTAAACTACTGTTCATAATTCTATGCTCATATGATAAGATTAAGGCAGTGATTTGTAATCTGTACAAAAGAATAGTTCAATGACAAAACGTAATTAATTAGTTGCCTGTGTGCGTACCTCACACATCATTAGTACAGGTTGTTGGCTTCTTTCTTAAAAATCTATATATTTATAGGCATACTCTGGAATCTGTTATCCAAATTTTTAACTGAATACATTCCAAAGATAAAATATTTTGTAACTTCATATTTTAAAGGTTATTTTGCTTTCAAATATAACTGGACCGTTAACAGAGAGACGAAAAATACCAAAGGGACATTCAAACTCATAAGTCAAAAATAAACTGACAACCTCATGCATGGCAAAAAATGAAGTAGACCAACAGACAAACAACAGTATACAAAACACGACAAAGAAAACTAACCACTGAGAAACACGAACTCACCAAAAACCGAGGGAATCTTAGGTGCTCCGTAAAGATGTTGTAAAAATGACACTACTGATAAGACTTGACTGTTTACAGATAAATTTAAATGATTTTTAGATTAATTTATTCAAAGTAAAATCATCCCTGCTTTAAAAACAGTTCAACAAAAAAGAACCAACTACATGTATATTGTACGTCAAATAGCGGATCAGAAGGACTATACACGAGGTAAGTCCATGAATAGAATCAAAACGATTACACTAATCAACACAAACAGTTGTGTATGAACAGTGAATACACAACAAAAAATATTGTTTTAGGCAATACGAACTCGAACCAAACTGGAAGTAAATAAACCCATCATAGATACCAGGATTGAAATTTGTAAAATGATGAATAGATTTAATATTTCTTCAAATGCACAATATACCTTACCGATAAAAAAGTATATTCAAGATACTTACTTCTACGTCAGTTGGTCCTTGTGGAGAGTTGTCTCATTCGTAATCATTCGTTATCATTCCACATATTCTTATTTTCATATTAAACAACATGAGGACTAGTTGAACTTAGGTTTTGAAAAGTAAATTGACCAAGACAATAGGCGTGGAAATTTTACGCGATTTCGACCACTCATGATTCCTTCTTTCAGGATATTGCAGTACAACTAGAGGTTTTTATTTAACATTTGAAGCCCAATCATACACATTGCTTAGTACTACTGAAAGCTAGCTCTCATTGTCTGAACACGTTTTTGCTGACATGCCAACAAGCCCTCAAGTTCCGAAACAAGCTGTAACATTTCATAAACAACTTTATCAGAACAAACTTATAATATTCCAAATAAAATAAAATTATCTGCACAAAATTACTAAAAAATCGTAGCATGATAGAAAAACGCACTTTTCTTAATCATTATAAATACTTTACTGATAAAACTCACACTACTGAGAATAAAACAATCTAACAGTTGATTAAATATCAAACATTTATGTCATATATGATTGTAGTTCTTAACTTTTGCCATTTTTTGAAATGGAATACATGGAATTGATTAATGTTACACTTAGTTACCATGAAATTACATGTGTTTTTTACCTTCTTAATACAAGGTATTGCACTCAGCTTTTAATTGGTTAGATGAAATGGTATTTAGTTTATAATCTATGCTGCAGATGATGTTTGTGCACCTTTGTTCTAAATTCTTAATCACTTTTATAATAGGCGTGTTCATGCGTGTTCAGCTGGAAAATGTTTTAATAGTTTCAATTGTTTTACCATTGCCCTAATAATTGCTTTAGAGGCAGAATAGCTACGGAAAAAGAATATATTAAAAAAGACAAAATCGTTATCATAACAAAATATATATTTGTAAGCAGAATTCAATTCTTTGAAATATTCCATATATTTATTGTGTCAACATTGTAAAATGTGCAACCGAACTTTGAGTTTTATGCTATGAATTCATGGCATGGTTACTTAGTGTTTGTTATGGGAGCATTTTTCATCGTTAAATCTATCAACCTTCACTGTTTGATTGGCATGGTATCTATTCTATCTTTGTCTACAGTTTTCTTGTACAATGAGAAAATATATACATACAGTTAAAGATAGTCGTTACCATGATTAACCATTATTTATAATTCCATGTATTAAAACTCTTCTGAAAGTGATGCACGTTATGTAAACACGCAGTCTCATCTTACCCGATATTTCGAGGTCTCTTTGTGTCACCATCGAAGTCGGTATGTTTAATATGCAAGTGCTTGCAACTTTGTATAAGCGTTCTTTTTGCTCATGGCCGTAATGTTTTAATACTTTTGCGTATATTGAACTACATTTTAGAACATCGTACTTTCCATATATTTTTCATAATGTTGCTATATTTGTCACAAGTATCATGCTTTACTTATAT
Source organism: Mytilus coruscus (assembly GCA_017311375.1). NCBI lineage: Eukaryota > Metazoa > Mollusca > Bivalvia > Mytilida > Mytilidae > Mytilus > Mytilus coruscus. The sequence goes on from CM029601.1 coordinate 46,478,551, forward strand.
GACAATACACTTTGTTAAGAATTAATTTAAACTATTTCTAAAATAAGGAGAAGTGGTAAGATTGCCAATGAGACAGCTTGCAACAGATTTCAAATGAAGAGGATTAAAGACCCCTTTGTGACTTTATGTCTTTTTTTTATTAAGAAAAACGAATTACACCGATTTATATGCGCACGACACGTGATCATGCAACAACCATCATCAGATATCATTGAGAACAAAAGAATTAAAAACATAATGAATAAAACTTTAAAGAGAAGCAAGCCAAATACATCTATGTACTGAACAAAACTGCCATTATCGTATATTTCCTTTTATAAAAGAACATAGTTCCAATGTCCCCGCGTTGCACATATTTTTTTTACATAGAACTATTTATATGTAAATCATTTCTGATTGTCTTTCTGATTACACAAGACAAAATCGTTGTAATAAAAACTGTATATTTGTTAGTAGAACTTAAAAGTCGTCTTAGAAATATTTCTCATCTTGTGTCAACATTGTAAAATGTGCCACCGACATTTGAGTCTTGTGCTTAAATTCATTGCACGGTTACTTAGTGTTTGTTATGAGAGCATTTTTCATCATTAAATCTATCAACCTTCTCTATACATAATAGGCATGGTATTTATTCGACCTTCGTTTACAGATTTGTTGTACAATGAAAAATATATACATACAGTTAAACGTCGAATCCAAAAGTTGAAAAAGTGTGTCAATGATCGACCAAAGTCCGTATTCAGAGACAAATAAGCTGTGAAATGTCTATTATCTCTTCACGATAAATAGGTTGTTGTTCCTACGGACAAAGCTTCAAATAATATTGTTTTTGTATGTAAATCGTATATTACTACGAGTGTCTTGTAAAAGAATTAGGAATGAACGAGCAATCGGGTAATTCCACATACAAAAACATATTCTTTGACAAGGATGAGATTTAGGCGAATCATAAGTCCTTCATGGCTTCAATGAACATTTCATTGAACAGCAAATCTGAGGACTTACCTTGTTTGTATTGGATACCTTAGCTTCACAAAGTTCCGTACAAGCAACGGTACATTGCCGGCTCGTTTGTATGTTCTACAAAGGAATTGTCTATTAAATTTACAAAAAATCTGTCCGCAGTGAAAGGTCTTCAGAAATACTGTGGAATAGATTACCCGCGTAGTGTTTTGACCATATGTGAATTCTAAAAAACTCTAAAGACATTCTGGATAATTCTAAATCTCGATCTTTTCTGAAATTAATTCTATCAACACCTTTGATTTTTCAACACTTTACATCACCATTCCCCATGTGAAATTGAAAATTCGACTAAAAGAAATAGTCCACAATGCTTTTCAAAATAAAAATGGTAGCATACTTATTGCTTTGGGATACCATGTGGCATATTTTGTGAAAAGTGATCGATTTTGTCATCAGCAAATTAAAACATAACTAAATTTGTATTCTTTTCAAACGGGATGTTTAGAGACACACCCACGTTCATTTTGATCTATAAAGAGGTTAAACTCTAACTATGCTACTGTCTGTCGATACATTTATTTTTGGCATTGCACTAGTCATGTCTTCTTTGACTGTCCATGACGTTAAAATTCTTAATCCCTGGGATGTGTTTTAGTTGATTTTAGTCTCTGATGCATGATTTTTTATTATTAATTGTTTTGGCTTTTAACTAGCTGTCAGTAACTGCGAGTACTCTCAAATCGTACTTTCTTCTTTATTTGACCTGTTGATACTAATTTGTAATGCTTTTTTTGTTATGTAATGTTATTCAGGGTTATATCTGGTCTATATACCAGCTGTGATAAGTGTTTGGTACTAATATAAATTTCCACTTCGTACTATGAACATCAAAATTATTTATTTTGTAAAAATATTTCCTTTCTCTATTGTAACTGTATACGTATACCTAACAACAAAATTATTTTATTTACCTGTGTTTAAAGTTATTGCAAATGGCTGATATTTTGTTCGAGCATATTGTTTTTCTTAAATTGTTTAACATTTCATACCGATATAACATGTCACTTTTATTATTCTTCCCTTAGTTTATTTATTTTGAATTTGCATTGTATCATAGGTCAAATTTATTTGTTCAGTGTATGTTCAATGGTGTTACTATGTCCTTTGATTGAGTTAAGCTATTTCAGTTGATATTTTATAGTGTGTCTTTCTATGTTGTGATGTTACACTATTGTTTCAGAAAAAGGGTGAAGGTTTGGTACCATTAAAACGTTTAAACCCGCTGCATTTGTTTGCACCTGTCCTAAGTCAGGAATCTGATGTTCAGTAGTTGTCGTTTGTTGATGTGGTTTATAAGTGTTTCTCGTTTCTCGTTTTATATAGATTAGACCGTTAGTTTTCCCGTTTGAATGGTTTTACACTAGTAATTTTGGGGCCCTTTATAGCTTACTGTTCGGTGTGAGCCTAGGCTCCGTTTTGAAGACCGTACTTTGACCTATAATGGTTTACATTTATAAATTTTGACTTGGATGGAGAGTTGTCTCATTGGCACTCATACCACATCTTCTTATATCTATAAAAAGGTAAAACATGCTACACCGAGGAACAAGTGATCAGTATGCTGGAGTTTCTTATTGACAACATATTTATTGAATTTGGATGTAGAATTTTCCTTGTCGACCTCTTCTTAATTTCATATGAGTCGGAGCTCCTTCAGACACAGATTTCAAAAACAAAAAGATAAAAAAGCCAGCTCATTTAATTTCACATTCAGATATATTGATGATGTTCTCTCCAGTAACAATCCAAACTTTTCTGCTTGGCCTCCATTAATATATCTTCCAGAACTAGAAATTAAAGAAACAACAGACACGGCTCTCTCCGCCTCATTTTTAGACTTACACCTCGAACTTGACATAAGCAGTCATCTCAGTATCAGAATCTATGACAAACGAGATGATTTTGATTTGAAATTATAAATTTTTCAACCTTGGCAGCAATATACCACTGCAACTTCACCTGTATATGGGATATACATTTACCAACTCATTCGGTATTCAAGAGCTTGCAGCTGCTACTCAGACTTTATTAAACGTCACCAGTGTCTGAGCAGAAAGTTGATGAACCAGGGTTATGCCAAGAACGGCTCGTCCTTTTCCTAATATTTTCATCAGAAGATACCAAGACCTTGTTGATAAATATTCCGTATCAACTTCACAAATAATACATGATGATATAGCTTCTAGGTACTTACGTTTTGACCATCAAAATTACTAGTACGTGTTATTATAATGTTCTTTTTATTTGTCTTCGTTTATTTTTAACCTTTACTGTTTATTTCATTTTTGGTAATATCCTTTTGGCGTGGCTCAGTATCTATACATCCCGCCATTGTGTTATTGTACTATGGTCATTTATTGTATCCTTGTCTTTCATTTTTGCTTATGTGCTTTCTCTATAGAGTGTCAATATGCCTTTTGTTATTCTTTGTTGACATAGTTGTTTGTTTTATATAGTGATTAAGATAATAACATAATGTTGACTGAATAATCTGTACCCCAATTTTTGACATTTTTACCTATTATGTCTGTTTATTTTGCTCACACATTGTTGTCAATATCATGGAATTCTAAGCGACTGTTATACAAGTGAGAGGTTCAGCTAGATGTAAAACCAGGCTAAATCCACCATTTTCTACATAAGGAAATGCCTGTATACCAAGTCAGGTATATGACAGTTGTTTTCCATTCGTTTGATGTGTTTGAACTTTTGAATTTACCATTTGGTAAGGGACTTTCCGTTTTGAATTTTCCTTGGAGTTATTTTGTTTTTGTTATTTTACTTTTTAAAAGAAGCCGTTACCTGAATATATAACTATGATTATAATGCCATGTATTAAAACCCTTGTGAAAGTGATGCACGGTATGTAAACACGCAGTCCCATCCGGCTACCCGATATTTCGAGGTCTCTTATGTCACCATCAAAGTCAGTATGTTGAATATGCAAGTGTTTGCAGTAGCGTTATTTTTTTAATGACCGCAATGTGTTAATACTATTTGCGTTTATTGAACTGCACTTTAGAACATCGTACTTTCCATATATTTTTCATGATGTTGCCATATTTGTAACAAGTATCATGTTTTACTTATATGACAATAAACTTTAAAGAATTAAATTAAATTATTTATAAAATAAGACGATGTGGTAAGATTGCCAATGAGACAGCTATCTAACACATTTCAAATAAAGAGGATTAAAGACCCCTGTGTGACTATGATAGGTTTATTTTTTTTATCAGTACAGTGCATAAAGGTATTATTTAATTGTCGATAGGTGAAGTATTCTAAGCTTGCTTTTTTATTAAAAAACATGCGATACTGATTTATATGCACACGACACGTGAACACGAAATAACCATCATCGGATAGCTTTGAGACCGAAAGTATTAATAATCAAATGAATCTGTTATGATATTGTAACTATCATATTTATTTAGTTGGCCTAATTTGTTTTGTGTGGCCTATTGTATACATTGTGTACAAAATAATATACATTGTGTTACAACTATGCAGTTTAGAATTCACTGGAACAATCACTGATGCTCATGGAATGATTAGAACTTTCTATTTCACTTACATAACGTTTCCAGAATAGTCATAACAAAAGATGCGTAATTCATATTTCTAGCGTTGTCTAGAAGTTTCCGTTTGAGTATTTAAATGCAGACCCAAAAGTTAGTTAAATATAGAGATTTAGAGATAGACATCGATAGACATCAACATTCTCAGCAGTTGGATTGACATTTTTATTTACAAACTACATCATACTAGATTGTGACCAATTGGATATAATATTCTGTGGATTCCGAGAAGATTTCCGGATAAAGAAAAGATAAAAGATTGGACATATATTTTGACAGTTAAGTTGACATTTCTTTTATGTAATACTTCTTGTAAACTTGTGTATAATAAATCTTGTTAAATTTTATTATTGATTTGTGTCTTTTGTTGGCTACAATTAAAAGGCGATTTTCTGGCATAACAGAAATTTGGGGCTCAAGTCCGGGATAACATTAATATCTTTATTAAAATTTTTATTAGAACTAGCCAACAAAATTCGACAATATGGCATTTGATGCCGGTAAATTTTTGAAAACGCCAGACCTGGAAGGGTTTGATAATTTAAAGAAAGAGGAATTAGTGTTGCTTGCTAAACATCTGAAATTAGACTTTAGAGTATCTATGAGAAAACAAATTATAAAAAATTTGGTAATAGATAAATTAGTTGACTCAGAAATTTTTGGTGAAGAGGCTCTTGAACTCAAAGTCGAAAATGTTGATGCTTTCAAATTAAAACAGCTTGAATTAGAACAAAAAGAAAAAGAAGAAAGGCAGGCAGAACTTGAAATGAAGGAAAGGTTAGAGATGGAGAAGATGAAAGAAAAGAAAAGAAGATGAATTTAAATTAAAACAGGCAGAACTTGAAATGAGGAAAGGTTAGAGATTGAGAAAATGAAAATTGAAATGGCAAAAGAAGAAAGCAACACTAAATTCCAATCAAAATCAGAACATTTTAATTTTGATGCAGCAAAAATATACGTTTGGTTCCAAAATTTTGTGAAAAACAGTTGACAAATTTTTCCACAGTTTGAGAAAATTGCTCAAAATTTGAAATGGCCGAAGCCTTTTGGACTACAATGCTGCAAAGTGTTTTTGAGGGCAAGGCCGCTGAAATTTACTCAGCACTTTCATCAGAAAATAGTTCTGATTATGACAAGGTTAAAAGGAAGTTTTAAAAGCTTATGAGCTAGTTCCAGAAGCATATATACAGAAATTTAGGTCTTATAAAAGTTTGATTCACAAACCTATGTTGAATTTGCTAGGAAAAAGAAGATCTATTTGATAAATGGCTTACGTCAAAGAAAATAGATAAACATTTTGATAATTTAAGACAATTGATGTTATTAGAAGAGTTCAAGCAGTGTGTTCATTTAGATTTAAAACACATTTAGATGACAAAACTGTTGAGACATTACAAGATGCAGCTGTTATTTCCGATAATTATACCCTTTCACATAAGAGAAGTTTCAAAGGTCAAAATTTTAATAATTCAGTGGAAATTACAAGAATCAAAGCACTGAGCGTACTGATAGTAAGCCTGTTGCACAGAATAAGAGTCAGTCTAGTTATAATATGTCTAGTCCAAAATTTGATACTTTTGAGAAGTCACTGACTTGTGCTTATTGTAAGAAGAATGGTCACCTGATGGCTGATTGTTTTAGACTCCAGAAGAAGAATGAAAGAGATAATAAGCCCAAGACCAGTGCTTGTACGACACCCCGTGTTACCAATACGTTGGAATGTCCTGCGAGTCAGGCTTTTAAGTCCAGTTTTTGTGATTACATGGAGGATTATATACCCTTTATGTCTGATGGGTTTGTTTCTATTGTTGATAATACTACTCCTCAGCCTATTAAGATTTTACGGGACACTGGAGCTTCTCAGTCTTTATTGTTAGAAGGTGTGTTGCCTTTGTCCGAGGAGACTTCTGTTGGTGCCTCCGTTTTGTTACAAGGTGTGGAGTTAGGTTGTATAGATGTTCCCCTCCATCGTATTTATCTGAAGTCAGATTTGATTACTGGACCAGTTGTTGTGGGTGTTCGTCCTAATCTCCCTGTTGAGGGTGTTTCATTATTGCTAGAAAATGATCTAGCTAGGAACAAAGTGGTTGCTGAACCAATTGTTACCAGTGAACCCGGTCATGGATATTAAATCACCTGAAGATGATGCTGAACTGTATCCAGCTTGTGTTGTTACAAGGGCAATGGCAAGAAAACAGAAAAATGAGGATTGACAAGATGACCAGTATGATTACATGGACCTTTCTGACACCTTTATAGCCGACATTGAAGATCCCGGTAGCTCAGAGAAGGCCGTAATAAGACCACCTAGTATTAGCAAGAATGTAATTATGCCATGGCCAGACGTAAACAGCCATTCATTAGACCGAAGGAAATTTGTTGAAGAACAAAATAAAGACCCTGAGGTTCTTCAGCTCTGCAAGAGGGCTCAACCACAGGAGAAAGCAGACAAAGTGGCCGAATGCTATTACCATCAAGACGGTATTTTAATGAGAAAGTGGAGGCCCCCTGATGCTACCCCAGAGGAGGAATGGAGAGTGGTATACCAAGTGGTGGTGCCTAAAGTCTATAGGCAAGATATTATTGGTCTTGCCCATGACACCCCCTTGGCTGGACACTTAGGCATAAGGAAGACTTGCCTTAAGATCTTGCAGCATTTCTACTGGCCAAGACTAAGAAGTGATGTCGCAGAATACTGTAAATCATGCCATATATGCCAGGTTGTTGGTAAGCCTAACCAGAAAATACCACCAGCACCACTTCTGCCTATTCCAGCCTTTGAAGAACCTTTCAGCCGAGTACTCATTGATTGCGTTGGACCTTTACCGAAGACCAAGACCGGAAATGCGTATTTATTGACAATCATGTGTACCTCCACTCGCTTTCCTGAGGCTATTCCGTTAAGGAATATCAAGACACCTACTATTGTCAAAGCTCTGATCAAATTTTTCACGCTAGTAGGACTTCCAAAGTCTATACAGTCCGACCAGGGTTCAAATTTCATGTCAGGTTTATTTCAGCAAGTCGTTACCAGTTAGGGATTGCTCAGTATAGCTCAAGTGCTTATCATCCAGAATCTCAAGGTGCCTTAGAACGTTTTCATCAAACATTGAAGAACATGATTAGAACGTTTTGTCTTCAATTTGACAGGGATTGGGATGATGGTGTTCACTTTTTACTTTTTGCGGTCCGAGAGGCTGTTCAAGAATCCCTTGGTTTTAGTCCCTTTGAGTTGGTATTTGGTCACACTGTAAGGGACCTTTAAAATTGATTAAGGAAAATGGCTTACTGAACACACTGACTTGAATCTTCTAGACTATGTATCTAGATTTAAAGAAAAATTGTATACTGCTTGTCAAATTGCTCAGAACAATTTAAAACTGTTCAGAATAAGATGAAAATATGGTATGATAAAGATGCCAGGGACAGATTTTTGAGCCTGGTGATAAGGTACTTGTGTATTTTGCCAGTCCCTGGACATCCATTACAAGCTAAATATTGTGGTCCTTATACCATAGAGAGTAAAATCAATGATTTGAATTATATTGTAAAACACCAGGTCGGCGTAAACAAAATAGAGTGTGTCACATTAATATGTTAAAACCATATTTTGAGCGTACTAATGAAGGTAAACCCGTTGCCACTTTAGCCATGGTTAAATTGGAGAACAATCATGACAAACCAGATATAATTGAACCACCTTTTAGTTCTAAAACTATGGAAGAGATAGTTAGATTGAAAAATTCAGAAATTTTGTCAAATTTAGATTCAAAACTTGCACATCTGTCTTTTGATCGTAGAGAAAAATTAAAAGCTTTGGTATTTTCTTTTAAAAATCTTTTCCCAGATGTGCCAAACAAAACCACTGCTGTTTGTCATGATGTCGATGTAGGTGATGCTTCTCCAATTAAGCAACATCCTTACCGGCTCAATCCACTCAAACTTGAATATATGAGACAAGAAATTAAATATATGCTTGACAATGATATTATTGAGCCGAGTAACAGTGAATGGAGCTCTCCTTGTCTCCTTGTGCCCAAACCAGATAAAACCTTTCGTTTTGTAACTGATTTCAGAAAAGTAAATTCTGTTTCAAAATCTGATTCCTATCCGATTCCAAGGATAGACGACTGCATTGATAACATTGGACAAGCAAAATTTGTGAGCAAATTTGATTTATTGAAAGGTTACTGGCAAGTCCCATTGACACAGAGAGCTCGAGAAATATCAGCTTTTGTCACACCAGATGGCTTATTTCAATATACTGTAATGCCGTTTGGCATGAAAAGTGCTCCAGCTACATTTCAAAGAATGATCAATAATGTTATAAAAGATTTAGACTGTTGTTATGCCTATATTGATGATCTTATTGTATGTAGTGATAGCTGGGAAGAGCATTTAACACATTTATATGATACTTTTGATAGATTGTCACAATCAAATTTGACTGTTAATCTTGGTAAAAGTGAATTTTGCCAGGCCACTGTTGATTATTTAGGGCATACAGTTGGCCAAGGTCAAGTGAAACCTATTACGGCTAAAGTGGACGCAATTACTAAATTTCCTCCTCCTACAAATAAAAAACAACTTATGAGATATTTAGGCATGATTGGTTTTTACAGAAAATTTTGTTCAAATTTTGCTACTGTTGTTCAACCATTGACTCATCTTTTACGGAAAGATTCTAAATTCATCTGGAGTGAAAATTGTCAAAACGCTTTTGAAAATAGCAAGTCACTTTTAATTAATAGTCCAGTTCTGATCACTCCAGACTTTGAAAAACAATTTAAACTTGCCGTTGATGCAAGCGATGTAGGAGTTGGAGCTGTTTTATATCAGGAAACAGATGATAATGTTGAAAAACCTATATCATATTTTTCTAAGAAATTAGATAAACATCAGAAAAATTATTCAACTATTGAAAAAGAGTGTTTTGCACTGTTGTCTGCACTTCAACATTTTGATGTATATTTAAATCCCACTGTCCATCCTATTCTTGTTTATACTGATCATAATCCTCTCACCTTCATACATAAAATGAGAAACAAGAACCAGAGATTGACTAGGTGGAGTTTATTGTTACAGGAATATGATGTTATTGTAAAACATATTAAAGGTAAAGATAATGTAATAGCAGATGATTTATCTAGAACTTATTAAAACACTGTGTATATACTATGTATTTTTGTACATATTATTCATGAAAAGTTTTGAAAAGTTTTGTTACACTCAAACTTTTTTAAGGGGAGGTGTTATGATATTGTAACTATCATATTTATTTAGTTGGCCTAATTTGTTTTGTGTGGCCTATTGTATACATTGTGTACAAAATAATATACATTGTGTTACAACTATGCAGTTTAGAATTCACTGGAACAATGACTGATGCTCATGGAATGATTAGAACTTTCTATTTCACTTACATAACGTTTCCAGAATGATCATAACAAAAGATGCGTAATTCATATTTCTAGCGTTGTGTAAAAGTTTCCGTTTGAGTATTAAAATGCAGACCCAAAAGTTAGTTAAATACAGAGATTTAGAGATAGACATCGATAGACATCAACATTCTCAGCAGTTGGATTGACATTTTTATTTACAAACTACATCATACTAGATTGTGACCAATTGGATATAATATTCTGTGGATTCCGAGGTGATTTCCGGATAAAGAAAAGATAAAAGATTGGACATATATTTTGACAGTTAAGTTGACATTTCTTTTATGTAATACTTCTTGTAAACTTGTGTATAATAAATCTTGTTAAATTTTATTATTGATTTGTGTCTTTTGTTGGCTACAATTAAAAGGCGATTTTCTGGCATAACATAAATAAAAAGGTTTACATTTTTGAAATATGATCATAACAGTATTTCATTATCTAAAGTGTATTTACAACAAAACAAATACACAGCGAGTAAAAATAACATTGAAAGTTTATTATTACTATTAAAGATCAGCACGTATGATCGTACATTTCGTCATTCAGTCTGAAGGTAGTATACAAATGATATTCATTCTCCGTGATTATGTTAACCAGTTAATGACAACACACACTCACGTAAGTTATAACATATTCCTGAGCGAACATTCTATGATGATCGAATTATTCAAATTTCAATGGTGTATTTTTACTGCTTGTACAATCCACTTTATAGATCTGTTTAAATCATAAAATGAACTTTCATTATGTTTTTATTCTGGTTTTTATTTGATATACATAAATGGGGTTAAGTAGAAACCGAAAATCTGAGATACACAAGTAAAGACTATCATGTCATGAAGAAAAAAGGTATAGAGGAATAAAAAACACAGATAAAATCCTTTCGGTTGGTAAACACAAACAAATGTCTCCATTTTCCATAGATCAGACATTCAAAACAATCAAAATGATAGTTTCATCAACCACATTTTAATAAGTTTGATCATTTATTCTTTTCTATACTTCTTTGTATTCTAAAAAATATATACATTAGTAACAATCCTCAGCTTGCAACACCTCTCAGTAACAAAACCGAAGAATACAACATTCAGAGACAGGAAATTGCAATACCGCTGTGGTTGAAAAAACAAAAAGTATGGTTTCCATTTTATGTCTCCTTTAGCTCGGTGAATGTGAAGAATATTTTAAACTTTACTCCTCGGCGCTCTGCTCGTCTCCGTAAACGCAGCTTTGGTGATCCTCGCACATGCTCTTTATGGTGTCTCTAAGTACATTCGATTTCAGGAAAATTTACATACATTTATATGTATCAGATATCAAAATGCGAGTTTTTATTATTGCGATGATACTCATTCAATCGAAATATTCGCATTAATAAACACCTCGCAATAATTTCTGAACTTACAGTATATTATGAATGACCTTCTACATTTATTCAGAAGCTCTTTTGGGCATTCATCACATTCAACTCAAGCAAAGTTGACCGTAGTTGAATTTGGCTGTTCTATAAAGGTCTCTTTTTGTTCATATACAAAATAGCTCTGATTTTTTTACATATTTTACATCCATAGCGTTTGAGCGTTCCTGATGAAGGTAATCCAGAAAAGCGTATCAGAAGCGCGAAATATATTAAGTGTTATTTCCAACATTGTAAGGAATCTAAAATTCGCAATCTCGTTCGAAACTTAAGTTTTTTATACAAACTATGCTTTGAAATCCTGCAACAGCCTAACCTTTACAAATATACAGCTTTTATCTCGGATATTGCCGCCTATCACACTGTTCAGACCGGTTGGCTTTGGTAAACAATGAACTAAACAGAAAAACGAGCTTTCTTAAACTCTCCTTTTCACTCAAATGATTTGGGTAAATATCCTTCTTCGTAAATCAGTCAATTATAAAATACCTAGTTGAATTACCAGTATGTATCAATCAGCTCTTCTATATACATGTTTACTACACCTTTTGCGACTAAACGATTCCAACAACAAACATGCATGCGATTGAACGATCTTAGTCTTGACGTCTTTGCAGTTTAAACCTACTTATTGTACCTGCGCAAGTTCCCCATTCATATGTATGACTTTCTACTTGCTACATTAGAAAAAGAGACCTTAACATTTTCAATAACACTTCTCTATAAAAAGTTTTAGTCAAAGGGCCTAAATATAATAAGCGTAATTCTTTAAACTGGACCTCAACTTTTAAGTACGAGTGGATTCAGTCTTGATTTACGCAAGACAACGTTAAAAGGTAGACATAGATACTCTCAGAGTTACAGTGAAACTATCTACTCTAGGACTGTGTGAATCAAGACATTTTAGAGTACATACAATCTAAGCCATTCTCCTCGTGCAACAGTATAAACACATTAGACTTCTCTACCTTTTCCAACAATATTCCACGTTATAAACTTAACGACTGATTGAAATAATTCGTGCATCCATGTTTAACCTAATGTTTTCCTTTTGAACATGTTTTTTTTTCAACAGACAGTCGGTGTTCTTGTGGGATCAAAATGGGTTCCTTTTCCTGTCGGGCTTCAAACAGGAGCTTCGATAGAAGAAAGAAAAGAAACTTACGTTATCTTTTTACTTCATGTTTCGCTACATATAGATGTTAATTTCTCACTGAATAATTTCAAGTTTGGCGGCAACTATGTTGATCGCATCTATCACATTGACCTTAAATTAAAGGATACCACATATACATTTTAGAGTTTCACATCTTGACCTACATCTGGAAATTGAGAATAAAAGACGCCTGAGAACTAAACTTTAAGCCAAAAGAGATGAGATCAATTTTGTCAATATGAACTGTGGAAAAATTACATCAGCACCTGCATATAGAAACTGTATCTCCTAGTTGATGCATTAACTAAGAGACGGTGTTCAAACAACACACTACAATGAACAGACATGTAATGGTCAATTACGGTCTTCAATCACAGGAAAGTCTGAAAGTTCCTTATCGTCTCGAATCTAAATATGTTTTGTAAATATTTGAAAAAGAATATACCAACAATCTTCCGTCAAACCCAAAATTCCGTGATGGAAAGATAACAACAAACGAGGTTTTATATTTGAGATAAAGAAAATTTCTTAAGTTGAAACCCAATGGATAAACCACCATTGTTCAGGGATTAACTTATTTGCGTTATCATCGCCATGTTCATAATTATTATACAGCAGTTAGCGACAATAATCATCAATATACACCTTTGCAATATTTTGATTCAATGAAACATTTGTCAGTCGATGGGTATCTGCGACGACATGTTGCTTTCATTGTCCGATTTCATCCATCTTAAATCATAGTGTTAGCCGATATGGCGTGCTTTTGCACTTTAAAGCCATTACATCTAATACCAGGGGAATGTTCAAATGAAGACAAAAAGCCACACAGACGAGATGTCATTTATATAAAAATCTCCTCATAATGGTTATTCATCATATTAGATGAAACGCTTGAAGCTTATAATGCTTTTTACAATATATAGTTGGTGTCGTTACAGCAAATGATTTGTTGGTGGGCAATTTATCATATTTGCTTTCAGACAATATTAAAAAATGTGTTAAAGATTCGTATTGTTAATGGTGTTGTCACGTATATAGTGGTCCGAAACAGAATGTTAGTATCAGAAGCATTTAAAGGTCAAGTTATTAATCTTAAAAGAGTACGCCAACGTCACAAACGAATGACATTTTATTTCGTCCACTCATTATAACTAATAAGCAATAGTTTGCATGGACAGATAGTCACTAGCTTATATAATAAAACGAATGATAATAATTGCTATAAGAAGTGTATGAAAATGTTCAGATTGGTCAGAATTTGTGGTTAACGTTCACAGTGGTAAGGATTTACCAGATTCAAAAAGACTTAACCCATGCATATTCTATGTTGTTTGAGCAATATTTTCAAATTTAGACTAATCAATTAAGAAAGTGAATTTGTGGATGAGAATAAAAGGATATGTGGGTATACGTCTATGAGACAGCACCTAACGACACAAATAACCTCACGAAATCACGAACTCAATATCCAATCTTCACCTACAGACAGGAATATGTCTATATGTTTAAAATATGTCAGTGGCCTTAATCGTTCCGGATCCAAAACTTTTGAAAATGAAAATTACAGAAACTATCACTTCAACCAAAAGCACAACATTTCCATAAAAAAATAAGAATATAACATAAGACAACCTCTGACGAGATTCTTGATTTGGGACATGCATGTGAACATTTGACGGAGTAAACTATTTTTAGCATTAAAACTGCTCCTGAACCTTGATCAGAAAAGCTGAGAGCCTAATAGCATCATGTGTCGATCGACTTTGATCAGATATACCCAGAAACAACTTAAATTTAATGTTTCGACGACCTTTACCAGGAAAGGTGAGAGCCAAATACTCTAATGTTTTGACCGACCTTTAACAGGAAAGGTGAGAGCCGAATACTAAATTGTGTCGGCAGACCTTTATAAGGAAAGATAAGAGCCAAGTAAACTTGCATGTGTCGACCGACTTTTATTAGAAAAGATGAGAGCCATTAATCACGAACGCAAAGAATCGAAACCAAACTCTATTTATTAGAAAAGATGAGAGCCAAGTATACTTTCATATGTAGATTGACATTAATCACAAGCGCAAAGAATCGAGTATTTTCGTGGGTCTCGAGCGACAGAATTGATGCATGTACTGCTTAGCGTTTTTAAAAGAGCTCATATTAATCTTCATGGTTCTGTAGATTTGAGTGTTTTAAATCTTGTCTGTCGTATTTCGACTGACGGATTACTCCCTAAATATATCCAAAGCATTCATGTAGTTTTTAAACATTGTTCAATTTGTCAGGTTAATTTCAACAAAAACAAAAGGTTTTCCCCAATCATTCAAATAGTCGTCGCATTAACATTAATACTTGCAAATTCGGATTTTTTTTTTGGCGAAAAAAGACATCACTATAGTTACGTTTATATTCCAACCGCATTATTTGAAAGCAGCATTTTCTGAATTCGTTTTAATTAATATAAGAAGTATATCCTTTGATCAACAATCGGCATTGATAAATACACGCAATATTTGTTACTTTCAAAGAGGAATCTTGAACGGAAAATGGCTAAAAATTTTGTCCTGCATTCTTTTTTTTTTTAGTTGTAATTTCTGTCCTGCCTTTTTATTTTTCACTCTATTCGGTCCTGCATTTTTTTTACATAAACTGTCATCCTGCCCTTTTTTTTGCCAAGTTGCTCATCCTGCCTTTTTTTTTACTCAAAACTCCTGTCCTGCCTTTTTTTAAATTTCATCCTAGCCTCCCCACCCCCTCATAAAAGTCAAATGGTAGCTTCCTTATCTCGACTTAATTGGGTTTTTTTTCCTTTTGTTGCAAGGACAAGCTACTTTTGAATCGGTTTCATTGTGTTCCGTCAGTAGATGACGAGAAAGACTGGTTCAGGAGCAACAAATACCATAGTTTTGTAATATAATTATCAGTAAAATTTACAAATCAAGACTTCTTTTCAAAGCTCGTGACTGGCTAGTAATTTTAAAAGTCTTAAAGATTATTGTAAGATTATTTACCTTCACTTGCGAAAGCTTTTATAGAGTAATGGAATGTCAAAAGTAAGAACCGTGTGCAAAATTCGATAACGGATCATTCCTAGTAAACCATCATGACTTATGTGAACAATACTTACTACACGTTCCTCATCAAAAGTTATAGTGTTAACAAATAGATTATCATTGTCGGCTTTAATGTTATGATTTGATTTGATTTTTGGTGTTTTAAGGCCAATTTTAAGCACCGCTTTTGGGCTATTTCGTGGCGGCCAGTTTTTATTGATGGAGGAAGCCGGAGTGCCCGGAGAAAACCACCGACCTTCGATAGGAAAACTGAATATCCTAGTCAATTAAGATTGGATTCGAGTGCACCTGCACGAGCTGGGTTCGAACTCACAACCTCAGTGTTGACTGGCTAGTGATTACAGTATTTACTACTTAGACCACTCGGCCACCGAGGCCCCGGCTTTAATGTTATGTTAGGATCCCTTAATAAAACGAGTTTCTTTTTCTGATCAAACATTACTTATACCGACTGCTAGTAAAAATAAAGTTCTTTGTTCCATATGTGTCCGTCTGCACTGATGCTCTACTCTATCCTTATATTAGTCTCAATTGGTCGTTGAACTTTAACAAAACAACTACATCTGTATCTAAGTTGTGGTAAATGTTCAGCATGGAGGAAGTAGCATTCTAAGTGTATGTGCAAGATTCTTACGATAATCATGTTACTTGGAAAGGGGTGTTGACGAACAGAAAAAGCTGATTTTGTTTTTTAAGGGCGTCTGACGTGCTTTATCATGAACGGTCAAACCTTAAAACATTTCAGAGCCAGGGATGTATAAATAAGTAGAAACGTTAAAACGTATATGACTAAAAAGGACATAAAAAGATTATCAATTTTCATCTTAGATTAACATAAAAGAAATACATATTAAATAGGGTTTCCTTCGTTTATGAAGCGTAAGGTATAAAGGTATATCAAAAATATTTCCTAGCTAACAGTATGCACGTCAACATATTATCATTGATATGCCTAGCAATGCACAAAGTTAATTATTAATTTTAATCTGCATTAATTTTGAAGGTTCTAAATTTGTTTCTTTAAAAATGAAAATAATAAAATAAATAGATGTACTCACCTAAGGACTCTCGTGTTATTTCAAAGAGGAATAAATGACCATTAAATGAAACAGTCTAATTCCGTACTAGATATATATATTGCCACTTTATTGACAAAATCAACCATTTAGTAATGTAATATAGATATTAGACTCCATGGTAATCCAGCCAACTGTATTACATATAGAATTAGTCGCTTTTTCTTTCCGTGATCAATAATAACAACTTTATATTCATACGATATTAACCTTCTATTCAACGAAACACAGCGTAAAATGACATTTGTAGAAAATATCTGTAAATATCCACACCAGTGACCGGCCGCTGCTCTTATTACATATTATATTATTAACTTGATTTTGTTTTAATCAGTTTCTATGTACAATTAACCACTAGAAATCAATAGTATTTACAAGTGTGAAGTTTATTATACGGAGGTGACAAATCTATTCCAGTACATGTTGTAATAGTATAAGACAAAAACAACTCTTGCTCTGAGTTTGGCTAAACTTTTCTACTGATTTGTAGTTGGAATGTATACAATGAAAAACTACCCAATTCTTTAAAAATTCTATATTGATAATTTTATAGAGTTACAGAGAAACAAATAAAAATTACAAACAAAACACAATTATGATATTTATGAATAGACAATCTCAATTGTGTCTTAGGAATGGAATGGTTATATTTTTGAACATTTTTGGGTAAACTCAAAGTTCATTGGCCCATTAAACTATACCTTTAAATAATTGGATTTAGGAAACTTTATGAACGCTTCTTTCAGACATAGTGATGTGAACAGAATGTATATTTAACCAGTACTGATACTAAATCAAAGACTTAGAAAGCTGTCAAGTTCGTCATCTATATAACTTCTACGCACGATAGAAATCTTGAGTATTTGGCAATATAATATAAATATCGTGTTAATACGGCTTGACGTACTGACCTCCTCAGACAAACCATGGCCATATACAGTCGGTGATTAGATTGAGGCAATCAATAGAGATAGCTTGTATCATGGAGTCAAACTAAATAGTCCCATCAAGTGGAAACAAAGAGGTTAATATATCATTCAATTTTTACTTCAGAAGTTTAAGTACCGGATATAGATTACTATGCAATATAATTAAACGTACTTGTAGTAATTGCTCAATTTATTAAATGAGTGTATACAGACCTTCTAAAATTCAAACTGGCCACACGAACGATACACGCACGGAAGATACACGCATGGAGAATGAATTAAAAGACATGGAAGTTCATTTGAAACTATGAAACTTCTTTAATCAATGTATGCAGTTAGTCCTCTCGTCTGTGAATGAATGGAGAATTTCACTAGATGTTGTATGTAAAATGCATATATACCGTGATAATTTTTTATTTGATTATTTCAAACATTTCAATTGTCTGCTGGTGGTGCCTAGGCTGGAACGATAAATTTGTATGATTGATGAATGATTGTTGTTTATTGAACGTCTAGTGGCAAATATTTCATACATATTTAGGAGGAAGAAAATTACCTTTAATCCAAAATGTAGGTTCTTAACAGTGAGTCGACCAGGACAATGGACGAGAATGTGGACTGTCACTGAAAATCCGGATATGTTGGATGGGAGCAGACATTTTGCTTGCAACAGACCACTTACAGACCCCTCTAAGAGTTGCTGCAAGAGGTATTTAACATACAGAGTGTGGTACTATCCTTACACGAGGCATCGAGTTTATCTTTCCAATTTCGACTGAACGTGGCTTTTATGATCTTTTATACATTTTATACATCCCAAACTGACAAACGGACATGTATATATGCAAAATGTAAAGCTCTAAATCAGTCATGTGCGTGAGATTTTCTTAATTTGCGATTTTGCGAAATTATGAGAAGAATTGTTTTCGTTAACTTTTATATATCAAACAACTTTGTAAACAAGATTTATTTTCAAAATTTTAGTATCGAATCATAAATGCTAAGAAAACAAGCTGTCACAGTGCTTTTATTTTCATTTACCGGCTTCATGGTGCTAAAAAATTCTATCTATCGTGTATAATCAAAATTTGACAAGTCTTCCGGTAACAATGCATAATCAGGCACAATTTCTTTAACTGTACCTTGTTTTCATATTAAAAGAAATTATTTCAAGACATTTTTATATATATTCCAACAACTGTAAAATAATCAACTATGACTTTTTCACAGTGTCATTTGACTTTTTGTCCTATTAATTTTATGACTTTCTGTCAATTTACCTGACATACAACTTGATTATTTCTTTTCTTTACCATACGTGATAAACATCCATAAGTCTTGATAAATTAAAATAATATCAGTTAGACATTCAAGAGTTTTAATGAAACAGCGGTAGGGAATTAGATTGAGTGCTTTATTGTTATCTGCAAATTACTAGTGTTTAAATCAAGTTATAGATTGCAGCGGTATATTTCCTGACTATTTTGCATTGCATGCAGACTCAGACCTAACACAAATATTATTATTAACCTAGGTGATAAGACTTTTGAGTAAGTCAGCTGAATTACGGAATTACGATTGAATGTGTGAATATATTTAGACTGGCAACTGACAAAAGACGAAAACAATAAAATCCACTCTATTTGGGAATTTCCATAATTAAATTATAGAAAAGATCTGTTTGCTTGATTGTCAGAAATAAGATGGTACCATTGGGGCAATGAAACAATCCGAAGACGAAGGAGAGCAGACATAATGTCATGGCCAAACGAAAAAGAAAGAAAACACAAACAAGTTAGTTGCCTTTAAAATCATCACCGGCTGTAATAAAAGAAATAGTCGGCAAATCGAAGTTTAAAATAAACAGCTACATGACCATGAGACATGCCTACAGTTATGATCAGTTCGAACTTTTTTTAAAATCGGTCACCGTCATGAACTGTCTAGAGAACTGTGCTATAGCAGTTTAAAAAAGAGTTCTCCTTACACGTCAAAAAGTTTCTGACAGAAGCGGTTCCACCCTACAACCGGTTCTGACAGTTCTTTCATGGAACAGCTTTTGACAGTTCTAATCTTGAATAGATTCAGACACTTCTATCATAAAACTGTTAAGAACAATCCTTACCTAGAACTGATTCTGACATCTCTATCGTGGAACAGCTTTGGACAGATATATCTGTTTTTATAGTTACTTATTTAATGTATTTGATTTATTAATTTATTTATGACCGATCTTATTTCTTTTATCTTTTCACTTGATATTTGATCTATTTATCTATTGAGCAACACGCCGGATGCCACAACTTCTACGCACGATAGAAATCTTGAGTATTTGGCAATATAATATAAATATCGTGTTAATACGGCTTGACGTACTGACCTCCTCAGACAAACCATGGCCATATACAGTCGGTGATTAGATTGAGGCAATCAATAGAGATAGCTTGTATCATGGAGTCAAACTAAATAGTCCCATCAAGTGGAAACAAAGAGGTTAATATATCATTCAATTTTTTACTTCAGAAGTTTAAGTACCGGATATAGATTACTATGCAGTATAATTAAACGTACTTGTAGTAATTGCTCAATTTATTAAATGAGTGTATACAGACCTTCTAAAATTCAAACTGGCCACACGAACGATACACGCACGGAGAATGAATTAAAAGACATGGAAATTCATTTGAAACTATGAAACTTCTTTAATCAATGTATGCAGTTAGTCCTCTCGTCTGTGAATGAATGGAGAATTTCACTAGATGTTGTATGTAAAATGCATATATACCGTGATAATTTTTTATTTGATTATTTCAAACATTTCAATTGTCTGCTGGTGGTGCCTAGGCTGGAACGATAAATTTGTATGATTGATGAATGATTGTTGTTTATTGAACGTCTAGTGGCAAATATTTCATACATATTTAGGAGGAAGAAAAATTACCTTTTAATCCAAAATGTAGGTTCTTAACAGTGAGTCGACCAGGACAATGGACGAGAATGTGGACTGTCACTGAAAAATCCGGATATGTTGGATGGGAGCAGACATTTTTGCTTGCAACAGACCACTTACAGACCCCCTCTAAGAGTTGCTGCAAGAGGTATTTAACATACAGAGAGTGTGGTACTATCCTTACACGAGGCATCGAGTTTATCTTTCCAATTTCGACTGAACGTGGCTTTTATGATCTTTTATACATTTTATACATCCCAAACTGACAAACGGACATGTATATATGCAAAATGTAAAGCTCTAAATCAGTCATGTGCGTGAGATTTTCTTAATTTGCGATTTTGCGAAATTATGAGAAGAATTGTTTTCGTTAACTTTTATATATCAAACAACTTTGTAAACAAGATTTATTTTCAAAATTTTAGTATCGAATCATAAATGCTAAGAAAACAAGCTGTCACAGTGCTTTTATTTTCATTTACCGGCTTCATGGTGCTAAAAATTCTATCTATCGTGAATAATCAAAATTTGACAAGTCTTCCGGTAACAATGCATAATCAGGCACAATTTCTTTAACTGTACCTTGTTTTCATATTAAAAGAAATTATTTCAAGACATTTTTATATATATTCCAACAACTGTAAAATAATCAACTATGACTTTTTCACAGTGTCATTTGACTTTTTGTCCTATTAATTTTATGACTTTCTGTCAATTTACCTGACATACAACTTGATTATTTCTTTTCTTTACCATACGTGATAAACATCCATAAGTCTTGATAAATTAAAATAATATCAGTTAGACATTCAAGAGTTTTAATGAAACAGCGGTAGGGAATTAGATTGAGTGCTTTATTGTTATCTGCAAATTACTAGTGTTTAAATCAAGTTATAGATTGCAGCGGTATATTTCCTAACTATTTTGCATTGCATGCAGACTCAGACCTAACACAAATATTATTATTAACCTTGGTGATAACACTTTTGAGTAAGTCAGCTGAATTACGGAATTACGATTTAATGTGTGAATATATTTAGACTGGCAACTGACAAGAGACGAAAACAATTAAATCCACTCTATTTGGGAATTTCCATAATTAAATTATAGAAAAGATCTGTTTGCTTGATTGTCAGAAATAAGATGGTACCATTGGGGCAATGAAACAATCCGAAGACGAAGGAGAGCAGACATAATGTCATGGCCAAACGAAAAAGAAAGAAAACACAAACAAGTTAGTTGCCTTTAAAATCATCACCGGCTGTAATAAAAGAAATAGTCGGCAAATCGAAGTTTAAAATAAACAGCTACATGACCATGAGACATGCCTACAGTTATGATCAGTTCGAACTTTTTTAAATCGGTCACCGTCATGAACTGTCTAGAGAACTGTGCTATAGCAGTTTAAAAGAGTTCTCCTTACACGTCAAAAGTTTCTGACAGAAGCGGTTCCACCTACAACCGGTTCTGAAAGTTCTTTCATGGAACAGCTTTTGACAGTTCTAATCTTGAATAGATTCAGACACTTCTATCATAAAACTGTTAAGAACAATCATTACCTAGAACTGATTCTGACATCTCTATCGTGGAACAGCTTTGGACAGATATATCTGTTTTTATAGTTACTTATTTAATGTATTTGATTTATTAATTTATTTATGACCGATCTTATTTCTTTTATCTTTTCACTTGATATTTGATCTATTTATCTATTGAGCAACACGCCGGATGCCACATGTGGAGCAGAATCTGCCTACCCTTCCTCATCATCCAGGTTTTTGGTGGGTTTCGTGTTGCTCAGTATTTAGTTTTCTATGTTGTGTTTTGTGTACTGCATTTGTTTGTCTTTATTTGGTCATTTTTCGTTTTTTTGCCATGCCATTGTCAGTTTGTTTTGTTATGAGTTTGAATATCCTTTTGGTGTCTTTTGCCTCTATCTTATCTATCTTTTTTTATTTTGTCTTTAGTTTTCAAGCATATCAAATTTTGGGACGTCGTTGTTACTTTTCATTATTTAACTTATTTAGTACAGTAACTGTTCAATTTCAAACTGTTTATCATAATTATATTATAATCTTATAATTTTTTTTATGAACTTTTGTTTTGAATATGAGCACGGGCTAAAATCTATATAATAATACTAAACCACATATGTATCATTACATACGATTGTATACTGTCAGGTAAACTGGGGCATACCCCCCTTTTTTCCCCCTGAAATATGGTCACTGTGCAATTCCCCCTGTAATGTCAGCCCAAAGTGCTTCTTAAGCTTTATATTGTTTTTTTTCGATACTTGACTTTTTATGATAATTACGGGTATATCATAAGTATATTTCCTTACTGTATTTTAAGCATTATCATATATACAAATAAAAAATATTTTTTTGATTGAAAATTAATTATAAACATGAAGAAATAGTAGAAATAAAACAAATGTCAAGATTGTTATTATTTTTACTGTTTAATCTTTTTATCGAAATTATTTTTATACAGGAAAAATCCAGCTACATGTAACTGCATTCAGATACTATAATTTACATCAATTGGAACTAGTCTACCCTAAAACAGATTCTAACATTTTTTCCTAGAACCGTGTTATGGTTAATTTTCTCCAAATATACATTCATTTGGTTTCCCCACCAGGTAAATACCATTTTAACGGGTACTGCGATAACAAGAAGTAATTTACAATATACACGGCTGTGGATTGTAGATTAGTGCTTGTTCCCTGAGAAATATAAAGGGACCTATCCTGCTACAAACCCAAATTCCATCTCCTCGTTGGTGAGCAAGGGATTCAGACAGACTCCTCCAACTTTGTTTCACCCCTCGATATCTTTAAATGTATTTTCTTCGTGATTGTTCTATTTGAAGCTATAATGCGATCTCAAATAATCGTAACTAGATAGTTACAATTAGGTCTGTGTTCTAGGTATTCGGATGACATACTTGTGCCTTCCGTCAAATATTTTATAAGATATTTAGTGAATTAATTGTTTGCTTAAATGTTTTCAATTGTTGAAAATCATTGTTCATCACAAGTAAATAGTCAAAGTGCTGATACATTCGACAGATAGTTAATATCATAGGCAAAAGATGATGCACAATTTCCTGTTTGGTTATGAACCCTAATGGTCCGGTATTCTGTCAATATTTATATTTTGCGAGTACTCTAAGATCGGTACCTTGTGTGTTTTTGTCTCGTGTTTTTTTGTTTGTTTTTTTGTTTGTTTTTTTTGTTTGTTTTGTTTGTGCTTTGTTTCAATATAATGGGTCTAGCCATTTCTAACTTATATTCACAGTTTGTTTTAACGTTGTGCTGTTATCCAAGGTAATGGGAGGAGGTGCACAAACAACATGTTTAAACCCTCCAAATTATGTATGTGCCCGTCCTCCATTATGAATTTAGGTAAACTACTGCTGTTAAAATCTAGTAAATCGATTATGAAGATACAAATCAAGGTAACAAACAAAAATGAGGGAATCACCGGAACTCTAAAAGGAGCGCCACTGGTTGCGTCGACAGTTTAAGAGTCTCTGCGAAGTATCCATCATCCGCTATGCAAATCCACACTCTGTCAAAATGTCGCAATCGGAAATAGGACACTATTTGGTAAAATTACAGATCAAACATATATACTGGTATCTAAAGATCTAAGACCGAGAGAGCCTTTGATTCATGGATTAATTTCGCTTGATTCGCGATCACAAAATTGTGGGAATTAGACCTTTGTGCGAAAAGTTTATACCTGGAAAAACCTGCTAAAATATCCAAGTTTACAGTCTATGTCTGTATAAATGGATATGTATACTAACATGTGTATTACGTTTGCAAATCACGTGTATATATAAGTGTTCATGTCTTTTAAAAATTGCGTTCGTACGTAGATTTTCAAAAAACCAATATAGTGATAATAACAGTATAACCGATTCAATTGGTTACCTAAAGATGATTTTAAAATTTCACAGTTATATTAAAAAAAAAAAACGAGTAAAACAGACGCAGATGATACAACGGAATATTCGAACTCATAAAACAAAGATAGACTGACAACGCCGTGGAAAAAACAAAACAAAGAAAAGAATAACAATAGTATACAAAACACAACATAAGAAAACTAAAATCTGAGTTTAGTTTAAACATATTTTATTTGCTCAAAGCAAAAAGGATCAGACACAAGTAAAACATACTTATAAAGTCTTCTCCACAATACAATTATATATAACAATGCAAATTTATGGTGGCCGGTTAAGGCCATTTCGCGTTTTCGCCTTTCATATTCTATAGGGCGAAATCGCGAAGTCGAAAACGCGAAAACGCGAAGTCGAAAACGCGTTTTCGACTTCGCGTTTTCGTATTTATCGCGTTTTCGACTTCGCGATTTTGCGTTTTCGCGTTTTCGCGTTTTCGCGATTTCGCGTTTTCGCGATTTCGCCTTTTCGCCTTTTCGCGTTTTTACGATATACATCTTATTATAACATAACATTTTAAATATAATTGGAGACAAGACTACAAAGTATAAGTCATTCAAATGATTGTCATATAAATTTCATATCTGTGACGTATTTTAAATATTTTCATAAATTAGACAATTTCTTCACATTCTTTGTTGATAATTACTGAACAAATTTAAAACAGATGCATTTGTATATAATGCCTTTGAACATACAATTTGCTGGAAGTTATAGTTTGGACATTTTAAAATAAATGAAATTAATGATTATTATCGCCATGGTTACTTAAAATACATAATCATTCATTTAATGCTCTTGTTGTGAATCTAAAATTTTAATATTTAAATTAGCTTGTGTGAAAAAGTTTAAAATTTAATACATTGTGGAGATAAGACTTTTGTCAAATAAAACTTGGGACGGTTTCATGAAGCTATCTTAAGACCTGTTATAAGATACTAGAATATCTTATGACATGTCTTATGATCCTCTTAGGACTATCCAAGACCTCGCCTCAAAACTGTCGTAGGTTGATCTTAGCAAAGATATCCTAAACCTGTCGCATGTTCTTTTAATTTAAACAAAAATAACCTGGATTTATGGAAAATTCATGTAAATGTAGACTGTGTTTCCATATATTACTAAACGCATTGATTAATATTTCAAATTTTCAAAGATGGAAATTTGTTAATCTACAGGAGACACCAAGGGACAAGAGATATACTCTTGAAGCGGTAGACAATAACAACAATCCTCTCCGTGTCAGAACCAGATTAACAAAACAAATAGAGAAACTGAATCTGGTCAACTAACAAATATATTTTAAAATGTCAAAATATGATTTCAAGCAAATTGTATACTCAAAGGCATTTTATACAAATGCATCTGTTTTAAATTTGTTCAGTAATAATAATAATAATAATAATAATAATAATAATGATAATATCTTTATTTAAAGAGAGTAATTCATTTGGATTAAACCAATTTTAAATAAGGCTCTAAATACAATATCAGCTACATGACTAAAACATAATTAATCTACTAATATACACATGTAAACAATAGATGTATATAAAAAATATAATTACAACAAAAAAAAACGCCTATAGTTTACACTGTGGCTTAACTTATAAATTTGACACTTTTAAAAAGATAATGACTTGTTAGAGTATTTGAAACAAAGAATGTAAAGGAATTGTCTAATTTATGAAAATATTTAAAGTAAACCACAGATATGAAATTTATATGACAATCATTTGAATGACATACTTTGTAGTCTTGTCTCCAATTATATTTAAAATGTTATGTTATAATAACATGTATATCGTAAAAACGCGAAAAGGCGAAAAGGCGAAATCGCGAAAACGCGAAATCGCGAAGTCGAAAACGCGAAAACGCGAAGTCGAAAACGCGAAATCGATTTCGCGTTTTCGACTTCGCGATTTCGCATTTTCTCGTTTTCGCCCTATAGAATATGAAAGGCGAAAACGCGAAAACGCGAAATGGCCTTAACCGGCCACCATACAAATTGAATGTGAGCATGCATTATATAATATAAACAACATAAACATTACTAAACTATACTGAAAAAAGGAAAGGGAATGAAGAAAGTACAACAGAGATTAGGATGATGATGATAATGATGATGATGTGCGTTACCTATGTTGAAACTATGCTACGAGGAATCGTTTTTTTTCTCTTTATAAAATTGAATACTTTTTAACAATTTGCACATTTTGATCATAGGAAGAAGTTTCTTTTCCAAAAACCAATAGTTTTAAGTCCAAATCTGAGTCACACGAACCTAACCCAAAACAGATTAGATTACTTTTTATTAGGTAAATATTTAAATTTGCAGTCCAACGGGGTTATACTTTTAAAAACTAATTATTCAAGAAGCGAAATGTGAATATTTATAATGATACAAGTGTGGACACAGATCAGTATGGATAGTAATAGTTTGGTTTGTGTCCCGGTACTTTTGGACTTTAATACTAAATTTTGCACAATATGCATGATACAAATAGTAACATTAGGGAGGTATTACCCCTATATTTCTTCCTTTTTTTGCAGAACTTACAGGTATTCTTTTGAATTGAATTTGTTGGCTTGATTACAATGTATATTTAGTATGGTGTTCACCACCGTAGTAGCATTTCTGCATGCTTTGAATGTCCATCTCATTGGCTTCCATGTTAAACTGTTTCCGTTGGTTACAACCGTTTTAGATTTCAGATTGGCCCCAAATACTCAAAATTAGTATATAAGCACCCTTATATCATTTATACAAGATTTGGTTAAATGTCTGAGACAGTTTCAAAGGAGAAGCTATTTGTATGCATTTCCAATATGGTTCTACGTTAAATTATGTTACCTAATGGTGCTCATCTTTGATTTTATTAGATATATAAGCATCAAACGCACAAAATTAGAAGAGGAGCACCTTCTTGCATATGTGCATTATTTGGTTTTAATGTTTGAGATGGTTTATTATAAGCTGTTTGTATGTTTTTTCTAATATGGTTCTATTATGTTGCAATAT
The DNA here is from genome assembly GCA_017311375.1 of Mytilus coruscus. Classification (NCBI taxonomy): domain Eukaryota; kingdom Metazoa; phylum Mollusca; class Bivalvia; order Mytilida; family Mytilidae; genus Mytilus; species Mytilus coruscus. The sequence goes on from CM029601.1 coordinate 46,506,198, forward strand.
AGTGGTAATCAATTTTTGTTGTTTGGAAAAACGAAACTTTTAAATTCTAATAATAATTATTAGTATAAGATTATCCTAGTTTCTAAAGTGCAAGATTTTGTTAAAATGTTGGAGATAGTTTCTGAGAAATAGCTATGTGTTTGTATTTCTTAAAGGGTTCTATGTTAAACTTTGATCCATGGTGTAAACTCTCTTTGGTTTAGATTCGTACAAAAAACTCAAAATTTCAATTTACAATGCCAAACGATTCCTCAGAAAGTCCATGCAATTTCAGGCAAAATTTTGGCTCCAACAGCCATTTTGAACTTTTAGTCAATAGCAAAATCTCAAACATTGTAAAGTATCTTCTAAATGATATTCCTGCAAAGTTTGGCTTCTATTTGCCAAATATGCTTTGCAGAAGAAGGTTTTACAAAATGTGAAAGTTTACTGAAGACAATGAAGTCAATTTGATGAAAATACCTCGCACAGCATTCGAGTCTTGTGTCATTTTAATGCCATCTTTTTTTTAACGTGTTTTCTGACAAGACTCACAAGGCCTAGTTGACAATATGAAAAGAAAATATTTCCAATTTAAAAATTAAATTTTGTAAAATAACCTTCTTTAATTCTAGAAGTGAAATAAGATTAAGTGTGTTTATTAAAAGAAATATGATATTTTACTCATTTTGGAAAGAAAAAGGTAATGAGGAATTTTGTTGAACAAAATCAACACTTACTCTCCTATTTTCTTTTACACTTTCATCCTAGAAGTGATCTTATTATATTTATGTTTTATTTTTTTTATATAATAAAATGCTGATTTTGTATAAAAATTGAAAAATTGATCAATGTTGTTTTTTTATAGCACAAAATTTTTATTTTACCAAATAATTTCTATGTTAAAAAATGAAAAATAAATTTCTTAGTCTGTTACATGTAAGCCTTGTGAGTTTCTTCCCTTTACGTAAATGAATTACCATTTGTACTGGGACTCTTCAGTAAGCAGCACAAATGGTTAAAAACGGGTTAAACATCTATAAACATATTGCAGTTTAATATCAGTTTTCTGGTAAATTTTTTCAAGGATCGGGCATAATATGTAGGATATTTATCCATTTTTCTCTACAACTAGATTTGGACTATTACATGTATCATAATTATATCAATTGGTTCCTGAACTAGATAAGTATTGAGAATCATAACAAAGTATAAATTCGTATATGTTATACAAGTATTTAAATGATTATGATACACACTTTGATACCTCTAAAAAGGTTAGCTTAAATAATTGGGCGCCCTGTTTAGAAATATAGCGTTAATTCTGCTTCACCGCTTCCTTTGAAACTTCATGCTTATTTACAATGGCGTAAACATGCAAAACGAATTTGACACGTGAATTAAAAGCAGGCACGCAGTGGTGATTATTACAAAGAAATGCCGACAAAAACACCTATTATATAAGTAACAACCAGGTGGAAATTCAGTTATATCAATATAAGTAACATCTCTAATAGAACTAATGTCATTCCGTACACCAGTGTCAAACCACCATGATGATTAGGTGGAAGGTGGGAAGTTAATTGTCATATTTTGATTTGCAAACAACCAACTATATGGAGGCGTATGTGTGTTGAAATAACGGATGGGTAAACACAGTCGAGAGTCAAGGCAGTTTTTGAATTGTTTGGATAGAAAGTTGAGGGGTTTTAACTTTTGACTGAAAATTTGAGAGGAATGAGGGTAAACAATGGCCTCCTTGCTCACTTGATGCTAGTTTCAAATACTCCCCGCCGCCCTCAAACACAAGATGTAAAAAAAATGTTTTACAGTGGTTTCGGATAATTTTGCACGTGAACACATGTTGTCTTCGTGTAATTTAACTCGATTAAAATTAATACAATGCTTTGTCATGCACATCTTTGTTACGTACTTTAATGATACAGGCTGTTTTCTTAGTTTTTTAGGGGAGCATTATCGCAAATACATTTTGCAGATGTAATTTTAATCTTGGGATCAACACTTTTGCTTGGTAAATGAAATTCATTACAAGTGACAGTTATGATTTTTTAAATACCACACAGTGTAGCGCTAATAACTCCTTTACCGTCGTGCAATCAGCAACCCCGAAGCAACACTTCCACTTCCTCCCCCAAAAAACAACAAAAAAACAAAAACGTCAAAAAAAAAAAAAAAGCAACAAAAAACAAAAAACAAAAAACAGCGGAAAAGTAATTCATGACTGCAAACTATTTTACATTCTATATAAAGGCAAAAAATCACTTTACACTTTGTACAACATTAACTTGGTTTACTCCTGGTTTGCCCACATTTAATTATACCAATTATCTATTAGTAAATAAAACAAAAAAGACAAAAGGTTTTATGAGCATACAATTGTATAGTCTGTTCCAACTTTATAGGTATATAGTTTATCTGTTTTTTTCTATAAATTTATCATTTTGTAGTACCATAGATATAAATAAATAAATAAATCAAGTGGGTGTTTTCCCCCAATTATTTAATATCAATTCAATCGATTCAGTTAACATACAACTAATGACAAAACAATGACGTTCATTTATTAAAAAAAAGTGTCTTATATTTCAAAAGTAACAAAACACTATATTTACAAAGTCATAAAACATTTTATTTACAAAGTGAAGTGATAAATCAATCATGCGTTCAATTGTCAAACCTATAACGAGCTCAAATACTTTACTATGTTAAATTTTTTAAACCGAGAACACATTTAATTTTATAAATTAAATAAATCACTGTTTAAAGATGATATCTTCAATAAAACGCCTTGGATTTAGTGAATAAATCATATTTAACCCCAGATAAAAATAATTCCTAAAAGGGAAAATATCCTACTGATTAAGATAATTATTTAAATTTATGTCGACCGTCCCGTCTTTTATAAGAGACAAAAAAGGTCCGAGTAATTTATTCAAATTAAATAAACTTCACCCCTTGATTTTGATTGTAATTTAGATTGTAATACTGTGTTAATGCATGCATAAAATTTTCAACTACTTTACTGTACTGATATATCTTTTAACCCATTCACAAGTAACTACATAATTATCCCTTTTATTTTGTTAAAGGTTAATTTCTTCATAGCAATGCTTAAACTATCTTTGTGCTGTCATGTTAAATAGTTTAAAGATTTGCGGTCACCGTGTAAATAGTTTAAAGATTTGCAGTCACCGTGTAAATAGTTTAAAGATTTGCGGTCACCATGCAAATCCTTAAAAATTCTTTCTTGCACGCCGTGATTTCTTTCTGGAATTATCTTTACAAGATATACCGACAACAAAAGTTCGGTAACACATTTCAGCATAAAGAGGAAAAAGAAAAGTAGAATTACAGCCTTAGTTTTGATACAAATGCAAAATATGAATCAATTCAGATAACAGACAAAATTAATCATTTAATACATGGCACCGAAGGACTGACTACATCTAGCGAAAGAAAGCTAACATCGACTGGTAGTCTACGAGCAGCATTACCGATTCATTAACCCTTAAAAAAAGTATAAATCGAGCCCATGCGCATTACACGTGTGTCTAGAACTTTATTAAAAGTGTTGAAACCAAAAGCATAAAACTTTTGAAACTTGGGGGAAGTAAAAGCCTAAGTTTTATAACAAATGCTTAATTTCTAACAGGAAGTTTTCTAAAAAAAATGAATTATTTAAATTATGGCAGAACATAAGCGATAGTTACTGTACGGATGATACCCTTCACTCGAGACTTTGGGAGGATTAAAATATAAGACTATAAACAGAAAAATTAGAAGCTTTAAAGGCCAACCCTGCTTGAGTGATTTGCAATCTAAGTTTCAGCAGAACTTTATAATTTATAAATTGGAAACATATATTAGAAAAATGGAGGTTATGTATTGAACACACCATATGTATTACATGTATAAGGTATCGAAAGCACTTTACAGTTTGTACTCTATATATTTACAACCGAATTGATCTATTTTATTTAGCAGACTGTACTTATAAGTAGTGTTCTAGATCTGTTCCTGCTTAGGGTAACGTTGCTTTAGAGTTTGAAACTAAATTCAAAGTCTGATATGCAGCAAACGGAAATTTAGGCACCTTTTTAGTAGTTTTCCAGTTCCATCAAACGCGTCGAATAAAATGGCTGAAAAAGGTAGGCACTGGTTTGTTGGAACAAGAAGTCTGTATCTCATACAACCTCTTTGGTTGGAACAATGTTTTATCATCACGTTCACGTTTCATACTCTATTTAACATAAATAAAAAATATATCAGAGCGAACTTGACCAAGAAATTTAAATATTATTTTACAGAAAGGAAACCCATGCTATAAAGGGACCAAGAAATTTAAACGTTACTTTACAAATTGGAAAACCATGCTTTTTGTAAGTAATCTTTTTTCACTAAACCGAAAGAGAATCGTGACCATGCAATAGCATTGACGTCAGTCTTCTATTTTTTCAACGTACAAATGATTTCATAATATATTCAACTAAATTTTTCACCATACATATAGCTATTAAAGTTATACTTCAAATTCAAGAGGTTTACAGTAATTGTCTTCTAGCTGAAATTTGTAGAACATGCATTCCTTTTGTAACAATAATATATGAAGGTAGAAGATACATTTTAGAAGCTGTTTCTCTACGAGGTCAATTATTCTTAAAAAATAATGGGTTTTTTTCATATTATTTGAATATGAACGTATATTTTTAATTTAAATTAGACCCCAAGTGTTAACTGAGGTATACATGTGGTTCCTTTGACTTCTTCTATTCTATGGATGGAAGTCCGTTTGGCTGCATATGTGGGTTATTCAAAACATTTTCATGTCTGATTGGGATGGGAACGTTAAATCTGATGCCTCGTGAATTGAAAATGTCACACTGTCTTCACTTTAAAGGGCCCTTGCAACAACAATTTGAGGGATCCGTAGGTGGTCTGGTGCAAAGCATATTTTTTCGCTAATATCGTATATATTTACCTTCAGTTTTAAAAGGCAATCCTAATTCCGGTCGACCACTGTATAAAGCATACCTAAAATATTATTATGTGTAAATTGGTTCTCGTCCACGCTATGCATGAAATATTTGACACTGGACGTTAAGCCAACAAATATCAAATCAATCGTTTAGATTGGTACAATTTTTCTATCCAGCTTAATCGAAAAAAAAAAAAAAAAAACAACCTATTTTGAAAAATTTATTAATTTAAGGCTACTTGCAAATGTTTTATTCATATTGAAGTCTAAAAAAATTAATCTGAATAGTCATAGAAGGCTAGCCGGGTGATAACTTCGACAAGCAGTGGAAACACCTCAACACTGTGTGGTTAAGAAAGGATGAAAGTAACAGACTTCAAATCGGTACCATATTTTTTTTTCTTCAAAAAAAGTTATTTTGTTCTGGTATAAATGAAATAAAAAACCGTAACTTTTCTTGTCTGGTCTTGATAGGCAGCTTACATGTACGTGCTACTCGAATAAAGGTCACAGTGATCTTCAAGTCTTGTAGAAAAAAAATCCACATTTTGTAAGAACAACACTAATGAATTAGCTCTTATAAAAATGCATGATCGGGGGGTTTTGATGTAACCACTATTTTGCCAACAAGTTTTTTTTTATTGAATTAATTACTTTTTGTGACCTTTGATCTTCTGGTGACTGCAATAATCCTTGATGATTAAGACAGACAACTTCAGTAATTAATCTTACAATATACCAATGTCTATGAAGATATTTTAGCCAACATTGTCAGGAATCATTCCCGTCTGTAATGCGCATTCGTCACTGGCCATTAGATTTTATCGATGGAATCGGTATGAGAATTTAACGTGGAATATTTTTCAATTGACGATTTAAAATTTTTCTATATATAATTGTTTTGACCTTTAACATATTTATGTTCTTCAATATTCCGGCAAACAGGTGATATTATTTGTTTAAATTTCGGATTTTTCTTTCTTGCTTCCAATTTTACTTTTGTTATAGTAACAGTCACTAGTAAGGCTTCACTGCTGTAAATACTTACATGGTAAAAAATGATTAATTACCAATAATGTAACATCTTTAAAATAATTTCAATACTAAATCAATGTACATTTATTTGACTTAAACGTCATATAAAAGTAGAAAGATTGCAGAATCTTTTGATATAAGTTTCTAAATAATAAAAAAAATATTCTTGCTTCCAACTTTATTTCAAATATAAAAATTAACTTAAATGACATTCCTCGTCCAGCCTTTGAATATGTCAATAACCAGCTATTCTATGGGGTTACAGTAACTGTCCAACTCTGCGGCAGTTTCAGCTCGACCGATCCACATGCTACTATACAGTATGATGTAGGAAAGGAACGTATAGTTCCGGAACAAAATCTATTGATGTCGAAATTGTTGCTGGAGTTTACTGTGCAAAAAGTCAGAGCATTCTAAAATCATGTATCTCAAATCCCACTTGTACAATAAAAAAACAAGATGTGACTGCATACAGGGGTAATGAAGGCCGGAGAAAAGGAGAATTAAAAACGAATTTCGTCTTCTCACAAGCAAAGACATAATTCTTTGACATTTGTGCCGCCCGACCTTCGTCAGCTAACAACAGTTGAGTGTGTAACTTGCGCTATACTTGTACATGCAACCAATAACACAGGTCTAAATTCTGAATATAAGAAGCCTACAAAGCAATGCTTCCATTATTCTCAAATTGATCCAAAGAGTAAGTATAAATATATAATTCATATACTAAAAAGTATATCTTACGTATATAAATCATGACAGTAAAAAAAAAAAAAAAAAAAACTATTGTACAAAAGAATAATACTGTCCTAGGCACCGATAATCGATTAGAATTGGTAAAATATCATATCATTCTGTTTAAAATCAATACTGCAAAACATTTTAGCTGCATGTACATTAATTCGTACACTTGATGAAATTATTTAGACGTTTTTTTCCCTATTGCGTATCATCATTTTCAACACACTCACCCGAACTAGAACCAACGTACTCTTTTTATAATTGTCACATCATGCAACAGAGGTGAATAAAGGAGGTGAGGGATATACGCCAACGAGACAGCATGTCAAGTACACTAAAATCAAAATACATATTAAGGTGGTACCCAACACCTTCACTAAAATTAATTTGGCTCGTTTAATTTTCATAAAATTTTGACAAAGTATTTACTTTGACCCTTTGACAAAAATATAAAATTTCAAAAATTTGAACCATCCAATTTATCAGAAAAATTACACTGGTTATATAGCAGTTGGACAAACACTGATTTTGATCATTGAGAAGCTTAATATTCCCTTAACAACACAACGTAATTAAAACGTTTAGCTGATTTTACAGAGTTATCTCCCTGTAGTGTTAGGTACCACCTTAATCTGTAGGCATGAACAAGTCGAGTCCTTTAAAAGGGTGTGTTTGACATGTATGTTTTGACTATCTAGTTAAGCATTTTAATAAATAGAAGACCCCTATATTTTTTTCTCATAACGTAAAATTGTTACTACATGTACAACAGAGATAAATCTGTTCATTCTGTTACAGTCGGCGAAATCTTGGTTACAAGTAAATAGTATTGGAAAAAAAAAAGACGTAACCTATCTAGAACCCTTTTCTGGAAGCTAATTTGTATATGAAAAAGTTGTGCAACACGTTCGTGGTTTAGATTATCGTATGAATTTGCATCCAATTAGTACATGCCTCTGTAATGTTCAGAGAAATAAATGAAAATGCATAATGATTAAAAAAATATTTCTGTTCAAGCCGTCTTGCATTACCAGGTGATAATATAAATCATAGTTCTAGTTCTATGATATTAAAAACAAATGGAAAATTGGATAATATTTATTTCCTTTTACTCGTTTTAGTAGGAATTTTCTTTAAAACAGTAAAACATACTTATTGTACTTTCGTGTTAATTTGGCCTGTTGATACAATTTGTAATGTATTTTTGTTATTTAATGTTTACTTATTCAGTGTTATATCTAGTCGCACTATTTTTAATATGTACCACCTTTGATAAGTGTTAAGTATGACGATAAATTTTCACTTTTCTCGTACTAAGAACAACAAAATTATTTATTTTGTAAAAAATATTTCCGTACTCCATGTATACCTTACAACAAAATTATTTTTATTTACCTGTGTACGTTATTTTATTTGGCGGCATTTTGTCCAAGGTTATGATTGTCTTTCTGATATTGTTAAACATCTAACCCCCTTGTTTTATTAATTTTGTATTTACATTGTGTCATAGATCAAATTTATTCGTTCAGTGTATGTTCACTTGTTTTTGCTAATATGTCTTTTGATTGAGTTAAGCCATTTCAATTGATATTTTATAGTGTGTCTTTCTATGTTGTGATGTTACACTATTGTTTACAATAGGTAGGGTGAAGGTTGGCGCCTATTAACACGTCTAAACCCGCTGCATTTTTTTTTTGCACCTGTCCTAAGTCAGGAACCTGATGTTCAGTGGTTGTCGTTTGTTGATGTGGTTCATAAGTGTTTCTCGTTTCTCGTTTTTCATATAGATTAGACCGTTGTTTTTCCTGTTTGAATGGTTTTACACTAGTCATTTTGGGGGCCCTTTATAGCTTGCTGTTCGGTGTGAACCAAGGCTCCTTGTTGAAGGCCGTACTTTGATATATAATGGTTTACTTTTACAAATTGTGACTTGGATGGAGAATTGTCTCATTGGCACTCATACCACATCTTATATCTATTATAGATAACACGCCCTTGGTATATCCATATGTCTGTCCACCTGCATACATCTTTCGTTCTCGACATTTTCCAAACAAGGCTAGTAGATATTGTTTTTATGTCTTTCCAACAAGCGAAGGGATTTGATCACGCGATGATTTTATTTGACTTCTATATATACGGCTCTATAACAAGATGTTGCCGGAGGGTACACTTGGCAAAAAGATTCTAAGTCAACGTACAGCGTTCGATGTTAATCGTTTGCCTGCTAAAATCTTCTCTGAGTTATAGTTTAAGTGTGACCGTTCTCTTTACTACCTCAGTGTAATTGCAGCACAAGAGAAAAATAAATTCTGAGCATTACAAAAAATATTCAGATCTATGGGATGAATAATGTATCTGACTCTGCCATGGGAGTGTCATCGTTTTATGTACAGACGTGGAATCCCCCTTTCAAAAAAAAAAAAAAAAAACAAAACCCCGCATAGTCCGATAGCTGAGGAGTCGAGAACAATAGAAAAGTAACTCTTGAAGCGAATCAGGTGAAAAATTGAATAGTTTGTTAACATTGGAAACCACATTTATTCAAATTTACAAATTATTAAACTTTAATTATTCATTTTAATTATCTGTTAAGAACTTTGTTATTTAAATATACTTTTAAATGAATTTGCCTTGATTTGATAATAATTACAAATGCATGTATGTTTCATTAGATTCCATAATTTTGATTGTCTGACAACACTCACGAGTTATTCCAATACCAAATTTTATTTCGTATAAAATACAACATCCTATCCGTGACAATTCTGAAATAGAGAAAAACAAACGAAAAGATTGATATAACTTGTAATTTCATGGTTGTAGCATAAAAATTTAATTACAAAAATTGAATGCTTCTTTTCATAATTCTATAGGTTTGTAAAAGCGTTGATTGTGCGCACATTTTGAATATCAAGCGCGGAAAAATGTGCTCGCCCCAATGAAATTATAAAAAGAAGCATTCAATTCTTAAATAGGAGACAGATTTGTAAAAGCAACTTTGCTTGTTTCTGAATCCTAGATATTTGTTTCAATTGTATTATATCTTTATGTGATGATTTATCTGAATACATATTGTTTAAACTAATTCTTAAATATATTTGAAAATTGCAACTTTAGAAGCTTGTTACATTGATATTCTAAATATGTTAACCTTTGTTGCATATTTTTATGTACCAAATTAAAGCTCTTTCTATACGCAAATTTGCACGAGTACATGAAAAAGTTTAGCATGATGAAATTTCCCAAAGAGTAATACATTAGATGGATAACAGGAATTACCAAAAATATTTGATATATCAACCAATTGTAACCAACCAACCAACACCAACTACTTATAAAAAATTAGATGTGCCAACAATGTTGATGTTATTACAACAGAAATTATTTTGCATATGCACAGTTTAAAACTTTCTTTAAGCAAAGTCCCATAAAGCCTGCTGTTCGTATCTTTTGCTATACATGTATTTAGATGAAAAGTATATGAAAAGTATTCCATTATATGATTACTGTGTTTTTATTTTAATTTGTTTTCCATTGTTACTTTTTTTTAAATGTTTTGTGGAAAACATGTCAAGGAACAATAATATTTGTCAGTCTAGTTTTCCTACTGCGCTTGGGTGAGTAATTTAAGTAGTTATTAATGTAAAATTGGAATCTTTTGAGATCTTCCTTGTAAGAGTTTATAGCGAAAAGGGAAAATGATTCAAATTAGTAAGTGCGAGAAGGCCCTATTTGGCCCAAATCAATAAGTCCACTATTTCAAGAGTAAAAGTGTTGTCCAAAAAGGCATGCATTAACACATGAGAAAGTAAAATAGAACTATTTTTGTCGATCTTTTTTTTTTATCTACACCCTAAAACGAGATTTTGGTGAAAGTTGACAAAATGTTCCGCATAACAGCCATAATTTGGCCAAGGAAACACAGGACATGGTCGAATAACTAAATATTCAAGTCAGATAGTTTATAAGTTATGATAAACATATTTATTCAAGTCAGATAGTTTATAAGTTATGATAAACATATTTTTTGTCGTCACATTCGCCATATTTCCTGTCCTAGAAGCCATCGGCAAATGGCCTGTATTCAAGTCGTAAAATTCAATTGGTTATTTCAACATTTATTTTACTACATGCTAACAGAAAAACGTTAATTTTTCTAAAAGACTTAATTCTGTCTGTTCATTGAATAAACGCATTATCATATAGATAATAGCAGTTAAAAACTATATGTTTATTTGAAATTTTTGCTAGAAATAGGAGCCATATGGCGGCCTTATCTAACCTTTGTATAAACTCTGTTATCTTCGAAAGAATAGTTTTGTGTCAAAGAAAACATAGCAAATTCAGATATTATATTAATATAAATACTATAATTAACTTTTCGAATCATTTGATAATACAGCCATCTATAAAACATTTTTCTTCGAAGCCGTACAGAAAGATATATGACCTTAATATGATGACTCAAGTCCATAGAAATTAAATGAATAGAATTTGTGGATAATTGGAAATTGAATTGTGTATTTAATTTCTTTCGACAATGACAAATATAATATGTGAATAAACAAACAAAGCTTATAAAATTCAGAACAAAAATAGTCAACTGCTTTGAAGTAAATGTTCAATTTACAAAGAATGCTGTTGTTAATCCATGAGAAAAACATCAATTTAATGTATACTTACATTTGTAATTTTACCAATCTGTTCTTCATTAATTGTTTCATTACTACCTATTTCGTTTATCTTTCTGTTTACTGAATTTGAGAAACATGTAAGTGCTAGGAATGACTTTCTTTTAGCAAAGTGCCAATATGTAATTTCAGTGATCGTAATTAAATGATGTGTCTGACAGGTTGCAAAAGAAAATGTATACCATTATGATTACAAAAAAGAAGTAAAGCTCATTTTGAAAAGGAGAATAAATGTACTTAACAAAAAGTTAAGGCCCGTTAATTAATAGTTCCATTACCTCATTATAGCAATTGATGTTTGGGAATATTTTGTGTATGCCATGGACTTTAGCATGGTACTACGAATTTTAAACAACGTTCTGTATAATACATTTAACACATGATAATATTGCACAATCGTTTTATTTACTTACAAGAAGTATGGTCTAGAACTCGACGTATTCGACATATTTAATGAATCTAAATCATTAACTGAAAAAAAAAAAACAGAAAATGCCATGATTAATTTTAATTTAGATGTTATTACGCTAAAATCCATGCAAACCTAAATGACGGTTATTTAGTGAAAAACAAACAAGCAGACAGACAGAGACAAATAGAAAATGAAAGGATATGGAGTAAATGTACATGGGACAAAATCGCACACAATACATAGAAAACATAGAAAATTATCAATGAACAGGGCTTTTATTCCAGACATACATACTCACACAAACTATATATATATATATATATGAAAGTCTAAACATTTGTGAAACTGTGAAGATACTTGTTAAAGATAAAACTATGCTAACAAGACGAAACGAAATCGTACTGACAAATATTTTTGCACGAAAAATGGCATTCGTCACTGTCAGTTTTTCTTTCTTTCAAAATGTAATAAAACAATATCAGCCCACACATACAGGTATTCTGTAATCCTGCACTTCATCAATAAAACAAAATGCAATACTCAGTAGACGTGAGTGTCTATTTTTTGACATTCTAATACTGACCAGAATTATCGTCCTTTTCGCTTTCCGAATATAGTCCCTAAATATATATATACATGAGTCTGGAGAAAAAAAGACATCGGCTGTTTTCTGCTCTTTGGTCGGGTTGTCGTCTCTTTGACACATTTCCATTTCCATTCTCAATTTTATATCAACTTTGTCTGAAACTAAGCCCTACAATACATAAGATCACAGGTTATATAAAAATGCAGATTAAGTTAGTCGAATAATTGCTTTCTTCGTCGGCTTTATCTAAGGTTGCTGTTACATAGTATTTGATGTAGTGTGGCCTGTCGATGGTATAAGATCATGGTATAATACCTTGCTGATAAGCTGTTTTTGTCGTAAAATATGATAATACTTAGCATGCAGTCACATCAATATCATTATTATTATTATATACGTCTAAATATGTGACAACTTTAAGACAGACGTTTTCCATCGTATAAGCTTGGTTTATATAGTAAGAAATAACACCGAAAAGTACATATACTCCGTCTGAAATTAAGCCCAAAAAAATTTAGAACTGCGAATTTGCAGTAACAAATTTGTGTTCTCCCTTCAGCAGGATTTGAACCCATGTTTTTGTGACAACGTAATAACACCTCTCTACATTGACAAATGCTAATAGCAGGAAATAAAAAGTATTAAAAATAATAAATCAGCGAAAACTGAAAGATAATACTTAATGCAACGAAACGTGTCAAAAGATAGCATGATACAGTAATTCAATGTGAAGACGTGTCAAAAGATAGCATGACACAGTAATTCAATGTGAAGACGTGTCAAAAGATGAAACTAATGTCGAATGAAAATAACACTTTAAACATTTGGTGCATTAGAGGCTTTTTTCTTGATTGATCGTCATCAGGAGGCACACTCAAACCCATACCTCTTTGACTTTCATTTATTTAGAATTTGAGCTATATAACCAAAAGAAACCAAAAAAGAATACCTAAATGCACCTAAGGTAAACTTTGCTTGGAGAAGCAGCTAGTAGCTTAAGTACGAATTTTTTTCTAAAGTATCAGCAAAGATATGTTATAAATCATGTTATTACCGAAGCATGGCTGCAGACTGCTACTGAGTGAATGAGACCCTCGGGGACTAGCAGTCCATTGCAACCAGCAGTGTTATCGACATAAATATAAAACAGATAGACATCTTTACAATTTACGCTAGTTTGCAAATGTCGGATGCCATGATTAGGTTAATGTGGCAAGGGGTACCTAGTCATATCAAAATAAAATGAAAATCTAATGTGACAATTGTGTGGCAATGAAAAACTATCAAAATTAATGGAGACTAGATAAAAAAATAATGTAGAACTTCACACGAGATTTTGGAAGTAAAATAAGTCATTGATGCTATCATTTTCTGTTTGAATCTTATACAGATATTTTTGTATCAATGCTGTTTTTTGTTTTTGTTTTTTGTTTTTGCATTATTGCATATAAAACAAATTCATCGAAACAAAATGTATGTATATGATTACATTCAAACAGAAAATGGTAGCATTCATAATCTAATTGCTAAAGTGAAATTCGATGCCAGAAAATTGTGTGTTTTGAGACGTATTATTAGTTAACCATCTATATTTTTTCATGACTTGTCTATGATAGTAAGGGAGGATCATTATGATTTTTGGTCTTTCCATAAATGCGTGCTTCCGTTAACCCGTACAGGTTAGGTAGATTACCATAAAATCGTTTCAATCCCAGCTTGAAACTTAACACATGTGTATTATGATTTTTCTTTTAATAATATAAGCAAAATTAAGGTTTAAACCCAAAAATTAAGATATATAAGTGGTTAACCATGAGGTCATGGTCCTATCAACTTGTAACTTAGTAGATTATGCCGATGATAATGTGAACTTTTTAAAAAAGAATTGATCATAGAAAATAGTTTGAGTAATCATTTTGATCTACAATATAGTTGTTTAAAGAACAACCAGTATGGCTCTTTTTATGAGCCAAACTGATCCTCTTTTTAAATTCAGACGAACGAAATAACATCTTTACAAAAAAGAAAAATCGATAATAAGTGCAACAATGCCAACTTATAGCACCCAAGAGACTTTTTTTTTCAGAAATAGATATCCTCAGGTACATGACGTTCATAGTATCATGATTGCTAAAACAGTATGTTTGATTAAAAGTCCTGATACCTTCCGATGAATTTCTATAAGACAGGACGTATAAAACCAAACAGAATCTTAATTCATTAACCTTCATGTCCATAAAAATTACTGAGTAGCAGCTGACTAGCTGTAGGTTAATTAAAAACCCAAACCAAAATTGCTAAGTTTGTCAATTGAGAGTTCAATTAAAAGAAACGGTTCAATCCTTCAGGCAACGTGAAACTAAGATTTTTCTTTTTAGTGCTGATGATTGTAAATGTTGCTTGAATTTGGCTTCACAAAATTTGGTCTTTAGCATACCTCATGAAGGATCTTCTTGAAAAATCAGTATGATGAGTTTATTTATATATCATACGAAATTGGACAGCGGACATGTCTATCATGATAACTAAAACGATAATTTGAAAAATGTAAATGATAAAAGTTTCGTAATTGCCATCGATGAGAACCTCGAGCATAGTTTTAACTTGCTCGTCTGTACGAAACAGTTAAACACTTTGCCTAATTAAAAGTATAACAGTTAAGAGAGAAATGTACAAATAAAAATACTGACAAACTGAAAAATTAGTCCTACAAAGGGAATTATTCTTGTAACAAACCTGTTCCGGATGAGAAACACAACCAATGCTCCGTGTTGAAGGCCGTACCTTGAACTATAATGGTTTACTTTTATAAATTGTTACTTGGATGGAGAGTTGTCTCATTGGCACTCATACCACATCTTCCTATATCTATTTTCTTTTTTCTTAACACAAAACATGTAAAACAATACCGCAAAACAATGGATTTGCTAATGTTTGTTCATGATTTAAAATCAACAACAATTCGTGTGTGGTAATTATGAGATATAGAATTGATCCTTGTACTTTTCACAATAAAATGCCTTTTTCTGCAGAATCTTTTCAGTACAATAAACAAACAGAACCCGAAAGCATAGTGGAGTTGCAAGGACAAACTGTTATAGAAGTATTAAAAGGTTCATAATATGAGCAAGGAAGTACCCTTCCGGATCATCTGAGTTCACCCCATGGTTTTTGTGGGATTTGTGCTGCTCGGTCTCTATTTTTCTATGTAGTGTTTTGTGAAATTGTTCGTCTTTACGTCGCTTTTCGTTTTTTTTTGTCATGGCGTTGTCAGCTTTTCTCCGATTTCTGAGTTTCAAATGTCCCCTTGGTATCTTCCATCTCTTTTTTTAAAGACACAATTTAGTTATTGTTCAAAGAAAGGCGAAAGATTCTAAGGAACATTAATAGTCATAGGTCGAAAACAAACTGACAAGGGCACGGCATAAAACGAAAAACAACAGTACACAAACCAATACACAGAAAACTAAAGACTGAACAGCCCGAACCACAACAAAAACCGAGGGTGATCTTGAATAATACATATCAGAAAAGGTTGAGAAACCTATTCCTTAACCATATACATATAGTATTGATTGTCATGAAAATACTTTTAACTGCTCCATAGCTTTTATCCTCAGAAGACATGCCTTGTTCCCTTACATATATATAACCTAATTTGTTTGTCGTGACAAAACATTTCCATTGCACCACAGGTTTCCCCCCTTGGGGTCAGGCCCTCCTTTGGTATATTTTAAATGGTTAAATATATGTATACCAGAATCTATTTTTATCCCAATACCATAACCATATACATTCTCAATTGTTATGATAGGACTTTTCCATTGCATCGTATGTTTTGTCCGAAAGGTTAATGAACTGGCCCCTTACACGAACATAAATTGCTGAATATCTTACAAATGGTCTGGTAATGAACCTTAGAACATATATATTTTTAACTATAATAACAGCACCTTTTTATTATGTATATTGCCAAATTCTTTTTATAAATGATAAAAATAAAACATGTTCTTTGGATTTTTTAGATATTGAATAAACTTTAATTCGTTTATTATTTGACATTTGAGCTTATATTGTCTGTTCGTTGTCAAACCATTTTCAGTATTCAAGAGATATGTTGCTGTGAAACATAAATTAAAAAAATAATTTAAAATGTATTCGGATTTTCACATCAAGTACAGCATGTTTACTTGGATGTATACCCTCCTACTCTTAAAATATTGATCGTGCATATCTTAAAGGGATATACGAAACTTAATGCTTAGTCTGATTGATATTAATAGGAGGATATCATGTCTTTACAGTTTTAACTATATAACAGCATATCAAAAACATACCAGTTTATGCAAGAATAAAACTTTAAATTTTTTTTTCTGTCATGATTTATATCATATTTTATTGTTCTTTAAAGTTTTGCATTATTTGTTTTATTATTATACATTCATAAACTAATTCGGCACACCTCGGCAGATCTAACAATCTAGATGTAGGGTAGCGGAAACTGCTGAGGTTTGCCGATTGTCACAAAGTCTAAGTAAATAACGGAAGTCTATCGTTTTTTGGTTTGTTGTAGTTTGATTTTTGTTGTTGTTAACTTTTCACATTTCCATCATCCTGAGAACCACTGAACAGATTGAAGCAAAACTTGACAGAGCTGTTTCTTAGAAGTTCATTCCCCGAATGTTATTACTTTGGTATCGATTTATCAACCAACATTTCACCCATGATTATTTATATTTTCTGTATGGTTGAACTTCTTATGACAGATGTTTTCCATTCGTTTGATGTGTGTGTGTGCTTTTGATTTTGCCATTTGATAAGGGACTTTTCGTTTTGACTTGTCTTAAGAGTTCTATATTTTTGTTATTTTACTTTTTTTCTTTAGAACGATTGAACCAATTGAAACCTAACATCAGATGTGTTGCTATAATTTCTTAAGTAATATTGTTACTTTGGTGTCGATAGGAAATCAATAATTGTCGCTCGAGGAGGTCAAAGTTTACATTGAAATTCTACTTTGCAGATTAAATGCATGAAAACGAACCATGCGTGAAATCTTCCTTATAAGGTTCTTACCAAGGGTAGTTACTTTGGTTCTTATGAAATTCAACTATGGTTTCAAGGGACCGAAAAGAATTTCAATTGATCCGATTTTCAAAGACTTTCTACTCTAGAACCATAAGATCAATTGAACCCATACTTGGGAAATGTGTTGTTTTGAAGGTCCTTCAAACGTGAAGTGACTTTGGTGCCGATCGGAAATTCAAAATGGTCATCAGCTGAGGACAAAATATACAATGAAACCCTATGATTAATTACATTTTGCATTTCTCTTCTAAAACAGATGAAGTGAAATGAAGACAAGTCACACAGAAGTGTTCACTTTAAGATACTTACTAAGTTTTGTCACTTAGGTTCTGATGAAAATTTTGAACATGACTTTACGTGGTCAATAAGAGGTCCAATTGTGCTTATTTCCAAAGATCGTCTACGCAAGAACCACAGAAGCAATTATAAACAAACTTTTAGATACTATTCTGTTACGCCGTTCCTCAATTTATGTAGTTAGTTTGATTATATTCTTAATCTGTTTATGTGTTCCAGTCTAGGAGGATTATTCATCTTTAACCTTATAAGAACGTTAAAATATCGTATCATCGCTACCTTTCCCTCTCTCACACGTATCCGTTACAGGAAAACTGCAAGGTCATTACGATCACGAGGAACATTTCGTTGAGACGTCATCTTGGACACAATGTGTGGCTAACCACAGAGTAAGTTAATTACATTACATTGCATTTGAAGCCTTCAAATTGCTCTTCGTATATTTGAACCTTTTCTCCGTGAAATACTGGATATTTAACCGTTCTTGAAAGTACAACATTTTCTCGGATTCAATGGACTGTGCTATCGATTATATATGACTTTTCGTTATCATAACATTAATTCAACACATTGTAAAATTGTATTTTATTTGTATTTCAGCTTTTTACCATTTGTGAGTTCAACCTGTACAGAGGTCCACAAGGATCCTAAGAGTGAGAAATCTTGTGCCAAGATAGTACCTGTGGATGTATATCACAAGGACAGGACAGACAAAATTATCCGGATGTACGCCATCATTGACGACCAAAGCAACCGGTCTCTTACCTCGCCTGAATTCTTCAGTCTGTTCAACGTTCGGGAAAAATCGGAAAACTACTCTCTAACAACATGCTCCGGCAGAGTAGCTACTTCCGGTAAAGACGAAAAGATTTTGTCTTAAAATCTGTACATGGTGACGTACTATTTGATCTGCCTACATTAATTGAATGTAATAATATTCCTAATAATCGAGACGAAATTCCTACTCCTGAAGTCGCTATGCATTATTCTCATCTAAATAATCTCAGAGGAAGCATCCCACCAATAGAGGAACATTGTCAAATTCTACTCTTAATTGGAAGAGACCTTATAGAGGCACACCATGCTCTTGAACAACGCCTAGGACCATCCCGAACTCCATTTGCCGAAAAGTTGAGACTTGGTTGGGTCATAATTGAAATACATACATTGACAAGCAAACTGTTCCTATTGAAGTCAACACGAAGATAACTAAAGTTTCAATCACGGAACCAGAACAACGTCTTGCCTCAAGACCGGAAATAGCCGTCAGGACAAGAATCCAATTGTTGTTCAGGCTAACGACCAATACTTTCATTCGAATGCCAAGGTTGCAAAGTCGCATTCCATACAATTCCTTGAATGTACAGGACCTAGTACCAAGTCTGCTAAACGCACGAATTCCTCTAAAGGGACAGCACGCGTGTCACTAAAAGCAAAACTGTGACTTTTATAGAAAATTTATAGATAAAGAAACTTTCATTCCGAAATCAACAGGACTTGAAGTTCATGGAGAGGAAATCAGTAGCATTCACAAACCTATTCTGAAAGATGGACCCATTACCAATCTCAATCTGCCTTTGAACAAGCAACGTCTTCTCCTAGGAGGAAGCAGTATTGCCAAATCTGACTTGAATTTTAGTGAAAAGAAATCAGTAATCTTATCTGGACATCATCACAAAGTAACACCTTTTCTTGGACATTACTACAACAAAATCAAACATAGAGGACCCCACTTCACAGATAGAACAACTGGATCAGCAGGATGAAACGTTAGGACGAAACGCTTAGTTTCGTCTGATATAAAAGATGTGACATTTCGCCAAACCGGAAGAGGATCAAGTATTAGCTCTCGTCATACCCACCGGAGGACCACCTTCAACCGTCGTCGCCGTCTAACAACGTTGGAGAAAACAGTTCCTACTATCTCAACAGCAACTGTGGAACATTCTGCAAATCACAGCAACCTAATTGGAGAGATCCTTCTTCTTAGGACAAGAAACTGTGCCGAACCCAGTTTCCCGTGGAATTAATCTATTCTGGAAACTTTATATTGAAAGGTCGTAAGTTGAAACCTGATATCTCTCATACGACCAATAGTGGACATTACTCTTGTACATAATCAATTTATGTTTGGATTTATTTATTATCATATATTCATATGCGATTTAGTTATGGAATAGTGATATCAGATAGACATCAGACGGGGAGTATTCTGTTACGCCGTTCCTCAATTTATGTAGTTAGTTTGATTATATTCTTAATCTGTTTATGTGTTCCAGTCTAGGAGGATTATTCATCTTTAACCTTATAAGAACGTTAAAACATCGTATCATCGCTACCTTTCCCTCTCTCACACGTATCCGTTACAGGAAAACTGCAAGGTCATTACGATCACGAGGAACATTTCGTTGAGACGTCATCTTGGACACAATTTGTGGCTAACCACAGAGTCAGTTAATTACATAACATTGTATTTGAAGCCTTCAAATTGCTCTTCGTATATTTGAACCTTTTCTCCGTGAAATACTGGATATTTAACCGTTCTTGAAAGTACAACATTTTCTCGGATTCAATGGACTGTGCTATCGATTATATATGACTTTTCGTTATCATAACATTAATTCAACACATTTTAAAATTGTATTTTATTTGTATTTCAGCTTTTTACCATTTGTTAGATTGGTTTGAGAATAAATTGTCAGCACCTGATAGTCTTATTGCTTGAGCCCAATCGTGGTTATACTTAATGGTCAGGCCATTACAGATACGTTTCTTTGAAAATCCATAACAAGTGCTGTTACTTTGAGGTCGATCTGAGATTTAAAATAGCCACCAGGGAAAGTCAAGGTGAACATTATATCCATATGAAAATTACATTATGCGTCCAGATGACACTATATATCGCTCACACTATCACATTTGTATGTTAAGTGAACAACAAAATATGTTTTAAAACCCTAATTTGGCAAAATAAAAAAACCAACATTTACATCAGAATGTGTATATTTTCGAACTTTTAAACTGACATGGTAAACTACTTTCAGCAATAACTTTTTATTTAGTACTGGACAGACGTATGGACGGACGGGCTTATAGGAAAATAATGGTCTTTCTGAAGTCTGTCCTTATAAATCAGATCATTTTATTTTGTAAATAAACCTGATTTAGTACATCTCTTGTAAAAAACTAGTAAAATTTCCTGAAATACATTTTATTCAACCACTGCCATAACAAACATCCAAGATTGAAGTACACTTGTACGAGAGAGGCCAAAGATACCAAAGGAACATTTCAAACTCATAAGTCAAAAATCAGCTGACAAGACCATCGCTAAAAAAGAAAAGACAAACAGACAAACAACAGTACTTAAAACACAACATAGAATACTAAAGACTGAGCAACACGAACCCAACCAAAACTGGGGGTGATCTCATGTGCTCCGGAAAGGTTAGCAGATCCTGCTCCACATGTGGCACCCGTCGTGTTGCTCATGTAAGTAAAAACCCGGTAATAAGTCTAATTCGGTAGGTCACATTAGGGAAAAAAACGGGACGAATTGTAGTTACGACAATTGGAACATATCCGTCGTCATCTGTGAAACAGATATTCCATAACGATCAATTAGCATGTATGGCGTCCGTAAAATTTACGAAAAGATGATTCACCACCTGGAACTCTTGGTTTAATAGCTTCCTTGTGAGCAAGGAAATCATGATAGGAAATACAAGCCCTGGAATACTGTATCAACTGGGAGATATATACTCCGTTTGCAGGCGTTGCACCTGCTATATGCATATTTTGTGCATATGTTTTCTATTTAATTATCTTACTGAAATGTCCTTCATTGTTTGTAAGTAGTCAACCAGCAGCGATTTCGACCAAGTGCCCGAAAATGAATATTACATACATTTTTACACCCGGTTCATGATTTAATGAAAAAAATGATGAAATTCATATGCAAACGCAGATGCGCAAATTGAATCTTTAAATCCGTTGTTATGCAATTCTCAGAAGCTATCTGCATATTTTGTGCATATTTTTTTCTTTAATTATGTTACTGAAATGTCCTTCATTGTTTGTAAACAGTTAACCTGCAGCGATTTTGTCCAAGTGCTTGAAAATGAATATAATAATTTATAAATTTAATGCGTCCGAAATATTCATAAATATTTCTTAATAACATTTATACATTTTGCTGCTAATGTCCCTTGACATAAAACGATTCTGTTATCCATTGCATGTATGTAATCTCAAGCAGTTAACATTGACCCGACAAAATTGCGTCATTTTATCTTCAGAGATACTTCCCAATACATTTGTTGTACCATTCATAACATGGAAGATTGTATATTTGTAATGTATGTGAATATGAGTGCATATATGACAATCATTGCATGTATATTTAGCTTTTTTGCCATTCCTCCTCGTACTTTTAACTCGTATAAGTTATATTTTCAATTATGAAAAGAGATGCTTTTGTCAAATCAAATATAAGATTAAATCGTTTTCATTCTATTAATATATGTAAATTATAACTATTGTATACATGTAATTATGTCGATTCCAAAACATATGCAGCTCTTATTACTGAATATCCTTTCGTTACACTGATGTTTCTGAGCTGGCTTTAGTATACCTTTTCGGTTTTATTAAATATTTAACTGCTCTTTGACGTTTGATTAAATTTTGTATATCCTATATTTGGCATCGAGCACTTCTGAAGAGAAACACATTTTCAAATGCGAATACACTCAGTCAAGTTTCCTTTTTGTATGCCTGTGTAATGGGGGATGACATCCTATCTCTTTGTCAACTGTGCTTCAGTTCATTAGCTCACTATCCATAGACTGGGTGCTGTGAAAACATCTTTTCTTTGACATATGATTATATCGCAATTTATCATGAAGCTGAATGATATCTCGTATTATAATCTCCAACCTGTAGCACGCAGTATGATGATATACAATGCACTTTAAGGAAAATAGGATAGAATAACATAATAAAACTGGAAGAAATCGAAACAAAAACCAAGTTCTAGATTCAAACCAAGCTATACAAAAACAACGAAGAATATTTGAAAGAGACAGGTTTGTTTTTGAGGAGAATTTGAGGTAATGTCCGCTAGAAATTTCAAAATGACTTGATAAATTTATTTTTTCTTTGTTTGCAAAACTCGATTCAAAGATATCATGTTAGTTATTTTCAAGTTTATGCCTTTCAGTCATGATATTTGCGAAAGAACTATTTATTTAGAAATGAGTTGTATAAATGTATTGATAAACAGTTGTCAATGTATTTCGTCTTGGACTTTCTTTTAATTCTTCTCTTGTGTATTTGCATTGATAAACCCCGTATATGTGGTCTAAATATGGTTCTAAGTACATCGGTGTGTGGTTGAATTTATCTATTAGCTATATGCGTGTGACATCTATTTGATAAAATCTAAAGACTTTTTTTCATAATTAGATATGCATAATATTTTTCTTTTTCTAAAATCTTATCGTTAATTTGATGCAAGTGAATGCACATAAGTATCGGTGTAATCACAATTACATCAAGAATACATTTACTTTCATTTGAAAAGTTGTATGCTTTTTACAATTGTAAAAGAAACCCTAAATGATTATTTAATGGTAAGCGTTTGATGCCAAATAGCAAGACAGCAAATGATGTTCTAACTGTTATAAATGTTAATTTGGAATTTTGTTTATCTTATTGTGTATTACAGGTAGCATTATCATTGTGTAAATGACATTTGCTATATGAATTAGCATTACTTATTGTCTTCAGGAACTTATGTTATGCACATCGGTACACATATTTGATCATATGTTCTCTGATATTTGGTCGCGATTATATAAATTCCGGGTCACGTCTATGCATTACTGAAGGCGTGTCACCGACGTCAAATAAAATGATATTGATGGACTTCATTATTACATATGATGCGCTATTCTTGTAGGTCTATTTTTAAAGTTTAATACAATGTTCACTATTTTTGTCAGTATTTTGTCGAACGTAACCTTCAGGAAATCAAGGTCAACGACAAAGTTATTTTGGATGAAACAACAAGCCCTTTTGAATGGAAAACAGAATCATTCACATGTTAGACAAAAACCTACGCAATGCCACGAGTTTAACGGAAAACAGCTAGTGGCAGGACTTTGGTTTGACGATCTGGATCGAACTAATAACCCGGATGCGAGCAAGCTTCTACGAGGCACTCGAGGCGGTTACTATTTAAAGAAGAATACATATTACTGTAATAGATAAATGCAACAGAAACGTCATGATTTTCGATTTGTTTACTATTTTTTTTTTTACATTTAACATTGCAAAATAAGAGATTTTGCATGAAGATGAGAAACGTATCTTATTTGCTGCCAAAGTTTTATTTCTGAATCAGTTTACATAGTAATATTTTAATGAAGTAATCATAAGACAAACGCATATTGGAAGAATATATGTGAAAATCATCAGCTTTTGTGGCTAATACAGATTCTGTTTAATTAGAAAACGACAAGTTAATTTTATGTTTTAATCTTATTGTTTGATCAATTTACGACTTTTCGTCTTTGAAGTTAGTTGTCGTGAAGCAATAAACAATTTGATGTCCTTCAATAAATTGTATAATTACGTTTGATTTCCTGACATGCTATAAATAATGAAACATAATTGTATTTAAATGCTGCATATTGTGTAATTTTACTACGTAAAAAAGAAAATACATCAATCATCGCAAAAATGGGTTCTTTGAATTTACTGAATTTAATTTTTGATATAATTTAATTTCTTCGAATCTCTTGACAAAAGATTTATTTTTGTGTCTAATTACTTTAATATTCGTTAAGTTCTTGTTTTGTTTTTGTCATTCCCTTTGGTAATTTAAAAAACTAATTTCAGATGATAAACGTGAAAATAACTGTTTGCAAGTAATAAAAAGGTTCGTTAAAACGTTCCCTTAACAGGAAATTATACCGGCCACAGTAATTAATTTCATTGGTTAATAAGATACTAGTTTATAAAATGACTGAATTTTCAAGCAATTAAACAAAAAGTAAAATGCCTAAATTTGACAGGCATTATATAAAATGACTAAAAAAATGATTGAAATTTTGAAACAAAATTCAACAAATTGCCTATTCAGTTTAAGATAAATGCAAAGAAAGGATATTATTGAGATACATATGACCAAAAACACAGTATCTCGCAAAAAAATAACTAGTGGTTAAGTATGTACATGTACCCACTCTGTATTTCAGATAGTAATTTTGATGAAATTCTTCTCATGATGACAGAAGGGCATAAAACAAAATTTACCAAGGAAAATTTATGACATCTAGATTCAAAACAGAAGATGTTTGTTGATTGACTGATTGTTGTTTGTTTGCATTCAGTATTAAATATTTCATGCATATTTTAGACTGGAACAAATTGATTATCAATCAAATAGGTAAGTTCTGTATTGGATTGACCCGGACAAAGGACAGGAATTGGACTGCCATTTGAAATGAAGGTAAGTTGAATAGGGACAGAAAAGTTGCCTTCCAACAGACTACTTAAAGAACGGTAAAAGATTCCTTAAAGCGCAGAGAGTGTTGCACTTTCCTAACGTGTGGAATCATATTCAATGCCCCCTTTCAGAAAGAATACGATTCTATACATTCTGCACCGTCTAACGGATTAACCTCTATATGGGTTCGCCATACAATGCCGTGTTTGGTTGTGATGTAAAGCTTTGGTGATCTTTATCTTAACTGCCTGAGGGGAATTATTTGGTCTTTACAATCTGATGAATTAATGCGACTATGGTTACCCGTTGTTAAAATCTCCAAAATCGACAGAAATGGCGCATCGACAGGGTAAACATACTCGTCATAGATACCAGGATTAAAATTGTGTACGCCAGATTCACGTTTCGTCTACGTAAAACTCATCAGTGACGCTCGAACTAAAAAAGTAAAAAAGGCCAAATAAGGTATGAAGTTGAAAAGCAATGAAGACCCAAAATTCGGAAAGGTTTTGCGAAACACAGCTTAGGTAGTCTATCAATGGGATAGAAATTTCTTAATATTTCAAAAAAAGTCAAATTTTTGTAATCAGATAATTTATAACTCTAATGACCATATCAATGATAATTCGTGTCAAAACAGAACTGCTGTCTACTGGGCTAGTGATACCCTCGGCGAGGAAATCTCCACCAGCAGTGCCGTCGTTACAATGGTTGCAAATAAACTCATCACAGATATTTTGGCGTCTCCTGCTATAGATGCATCACCCGCCATGCGTAGATCTGCTAGCGCTTCAGTCTTTTTAATGCATTGATAAGCCAGAAGATGGAAGTCAACCTAATAATGCTAATATGGCTATAAATCTGTTGGGAACTCATAAAAAACATTTATTTATGTGTGTGTGTGTTTTATCAGAAAAAAATATTGACAAAGCTGAATGTGTGATGGTCCGGGTTTCATCAAATTTTTTTGTAGAGCTAAGACCAGATTTTACGCTGAACGATGTATTGGCAAAACTTATTTGGAAAAATGTGTAAAAGAACCTGCCAGCCAAACATTTTATGAGATACAAATAATTGTCGAGTTCGGTACTTCTGAGAGTTTTGAATAATATGGTAGAATTTATTTTTAATTATTAAAACTCTTAAAACGCAAGGTTTAAAAATATCTAATTATCATAGATATATCTGCTCTGTTGTTCAGTACTTTCGATTACTCAGTTTTTGTGAATATTTCATTCTATTAAATAATTTTCAGGCGTCTTTCAATTTTCCAGGCGTTTTGTAAAATACCTGAAAAAATTAGTCAATATATAAAATGCCAGAATCTAGCCTAAAGTTTCCAGGTACTTTAAAAAATGCATGTAACATATATAGTTATAAGTAGTTATCTTATTCCTATTTATGTAGAAAACGCTTTGAAAAAGGAATCACAATTTTGTTTGAATATAATAGCTTAAAGGTAATAAAATATTCCAAGATAACAAAAATATTATTGTGCTCTCGATCCATAATAAGGTAGTTGCTTTAAGTGCTTAGAAGTACAATATAATTATGGAAATATAAAATAGATAGTTCTGAAAGCGCTCTCATATCTACGTTTGAAACTGGATTCCTATGACTTTCATATATTTTGTTTATATTCCAAACATCCTAGGTAAGTTTAAACTGAGTGACGCTAGAATATTTTTATTTAAGATATGAGTCTTGAAAATATACAATCATGCTTAAAAAGTAGTCTGGTATGCACTCATGTTTAGATCTGGCACAAGACGTTTGCTATTATATGTTATATTTCATAAACAGTTTTTGAAAGAATGCTGTACACCTTTTATGTTAGAAGGTACGATTTCATTCAAAATGAGTTCTACCTAGCTTACTGTAGGAAAAGCTTACTTGTATCAATCTGATCTTTAAAACTGAAGAATAAATCAATGAATTACGTTGAATCTTTTAAGTCAATTTTCCATTACAATTATAGCGATAAATTCAGTGCAGTTCAGATACTTCGCTTGCAATCAATTAAGGATTTTTTTTAAAGATTATTCAGAAGTTGTTATTTCTACGCAAAATACTTCCTGAATTTTCCAAGAAGTAACCTAACATAAATATATCTGCTCTGTTGTTCAATACATTCGATTACTCAGTTTTTGTGAATATTTCATTCTATTAAATAATTTTTCAGGCGTCTTTCAATTTTTCCAGGCATTTTGTAAAATACCTGAAAAAATTAGTCAATATATAAAATGCCAGAATCTAGCATGGATTTTAACAGTGCTGGATGGTTGGAACTTGATCAAAATATCTAAACAATACTCAAATTAAAGCATCCGAAAATTTATTTATGACAAATAAGATAAAGTTTCATAATACTTCACTTTTTTTAAAATTTCAGACATTTGAGATGATGTCAGGATCCAGATGGCCGTTTTGGACGTTATATCAATATTACGAGTAGTTTCATGGCTTTGATGATGGTTGTCTCATTGAGAATGATACAATAACCTTTTTTTTAAACGAAAAAGTGTATATTTAATTTGATAACATTGACGGTACCAATTTTTCTGCACCAGATGCGCATTTTGACAATTATTTTTCTCAACAGTGAGGCTCGAGGCCAAAATATTTAAAAATCCAAAAGCTTAAAAAATTGAAAAGCTTATAAATCAAAAAGGACAAAAAATATAGCCAAAGCCTGGCAACATAAATGTCTTCGTATCTTAAATGTACATGAATTTTATTCATTTAAATTTTTTATTGCCATTGTACACAACCATGATCATACTTTCTTCCTATGTTCCTTGTCTTCTTTCGATTTTTGATTGACCGATTTCTTCTAATAAATTTATTTAAAAGTTACTTAACAATGAAACAGGGTGGAGTTCTTTTTCGTCTTGGAATATGTAAAGGTAAACGATACAGTACCGACAATATAAATGTCTTCAAATACAATGTTCAGATGAATCTAATATTTTTTCATTAAACCTGGTGAAAGCATAATCGGAATGTGCAGACAGCGTACTCAGATATAAGAACAGCAAGCAATCAAAAAAAAAAAAAAAAAAATATCAATTACGCAATAAAATATTTTTTTCAAATTTTGCCAAATAAAACTTGACATGATATTTTGAATGATGCTTATGACCTTGTATGCCAAATGTAAGATACTGAAGATGAAAGATAAAATACAAAGGACCAGTCTCCAAATTTCGTTTCGGACACGGAGTCAGTGTTGCATGTTGTTGTAATTAAAAGGAGTTAGAATATCAAGGACACTAAATAATACGCCTAAAATATGAAACACGATAACAAGCGCTCGTAGAATCGAGATTTTGTTTAGTCCCTTGCTTTTATTATGGAATCAATTGATGAAGGTTTATGGCAAAGGATTTAAAATGCTTGTTTCTTTAGTAAAATAAGTTACGCATTTTTACGCGATCTGAGATTCTTTCTATTTGAAAAAAAAAAGAATATGGCAATCGTTTTATAAGTTGCTTAATTGATTGATGTTTTTTTTTACGTCAAATATCAAGTATTTGTAACATATTTAGGACCATCAAAATTATGTTTGTCTATATACTGGGATGAGTGTTATAAAAGACGGGAAGTTTTGAATACCATTAAAAAGAAAACGTTGGTAGGGACAGAAAATTTGCTTTGCAACATATCATTTACGTACTGTTATTGTTAGGGTATTTACAATGTACGTACATCTTCTAGTGTATGACATTCTCGTATAGCACGCGGAATCAGATTTAGTGTCCTCATTCTGACCTAACATAGATGCATATTTATAAGTATAACGTATTCAAATGGATGTCCCCTTCAGCAAAGCGTACAATTCAAGAGTAGCCCAGGTTTGAATGCCTTTTTATCATGACAAAAGTCATAGTGGTTCTAATTTGGAAAGTAAATGACTGTATTTGATTTCCTGTCTATGTTCTTATTAGTTAATTGAAATGTCTTCGTTTTTTTTGTAGTAATTAACTGATATCGATTGTTTGACACGCTTGAAGACGTTTTTATAAAATTTATTTCAAACTAAAGCGGCTGATGTCAAAATGTGAATAAAGGAAGATATGGGACATGTGTCAATGTCGTAGCAACCCGAAGTACAAAATTATATAAAAAAAACGAAAGACACCTAAAAGTCAACATAGTATCTAAAACAATGGAAAGGTGTGTGTATATAGTATGTCCATTTCTAAATCGCCTCATGACAAACGCGTTGTGAATCTTAACAGAGACTAACAATTATCTGCCATCTACATTGTGTATAACAAATTAATCGAATGATAAAAAAGGTATAACCAAAGCAAACCAATAACGAGGTTCCTAACTTTGGACGAGAACATGAACTCATGGAGGAATTAATCAAGTGTCTTGAGATCTTAACCCACTTTCAATCATGATTTCATTATCAGTATAAAAAAAGTAATATAACAAAAATACCGAACTCCAAGGAAAATTCAAAACGGAAAGTCCCTTATCAAATGGTAAAAACCAAACGCTCAAACACATCAAACGAATGGAAAACAACTGTCATATAAGTTTGTTCGCTTTAAAACTATTGCTCAATCACCTATTGAGATAATAGTGAGAGTACTGGTAGATTAAGTAGTTAATAGATGTTCAAATCTCGTTGATAGAATAAGAGAAGACAATACATGGTAACAAACATAAACTGAGAGAATTGCATGAACTCCGAAAGAACGAAACCGGCTTTGTTAACAGAGGAAGCATCTCCTGCTATACATACGTCACTCGTCATGAGAAACCACACTTAGTCAGAATTTCACAATTGGGAGTAGGACACCAACTGTGAAATTTACTGTCGAAAGTGAGATGAGACACCGACTCATCGTACTGCTCATTCAAATCTTGATGAGATGACCATAAAAAAATGTGTTCTGTCGATTTCAGTCGTTGTTCCTTATAACTTTGTTGGGGCAGTTTTTGTGGATGGAGCTCATTCGTGTTTATATGTCTTTTTGATCGAGTTAAGCCATTTCAATTGATATTTTATAGTGTGTCTTTTTATGTTGTAATGTTACACTACTGTTTCAGGTTAGGTTGAAGGTTGGCGACTGTTAAAACGTTTTAACCCGCTGCATTTGTATGCATCTGTCCTAAGCCAGGAGCCTGTTGTTCAGTGGTTGTCATGATGATGTGGTTCATAAGTGTTTCTCGTTTCTCGTTTTTTATATAGATTAGACCGTTGGTTTTCCCATTTGAATTGTTTTACACTAGTCATTTTGGGGCCCTTTATAGCTTGCTGTTCGGTGTGAGCCAAGGCTCCTTGTTGAAGGCCGTACTTTGACCTATAATTGTTTACTTTTTACACATTGTGACTTGGATGGAAAGTTGTCTCATTGGCACACATACCACATCTTCTTATTTATAATCAAGTAAGTATAGTGTGAACGTGCACTGGTAAAACTGATTTAACATATTGCCATATATGCATTAACAATGTATGTTAATAAGCATGTTCAAAATCATACAACATTATTAATATATTTTCAAGAATTTGGTGTGGGATTTTCAGCTGTGTTTGCAAAAGTTGTACATATATATATGGATTTCTCGTTAAGGAGCTCGTCAGTGGTTGTCGTCTTCTTGTAAACTGTTTATCATGCCGAAATCATGTACTAGTATCCATTTTAGATTTTCTGTTTGTCCTGTGATGTGCAAGAACTGATGGGGTGCTGAGCATAACAACGTCATCGAGATGTACGTTTTTGTTGGTTTTAATGATCTCTAAACAAGTAGTGGTCTCAATGATGATGACCGTTGACGAAAACAATAATATGATGGCATTTTCACATCATGAGCTGTTTGATATATGTAATATTAAAAGCTTGTATTCCGACAGTATAATGCAATGATCTGATGAATTACAAACATGCCGTGACATAATCAGGGTTTTCCGAAAAAAATAAATGAAAGATTAGCAACAACTAGCAACAAGGAACGTTTCAATTATCAAATATGAAAAAGAAACATCTTTCTTTTTCTGCCATTTATCATTCGTGTTTAAAATACAAGTTATATCAAAGCATGGTTGTTTGAGACATGATATTATTATTAGCTTGGTTGTTTTTGTGCCCAATATATGCAGCAGTATCATATTTTCTGTCGTCGATAGAGATGACGCCGAAGGGTTGCGTACTGGTAAAACCACCTGGCTTAATATGTTTGACTGTTTATTTGTCTGTCTTTGGCAAGAACATTGTTGCTTCCTAATGTTATTTGTATATTAAGGAATTTAAAGTGTTGATATCAGAGGGCAAGTATGTCTGTTGAATTTAGTCACAACTTGCCGCATGGATTTGGTCGTTGACGACCATATTGTGACCTCCAATAAAATCTTGCATGGATTTGCTTTCTGATTGTCGTTGATTCAACATCTACTGTCTTTATATTATGATTGACAGAACCTGTAAAAATGCATGACGTTGATCAATTTATAAGTAAATACTAAATTATTGTCCTGTTTATAAAATAAACACGGGAGAAAGTGTTTTTATCTCTAAAAAAGCAAAATGTCCTTGCATATTCATGTACGTGTATTTCGCAAATACCAGAAACGAATAAATGAATGAATAAGTAATATCAGAAAAGACCAGCTTTAAGGATTAATGCATAGATAGTTTATTACAATCGTGTTATTTTAGACATGTCAATTAAAACATTGGATCATTCTAGTGATTTTGCACGGAATCTTAAATAAACTGAAAATGATTGAATGCAACTGGGAAAACAAGAAGAAATTCAATAACATGACTATTGTTGAAAATATTACTTAATCCGTTTAATGTAATTGTATGTCAATATTTCATTTCATTGTGAAACCGTCAACCTTTATGAAAAGAATATTACTTCTGCTGTTATGCAACAATGCATACTTTTACTTCCTAGGAGGAAGACAATCCGCTTGGTTTGTGGATAAATTGTATTCCATCGATAAATCATGTTGATTTATCGTTCAAGTTTTCTTGTTTTGTTTCAAAGCTTAAACGTTTTAAAAAGTCGTTATTTTTCACAGAATAAAAACCGTTAACGAGAGTGCAGCAATACTGCTTGATAAAACAAATTCAGATTACTGGAAATTTTTTCGATTCGTCATTCAATCTTATATCTTTAAGTAGTTGAGTCACCCACTAATGGAATTTCACCAATAAAAACTAATATAAATGACAGCATCATGGAGTTTGCCAACATAAAATAAAACTTTGAATTAAATCATCGAAGAGAAATGAAATTTTGTGAATGGAATGGGACAGCATGAAAAATCAAAGCTTTTATTTTTGACCTTGGTATCTTTTTTGTTTTAACTTGAGAAAACAGCTGTAAACTTCATTTTCCGGTTCTTTGTCTGAAATAAGATCGAAACTGAGTTAACAATACTAGTATACATTATAGGTTTAGACAAGAAAACGAAGTGACGGAACATTTGTAACTAAGTTGAAAAAGGTGTATTGCATCAATTGAGTATACATGAATATATAGAAGTTACCACTTTGCCAAAATCGTTAAAAAGAGGAGGAAAATACATGTACCAAAGGGATATCAAAACTCATAAGTTTAAGTTACGTTGACAACACCATTGCAAAAAACGAAAAACAACGAAAAGACAAAGATCAGTCTATAAAACACAACACAGAAAACTAAAGACTGAACAATCCAACCAAACATCGTGGGTGATCTCAGGTGCTCCGGAAGGGTAAGCAAATTTGTATATATGTTTGACATTCATTTACATTCATTATATAATTAGATACTTTGTACAATATTTTTAATTGCTCGAAAGAATCTTCTCCGAATGTGCATTCACTGAGTACACATGTATTTGTTTATATTTGGCTTAACGTGTCTTGCTGTACAGTTTTAATACAAATTGAAAGTTTAATTGTAAAAACACGGAAGACGTATATTAAGTACGTGTATATACGGTACTTTCATTATAAAAGTAATGAGCTTGTTTACTCTTAAGTTTGTCACGTGTAGGATGTAATACCACATCATATTAATTCTTAAAAGTCTTAACTTTTATGTACAGAGTAGCTGAGGAATCTTTACAATTACCAAAAAATATCTACATTGATTTCTTTTTTCAAGGGGGGATTGGTGCCGATGGCAGATTGTTGATATTTTTTTTTATCCTTTTTACCTCACATTTTGTTTATCCTCGGGGTAATTTAGAACCTTGCATACCGTATAGACAATCCTCTATTACAATTTTTGAAGACAATTTGTTGATTTCTAGACTAGATTTCAGATTGGAAATTAGTGTCGTAGGGTTGCAGTTTCTTTAACGACTCCCCTACTTCTCCCTTTAATTAAAAATTAAATATACCGATTTTATTTTAGGTTAAGCACATTGAGAGATACTATCAATTTACACACAAAACACACTGGATACTAAAAAAATGTGCAACCACCAACTCTTCAATAAAAGAAAATTCAATAAAAAAGTTTTCACTGTAATAACACCAACACGATTAGGGCTTACTAATTATAACACGAAGTAATGTTTGGAAAATTGAATCTTAATTTGCTTCTTATTTCATGTATAAGTACGTATAAGCTAGCAGAAGTAACCATAACAGCACTATAGATTTTACTTTACTGAAAAGAAAATCAAGAAATAAAAAAGGACAACACTTCTTTCAATTTGGAGTATCGGTTAAAATTTTACATTTTTTGTAGTGCTTGTGAATGGCAAGCAAATGTGTTGATACATGTATGTGCTAGAGTGTCTAATTTATTTAATTAATTAATTTATATAACGATAGGTAGTTTTATTCTTGAAATTCCATAATACTAGATTACAAAAACATGTACAATGTACCCACTTTGAAAGCATACCAAATAAGCGCATTTTAGGTCTTGATTAAAAAAACTTTTCATTTTCAATTTTAAGAACTTTTTAACTGAAAGAAAGACTAAAACAGATCCCTTTAAGACATATTTGCAGAAATGTCCAGGTCCAACTTCTGTACCACAAAACAATGTAAACAGCAATTAGGAATGAAACAAATCACTTATTTTAGAAGAACATATCGGTAGTGGTCAAGAACCAACTCATGGCGATCTGTTTAGATGAATGTCATAAAAATGGGATCGTAAAGCTCGAAATAAGTATGGCACTGCTTTATTTGCGAAAAATTGATACACCTACATGCATTTCATAAACATTCGCGGGTAATAAATAATGAAACAGCAACTGGTTTACATTAATTAAGACGCAAACTTTCATTCAAATTTACAATTTAGATTCGATGACTCTAAATATTAGCATAAAATCAAGTACATAATTGTTTAATACGCAGAGAAACTGTCAAATTGTTATCAACGCCAACAGATTTACAGAACAAATTCAGGAACTGAAGTGCTACTCTTGTCCTTTTTACGTCTTTATGTTTACCGTTATGCAGATGTTCGAGGAGTAAAATATATCTCTAGCTAAATATTAAGTTTAGTACACGACGAATTGTTTGATCAGATGTGTTGACCAGTTTTATAATATATTTAGATATAACGCCTAGCAAATGCTGATATATTGATGTTCCACTAACTTGTTGCTTTTTCAAAATATACAGATTATCATAGGGATGTCCAAATTGAATTTGACTTTCCCAAGTAAAAAAGCAGAACTGTTACAATGCCATATTGAAATATCTTCATCCACTCTATCTCCATTCTCTCTATCTCCAAAATAGATATTTGTTATGAATTCAAAAAAACGTAACCTTTTTCTAAAAGCCATGGACATGTATTCCTTTCTTATGTAGTATTATTTGGAGTATTAAATGTTTAAATTCAAACGGAAAAGTCATTCCCATTGCAATTATGGAAATGTCAATAACTATTCCTTAGGTACCTGGACATTTCGTTGGAAGTTTAATGATTCCAAGGCATGAAAGTAAAACATCTGTTATAAACAACTGTTTAGTTCTAATCGTATAACGCATAATATGCACACACCTAATGAAACTGAACAAACAAACGTATCGTATAATCTTGTAGGACAAATGCAAAATGAATGACCTTTATAAACTATAGAATAAACTAACGGTTTTTGTTTTGAATGATTTTTTTTCTGTTTTCAAAATAAGAAGAAAGTAATATTCA
Source organism: Mytilus coruscus (assembly GCA_017311375.1). NCBI lineage: Eukaryota > Metazoa > Mollusca > Bivalvia > Mytilida > Mytilidae > Mytilus > Mytilus coruscus. Next base: position 46,541,673 of record CM029601.1, read on the forward strand.
CACAGACCCCTGATTGTGTTTATGAAATGATTGGACATATTATCAGGAAATATCTTGGTTACATATATACAATACAAGACAGCAATCAAGCCTGAAACATAAAAACAATTGACTTTATTTATTTGTATATTTCGTTAGGTCATAAGTTGTCGAGTTATACAGGAGTCAAACCATTTACAGTTTCTGGAAATTGATCAGATTAAATTGGATTGTTTGTAATTTATCACTTCTATTATACCTCTTATTTATTTACAGACGGACTTTGGTCATTTAAGCAAACATCTAGAAGTAATTGATCTTGGGTTTTCATTACGTTGATAGACTAGTTGTCATTTACAGCAGAGGCATATACAAACGTTTTATTTACACTGGATAAAGAAAACGCTGTTATTGTTATCTGGTAAAATAGAATGATTTATCAAAATGGGCAACCAGGTCGTAATTGGAAAAGAGATCACTGAAATCTTATTAATATTTTATCAACCGTTTGAACCAAATTAGAACACTGCACACGTAAATAAGTGTAAGTGGTTGTAGCACAAGGACAGATACAGAAAAAGGTAGCAATTTTATGAAGGGCCATTGTTTTATTAACTCTGCATTGAAAGATAAATAAATGACGAAAACCAAGCTAATCAAACACTATTATGGGCATTATGATCAATTTTGATATAATAGTTTCTCTTAGATTAAGACCATCTGGACAGACTCGCTGAGATGGATTGTAGAAGTGCTAACTTTCAAGGTAACAAGCCTCAGAAAGACATGTCATCTTACTTTTACACATTATGCTAGGCGCAAGCCGAGCAGTCTTTGTTATAACTTTGAATACTGCATGCTTTGCGGATTAATTGCTGCAATAACATCAACTACCAATTCTAAAGTCTTTGATTTTATGTGTCGGGGGAATCGGATTATCGCCAACTCGCACTCGAGACGAGCTCATCACCTGAACCAATGCTCACCAATACAGTGTCAAGCACATATTTTATAATCTTCAACAAAAACAAATCTACAATCGGAGTAGTATATTGTTTGCCTGCTAAGTATGCACAAAACTAAAAACAGAGAGTAGTTTGTTCCTACATTAAAAGTAATAAAAAAAACTAATTAATGCAACCGGAACTGCATAAATACTTGGCCTTCTGTCAAAGATACGCTCTGCCAAAGGATAAACATATAAAAAGAGCTAAGCACAAAAAGCATATTTCAATTTCTGCGATGATAATGAGATAGCAGAAGCTTATAGTAATTGGATAATGATGATGTTACTGCTCTTCAAAAGAACTACTTAGCGTTAATTCACCAGCAAAACAATGATATCAGCATGAATTGAACAGGTGCCATTCTCCAGTTAGCTGCTAATAATCTCGTCCACCATAAAGTACTAATTACTGCAGAAATGGCATTCCAAATAAGTTTTTATCAATATGTTGTAATTAAAAGTTATTTATTACATGGTATGTGGAAAATTGAAAGTATATTGCCATCACTTATAGTTCCTTCAGAAATGTAAAACCGCGGTATCTCACTTACATTGTACATTCACATTTGGATAACCAGACCAGTGCATCATGCAGAGACTCATAAAATATAACAGATATGACAAGTGATGACGTCTCTATAAAGAGGCAAATCAAACAAATCCTGAAACAAAGTAATTGTAAGACGATATATGTAGATTGATCCCAGGGAATTCAGTTAACATGCAATTACTAAGCGTAAAGAAATATCTACGTATAGCAGAGATGAGAAGATTACGCAAGCCACTTTGACGTAAAAAATATCTTGTCAAATATCAATAAAAAAACTTAACATTTTCTTGTCTCTGCCCACTCTAAAAGGGAAATAAAAAAAATGTTATGAACTCGTGTACACACACAGACCAGCATATTTTTAAGGTAGGTAAACTCTTAACAGGTGACTATCCAGCCAAGGATTTATGTCGCGATTATCTTTGATATGTTGTTTTTTTCTCGTTACTAAGCGTCACCCAATGCGTGTCTATTTCACGTTGCAACGCTTTTATTGTTGTTCTTTGTCCAAAATTCACAGGCAAGCCTCTTCGCAAGTTAACAACCGCCTCTAACACCGGTTCGAGCGGAAACCTTCGCTAGATGCAGATAACACTGCATATGTTCATTGAAGCACACGGTGATATGTAATATCAACAAATAACAGAAAATAACCAATAATTTAATCTTACAAATACAGTCTTAATTGTGCTCGACAATCGCCATGTGAATATAAAATACGTCCAGCAGCAGATTTGGTCTGTTTTACCTATTAAATCTGCAGTTACGATATCCGGTACTTGTCTATGAAATCACGACCCCAAAAATATGTCTTTTTAAATTCTTTCCTAAATACAAAGTTCTATATCAAAAATCAAAACATGACTTGAAAACTGCGACAGTCAAGATGTTTTTTTCTTAAAGATAGAAGGAAAATGTTTATAACTCAAGTAACAAAATCAGTTTTTAAAGCTTTTTAGGAAATACATTTTTGAGTTTAAAGACTATGACTATGTCAATGGCGTCCTTTTACACGCGGGTGTGGATTGGGGTTAACAGAATAGAGAATAATGGGCCAAAAAATAAAGAATAGAGAAAGATGGACCCAAAAAATAAAAGAATAGAGAATAATGAGGTGCTTAAATATAAAGAATTGAGAATAAAGGGCAAAAAGCATAAAGAATAGAGAATAATGAGGTGCTTAAATATAAAGAATTGAGAATAAAGGGCAAAAAGCATAAAGAATAGAGAATAATGAGGTGCTTAAATATAAAGAATTGAGAATAAAGGGCAAAAGCATAAAGAATAGAGAAAATGGCCTTATTAATTAAAGAATACAGAAATAGAGGACCCTCATACATTACCGTGCATTTCAGGATGTTTAACTTGGAGGGTAGAGGGAGGGAGGTATTCATTCGAATAAGTGATGAAACCAAGTGAATTGAAATATTAAATACTAGTAGCTTATATGTAAGCAAATAATACATGTCAAATGGATTAAAAATTAAGTATATATCTCCCAGTTGATACGATATTCCACAGTTTGACTTTACTATCATGATTTCCATGATAGAGGGTTGTTGCTTACAAGCAAGTTATTGAACTAAAAGTTAATAGTGGAAAAACTGAAGTCATCCTTTCGAAAGATTTACGGGCGCTATCTTGAATTGGTTGACCGTCACGGAGTTGTTCCAGTCATCGTTGCCATTATCTTGTCTCGTCTTCGTTTTCTTGCTTGTGACATCACATAATGAGCCTAAACATCGAATTTGCACTTACCATGAGCAACACGACGGGTGCAACATGTGGATTGGGATATGCTTACATTTCCGGAACACCTGAGATCACCCCTGGTTTGAAAGGTATGTGTTGCTTAGTCTTAAATTTTTATTTATTTATTTATCGTTTTATAGACTATTGTTTTTCGTCATGATGGTGTCTCTCTCTTCGACGTATGATTTTTGATTCTCGCTTTGGTATATACCGTCTCATTTGTAGTTTCCTAGAATCTTTTGAGTAATAAAACTTTAAGGAGATTGTCTCGTGCGAATATTAGTTACAGTCATGTACTATTCGTATTTAATAAAGCAATACTATTCAAGGATCAAATGGAACAGCTAGTTTATTTTCTCTTAAATTTTCATTGGTCGATTAAATAAAACAATATAACATTTGAAACAATATTTTACATAAACAAACTCTAATGACGAGGACGTAAAATTTTATGATAAAAGCATTTACTTCAATACGCTTTTCAATAAATCAAATAAAAAGAAAATATGTGCAATTATTGCAACACAAACTTTTCCCCTGTAATTATGTAACGAACTTTAATTCGAAAAGAATGGAATTTATCAATTAATACAAATATTAAAAAGGACTTTCAAAGAACTTGAAATTAGTGACAAGACCGTATACAAATACAAAAAACATTAAACAGAACTAGGACATTTACAATAAAGAATAACATGTCTGTGGGTGGAATACGATATGGATATCCGTCTTCGGTCTCTGATCTCTTATTGTTCTTACCTCTTTTCTTTTTACTTTTACCAACTGTTATTTCTCGTTTTGACATATTGTATATCTGATTGTCTATATGTCACGGAGAAAAATTGACTATTTGCATGAATTCAAATTTGATAGAAGTTTTTGTTTAATGTTTTCCTTCAGAATTTTCTGTGTGGAATAATTGATTAAAAAGAGAACTGAGATAAATCCGAAATACAGGACAAAGAGGCTAACATATAGTTTTCAACTGTATCTATGTGGCTTTACATTGTGACATGATGTTAGGCACTAAATCGTAACAAATGTTGCTTCGTTTATATCCTTGTAGTATGATGACTATTACTCAATTACTTTTAAAACATCTGATCTTGACAATAGATTATTTCTTTAAGAACTAAGTCCAGCTTTATATCTAAGTTTTACGATTAAATTTAAAGTATCAAACATATCTTTCAGTAGTGACAACTGCAATAGAAACGTTAGTTTTCGAGAAAAAAAAATATTTATAAAAATATATTCGAAATAATATGTGTATTACGTTTTGATGAACAGACAGCCATAAATGTCTAGGTTTTTTATGTTTGCCATGCTGGGTTGCAATGATGATGCCACTAAAATTTTCAATACCGAGTAAACACTTTATGTAGGGAAGCAAACCCCCAACTTTGTTGTAGTAGAAAAGCTATGAAGACTTCAACGCGTTCATGTCATTGTATATGCGTCAAGACGCACTGCTGATAAAGAACGATTGATTGCTTAGAGTTTAAAGCAGTTTGTTATCTTGTAAATTCTTTATCATCAATTCAAAACAAAAAGGATGTCTATAATTTAAAAAAAATCGCCCGAACATATAAATTTAACTTATTTTACTGAGTTTAACGTCATTCGGAATTTAACATCATGAAAACCCATAAGTCAGTACTGAAAAATGAACCCTTTCAATTATCATTCTTAATCATGATGCAACTGTCGAATCGGTCTATGACTGTGATGGATGACGGTGTGGTGAATTAAGTAATCATTATGTTCCAGTATGTCCTGTTTTCTGACTTATTGCAGGATAAAATATTAATGAAAGAAATGAATTATTTGCGCACGCTGATGTCTTGAGCGTGTAGATCAATATTTATCATGAATGCTAAAGAATTATATACATTGTTTCGTGAAACAATTGGGAACATCAAAACCCCAAAAATAGAAAAACAGAAACGTTTTAAGGTAAAGCATATGAATTCACCTTTAATTTTTGTTTGGTTCTTGTTGCCCAATCTTTAGTGGTCTATGTAGTTTTTTTACGATGTCTTTTCACCACGGTGTTGTCGTCTCCACCTTCATTTGTAAAGACATCGGACCATGATAAAACATGTATCATTCTTTTTTGTAGATTGTGTGCAATGATGTTTTCCTCGATGGAAAATATGCAAATTATGCAAGATATTTAGAATTGTTTTCTGCACACATTGTATAACTTACCGATAGGATATTTAACAATTATCTTTAATTTTATATATTTCAAAGTGAGATTTTAGAGAGACATCTTAAAATAGTATATAGGTGTTCCTTGATTGGGAAAACAAATACTTTCCTGTTGCATTAATTCATTCTTCGTTTTGTTTTAGATTGAGAAAGCAATAATATGGTTGTGGAAAGTCTCATTATTTAAGATGAATTTCTCTATAAAATATCTTTTCGTTGATAGAAGAAAGTAGAATTGTACTGCAAATGAAATAACTTCACAAAAGCTTTTTGTGAGTCTTACGTTGTTAAATATTTTCAAAACAAATTTCTGGTTTGGTGATTTAATGGTATATCATATTTTAAGTGAAAAAAGATAGGAGTTTATTGAATTTTGCATTGTTTATCCGTTTACAGAATATGCACACAAGACAATTTCCTCCGACTTGATGAAAAACTCTTTAAATATTGAACTGACCGATAACGGTTTTAGCATTACGTATTTGTATATCTTGTATTTTGACAACATTAATTTAGTTATTATGATATATGGTATATTTGTGATATTCGTTATAGCCAGAAAACGATTACATCGTTGTTAGAGAGTAGTTTTATGCATGGGTTTGAAGCCTCAATCGAGTAACACGTGTACGTTTTCCAATAAAATATCTTGTAAGTCAGTAGTTGCAAAGTGTTTTTTTTTTTTTTTCTGGTTTTCATTTTATTAGTTTTGAAGATAAAATTGCCCTTTCTATTTATTTATTTATATACAGTCTAAAATGATTCAGGAAAGCTTTTTTTTTTGGAATATGTTCTCCTTAAAAACGACTTTTATGTTTTTAAATGCCATGTATATAAAATGGTTTACTCATAATATAAATGTAATCTTTTTCATATAAAAACTAAGAAAGTGCTCATTTTTCATAGCTTGATTGATTTTTAAGTTTTACCCTTGTCTTTCTGTACATACTTCCGTACGTCCCAACATAAGTTTCCGTTCTCTAACTTTAGTTTGCCTTCGCCAAATGTTATGAAACTCATATACAATGCTTTAACTCACCAAACACAGATCGAATTTGGGTTGCATCACTTTCACCGTTCTCCAGAGATATCTCTTTACAAATGGGATAATTGCTAAATTTGTCATTTCTGCACTCTAACTTTAGTTTGCCTCAATCAAATGTTATGAAACTAATACTCAATGCTTATTACCACCAACCACAGATCAATTTTGAATTTGGGTATCGTAACTTGCATCATTCTTGAGAATGTTCCTTTATAGATGGAAAATTGCTGCATTTGCCGTATATTTATGAGGGAGGTGGACATTTGTGTCCCACGGACACATTTATTTTTTTTATTTTAAATTGACTTTCATGTTAATTACTTTTATATATTATAACACCATTACCAAAGTTATCATTTCTGTATTTAACGTTATCACATAATCAAATTGATGAATAATTTCTGTATGATTGTTTGTACATATATACTCGGATTATAATTTCCTTTAAAAAAGTCAAAGAATGCTTCATTTTTAATGTTTGGTTACATCTTTGTAGTTAAGTTTGCTTGATAGATTTGTTACAATGTGATAAGAATTGCACTTGTATTCACCCTGGTGAGTTAACCTCAAAGTAAATGTTACAAGTATATAACCAAATCCTTTTCTTTTCTTTTGTCATCAGATGTGCATAGACTACTGTAGATAAATATACATAAACTGATACACATTAATGTGTAAAAATAATAGAATACAAGGTCGTTGTCTTGTAAACAGTGTGTTGGTCACGTAAGTCAATAATAAATTTTCCTAATACATGTGTACCATTTAACATACAGAAAGTTGACCGCTATAAACAAGATGATGCTTAATGATGTTGCTGTCTCATTGTTATATACCCAACATATATTTTTATCTGTATTGAATAACATATATAGGTTTGAACGTTGTTTTCAATTTAGACTTGTATATATATATATACATATATAGTTTATGTTTTGGTTTATTCTAACAACAATCACATTGCTTCCCGTAAAGAAGTTGCATAGTTCTTTAGGTTGATAGAATCATTGAAAGCCACAAGTCGAGTAATTAAATAGAATTAAGTTCGTTCATTAATTCAACAGAACAACTTTAAAAACGTCATAAAGAGTGATAATAATATGTAAAGGGTATTAGCTGTCAAATTCATGATCACTGCTTTGACTTAAATTCATATTTGATTTATAATGTACTTAAACGTAAATCCAAATTACAAAACGTCCAAACGAAACAATTAATAATGCATCGACTCGTTATAATGTATCAGCTTTCGTGCGTATTTTAGACTAGACGCCATCTAATTTAACATCAAGATTACCTACGAAGATTGCTGATAGCCATTCGACCCCATATAAACATAACTATAAAAATAAATATAAAAATAAATATAAATATAAATAGACTGATAAGTACTCGGAGTTTTGTAATAACGATTTTTTCCAGGTCTGTTTGATTTCATGTCATAGATTAAAAAAAAAAATGTAAATCATGGATTTACCTGAATGTGAATGATTTCTTGTGGGCCGAATTGGTCAAAGAAATGTTTATTTTTATAGTGTCAATATAATGGAATTATGTGCAAACGTCATACAAGTGAGAGGTTTTACTAGCTAGCTATAAAACCAGGTTAAATCCACCATTTTCTACATAAGCAAATGCCTGTAGCAAGTCAGGAATATTACAGTTGTTTTCAATTCGTTTGATGTGTTTGAGCTTAAGATTTTGCTTTGACTTTCCGTTTTGAATTTTCCTTGGAGTTCGGTATTTTTGTTTTTATACTTTTTTCCTTGTTTCACTTTTCAAAGTTGACATTCTGTACTTTTTAATAACTTGACACGGCTAGGGCATGCGTTACACATCTTCAGTTTAAGCTCAAGTTAGAGTTACGGGTTCAACTGAGGTTGAATTATTGACTTGCAAGTCAATAATACATCTGCGATGTTTTCGGTCTTGTTATGACCAAACTGAACCAAACTGACTGCTTATAGCGAAAAAGTATTTCATTATTCCGCTTTTATAATTGTTTGAAAGAAAGAAAATCGTATTTTGATTTTTTGTCTAACTGGCAGCAAGTGCCCCTTTAAACGTTATTGCACTTACATTCAATGAGGAAGAGTACGCTCCATTATTCTTTAAATAGTCTTTTTATTGTATGGTTAAACTTTCAAAATGACTAGAGCATGTTTTAAAACAGAAGACATACGGGTCGATCAAAACTCATTAGTCGAAAAGTACAGATATACTTAGGTCACAATAGAAGAAAAACGAAGACAAGAGTACACTTCACAGAAAACTAAAGATTTAGTAATTCGAACAAATCGTGCATAAATAATGACATCCTGTATAAATCGAAATTTAAAGATAAACGATTGATACAAATGTCTATATACGCCACGGGTTTCCGGTATAATCTCATCAGGTTTTTTCTCAAATACAAACGTTTGGGATTTAAAATTGAGGCAATAGCGGTTTACCATTCTTTTGGTAAAATCTCATAAATCGATCATTGATACAAATCACCTGAAGTCTTCGCATGTCAATATTGAGAAAAATATCAAGAAATGAAGGAGACCTTCCAAGTTCTTGTTTCGGCAGTATTCCTATTTTCAGGTTTAGCGGGATGATATGCAAGTACTCACTGAAATGTGGGATATTGAGTTAGAATACATTATCGATATATCTGAAAGTAAAATTAAAAAACTATGAGAGATGCTTTATCGTTCGGACTGTTTGATCGATAATATATTTGTTGAGCTTGGTGGATTGAAATTTCATCAGACATTCGATATCGCAATGGTTACTTATGATGCACCCCTACTGATCGACTTGTTTTTGTACTCACATAAAGCAAAATTTATAGAAAAGTTTCTCTAAGACAAAATAAGGAAGATTCTTACCTACCATGTGTAAGTTAATGCAACAGTGGTTTACTGGTGTTCATATCTCTTAAATCGATTAGGAACTGACAAATCAAGGTAACTAACAGACATCGAGGGAATCGCATGAACTCCGGGTATGTCGACAGGATAAGCGTCCCCTGATATGCATGCATTCCTGCAATGCGAATTTACACTCAGTAAAAATGTCACAATCGGCAAAAATACAGATCAGACGACTATACTGGTATATAAAGATGTAAATCCGCAAAAACATGTAAAGGGTAGAAAAATCAAAAACTTTATTATAAGTGCAAAATTATAAAGATGGAGATTACAGATTTTGGAGTAGGTCTTAAGATTTTTTTATTTTTTTTTTTTTTGGAATCTACACTTGATTGAGACCGCTGGTAGAATAAACCTCATTACAATATTTCTGAATGGGATCTTTTTCTGTTAAAAGACTGGTAGTAAGAACGTTAGAAAGAAGTTAAGTTGAACATGTTGACAACCTGAATATATATCTTTCGTTATGATGATTTATTTGAAGTGTAAAGATGGGACTTTTGATCGTCCTTTTTCCCAAAGAAGAGAAGGACGGATTTATGATTTTCAAATTCCTTCTTCCGTAAATGATTTAGGTATATGTTGATTAATATTTTTTTCTGAATTCCACATTCTTTAAGTAGAAATTACAAAGAATGTTTTTTGCACATTCAACAGTATTGAATGAAGTTATGTCTGCAAGAACATCAATATTTGTGTCGCAAAGAGAGGAAATGGCATCAAGAACCTTTGACTTTTCGAAAAATTTAGAAACCCAAACACATAAAAGGTTAAAAACAAAGCTTTGTTGGAAGGATTTGAGACAACTATCCATGTTGAAATGAAGTGGATGTAAGCAACAATAGGCAACCGTACGGCCTTCAATAATGATTAAAATCCATACCTTAAAATCGGCTTTAAAAGGCCCCCGACATGAAAAATATGAAACAATTCAAATTGAGAAAACTAATGGCCTAATTTATAACAACCAATTTACGAAAAACAAATATGGTAGACATGAACCAACGACAACTACTGAACTACAGGCACCCGACTTGGGACTGGCACATTGAGAATGTGGCAGGGTTAAACTTGTTTCTTGGCGCCAACCCTCCCTTATCCTTTTACAATGTGTAATTTGTTTTTTAAATAAACGATTCAGCTCAGTTGTAATTGTGAAAATCTTGTGGCACCTTTATGTTTATTGTTGTTGTTTCAATTACTGTTGCACAATAGTACTTTGTATTCATATCAAGAAATGTGTATCACATACTTAAATATAATTAGTTATAATTAATTTTATCTTTTACATAAAAACGTGGAAGGTGCTCAGTTCATATACTTGTAGCTTAATTGTTTTTTAAATTGACTTTCATGTAAGGAACTTAATAAGTTAAAGTATCTTAACATATGTTCCAATTGTCGTAACCACAATCCCGAAGCGCAAAATAAAAAAAAAACTTGAGGGTAACATCACGGTGTTCGATAATAAGTAGTTTCCGCCTCTTTTTTTCCTAACAATATGTCCAGCTCTTTTAAGCCATGCTCACAGCTTGGCTTAAAATAGGTTAATTGTTAGTTAAAAGTTTCAATTACGCAACTTAGACACTATACACACACGCCTATAAACGTTACTATATAAAATTACAGTTGCATATAACACAATTGTCTTCCTTCGCAATTTTAGAAAAAGTATATTACCCGAATGTTCTATTATAGACAAAGGTTTTTGGTAACTTTATAGTGGAAAAGTTTGGGAAAGTGAACATTAAGCATATCCCTTTTATTGATTTTATTGATATTAAATCATTTGTAGAAACATCGGAGATAACAAAACTTAGAATACGTGTTCTGAGGATTGAATCTAAATGTTTACGTCATATACAGTCGAACCTCGTTCAGTCGAAGTTGAAAGGACAAGACGAGGGTATTCGACATATCCGAGGTTCGACTCATCCTATGTCGACTGTGACGTCATAAAATTGGAATGCATGAAACATGGTATGAGATTTCTGTAAACTAGATATTCTTAACAGTGTGCCTTTTTTTTCATATGACTATTAATGATTGTGTACTCCATATTTTTGTGTGTATCGTTTCTCTATAAATAAAAATGTGAACAAATTGAACGTAGTTGATTCTTTACTAAGCAAATACATTATCAGGTTAGACTGTTTATAAAAAGGCCTCACTTAAAGAAAAAAAAAAGATAAAAAGATTTATGGAAAACCAGTCTAGCTTATACAATACAAGTTGCTTTAATTTGTAATAATATAATGATGTGGTGTGATTGCCAGTGAGACAACTCTCAACCAGAGACTAAATGACATGTAGACATGTTTACCTAAACTGTAATAGGTTTCATTGACTTTAATGTTGTTTCGGTGCCAATGTAATAGAGCAAGAGTTTGTTTTTTTTTCAATTTTTCATTCTCAATTTTTAAACAGTGATGCGATGAATAACGTATCCTTTTCTATTCAATTCTATACTAATAAGTTTCAAATTGTTAACTTAGAATAATATTGTAGTATAAATAATGAAACAGTATATTTTCTTTACATGTTGGTTAGAACAAGTTATTTTCGATCCAACGACTAGTTATTTGAAATAAGAGTGAATGATTTTAAATGAGTGCGTGTCTTTTTGCTCACCTAAAATAGATAAACAAATAATGATATGTAAGATTTGTTAACGTTGACTTCTCTTCAAGAAAGTCAAAAGCCAAAAGCATTGTGTTTTTTACATCAGTTTTGTCCGTTGCTATTATAAATGATTTGATTGTTGTTGTTTTTTTTAAATTTTTTTATTGAAATACATACGAGATATAAAACATATAGTCTTTAACATACTAGTAGCAATCCTATTCCTTTTTTCGTAGATATGTTAATAATTCAAGTATGCATATTCTTTTTTTTTTCTCCTACTCCTCCTATTATCTGAAAATATCTTCAGTCTTTGACTAATCCATAACAGCCCTACCACGGATTTCATAATGTGTTTAGGTGTACATTAAAAAAGAAATAAAAGAAACCCTATTAGTGTGATTTAACAAATTTGTCATTTGAAATTGGCAAAGTAATTTATTTTAATTTCTAGTTTACTTTATATATAAATAATGTAGACCTATTATTGAGAAAATCTCAAATATAACAATTTATCACATATTTTTTTTTTTATTAATATGTACTTTTTGTATGTCCACTAATAGTCGGAGTCGGTTATTTGTCCTCTGGCCAATATCCATATTTGACCTCAAATACATATATTGAGACCCCGAATTTAACTTCCGATAAAGTTGTCAATAAAAAAAACATATGTAATAATTATACCATTACATGGTATTTTCCATATTGGCCCTGGTATTAGCCCTCGAACTACGCACTCTGGCTTGATATGGGAATCTCGGAGTAAAACAAGGGCCAATATGGAAAATGCTATATAGTAATCTATAAATAACACACATTCTGGTGATAGCGATTGTTTGAATTTGCATATTGCAGAAAGATTGTACAATAATCAATCAAGAGAATATAAATCGCTTAAATTGAAATGGTTCCTATTTTATTCTTTATTTTTTTTTATCTCAATACAAGTTTAGGACCGGGCATTCTTTTAGTTGTCCAGCTGCTGACAAACAAAAGAAACGTATTGACCTACTAGATAGGTAATATATCCAATTCCTTTCATGTTATTGTCTCCGTTTCTTTTTGTCTTTAACATGTTTAACGTTATTTTTCTTGCGGATTGTCACTTTTATTGTTAACGTTTGAAATTGAAATGAAGTATTTATTTCATAGATTGTGTCTCAAATTAAGGCTAGATTGTCGGTTTCTGAACATTCACTAGTCTTCGATGACATTTTTCTGAGGGTTGTATCTTTATGACTACATATGATCTTCATTTTTTAATTGGAACAAAGACCTTATTCCATCCCGTTTGTTCCAATCTAATGGCTCAGAATCTAAATAAAAAACGTCGAAGAGTGATTTATCTGATGCCTTATTTCAAATTGCATCTAGGGCCTCGGTGGCCGAGTGGTCTAAGTATTTCAACTATTGTATCACTAGCCTATTCAGACTGAGGTTGTGAGTTCGAACCCCGCACGTGACAGGTGCTCTCGACTCCAGATTCAATCTTAGGTTACAAGGTTTGTCACTTTTCTTGCCGAATGTCGTTAGTTCTCTCTTGGCATTTCGGCTTCCTCCACCAACAAAACCCGACTGCTACAGAATATGCAGTAGTGTTTAAAGTGTTGATAAACACCAATCAATCAATCGATCAATCAAATTGCATCTCATTTTGTTAAATAAGAAAACGTAAATAACATGCTATTATAATAACATGTCAAATTTTGTAAATACTAGCATTTTCAATGCAATTCAAAAGCTAAAAGCAATATATTAAGACATTGCTTGTGTTTTTGCATCAGTTTTGTATGATACGACTGTTGTAAATCCTTTTTTGTTATGAAATGTCTACAACTTATTTAAGATCAGTATTAAGAAATGATTACAACTTATGAAAAACAAATTCTATAACAAATCGTAGCAATCCTTTCGGGGATATGTCTATTACAATTACATATATTTTTCTAGGCCTTCCTATCATTTAAAAAAATCGAGTCTCATGAACAAACTCATAACAGCGCTGTCACGCATTTTATGGTGTGATCAGGTGTACATTTATAAGACAAATAAAAGACACTCGAGGGTTAACCTTTGGTGTGATTAAATAAATTTGTTAAAAAAAACATTTTATGTAATTTTTCTTTTTCTTGAAAATATATCAGAATTGATTTAGAGATAAACGAACTTACATTAAAGTAACGCCGGGGGAAAAGGATCAATTTCCAATAACATATTGCGAAAAAGTAATTAAGAGAACAAAAAACTGATTAAAATACTTCAAGTAATCATTATAATAAACATCAAAATGTAACAACCATTTAGGTAATAACAATTTTATAGATCTGTATACTGGAAGAACGTTTTGTAATGAATGAAACAGGACATTTTAATTGAGGGAACAGACATTAAAAAAAAAAAAAAAAAAAAACAAACTATCAAGCTAAGCAAGACACACAAAAAAAACCATAGAAGTTGTATGTTGATCTCTAGGTATATTTATTTTTTTGTCTGTGTTGGTGTGCTTTCGCATTTAAAACTTGAAGAAGATACTTATGGGCAAACATAAACTACAAGTCGAATGACAACAGATTTTAGTATGGCAAAAGCAGAACAACGAAAAGACGAGCAATAACCTCTTAAAACCACCACACAGAAACCTAAACATTGTGCAATACTAACTAATGTGTCCGGATAAGTAAGCAGTGTCTGATCCACTAAAATCATCCGTCGTGTTATTTACTGCAAGAATAAAGTCGATGATAATTTGCAATTAGTGATGCAACAAAAGAGAAAAAGATGACGTATATTCCATATCTTATGATATTCATAAACAAACAAAAAACAAGAAAATTCAAAACGTTAATTTACGCCCTTCCATCCAAAAGCCTTTTTTTTAAATATATTTATAAGCCAATGACACACGCATGACATAAAAAACTCTATAAATCTAAACTACAGCTTTAACATCAGAGCGCAATCAACATAGATAACACGGAAATTGCTGACACAGACTTAGAAGCAAGTTTCCGTCTCAAATTTTAGTAAATCCATTTTCAAGCAAATAATACATTATGTTTATGTAACATTTTGTTCAACAAATCGACTACCTCTTTAAAGCACAAACATAAGCTTTGTTCCCCAACCCTCCATTTTTGAATATAACTATATTTTAACTAAATTAAGGCGACAGTAGTTTACCGATGTTCAAATATTAATTTGTATTAATTCTTAAACAAAGATTTTGTAAGGTAGATAATTCTTTGTATTACAAACCTGTTTTCAATTTATTGGTCAGAAGCAAATCACTATTACTGAGGAAAACCGAAGTAGCTAATTTTTATTGTGAAGTATACTACTACTAATTAGGGATCACTGTAAGCGTATAACCTATCAAGAAGTTAGCCTTATTACATAAAAAAAAAAATGATTAGAAATATGTTAACCCATGGATAAAAACAACTGATTTAAAGGTATTAAAGCCTGGTTAGAAAGGCATGTTCACATAATAAAAAAAAATCACCAAAGATTCCGGGCTTACAATTTTGTTCGCCAGAAGCGTAAAAAAATAAATAATACTAATATATCAAATATGGTTGACATTTGACATAAATTAATCGAGAAAAATCACCTCATCCAATCACAAAATTAATGCTCACCAATAAACTATGGAAACGAAAGTTAGGTCTGTGTTCCCTGTCAAATTGACACGTACACTTAAAATATGTTTTGTAAATCAAATATAGTTGATTCATTAATCATACATGTAGTAACTGAAAAAAATTAACACGGTCAAGAAAGGTTGAAATGAATTACTAAAAATGAAGTCATGGTAAAGATATAAGATGCATTACAATGATTCTACAAATGAGAAATTTTAAAGAAACAATGTCTTTTGTAGATTATGGACAGCGATCTATACATTAGCAACCGCTTGAAAGATGACTTGGTCTGGAAATATTCTACAGCTTGAAGTCACAGATGAATACGAATATCTTCCAGTTGTCGAAGTCTCTATAACGTTTTTTGTTGTTGTTTCGATTGTAACTTCACCGAAAGATTGTATACTGTGGTCAGTCATTTGTTCATTAAAAAGAAAGCAATAAACCCTGGAGTCACTATTGGTGTGATTTAATAAATTTGTCAATTGAAATTCACAAATTAGTTTATTGTTGTTGTTAAAATATATCATCAGAATTGAAATAATATATCAAAAAACCACGATAGTGAAATATTTGCTGAAAGGGTAAAGGCCTCGGTGGCCGAGTGGTCTAATTAGTCGAACTACTGTATCATTAGCTTGTCAACACTGAGGTTGTGACTACGAATCCGGCACGTTGCAGTTGCATTCGATTCCAATATTTAATTGACTAGGATTGGCAGTTTTCCTACCGAAGGTTGATGGTTCTCTCCGGGCACTTCGGCTTCCTCCACCAATAAAAACTGACCGCCACGAAATAGCACAATAGGGCTGAAAGTGGCGTTAAACACGAATTAATCAATCTGAAATGGTAAAAGGGAAAACCTCTAGTTAGGAAAGCCTACGACTCATTTAAGATTTTTGTTATGAAATGATAACGACAAGTACAATAAAATTATTTTAAAAAATTCTAGCAATCCCTACGGTGGTATGTTTATTACAATTTTGTTTTTCTAGTCTTTCTATTATTCAAATAAGAATCTCCAGTCTCATTACAGTACTGTCACACATTTTACAATGTGATCAGATGAACATAAATAAAAGAAATAAACGATACTCCAGAGTCAATCTTTGGTGTGATTTAACAAATTTTTCATTTAAAATTGATATAAATATTTTTTGTAATTTCATTTTCCTTGCATGTTTTCAGAATTGATATATAGATGATTTAAACAACATTATAGAAATATCACCTAATTATAAATACGGATAAAAATTACAGACTTAATTTATGTTAGAATTATGATAAGAAAAACCAAAAGAAGGATGAATGAAATACTTAAGGTAGCCATTATGAAGAACATCAAAATGAAACACTCATTCAGGTTATAACAATTGTATAGATCTGTTTAATTGGCGAACATTTTGAAATGAATGAAACAGAATATTTAAATTGTTTAAATGAGGGGGAAGACAACAAAACAAACAAACTAAATTAAGGAGGTTCGCTTGTCATGTTTTGGGATTTTTGTCAGATTTTCGGAATCCTCTGGTTTTATCCATTTGAATGCCTTAAAAAATTTGCCCATTGACCCCTATTTTTCTTTTTATAAATCTTTTACATGTATAATTATAAGCCATCTGTAAAAGTCTTATAAAATCTGTTATTTTTTAATAGTTTTTTAGAACTTAAACTTGTCAATGATAAAGCTATGAAAAATCAAGAGAGAACATTTTCCCGCCAAAATTTCAATGGCTAATATCTCAAAAACAAGCACATTGACCTATATATATTTTTTGTTCTTTTGGTTCCTTTATGAGTCCCCTATCAATGTATACTAGTGTTATGAAAAGCTTTAATTTTGAAACTGAGTAGCGAACATCCTTAAGGCAAAAGTAGTTTATTGATGTTCCTATCTCGTAAAGATCGATTGGGTAGAGACAAATCAAGGTAACAAACAAAACATGAGGGAACCCAAGAGGAGCGAGACCGTTTGCGTCGAAAGAGTAAGAGTCTCCTGATGTACGTGCATCATCTGACATCACATTCAGTCAAAATGTTACATTCGGGAATAG
Source organism: Mytilus coruscus (assembly GCA_017311375.1). Lineage (NCBI taxonomy): Eukaryota > Metazoa > Mollusca > Bivalvia > Mytilida > Mytilidae > Mytilus > Mytilus coruscus. The sequence goes on from CM029601.1 coordinate 46,559,460, forward strand.
GACAATGAAGTAATTAGTTATGATGTAATTGGAAGAGACGAACAACAGCCGTAAAAACCAATACACAAAATCTTTAATATTGTGCAATACTAACTGAAGTGCTCCGAAAGGGTAAGCAGTTTCTTCTCCACTTGAAGCATCCATCTTGTTTTTGTTGCAACTTTAGAGTCGATAATAAGTTGCAATTAGTGATGTCACAAAAGAGGAAAATGTGACGTTTAATAGATATCTTCAATCATATTCATTTAAAAGCATAAACAAACAAGAAAAAAAAAAAAAAAAAAAAAAAGAGACATCCTCTCTCAAAACAGCTCCCCCCGAAAAAAAATATATAAGACAATCACGCTGTTATAAACACAAAAACCAATAACACTTTTTTTTATTAAGTTTTTAATCTTACAGCTTGAAAGTCAAAGTGCAGTCCATATAGAAAACATGGAAATTACTGAATATAAAGCCATGGTATGGATACAGGACGGATTCATTACAATGATTCTACAGATCAAATACAGTTTTGCATTACTGTTCGTGAAAAATGAAGTAATGACAAAAACATAAAAGTCGATTGAAGAAATTTGAATTGTCCGGTAAACCTTGCAGGTAGATAGAAATGTCAACTTGGAACTAAGAAATGTCAAGTTGGGAGTGACAAATGTTAAGACTTGAACTGGAACTGAAAATGTAAAGTTGGAAGTCAGGAATATGTTGCGCAGTCTTTTTTTTTTTTTTTTATTTAGTGTCTTGTAGACTGTAGTTTGTCTTTTCGTCTTTGCTCGTTTTTTTCAATGGAATTGTCGATTTGTCTTCGACTTATGATTTTCTATTTTTACTTTGGTGTTTTCTGCTTCTTTTATATAACAACTTTTGATAAGCTACCAAGTAGAATGTTCATGAAAACTTATCAAAGCAATATGAAATGAGATCAGATGGCCACTGTAAATGATAAAATAAATACCGGTAATCCTTATTAAAAGACAGGAAAACAAATTGAGGTATTAGTAAACACTATTCTCCAATATGGTCTATATAGAACAACTTAAAACTTAAAAACGTTCAACACGATAAATATTCTACAATAAATCCCACTTGTACTGTAAAAAGATGAAGCTGCATTTTTTCTCTCCAAAATATGATACCTGCATCCTTGCTGTAAAAGCTTTTCAGTAATGAAAATATTATATCTACTGAAATCTGATATGTAACTACATAAGCAGATATAGCGATATATCCACATAGTCTGTAACAGTGTATGGTTGAGAACACGTTTCTTAATTGGCTTGCTGAAACTCTGACATCAACATTTCAAAACCGAAAACATAATGGGTTAAAGCAGCAACATTGCTGATAGAATATAGTGTTCTTAATTACTATGCCATTTTGGCATATTTTTCTTAGCATAACTAGATTACCTGTTGTTTTTGTTGGTTTTATTATTGTTCTCATTCTTAAAATAAAACATAGTAATTGCAAGTGTCTCGTAACGTAATGTAAACAACACTTTTAATCAAATTCAGAGAAAACATGACATCTTGAAAGCAACTAACATGTACACCCCCATGAAACATATAGTCTAACCAGTACAGACCACTGTTTCTTTTTTTTTTATTTGTAATACATTTTTCAGGTAATACATTTTAATATGAATTCCCGTTTTTTACTTTACAACTTTGCAGGTGGAAACAAAATTGAAGAGAAAGAGGCATGCATAGGTTAAAATGGAATCATTGTTCAACTCAATGAATGTAGCTTTAATTAAAGTAATGATATTAACTTATTAATTCAAAAGATCAGGCAAGTTTTAAATAAACATATTTTCTCGACAATCATTCGATGATAACTATATGAAAGTCTATAAACACTGTTCTAAGAAAAAAGAAAAATGTGCATCAAGTGTATGTTCAAAATGAGCTGAAGTAATGGTAGCGCATGACATCAATTTATGATAATGACATTTAAGTACAAATAACGAATGATAAATACAAACAAAGTCAACAACTTTATTTGTCTATGCCTACAACAAAGTTAAGATGGTAATTTTTGAATACAGCGGAATTTCAAACTAAACCTGATCGCTGCTTCAGTCGGAATATGTAAACGGTTTTCCTTGACTGAAAAACAAAAACTATTTGTGTTAACATCAAAAGTTTGTTAATAAAAGAGATCGGTAGGTTATAAAGTAGTTAAATTTTGTTCAATAAAAGTAGATTGTTGTCATGGAAACTAACCATATATAAACAATATTTCACAAGTTCAGTCTCCAAACGTTAAAATTACTGAAAGAAACATCTAAATGCATGGTACTTTTTAAACTTTAAACACGCTAGAAATAAGTTAAAAGGCACAAAAATATGCTCACGACAAATGACATGCTTTTTCGCACCATTTGGCAAGTTGTCTTTGGGATTAACCATTCGTATGTCACGCACACGAGATGAATATAGAACTGATAAAAATAGAATAGTATTCGTAAAATTGTAAAAATGAAACATTTTCACATGACGATTTAGATTGAAAAAGGGTAACTAATTGTAATTTCAAAAGAGAAAAGAGAAAATAAAGTAACATTTTATTTGCGAATTTATCACGCATTTTTCTCCGTTTTGTTTTTCGTTTATTGTTTTGTACATGAATCAGGCCGTTCGCTTTTTCGTCTGAATTATTTTACATTTTTGTCATTTGGGGGCCTGTTAAAGCTTATTATACGACATTGGTTTTGATTATTAGCGAAGGCCATACGATGACTATAGTTGCTAACATATACGTCCTTTTGGTCTCTGGTAGATAGTTGTCTTATTGGAAGGCAAACCACATATGTTCATTGTTTATATTATACTTTAAGCACATGACTGTAATAAAATACGAAAGTTACTGTATTAGAAATAACAGAGACCGTTTTGTAATGATTGTCGGTCATACAATGTGTCAATTTCCGAAACTAGATCGAGGTATATGGACAACCATATTTGGGAGTTAAAATTTGTTATTCCCTTACTTATCATTTCAAACTAGAGCATCCATTAACCCTGTTTTGTTTTTATTTTGGTATAATGGCTTCTTATTGTATTTTCTGGTGCTTTTTCTTTTTTGAATAAAAAAAAATACTAGGGAAATGTCAATCAAACTTTGATTTGTAGGTGATTCTGTTTAATTGTCTTCTATAAAATTTGTTTTGATATTGATGAATCTTTTGGATTTCCAATAAGACAGCTACAGTTTTTGATTGAAATAACTTGACTTACTTGAAGTAATCATTATACGATTGTTTCTTGTAAGGTCCTGTACTAGAAATGTATAAATCATTTTCTGTATATACTCATTTTGTGTACGTTCCCTATATGTGTTTTGCAATCAGATTAGTGGTAACTTTCAATGTTTTTGAGCTATAGAGTACAAAACGGTTGAAATTTTCACTTTAAATGATACATATTTTTCACTTTACAGTTCAAAGATCGCCATGCCATGAACTATGCGGATGTGAAATAAGACACTTTAATATTGAACCATTTTTGCAATATTACTCGGACTTTCTAATACAGAAATAAACTTTGTCAAAACCTAATAGCAGTTTGAAAGGGATTTCGGTTTGTTGCATATATTGACAGGTATATGTATATTGTACAATTACGATTTGATATAATAAACCTGACAAAGCATTGTGTTTGATAACTGTCCTATTTTTCTTCCAGCGTTCTTGAATGGAATTTACATGATGATTATTGTTAAAGTAAATCTCATTAATGATTGATAATACAGAAAAACGCGTTGAAAACGGCGAAAATTGTATTTTGTCTTGATTTATTGAGGAAAAACCATTTACAGATATAAACAAACGGGAGACAGATTTATTAAAGTTCTTCCAAACTTGATTACGAATGCCATATTCGACTCCATTGTAAAATTGTATTATTTTATTGTTATAATTTTTAATAATAAATACTGTTTAAACTAATTTTGACGACCCTTATACAGAAGCTAGAAAGAAGATATATTGATACTGTAACATCTTTTTCATGTAAGGGATAGTTTCACGTGATGGAAGTACTTTAACTAAATTTTTAAACATGGATTAAACTGACAATATCAACAAATTTAAAAGTACCATCGTAAATTATGTTGATGAATCGTGTAAAAAAAATGTTTCGTATTCTTCAATAAATTGACCAGATAGTTTTGCTGTCATATGTCTAATTTTTTCGCATATGAAACAATGCTACAATCCACAAACACAATTAAACAAATGGACCTAAATGTATTATATAGAAAACCTTAAAATGTTCTTGTCAGAAAAATGATACAAGGCGATAACGAAACATTAAATAAATCCTATTGTTTTGTCAAACTACTCGGCATTATGTCGACCTTTCCTGTACTATCGTTTATTCTGAGCATTCTTTCTGTTAATGGCTTTCCTATTATGTTTATGATTATTGTGTAGGCCAACTTTCTACACTGAATGCTTAATTTAACGGGTTAATTGTAATGACATAATGAAAGGATTGATAATGGAATAATATACATGACAAACAATCACGAAAGAACAATAATTCCTTTTGTAAGAACTGTTTACAACTAAATACCGAAAGTGCTATTACAGAACGCAATTGCTTGGATTACCAACTACTATAATTAATATTTCAAATGTTCATCTGCTAAGTTTGAAAAAATTTCCGTTATTAAAACCAAACAAAAATAATGCAGATTTAATTTTTTTTTTTTTTTTTAATAACAGTCCTTTTTCTCTATAAAGTACATACGTCATACATTTAATGAATTGATCTTATTTCTAACATTTTCTTTCATCGGCAATATATAACTATTTCATTTTAGAAAAAAATCATAGACGGTAGTTTTACTTGAAGTTTTAACTTATACGAATCTGTAATATGAATTTAAATTTGTGGTATACGTCAATGATTCAGCAACCCAACAAGAAAAAAAAAAGCCATGCAGATGTCAAAAACATTCTGCAAAAAATTGACAGGTGTCCATATAATATGTCAATAACACCAAATACACAAAAATAACAAGAAAAGCGACATAACAATGTTCCTTTCCTTTATTCAACACGCAAACATGTGGGGGTAAACTAGTTTTTTCAGATATTTACCCTCCCACTTTTTATCTCGATCACTGGAGTAGACTTGTACATAAAAGAACATACAATAAACTCATCATAGATACAAGACTTAACATTTCGTTCGCAAGACGCGCGTTTCGTCTTCAAAAGACTCATCAGTTACGCTCGAATCAAAAAAAATAAAACGGCCAAATAAAGTACGAAGTTAAAGAACATTAAGGACACAAAATGCCGAACGATTTGCCGAAAACAGCTAAGGTCATCTATCCATGTGGTCGAAAATCATTAGTATTTCGAAAAAAAATGTAAGTTTTATAAACAGTTAGTTAATGATTAAGACCATATCAATGTTCAATAGTAAGCATACTCAGTACAGGAAAATCACTCAACTCTAAAATAACGCAGTAATAGATAACAAACAAAAAATGATATAATATTTTCCAGTATCAAAGAATGCTCGCAGCTTCTATAAGCAAGTTCAAAGACCTTTTAAAAATGCTGATATGAACCAATACCGTCTCACACTTCACTCTAAAATAGGTTGTTATGAAAGATTTCATATGCGAACTTTATAAACAGTAAACGAAGACGCGATCGTGTGCAATACCCATAACAAACAGTATAGAAATATAATGAAGAAAACGAAATAAATATCATGCCATGCTTCAAAATATAAATTTGCGAGTTGTATTCATCCAAAAATATTTAACACAGTGACTAAACAACCGGAGCGGTTGATCAACAACAGTATAAATATAACCTTTATCAATAAGTCTATTGTAACTAAAAATGTGGACAGACACATTTTATCAATGTTGAACGTTTATTGTATGCTATTCGTTTTAATATCGAGCTTTTTGCTGTTACATATGTATTTGACTAACCAGGAAATGACAGAATAGAGCTCAATAAACTCTTACTACCTTGTTCAACAATAGAAACAGGTATACTGTAAAACATATTAAAAAAAGATTAAGAAGATTTCAAAGGGCAATAACAAAATATCGGTCGTAAAAAACAGATAGTAAAACAACACAAAGACAATCAACAGTCAACAAAACACGACACACAAGTGTTTTATATCGTGTTGCTTATAACAAGTAAAAGGCGATGATTTCTCAGTTAAACAATTTTGTTTTCAGGCTGTACAAAGAACATCCACCTCCATTATTGTCGACTCGCGGTAAATTCTGGAACTCGAAGCCACGTCAGAATAAAAAATATTTGCCTTTGATTGCGTCGTTTTTCGTACACTCCAAAATTAAGTTGTTTCGTATTTGTCTCCGTCCATCTGAACTGATGAGGCTTTTATCAACAAAAAAGGCTATGCAAAGAAAATTTTTAGCATAAGAAAAATAGGTTTAACAACTCGTGAGAACTGGATGTCGCTTGATTTAAACTCTCGTTATATAATTTAAACTTATCAAACGCTTCTTTTATTAGTATTGTGAACTAAATAATTCGACTTAACATTAAGCGATATTCTAACGCACTTTGAAACATATTAGCATAGGGCTTTCGTCAATACTTTGTACTCTTCCATGTCGTGTCAGATAAATATATGTACAATGTATATCCTGTAACAATAAAAGCCAACAGCGTTTCAATTAAATGACAATTTGACTTAATTATTCTTCAAAAGGCTGTTTTATTGCCTGCAGAGGACAATAATATTTACAGGCGCTATATCCATTAAGTAACAGTTACACAATATATTTATGTTATGTTTGTTGTCTGCGTAATACCAATTTGGAAACTTTACTTGTATGAAATAAGCAGTGCATATACTTTCTTTCATATACTTTCTTTCTTGATTTTTTTTACATTTATATAGAGTACAATGACATTTGAGTGAGAGAGCATTGAAACAAAATGATCCCAATTTGCATAAATGTTGCATTAATTTTCTATCAGACTGCATTTTTTATTGTTACTTTAAAGATAACTACATATTTTAGCATTATCGAAAATTCATGATTCAATAAGATGACAATCCTATTCTTTAAAGTGATATATTTTATCTTGTTGCAATGGGCGTGTGGCAATTTTAAAAATCATATAAGAGTCAAATTCTCATTTTAAGGAATTTTTCCGCATTTAATGTAAAATTAATTCTGACAACGGTCTAGACTTCTTTGACTTGATTAGAAATCTTAAAATAAATAATGTTTTAATAGTTGCAAACTGTTTTCTTTACTTTAGATGTTTGCAATTGTTTAAAATTCTTTCAGTCAATTCAATTTATTGCTAAAGTAACATAAACAAAACTGAATATAAAATTACCGACATCAGGTGTTTTCTGTTACTAAGAACTGCATATTCACCAATGAATGAAATAATTATCAAATACGAAACTATTGAATATATATTTTCAGTGTTGCAAATTGACAAAGACGTGTAGCAAATAGTCAACAAAAGAACCCCAGCCAAACACAGAAGACAAAGTCCCAAAACGGTCAAAGATATATTCAAATATTCGGCTTTGAGAGTTCCCGATGAAGCATGGAATTCATAAAGTGTTGTTTTCATTTTTATTTAGCGAGGATGCGTCTGTCCTTCTCTGATTTATAAACACTGATTCCCCTTAGTATCGTTGTTACCACTCAAGAAACCTGTTATATCGTAACAATTTGGTGTAGTTTGTTTTCTTTCCCAAAAGTGCAAGAACTATTCGTCTCTGCATATTTAGCAAACAATAATCAATCTAGTGTCGACATACGTTGCATTTTGATATTCAGCAGTAACAGCTTTAAAAGAAACCAGCTACTCGTTGTCCGGAGATCAATATCTATTACAATAATAAACAAAAGACAAAGACATGACATTCTCCAGCAGTATTTAAGTGTTGCTTGTCTTAAAATCACTTAATATATTGGACTCTTTGTAATATAAAAGTGCAACTTCAAAAGTAAGAGATATAAAAGGAGGTAAGATATATAAAAGGAGAGAAAATACCAATGGGGAAATTGAAATCAATAAGTCAAAGAAAAATGGGGAAAAAGCAACATTAAGTGTATTTATTATATGTATTAAGGTGATAATGTGGTGAATTATGGTAATTGAACTATAAATTCAAACAATGTACTGTAGGTAATATCTGATCAAAGGATTACACTTTTACATTGCTTTACTAGAGGAATCCTATAACTAAAATCGGTACGTAATCAATGCTTACGTGAAATATCAAATTAATGGCAATGCCACTTAAATAAAACAAACCAGTAATTAGTCTGTTGTGTCATGATGCATAAGAAAACGATTATTTTGATTAAAAGAGAAATGAAATTGCTTGGTCAATAAAGATTTTATGTACTCTTTACGATTAATTTATTTCCTGAATAGTATTGCATATTATTTCGACATCGATAAAACAAAAACACATAATCCAATGTTCAACTATTTAGGTAGAAAAAACGTAATCAGATGGTATCAGGAGAACAGAACCGTACGAGTATCACTTTAAAGACAAGAAATGATAAACCAAAACTTTTAAAACCCAAAATCAGTCTGAGACGAAAACGATTACGTCAAACGTGGCCTAATGGACAGCCTTTATCAAATGATGTATAGAACGTGTATTAAAATGCTATCCCACAAACACACACTTCAGCACGAGTATGTAAAGTTAACTTATGAGTTGGTTGACCGTTATGGAATATCTATTTCACAGATGACGACGGATATGTTCCAATTGTCGTCACCACAATCCCGTCCTCCTTTCCCCCGAATGTGACCCACCAATTTAGAGTTATCACCGGGTCTGTACTTACACGAGCAACGCGACGGGTGCCACATGTAGAGCAGAATCAGCTAACCATTCCGGAGCACCTAAGAACTGTTGTTTGTATTTTCGTCGTTTTCGTTTTTGCCATGATATTGTCAGTTTGTTTTCAATTTATGAGTTTGAATATCCCTTTGGTATCTTTTTCCTCTAATACTTGTATAAAACTTTAGTTGTAAGGATACATATTTACTGCCTCATAGACCTTGACACAAAATCTATGTATATGCATGTATGTACAAATGCCTAGCGTTAAGCTTAGGCTAATATTTACATCATCATTTTATTGGCTCAAATAACGAATCATGATAGTATCCCAGACCTCATTCAGTTCATTTCTTCTGTCACTAAATGAAACTTTTGAATGTTAATTGTTGCTATTTTTAGACATATATATATATATATATATATATATATATATATATATATATATAAACGCCTAAAATGTGTACACAACAACACCAATAACAAAAAAGGAACTATAAATGTAATTATTTATAAATATTTCGGATAACAGATATCCTTCATCAGTAAATATGATTGTGATGTTGAATGAATCATATATCAGTCTACTTAGATTAAATTATAACAATCTTGAAATTTATACAATAAAAAGTCAAACCGAACATCAGGTAAGACGCTTGCACAATTCTAAATTTGTGTTAAGCACGACATAGGTTATATGACTAATTACAACAGAGAGTTCAAATATATGCTTTAAATAAAAATAATAATGTGCGATATGAACTATCACAATTCTAAAGCTTTAACGGTGACGACAGTTATGATGTTACAAGAACGATTGCGTCAATAAGAATTTCAAATAAACAGCACTGAACGATCTAAATTTGTAAATATTTCAAATTTGACAACGGTAGAGTAGTTACAACAGAGTCTGCGTATTTAAACATCGCAAACAAACGGCCGTTAAAATATAATAATAAATTTTGACTAAGGTTAACTAGTTGAACGTGGCTTGGTACTTTTACATCCCTTAAAAATTAAACAATCATAACTGTCGTCACCGTTAAAGCTTTAGAATTATATTATATATATATACACTTATATATGATATATGATTGCGTTGGATAAAACCGCAATTTTATACGTGTGCATGCAAAACAAGTTTCTTGTTAGAGGGTCTAAATACAGCACAAACAACATTTCCCAAAAGACCAAAAAGCGAAAAAGTACTTAAACCCTGCTGACTGCCATTGGCGATTGCCAAATAAACGGATCACCGATGTAATAAATGGATCTTAATTAAAATTTAATACTAAACAGAAAACAATAAACTTGCGGAAAAGATGATATACCGAAAACAAAAGGTGCAAAGGTTTTTGTACACCATATCCGGATTTCGACAATTAATGTCTCTTCAGTGATGTTAGGAATCGAAACGGTATTTGGAAAGCCATATATATATATATATATATATACAAGTCTAAATTGAAAACAACGTTCAAACCTATGATTGCGTTGGATAAAACCGCAATTTTATACGTGTGCATGCAAAACAAATTTCTTGTTAGAGGGTCTAAATACAGCACAAACAACATTTTCCAAAAGACCAAAAAGTGAAAAGTATATTTTAACAAAACGCATTTGACTAACAGGTCATATATATATATATGTACTTCCTTTTCAATTCGCAAATTATCACGTTTACTCAGTCGGAAAGCTGACCCCGGTTTGACCCCATTTCTTAAAGCAACAATGGAAGTCATGTGATTACCATATATGGGCATTTTTACCAAAAAGTGAAGCCTGTTTTTGGAATTTGTAGTTTTGCATGAATTAAAACTAATTTGCTTTTAAGTGAACATTCTTGAGTATATAAGAAATATATTCATTCATTCAATTATGGATTAAACTAATTTTTCTCTCAAAATTTGTCTTCAAAGTCTAGGTGTTGACCAAAAAATCGGTCACTGGAAATTTAAATCGTAATTTTTTTCTTAACTTCTCGGGAAGCTATGCTGAATTTAAATTATGTTATGTAACATAACTTTGACTATGATATGTCAAATTTGTGCCACTAATACGCTGTAATACGCAAATGTGCCACTTCGATGTGTCGATATTTCTGACGAAGCAGGGCCGATAGTAATTTACAAGTTACGTCCCTTTGTTTGACACTCTCATGATCAAATAATATTAATAAAATAATAATAATAAGCACCATATGCTGTTATTTACATGAGGATATTATTAAAATAATTTTATTGAATATATTTTGATACTAAAGACATGTGCAAAAAAATTAGCGAAACACATTTTATCACTTTTCAGAACTCAGTCTCAGTGAAATACTCAAATAGGCCCTATGTCAGTATGTGCCATAATATTATTATTCCAAGAGTTAATTTAATATTTATATTTTGGTAAGTATTTATACTGCTGTAACCAAATTATTTCAACACAGAAATAAAGTTCTACTTTAATCATACAAGGGGTAGCCAAAATATTCATGAATAATGGATCAAGACAGGATTAAAATGATCAAATACAGGAACTCCTTTTCATTACTGATACACGTACCTGATCCTACCTTTTCATTTAAACTTAAACGAGACCATAATGAAAGTATTCTGAATGTAAATTCTTCATTATTTGAAATAAAAGGAAATTAGTTTGCAATTCTTGTATGAACAAACTAAATATAACAATAAATTTTGTCTCACTGATTCCATGCAGATCTATTCTAATGAATGGACTCAAATTATAAAAAAAGCACTAAACCAATAAATAAATGGTTCTAATCATGAACTTGAAAATAGATAAGAACAAAAAAGACTGGGTCTAATATTTTTCTTCTTCTATTTAATTTTTTTAACAATTATGCATTTTATATTTATATAAAAGTATTTCAGGGCAGATTCTGAGTGCTAAGTCAACAATATTATGTTTTAGATCACAAGTCATAAGTAAGTCACACTTCATGTCAGTATGAACATGCTTTGAATAAGAGTGATTAAAATGCTAGTCTGAAAGAGATTGTTTTAAGTTCATATTTAGGACAAGACTTTTCATTTACCTTTGGCAGTTTTGCAGGATTACTTCATCACAATTTTTTTATAATATTATAAACAATGAATGAGTTTTGTTAAGGTTGTGTAAAGACAGTATACGATTTCCTTACCTTGTTTTAGTTAAGTCAAACAATTCACTGACTTAAAGAGAATAATTAATCCAGTCAAATATTCACAGCTGAACTCGCCATTGCTTTTTCAAACAAATACACTAAATGTGTGTACATTATGTAAAGATGCAAGTTGACATCGATGTGTAAGATAAAAAAACTACAATGTCAAAAATGTCTTTCGTTTTGGAATTTAGTTCAAACAGGGTTTCCTAAGGGTGATAGAACGTTAGACTTGATTTTGTTTTAACTTTGAGATACTTATTACTATTTTTTATATAGTTTGTATATTCTTTGTTTATCTGGAAAAAAAGAAGAAAAAATAAAAGACAATTTCGCATAATTCTTAAACGACGATCAAAGGCATTACGTTATTTTTAAAAGACGGACAATTTATAACATGTTTAAGTATTATTTTCTTTGATAATATTAAGAACCATGCTTGAAAAATCGAAAGAAGTCCATTTCTGACCCTAATGGCAAGTAAGAAATAGAAAAGAAAAATTCCAAATTGGCGCCCAATTTTTTTCTCCGCGAAATTAACGCAATTTCAGAATGGCGGGTTTTAATATCAGTCCCATTGTTGTCTTAAGAAAGTAGCAACAACGGTCGTTTCTAAGGGCTTGCTTTCCGACTGTACTATGAAGATACTCTCCGAGATATCATCACTAAAAGAGCGATAACCGCTGTGAAAATTAATGGATGCAAAATCGAGACACGTTGGTGCAACAGAATTACCAAACAGTAATTCATTTACAATTAGGCGTTCACAAAACTTATTCTTTAGAAGTGATACATGAATATCGAATAAGAAATCTTATAATGATATGTTATAATATTTAAATCTGCATTTATTTTGGAAGTCAATAAGGCTTTCTTAAGCTTAAGGGCATATCCAACAGTTTCAATTTGAGACTTTGCTTGTATGAAATAAGCAGTGCATATACTTTCTTTCATACACCTTCTTTGATTTTTTACATTTATATAGAGTACAATGACATTGGAGTGAGAGCATTGAAACAAAATGATCCCAATTTGCATAAATTTTGCATTAATTTTCTATCAGACTGCAGTTTTTTGTTTTTTTTTAAACATAACTACATATTTCAGCATTATCGAAAATTCATGATTCAATAAGATGACAATCCTATTCTTTAAAATGATATATTTTATCTTGTTGCAATGGGCGTGTGGCAATTTTAAAATCATATAAGAGTCAAATTCTCATTTTAAAGAATTTTCCGCTTTTAATGTAAAATTAATTCTGACAACGGTCTAGACTTCAATGACTTGATTAGAAATCTTAAAATAAATAATGTTTTAATAGTTGCAAACTGTTTTCTTTACTTTAGATGTATGCAATTGTTTAAAATTCTTTCAGTCAATTCAATTTATTGCTAAAGTAACATAAACAAAACTGAATATAAAATTACCGACATCAGGTGTTTTCTGTTACTTTGAACTGCATATTCAACAATGAATGAAATAATTATCAATTACAAAACTATTGAATATATATTTTCAGTGTTGCAAATTGACAAAGACGTGTAGCAAATAGTCAACAAAAGAACCACAGCCAAACTCAGAAGACAAAGTCCCAAAACGGTCAAAGATATATTCAAATATTCGGCTTTGAGAGTTCCCGATGAAGCATGGAATTCATAAAGTGTTGTTTTCATTTTATTTAGCGAGGATGCGTCTGTCCTTCTCTGATTTATAAACATTGATTCCCCTTAGTATCGTTGTTACCACTCAAGAAACATGTTATATCGTAACAATTTGATGTATTGTTTGTTTTCTTTCCCAAAGTGCAAGAACTATTCGTCTCTGCATATAAAACAAACAATAATCAATCTAGTGTCGACATACGTTGCATTTTGATATTCAGCAGTAACAGCTTTTTAGTGGTACCAGCTACTCGTTGTCCGGAGATCAATATTTATTACAATAATAAACAAAAAGACAAGGAAATGACATTCTCCAGCAGCATTTAAGTGTTGCTTGTCTTAAAATCACTTAATATATTAGACTCTTTGTAATGGAAAAGTGCAACTTCAAAAGTAAGATATATAAAAAGGAAGGTAAGATATATAAAAAGGGAGAGAAGATACCGATGGGGAAATCGAAATCAATAAGTCAAAGAAAAAATTGGAAAACAGCAACATTAAGTGTATTTATTATATGTATTAAGGTGATAGTGTGGTGAATTATGGTATTTGAACTATTAATTAGACTGTAGGTAATATCTGATCAAAGGATTACACTTTTACATTGCTTTACTAGAGGAATCCTATAACTAAAATCGGTACGTAATCAATGCTTACGTGAAATATCAAATTAATGGCAATGCCACTTAAATAAAACAAACCAGTAATTAGTCTGTTGTGTCATGATGCATAAGAAAACGATTATTTTGATTAAAAGAGAAATGAAATTGCTTGGTCAATAAAGATTTTATGTACTCTTTACGATTAATTTATTTCCTGAATAGTATTGCATATTATTTCGACATCGATAAAACAAAAACACATAATCCAATGTTCAACTATTTAGGTAGAAAAAACGTAATCAGATGGTATCAGGAGAACAGAACCGTACGAGTATCACTTTAAAGACAAGAAATGATAAACCAAAACTTTTAAAACCCAAAATCAGTCTGAGACGAAAACGATTACGTCAAACTTGGCCTAATGAACAGCGCTTTATCAAATGATGTATAGAACGTGTATTAAATGCTATCCCACAAACACAAACTCCAGGACGAGTAAGTAAAGTTAACTTATGAGTTGCTTGACCGTTATGGAATATCTAATTCACAGATGACGACGGATATGTTCCAATTGTTGTCACCACAATCCCGTCCTCCTTTTCCCGAATGTGACTTACCAAATTAGACTTATCACCGGGTATGTACTTACACGAGCAACGCGACGGGTGCCACATTTGGAGCAGAATCTGCTTATTCCGGAGCACCTAAGAACTGTTGTTTGTATTTTCGTCGTTTTCGTTTTTGCCATGATATTGTCAGTTTGTTTTCGACTTATGAGTTTGAATATCCCTTTGGTATCGTTCGCCTCTAATACTTGTATAAAACTTTAGTTGTAAGGATACATATTTACTGCCTCATAGACCTTGAAACAAAATCTATGTATATGCATGTATGTACAAATGCACTAGCGTTTAGCATAGGCTAATATTTACATCATCATTCTATTGGCTCAAATTACGAATCATGATAGTATCCCAGACCTCATTTCAGTTCATTTTTTCTGTCACTAAATGAAACATATATATATATATATAAACGCCTAAAAGTGTACACAACAACACCAATAACAAAAAAGGAACTATAAATGTAATTATTTATAAATATTTCGGATAACAGATATCCTTCATCAGTAAATATGATTGTGATGTTGAATGAATCATATATCAGTCTACTTAGATTAAATTATAACAATCTTGAAATTTATACAATAAAAAGTCAAACCGAACATCAGGTAAGACGCTTGCACAATTCTAAATATGTGTTAAGCACGACATAGGTTATATGACTAATTACAACAGAGAGTTCAAATATATGCTTTAAATAAAAATAATAATGTGCGATATGAACTAGCACAATTCTAAAGCTTTAACGGTGACGACAGTTATGATGTTACAAGAACGATTGCGTCAATAAAATTTCAAATAAACAGCACTGAACGATCTAAATTTGTAAATATTTCAAATTTGACAACGGTAGAGTAGTTACAACAGAGTCTGCGTATTTAAACATCGCAAACAAACGGCCGTTAAAATATAATAATAAATTTTGACTAAGGTTAACTAGTTGAACGTGGCTTGTAATTTTACATCCCTTAAAAATTAAGCAATCATAACTGTCGTCACCGTTACTTAAGTTACGTTCGAACACGTGTACTAAAATGAATGCTGTCAAATATTGTATTATGTTGGAAGACAGTATACTCAAGCATTTTTAATTAAATGTATTATTTCAAAAAGGGTAGAACAGTACCCTCTTACATAAGTTCGAAGAAGTCGTTAAACACAATTAACCTTAGTTTACTTATTGAATATTTTGATAATTTGTCGTCCTGAATATGCAAGAAATATTTGCCACTGTACTATAAGTAAATATCTATCAATCAATTATCAATCAAGCACAGTCACAAATACAATCATATGCTTCAAAAATGGGTACTGCAGGATGTTAGAATACTTCGAAATATAGCAGTTGTGTAGATTTTGTTTGACAATTGAGTAAGCAACGCACTTCATTTTACATGACAATTTTAGAATAGTGAATAAAATAATAGTCTATGGTAAGTTACACTTTTTTATTAAATTTTATATTCTTCATCAAAGTCCTTTATACAAACAACATTGGATTCCAAATTTTTGTTTCAAAAACATCGCTTCATATGAGTCTTCTTTCTTTTCTTGCTGTTTTTGTAGAAATTCTATGAAAGTGTTGTAATCAAACCTAATATCATACAATGTGAACCAATATTGATTCGTAAAAACCCCAAATAATTACTCGAATACTTAAAGGACAAGCCAGAAGAATTTCATTGTACAATTGACTTTAAACTAAGAAGAGGCTGTTGGAACCATAGTTCTTAATGTGAAATGGACAGAAAAACCCAGCCACACAAATAATCAAAAGAGATTTATAAGTTATTATACAGTCTTTATTATTAAACAGATGTTTATACAATAGGTGAATCTCTAAATCTCCCCATTCTAAAAAAAACCATTAATAATGGTCCGTAACATAAACGCATACACGACGATCGTCGAATTCAAAAGTAATGGTAATCACAAAATTCATGTTCTCAATAGTGTAAAAATGTAAAGCTTATTTCTGAGTTTAATTTTATAAGACACACACGTTATATTTGTTTGATGGACGGATTGGAGTAATATCAAAATTACAAATATTATCATACAAGATATTCCATACAATAACAAAAATAGAAGACATATATATATTTGAGACAACAACAGCCATTATATAAACAGACTAAAATTATGTGACGTCTAAGGTCGAACAGCTGATTGATTAAGAGATCCTATTGGGTACTTCATGAACATGACGGGAACGTGTACTGGTCTTCACGTGAGTACTCTAAGTTCGGTTCCACTGATATTCGAATATCATTGCAAAATACAAACTCTTGAGGAATGGTTCTGTTAATAGAAACAGACAACCCAATTATTCAATAACAATAACTTCATTTTTGAATGAAGAACTTACAAACTGTTAGTAGCAGTTATGTATTGGAATCCTTGCTTCTTTAATTTTCAGCAATGATGCACAATTAGTAAGATATGTTAATGAAATAAACGAAATGAAAGAATATTGATATATAGATATACCTGAATATTATCAATTTTGTGAAACACATTCTACGTCGGATAAATGATGAATGGTACCATGTAGATCGACAAAAACTTGATACTGCAAACTTGCAGATATTACATTGTTGGGCTTCATTAACTCCTCTTTTTCTCGTATGTGACCTCCAGAATTTGTATATCACCAGGTTAGTACTAACATGAGCAACACGACTGGTACCACATGTGGAGCAGGATTCTACCTGAATATTATCAATTTTGCGAAACACATTCTTCATCGGATACATGATGAATGGTACCATGTAGATCGACCTCACATTGTTGGGCTTAATTAACTCCTTTTTTTTCGTATGTGACCTCTCGAATTTGTATATCACCAGGTTAGTACTAACATGAGCAACACGACTGGTACCACATGTGGAGCAGTATCTGGTTACCTTTCCCGAGCACCTGTGATCACACCCGAATTTAACTAGACTCAAGCTGGCAGCCACTTTTAGCAGCCAATCAAGACAGCAGCCACTTTTTTCCAGCAGCCAATTTTGATGATATGTCTAAAAACCAAAAAACTGTATAAGACTCAAACGTTCCAAATATCTCAAAATCTTAGTTAAATGTAATTTTACAGCGGAATTTGACAATTTCAGTCCGTTATAAATACCAATAATGATAGCAGTCACTTTTTGTTGGCAGTTGTAAGGAATCGTGTGATATATATAATTCCAACCAATTTGGAATCAATAAACAAGATGCAATGCACGATAGAAAAGTTACATACATGCTTTCCATAAACTCGGCATCCTCAAATATCAAGTATTTTCGCTGAAATCATTTTTAATATTTATTTATTTACATATGAAATGAAAACACTTTGATATACTTGTAATGGTTATCTATATTTCAATGTGAACAAGTATTTTCACAAAACTCCTGCGTGGACTATTTTGTACGGCATGCATCATTACCAACTCATTGAATTAAAACCGAAATTTTCCTTGTCAAATGTGCCAGTACAAATAATTGACATATAACTAAAACTGTGGTTAGACGGGCCCGGATCCACGAAAAATATTTAAGCGGGGAATAACCTAGGCCAACACCTTTAAAATGAGCTAGGTCTGGTTCGGAACTTTGCCGTACGGAGTTGTCGAGGAGTACCGAAAGCATGTGTAGTTAATACGAAAAGTACGTATAGGGAAAACTTTGAACCCCTGTGGTGGCCAGACGTATTTTTTTCTATAACAACAACTTTGAAAATCTACAAATACCGAATGGGCCTAACTCTCAAAAAAACCTTCCAGTGGGTCCTTCCCTAAGTTATTACCTTTCATTTGAGCCATGTCCGGTGGGGAACTTTGCCGTACATAGCTGGCGAGGCTAACCGAAAGAATGTTGGATGTACACGTATTTTTTCTCTTAACAGCAACTCTGAAACCCAACAATTCCCGAATGGGCCTAACTCCCCAAAACACATTTCAGTGGGGCATTTCCCAAGCTCTTACCTTTCATTTGAGCCATGTCCGGTGGCGAACTTTGTCTTGGGGAACTGTACATAAAACTGAAAAGTGTGCCTATACCCATAATTGATAGTTAACTCATACTTTGAACGACCAGTGAAGTCATCATGTGCATTTTCCAACCCAGGTCTTCATATGTGTTGAAGATATGGATAATAGTTTTCAATCTAACCACCTGTGGTCAAAAACTTTGCAGTAGGGAAATGGGAGGATAGCGATTCCTGCCACCACCGCTGTGCTGCAAAATGAAAAATTGGTTATATTGTTGTGAGTTTCTGGTGCACTTTCCACCCAGGCATTATTATGAATAAAAGGGGCTTGGACAAGCTTTCAATTCAACTAGTTGTATGTTAATCTTACCAGTAGGACACTGTATACAAAGACTGAAAATAGTGAGACGAATGTACGGTGGACATTTCAACTATTAAAAAAGAAAAAAAGTAACATAAACTTTGAACCCCTCCAATCCCTAGTAGTTTCTAAGTTGGTGTACATTTTCTCGCAATGTCTCTGCAAGCATGACCAGCTCTGTACGGCAAATTTAGTCACCGTACATGGCACAACTGAAAGGTAATAAATCAGATCAAGGCCCACGGAAATATATTTTTTGGGGGTTAGAACCTTCTGGGAAATTGATGTGGGTCAAACTTGGTGATAAATTTATTTTTCACGTGTCCACCGTTCATTTTTTCGGCAATCTTCAAAAGGAAATAAAAGGTAATAAATCAGAGCAGGGCCAAATGAAATTCTTTTTCGGGGGTTAGAACCTTCTGGGTGTCGTGAAAATGGGCCAAAAGACTTTAGAACATTAAGCTATGTAATTGTTTCCCATAATTTCCCGCACTATTGCAATGTAACGTAGCGCTATTGTTACTTATCGCACCGCGGGTAATTTATTACGTTGTGATTGGTTCAACACCGTCACGTGGTGACCCCCTTTAGATCCGTAGGGGTTAGTAAATTTTATAGTGGGTTCATGACGTCTCGTCTACTGTTAATGGTGACGTCATCTATTGATGTTGTTGTATTTCATTGTTTATTTTTCTACAAAACACTGCAGAAAAAGTCTCCCGTGCGATAAATTCGTTATACAAAAAAATACGTCTCCCCTTACACTCTTTCGGTAAGCCTCGCCAGCTTCGTACGGCAAAGTTCGCTACCGGACATGGCTCAAATAAAAGGTAATAACTTAGGGAAGGACCCACTGGAAGGTTTTTTTGGGAGTTAACGTGAGGGTACCCAAATTGCACCTATTTTGACAGTTTTTAACCTACGTTTATTTATGCTTCAGACAAAAGTTTTCATTATGTGTTTATTTTGTAGATGTATCATTACTTACTATATGGTTTCACCAATTTAATTTTGAATCCATATGGAATCATAGAAAATTGGTCTGAACTGACCTCCAAACCATCAATGATTCTGTAATGAGGAGTACCCAAATTGCATTCATGCTTAAATTCGCATCGTCAAAAGTCGAATAACAGAGCTTTTGTTTAATTTTTTCAAATATTTTGAACAATTGGATATTAGTCCATGCTTACTCTTCATTTTTTAAGAAATGGATACTTGTAACATATTGTATTTGCTAATTTTAAAAAGATGACGTTTTGATGACGTCGCATGGCGACGTTTCCGTACATTTTGCTTTTTCAGTAAACACTTCATCTGTTGATAAATACTGTGAACGTTTTGTGTATATCTAAATATTTTTACCTATGTTGAAAGACGTGCATAGTATCAAATCATAAAAATACAAATTGTTTAGTCTCTAGGAAATCTTGTAAGATTTCCGCTGCTATTTTTGCTGAAAAGGTGCAATTTGGGTACTCGGTGCAATTTGGGTACCGTGACGTTAGGCCAATTCGGTATTTGTAGATTTTCAAAGTTGTTGTTATAGGAAAAATACGTCTCCACCTTACACTCTTTCGGTAAGCATCGCCAGCTTCGTACGGCAAAGTTCCCCACCGGACCTAGCTCAAATGAAAGGTAATAACTTAGGAAGGACCCACTCGAAGGTTTTTTTGGGAGTTAGGCCCATTCGGTATTTGTAGATTTTCAAAGTTGTTGTTATAGAAAAAATACGTCTGGTCACCACAGAGTTTCAAAGTTTTCCTATACGTACTTTTCGTATTAACTACACATGCTTTCGGTACTCCTCGGCAACTCCCTACGGCAAAGTTCCGAACCAGACCTAGCTCATTTTAAAGGTGTTGACCTAGGTTATTCCCCGCTTAAATATTTTTCTGGGATCCGGGCCCGTCTAACCACAGTTTTAGTTATATGTCAATTATTTGTACTGGCACATTTGACAAGGAAAATTTCAGTTTTAATTCAATGAGTTGGTAATGATGCATGCCGTACAAAATAGTCCACGCAGGAGTTTTGTGAAAATACTTGTTCACATTAAAATATAGATAACCATTACAAGTATATCAAAGTGTTTTCATTTCATATGTACAAAAATAAATATTAAAAATGATTTCAGCGAAAATACTTGATATTTGAGGATGCCGAGTTTATGGAAAGCATGTATGTAACTTTTCTATCGTGCATTGCATCTTGTTTATTGATTCCAAATTGGTTGGAATTATATATATAACACGATTCCTTACAACTGCCAACAAAAAAGTGACTGCTTTCATTATTGGTATTTATAACGGGCTGAAATCCTTTGAGAATGACTACAATAAGATTTTGAGATATTTGGAACGTTTGAGTCTTATACAGTTTTTTGGTTTTTAGATATATTATCATCAAAATTGGTTGCTGGAAAAAAGTGGCTGGTATCTTGATTGGCTGCTAAAAGTGGCTGCCAGCTTGAGTCTAGTCCGAATTCATTTTTATTTTGTAGACTGTAATTTTTGTCATGTCGTTTTTCGATTTGCCATGTCATTGTCAGTTCATTTTCGACTTATAGGTTAGACTATCCTTTGGTAGCTTCTGCTTCTCTTTTAAAGACGAAGTATAACACATGTTTGGTGTTAGCCCTGTAAAACGTTAGGTTTTCCTATGGAGAATGTCTTTCGTAGAGTTTTTGCATATTGAGACGATTAATGTATTGATATGACTGCATGGTCAATATTAAAAACGTTTACGGCTGACAACATTTTATCTGCTAGCTATTTACATGCCACCAGACATCATTTTGTTTAGTTATAAAGCATATTTCTGTGTCATTTTGGTCTCTTGTGGACAGTTGTCTCATTGGCAATCATACCACATCTTCTTTTTATAGTATATAAATGTAGATACAGTCGACAAGAAAAGGAATCTCTCTACTAACGAAACTATATATATATTATTTGGCCGAGTATGTGGGGCGACGGAACAGTGCAGGCAGAGTTGCCAGGATGTCTAAAAACCATGGGTTTAAATCTCGCTGAGAAAAAGATAATAAAAAATAGCGGTACTGTAGTCAGTCATTGTTAGGCTATTTCAGTAGATACTAGGAGTACTGCGAGAATACCTTCCAAATAAAACAATGGCGAAGGAAACGCCCCCACACAAAGTTGACATTAGACGACTTAGGACGTTCTATTTAGACCCTGTTGGTTGTGTGCTCACGAAGGTTTTGATTCTTGGCTTACAATTGTACTTTCGGTCACGCGCGTACCTGCTAACGTTTTGTTCTAGAATTATGGGTTGTCTCTCAAACATTATATCACGCGTTCTTTTTTATTGTCATTATTCTTTTATCTGATTGCATTATTAGAATAAACAGCTGCGCCACGAGCGCATGATACGCCCGTCGTCTTGTGTGTGAAGTTTTATGCAATAATCATAAATAGTTTCTGAGATACGGCGCGACATGTGAAAACCCCTTTTTACAAAAACTCAATAACTCTGAAATAAAATTTTGAATAAAAAGTATACAGATCTTTAGATTAATATAACTAAGAAGTGTGTAAAGTTTTAAGCAATAATCATAAATCGTTTTTGAGATACGGCGCGACATGTTGTGAAACCCCCTTTTTACAAAAACTCAATTACTCTAAAATAAAATTTTGAATCATCACCAAAAGTATACAGATCTTTCGATTAATATAACTAAGAAGTGTGTAAAGTTTTAAGCAATAATCATAAATCGTGTTTGAGATACGGCGCGACATGTGAAAAAACACATCCCTGTTTTAGTTACAAAGTCCCGTAACTCAAAAAGTTTAAATCTTATTTTCACCAAAAAGTATACAGATCGTTTGACCATCATAAGAAACAACTATCTTAAGTTTCATGAAATTTGGATAAGTTGTTCTCAAGTTACGGTGCGATATGTTTACGAAGGACAGACGGACAGACGGACAGACGGACATTTGTATACCATAATACGTCCCGTCAAAATTTTGAAGGGCGTATAAAAACAAACGATATGGGTATCCATCCATGACACAAAATCAGTACATACACAGCAAAACACACAAAAATCAAAGAAACAGCGCTTTTAATGCTGTTTTTCATCTCAAAGCCACAGTGAGGCCTTCAACACGGAGCAAAACTACTATCACCTCACTGCAAGTTTAAGACGGACCCTCGCATTACAAGTTTATACACGTAAGATGAAGATGAATGCTGCATGCAAAGCTTACTATGGTTATACTTAAAGCGCACCTAGTATACAACTTTTCGGTATTTTATTACTAGTTCGTATGTCGGCTTTGTTTCTGGTAATACCATGTATTGATGATGGCTGTTTTTATCCGCTCGGTATATCTTACACGTATTCCTATTCAATACTGATGTTTTCTATTTTCTAGAAAGGTCATCTAAACGCTATTTAGAGGCAATCGAATGTGTATTTTTCATGTACTGATTTTTAATGCATGTTCTTTTGTTTACATATTGTTGGTCAACTGGTCGAGGTAAATAAGGGGAAGGTTGGTATCTAAATATGCATCTGCCCATCGCCAGTCAGGAATTGTTTCAATATCATTTCTTAATATATTTGCCATTTTGAAAAGTAAATGTTGATGTCAGTTATTAAAAGTCACTTTTAAATTTATTCGCATTTTTTTTTATATGTTTTAGATTTGTCTTTCTTACTAGATTTATGAGATTTGAACAATCGATGTTTCCTTAATTACGAATGCAGGCAATTTTGAGCTTGACATATTGTATAGATCCCTGACTTTTGTTTAATACCTCTGAATGTGTTTTTGTGTTTTGGGTTGATGTCAATGACGTATACCCAACATCGCCTTTTAAACATACCTGCAACCAATACATACCTGTAATATCCAATCCTGTGCTTCAGCTGCAGAAAAATCTCGTACACAGCCATCACGTCTCATATATACGTGACCTTTACTGTCAAAAAGTCTGTTGAGTTGTTTTCTCTTGTACACTGTGATTTTAATAACTTTACAATTGGCTAAAAAGATGAAATGCAATTTTCATAATCTGCTTCATGGAAATTTAGATAAAATAAATGTGAATCTTGTTGTAAGTTTGCAATATACTGACTTATACGATTAACTGCAATCATTGTTGCATCTTTGAAGAGGTAGGTAATATTTTTTTTCGAGATTAAATTTGTGAAATTATAACAAAAGGTATAGCAATTTAAAAAAAAATTACGTTCAAGTTAGACGTTCGTAATGTAATTTTGTTGTATTTCAGTAGAAACACTTTTTTTATACAAATGTTTAGCAATTTCAGGTAGATATATGGTTACCTGGATTTCTTTCGTCCGCCATCTAGATTTTGGAATATTGGACGACTGTTTGGATTTATAAATATGGAACACCGCTCTGTCGAAATGAGGCTATCAACATGAAACAAAACCTAATACCTTACTGCAGGGTGGTGTCCTTAATTTAAGCAGATTTATTTGCTAGATATCGATAACACAACAACCATGAATAGTAGTAAACAAATTCTAGGTAGTTCCAATAAATATAAACTATAACATGGATATATTTCTAATAAATACTGTCATAGCTTGCTCAACACTATGATTGAAACATACAAAACCTTTCTTTTTCCAGTAACAGTACAAACCTCTCCCTTTTTAATCCTCTGTTTAACCTACTTTGTATAAATTATTTAATTGCTTAAGTTGTGTAAGTCTTGAATATGCATAGCATATTTGCCACTGGACTTCGACTGAACAGCAACCAACCAATCATTTTGTATGTTAAGGAAATACGCAACACACTGAATAAGACTGGAAAGGAACTGTTTAACATTAGTACGATGAACAGTCATAATAAACACTGTAAATTTATAAGTAACCTTCTATTTTTCCACTGTTTTCCACTGGAACAAACTCTACTTGATAATCTTTATTATCCACCGGTGGTTTTATATCTCTGATGCTTTCGTCAATGTAACTTCGACGAATTTTGTCTTCATCCTCGTAATTAACACCAACAACATGTCCTCTATCTGACCAAGAACACACAAACAAATTAATAAAAAAGAAAATGCGCTCAGTAATATTTTTTCCTTGTAAATTGTCAAAAGACAATAATTTTTGTTACACTTAAACACGATATTCACTTTGATATATAAAACAAATACAGTATATGTAACTAAATTATTTTTCTGTATGGTATCGGTCTACATTAAATTTCGATATCGGCTATAACTGTTTCATTTAACATTTTAAATCATTCATTTAGATATTCTCATGTTCACTTGAAAAGAAAACTGCTGCAAAATTATTTCTTGTTCATCACTTGAGATTTTAGTGTAGTGACAAATCTTGTTGAACTCATGTACGAACATGAAATTGATTTGTAATTGATTTAGAAAACGATTTATTTGAATGAGAAAGGTTAACGGTACCAACGGGATAGTCGAAAACAAGCTGACAATGTCATGGCAAAAAAAAGTAAAACGACTGAAAAACAAATAGCAGAAAACAAAACACAACATAGAAAACTAAAGACTAAGCAATACGAACCTCACCAAAACTCGGGCGTGTCCAAAATGTTTAACAGATCCTGTCCCGCATGTGACACCTGTCATTTACTTATAAATAATATCAAGTGATAAGGTATCACACAGTAGCTGATCGCTTATTCACTCTTATCTAACCCTAAGACATCGCCAAATTCATTTACCATCGTTCAAGTAGAGTCTCTAACCCTGAAAATTGACCGAATGTCAAATTTTGAAATTGAAACATTTTTTTAATGACAAAGGATAGACAAGTCTTTACCGGTATAAACAATACAGACATTGAAAAATTAAAAAGCACTAAGATATATATCTGGAACATTTATATTCAAAGTACTATGGCATAAATTCCTTAAAAGTTGACATTGTTTTTCTCGAACTATTTTCCTGCTGGTTGTCTTTATCATTTTACATCAATTTTTGTCACAACCATGTTCGTGGAAGTAGAATGAATGTAAAAATAAGGAGATGATACCAAGGGGCGATCGTTAAAGCGTTTCTTTCAATGAAAGTTAAACTAATTCGGTCAATCTCTATTAAAGTTTAGTCTGAGAAATACTTGTGTAAAAGAGTTGAGAAATCAAACATCACAAAGCACTTCACAGAAGAGTCAAGATGTTAAGCAACACAAACCCTATTACAAATCTGTTGGGGAGCCTAGGTGTTCCGAAAGTAAAATCGCTGTGTTAAATCCCGTTCTGGGATGTCAAAATTCTAAAAAAGTGAGAAAAATATCCATGGTCTAAATGACACAAATACATATTATATAAGATTGATAAAGATATATAATTTTACACTGTACTAAGCAGTACAAATAATCCAATATGTAATAACATATAGAACGAAGGCTGACACTGACGAAGGCAATTTGTTGTGCTGAAATATTTGTCTTTCTTTACTATATTGTTTACAAGTCGTAAATAAGGTTGTTTAATTCTTATGACAGTGAAAAATAAAACCTAATCAATAAAGAGTGGAAAACAATGAAAGTTTAAATAATTTGAAGCGGTGCGTATCATTTTTTTTTTAAACCTACCATCCACACCAATGAACAGAGTTCCTTCGGTTCGACCGTTTAAATATGCACATACATATTTTGAAACATTTTCCCTCAAATTGTTTCTAACATAATCTCCTCCACCAAGTTTGAATTCCATTTGTCTAGTTTCCTTGCCTATGTGTTGACCTTTTCGATAGTATTTCGCGGGTAATTCCATTTCAACGTTAATGTCCACATACATATCTGCTATTCTCTGAAAGCTGAATCCGAGCGAGTTTCTGCTACTCCTGTCCTTTAAGCGATCTAATACATCGGAAACTTCGGTCGGAGATCTAAGACGAATTACAGCTGACCGCTGTTTATCTTTAGTCTTTATTTGTATACAGTTTCTTGAAGTTGAAATCTTCATGGAATTATTTAGAAGGTCAAATATGGCATCTGTCAAGTTAGAATCACTGATACTACTACTTTTAGAAAGATTGTTTATTATCACAATATGATTGCTGTTAGACATTTCTTGAAAACGATCCTTTTTCATCAAAAAGGCTTTGTTAAATGTGACAACCGTCTTTAGAGTTTAAATACATGGAGCAGTTCAAGTCCAACACTGGTAACAGTTTGTAAATTATATGTTCAACCTAAATTAAAATTTTAATTTAAATTTAACTTCCGGTTTTGGTTAACCTATATTAAAATGTAAAGCTTTGATATTCTATAGAAGGAGAAATTATTCGAAATCAACCAATCGTGCATATACAAATCTGTGTAATTGATTTCAATCAAAATCGAATATTTTGTTTAAATCTTTATTTGTTTATACAATGTAATTCTAATATTCTGAAGGTGCATGATACAAGCTTTACAACAATGTCTCAGATATTTAATAACACAATCCCTTACGAAATAATGTCAGGATTTGTTTTTTTATTTTAAAGACCTTATGAATCCCAAATATTCACAATTGATATTTTCTTTGAACTGGACATTATATTAAAAATCTGAGACACGGATATTGCCTATATTATTCTTTATAAGAGAATAAACATTTCCATATTACGTGTATCTCTTTTGTGGACAATGCTAATTTTAGAATAAGATTGGTCTATTTTTTTCAATTTTCATCCAAATATGGCCATTTAGAAAGATGCAGGCAACGGTTTAAGACCTCTCCAATTGTGTGATGAATATTTTAACGTAATTTATTTTTTAAAATGTATATTACAACAAATATTTATACTAAATATTTCCTTACATTCAGATTGATATAGTCGAGTGTTTGTTTTTTTTTTTCAGTTTCTTTAAACTTTCCTTTTTTTAAATTTACCTTAGAGCTTGATATAATCTTGAAGGAAAATCTTCAAAAAAAACATTCTTCGCGCTGTCTGAGAAATGAAATAAATAAGGTCGAAGTATCATTTAAATGTATATTGAGTCTCCTCCTAAAAGGGGTATTAGCTGTCAAATTCATGTTCACCGATTTGAATCAAATTCTCATATTTGATTTATAACATACTAAAACGTATATCCAATAACAATAAGTCTGAAATAAACAGTAAACAATGCATGTACTCGATAATATATATCAGCATTTCGTGTATATTTTAGTCTAGACGCCATCTAATTAACCATCGAGATGACCTCCGAAGACTGCCGACGGTGACATAACCCGATATAAACGTAAACATAAATATAAATATATAGCGACCTCGTGCAATTGGACCTTTCTAGGTCTGTTTGATTTCGTGTTATAGGCTGAAAAATAAGCTAATCATCGTTTTTACCTGTATAAGAATGATTTTTTGTGGATCGAATCAGTCAACGAAATGGTTCACCTTTGTTTCACTTTCAGTGTTGACATTCTTTTCCTTTTAATGGCTGAACACGACTAATACATGCGTAACCAATCTCTAGCTAATGGGCTAAATTAAAGGTCACATGAATACAGATTCAATGAGGTCAAATTATTCACTTGCAAGTGAATAATTCATCAGCGATGTTTCTTTGCTTATTTTGACAAAATTGAACCAAATTGACTGCTGAAAGCGAAATTATTATTTCATTGTTTCACTTTTATTAATGATTGAACAAAAAAATCTTATTCTTATTTTTTTCATATCTCGTATCTAATGTCCTTTTAATTGCATTCAAGAATAATTAAAAGGAAAAAAAAAACCAAACTTTTATCAAAACAATGTAACAATGTTTTTGATACGTTTTAAAACCCCGTTTTACAAGAAAATCAACGTCTGTGTCATACTATTTACTTTTCGAATGCACATATATTGTTTACATATTTTAACCGGATCAATGACCATAACTGGATACCTCGTTGAGGAGTGTACCCAAAGACTTCCAATAATAGATCGGCATTTATAGTGTGTACGATTGTATGGAAATATAAAAGTCTTAACTTTGTTTCAAAATATAATTCCTGGTCGGGCATACATGTAGTACATTTAAAAAACAATTGGTCAAGAAAATTATAATTTTTATGTTATAAAAATAAGGAGATGAGGTATGATTTCCAATGAGACAACTATCTACCAAATTTAAATTAAGTGGATGTAAGCAATTATAGGCAACCGTACGGCCTTCAAAAATGAGAAAACCCCATACCGTATTGTCGGCTATAAAAGGCCCCGACATGAAAAATATGAAACAATTCAATTGAGAAAACTAACGGCCTAATTTATAACAAAACAATTTACGAATAACAAATATGACAGACATGAACCAACGACAACCACTAAACTACAGGTTCCTAACTTTGGACAGGCACATAAAGAATGTGGCGGGATTAAACATGTTTGTGAGCGCCCGAACCTCCCCTAACCTGGGACAGTGGTGTAACAGAACAACATAAGAACAAACTATAAAAATCAGTTGAAAAAGTCTTAACTCATCAGATCGATACAACGCAGAAAACATCAAACATAAACACAGACCGGACAGGGGTGGCAGGGTATTTATCCATCCCTCATCCCTAACAACAAAAAGGACACTAAGTACAGATCTTAGAGTACTCGCAGTTACTGACAGCTAGTTCAAAGCCAATAACAACTGATAAAAAAAATCATATATCTAAGACTAAAATATCAATCAGTACTTATCCAACATCTAATGGGTTAAGTGTAAAGATGTCATTAACAGTCAGAGAAAAAAACAAGACCTTAATCCACTTTCCCATATTATATTTCACCTGTGATCAATGTATCTCTATTTTCAGCAAAGTTTAATCATTCAAATTGTATAATAAACAGCTGATCAGTATACACATACTTAATTTAATTTGGTCTGCTTCTAATTTTTTCGGATTTGACCATACTTTAGGGGCTTTTGGTTTTACCAGCTCTTTAATGTTTGTATTATGTTTTGATTTTCAAATATGTTGGTCTCGAGCATCACGTATGGGGCACTAGTAAGGTTGTCGAAATGTGCATCTGATTCAGTACAAAAGAACCGTTATTGTTATTCTAAGTTGCCCTCAATAGTGAATGCGAGAAAAAATAAATATTCTGAAGTAGTGCAACGTTTAAATTTATAAATTAAAAATTGGTGCGTGAAAAATAACTTTTCAAATTTCACCTGCTGATGTGACTACTAACGCAATTTATCTATCTCATTTTATACAATTGATTATTTCTTCCTCTGACCTGGAAGCTGCGTTTTATATGCAGCATTTAATGGGCAAATAATTTCAATGTATTTCATGTTTATTTGTAATGACAATTAGTAGCGCTACAGGTGGAAATAAACTCATTATAGATACAAGGATCGAAATTTTGTACGTCAGACGCGCGTTTCGTCTACAAAAGACTCACCAGTGACGCTCGAATCAAAAAAGTTAAAAAGGCCAAATGAAGTACGAAGTTGAAGAGCATTGAAGACCCAAAATTCCTAAAGGTTTTGTCAAATACTGCCAATGTAATCTATTCCTACGGTAGAAAATCCTTAGTATTTCGGAAATCCAAAGTTTTGTAAACAGTTAATTTATAATTATGACTATATCAATGATAATTCATGTCAACACAGAAGTTGTAGAGCATTCAGGACCCAAAATTCCTAAAAGTTTTGCCAAATACAGACAAGAAAATCTATTCATACGGTAGAAAATTCTTAGTATTCTAGAAATCCAAAGTTTTGGAAACAGTTAATTTATAATTATGACCATATCAATGATAATACATGTCAAAACAGAAGTGCTGACTACTGGGCTGGTGATACCCTAGGGAGAAAAACTCCACCAGCAGTGGCATCGACCCAGTGGTTGTAAATAAACTCATAATAGATACAAGATTGAAAAAGTATTTACACTCCAAGCGAGTATTTTGAAGGGGAGACAATAGCAATCCGCTGTTACAATTGTAATGAGGAAGGTCACTAGGCCTACCAGTGTCACAGGAAAGAAGATTTCTCCAAGGGAAGCAGCAGCAGTTAAGTACCAGTTTTATAGTTTACACGAGCAAGATTATAAATATGAAAATTCGCACCATAATATAAATTCATTTTTGTTGGTTGCTTTTGCGAGAATTTTTCATGTTGGAAAGAAGTTTGAAGAGCAAACGATGTTGTTCTCTACATAACTTCTAGTGGTTATCTATAATACTTTTTGAAAATTCTTCATCAGCTATTTTGAACAATAATATTTCTGCTTTTAATCATTCAGTATTCGTGGAGCGTGCCATTAATAAGCTTTTACAAACAGGGGCGGCTATTGAATGTAAGATTCCTTTAGTTATCAACACTAACCGTATCAGTTAACGCCTCAAGTAAAGAAAGGTTAATACTAGATTGAGGGCACGTCAATCAATTTATAGAAGAAGAAAAAAATAAGGTTGAGGGCGTATCGGACGGAGGCTTTACGATACACAATTAAAGACAGATATCTGATATAATTTGACTTAACAAGCGGTGATCATCATGTAAGCATAAATAAGGATCATCAGCCATATTTAAGGTTTGGTGAAAATTTCAGAACACAACCAATACTTTAAAAAATTTTCCGCACTCCGTTGTGTTATCTACAGCATCACACGTGTTTTAAAACGTTCTACGTCCTGTTGACAAGCATTAGCGTACCCATTGCCTTAGAGTTATAGGTAGAAAATCCTTAGTATTAAGAAAAAATCAAAGTTTTGTAAACAGTTAATTTATAATTATGACCATGCCCATGATAGTTCATGTCAACACTGAGGAACTGACTACTGGGCATAATTAATAACGTCGAGTGTCAAACAATGTAGTTTTCTTCGGAAAACGCCTGTACCAAGTATGACAGTTGTTTTCCTGTCGTTCCTTTGCTTGGTTTGGTCGAGCGTTTGGTTTGGCAGATTTGTGGATATAATTTTTTTTTTTATTTACCTTGGAGTTCGTTTTTTTGTTATAAACTTCGATTTTTTTGTTTCCTTAATTCACTAAAACGAAAGAGCATACATATATGTTTATGACGTATAAAGACGGTGGTTTTATTACTCTAAAAAAATGTGATCATTTCCAAATAACGGATTGTGCCTTGCAACTGATTGAGATTCTGTTGTGTACGTTTATGACGTATACAGACGGTGGTTTTATTACTCTAAAAAATGTGATCATTTCCAAATAAAGGATTGTGCCTTGCAACTGATTGAGATTCTGTTGTGTACTGGAGGAATAGTTACTGGTATCCAACCAAATACTGTTCTTTTGATATCTGAATATTATTGCAAAGTGCACTTTTTTGCTGAGCGGTTCTGTTAAAAGAAACAAAAAAACCAAATTATTAGATATCAATGACTAATCTGGAAATAAAAAAGTATGAAATCAAAGCAAAAGTTCTGTATTATTTACTGCAATATATCTATTCAACAATACTTTTTAAATAAAAATACAATAGGCATTACACAACCAAAATGAGTTCCTATGATCATAATAATCGCCGATATATTCATTAAAGGGAAATTTCTTTTAACGGGATTTGATAATTTTTCCATCAGTACGATGAAAAAAAATGAAAACAACACGTTAAATACTTTCATGCGTCCGAAGCGCTTTTCTGGATTTACCTTCATCGGGAACGCTCTAAGCCGAATATTTGAAAGCCGAGGATGTGAAAGTACCGAAACAGTTGAAGATCTTTATGACAAAAAATACCTAAAAAAATAGCCAAATCCATCTAAGGGCAACTTTGCCTGAGGGAGTTGAAACTTTAGTTTTTTATAATTTCAAAATTTATAAAACGGGCAATTTTAGAAAGGTTTGTTATAAATGATGTCAGGACCGAAGTACTGACTACTGAGCTGATGATACCCTCGGGGACTGATAGTCCACCAGCAGAGGTATCATGAAAGTCACATGGAAATCATCATACACATTTACTTAAAAATTTGTGGTAATTTATATCACGCCACGATTTAATACAAACAAATTGTGTTTTACCCAACGCTTGATTGTAATATTGTTTGTTCGTATGTATGAACCGCCTCTTTTGGATATACCGAATACTTCATATCTGTAATAATCAAACTTTTTGAATTTTGCATTGTTCGAAAGCTTTCTTTGTGTTCTTTACCTATATTATTTTTTTAGAGTTGGATTTGGGATACCAACAAAACACAAAATATATAAAAAGGGATTCATACATACCACATCTTCTTATTTTTATATATAAGCGCCACACGGTCGTACAAATTTTGAATTGTAGAATAGTATAAAATTGAGAATGGAAACGGGGAATGTGTATGTGTGTTTTCTATAAAAAAGATATGAATTAATGTATTCTTGAATGCATTTTTTGTCTTTTTGATATTCTAAAACTGTAAGGTAAACATATTTAGTGTGTATATTGGTATTACAAATAATAATGATTAGATGAGAATTTTTTTTTTTCGAAATTGATAATTGTAAAAAAGATGTGAAAACCAATATAACCTTTTTAAAAAATCCGTGAAAATACACTGAAATCGAAATATCTCTGTTATGATATTTATAACAAGTCGATACAGAGTCAGGTATGTAAAAACGACAGAAATATTTACCTTTTTCTCAGCTTCGTAAAGAAACTGAGACGATAGTAATGTCGAAATGTATCAGTATTTTGTCCATAATAACCTGTTTTGTAGAAGTTACGTACTTGTGGTATTCGGATGTAGTTGTGAATTTTGTAGTCTAGCTGCTTTCTTTTAAATCAAGCTTCGTTTTTTTTTAAATCTATGTGAAAGTTATTTTAAATCTTTGGTGTGTCATATTTCTTCAGTGCTTTAAACATAATTTTGACTTAGGTATAATCTACAATTTCATAGTTTTGTCAACAGTTATTTTAATGTTACTAAAATTGCAGTTTAATAGTAGTGCAGGATATATATTTCAGTAATTACAATAGATAATATTTGTATTTTATTTCACTCCATAATTCCAGTGTTTTTCATACCTGAAATATCCAATCCTGTGCTTCAGCCGCAGTGAAATCCGACACACTACCTTCACGTCTCATATACACGTGACCTTTACTGTCAAAAAGTCTATTGAGTTGTGTTTTCTTGTGGACTGTGATTTCAATCACTTTACAATTGACTGCAAAGTAAAACAAAAAATGTGCGACGGCTCGAAATCTACTGAACATACTATCTGTTAATTCTTTTGTCATATGCAATATGCATTTTACGTTTTACTGCAATAAGCTCATTGTATCTATGAAGAGGTAGATAATATTTTTCCTTTCAATTAAACAGAGCAGATAAAGAAAACATTTGGTACATTCTTAACGAAAAACAATTTGTACATGTACTTGACAATATCCTTCTATTACATTGCTGTTCTTCATTTTAAAGTCACAGGCCTTCTTCACTGAGCATAAGGTCACAACTCTAGGCTTGAATATTAATACTTCGTGTTGATGAGTCAAGCTATTTACAAATGATTGTTACAGATTTTCTTATGTTGTGCTGTTACACTATTGTCCATGGTTAAGGAGTTTGAGCGCTCACAAACCTGTTTAACCCCGCCACATTCTGAACAAACATGTCCCAAGTCAGAAGCATGTTATTCCTGTAATATTAATTCTGGTATCTATGATGAGTTTATCAGTAGTTTTTGTTGGTTACATTTGTACATCTGTTTTTCGTTT
The DNA here is from genome assembly GCA_017311375.1 of Mytilus coruscus. Lineage (NCBI taxonomy): Eukaryota > Metazoa > Mollusca > Bivalvia > Mytilida > Mytilidae > Mytilus > Mytilus coruscus. Next base: position 46,594,339 of record CM029601.1, read on the forward strand.
TTGTTTTTGTCATAAATATGGTATTTGGTTTTTCGTTTTAATTGTTTCACATGTTGTAGCTGACTGTACGCTTTGAGTTTTGATAAATGTTAAAGACCATACGGTGACTTATAATTGCTTAAATCAATATCATTTGGACTCATACCACATCTCCTTTTTCTGTATAAGATGTTTGCATCCGGGCAAAAGCAAGGAATATCAATCAAATGTCTGTCAAAGAAAACATACGACACACCAATCAGGATTTGAAAGAAAAAATGCAGCAAATAAAATAAACTACACAAAAACTTTTGTAAAGTGACCTTTTAGTTTTCCATGGTCTTCCACGGGAATAAACTCTACGTTATAATCTTTATTATCAACAGGTGGTTTTATGGATCTGATGCCTTGGTCGATATACTCTCGACGAATTCTATCCTCTTCATCACAATTAACACCAACAACATGACCATCATCTGAAAAAAACCCACATTACTTCAAAAAACCAATGGCCAGGGTCGATATCACTGTTGCTGAACGTTTCGTCCACGAGGATATCACCAGCCCAGTAATCAGCACTATTGTGTTGACATGAAATATGATTGATATTTACTAAGGTTGTTCTATCCGCAGGTTCACGATGCTTCAGCCGTACAAATGTATTAGGCCTTACTTTTGGAATGTTTGGTCTTTAACGCTCTTCAACTTGGTATTTAAGTTCGCCTTCAGCCTAATTAAACGAAACGGGCGTCTTGAGTACTAAATAATAGGCCTGTATCTTTGATGTGTTTTTTAAGTAGTTTTTTTCTTCTGGTTCTTGCTAATGATATTTGACATAAAGGTGTATAAATATATGACAATATCTCTAATATTATGACGACCTTCGTATGACCATGACTTTGACCTCATGGTCAAAATACTTGATAGGTTTGACTCTTTTGTTATTTTCCTTGACATATGCTTTTGATATTTGGCCCATGGAGCATCACCTGAAGACGACGTGTCGGGTACTATTGTAAATGACCCATAACCTTGATCGTTGACCTTTCGTCAAACAATTGATCTATATTCATCCACATTAAAAACAAGTATATATTCTTGTTTGTCATTGCAAGGCCTTTTCAATGCAAATAAGTGTTCTCACAAATGGCTAAAAACCACACACTTACACGATATAAAGTCGTAATTGCCTAGATAAGATCATTTAAGTTCCCAAAAGTTTTAACCCTTCGAACATTTCACACCCAACAGACACCATCATTTCAGATTCTTACACTGAACCATTTATATTCTTATTAGACATTTATGAGAACTCTTTACAGACACGTATTATGACACCCACACTCTACGCTGATTGAAATATAGAGGGTCGTATCAAAACATTGAAATATTCAAGATTAACTTGATTGACTTTGGCCATAAAATTGTACAAAAGAAAAACCATTCCAAAAACGTTGTACATGTAAATGTTTTAAAAAAACCACCTTTTCGATTGTGTTAAAGGCGGGCTTTAAAATTGTGAAATAGTTGATTTCGTAAATGAAATTCAAATTATATATTTTCAAATACAATATTTCTTCGTTTTCCCCTCCCTTATTATTTGCTAAAAATATCGTCTGTTTTCATTTTCTTTTTTTGTTGTTTCTTTTTGCCGGATGAACACTCAAACGTTTTGATTTCAATTATTCACTAGCAGATCTCGCGTAAGCATAATTGTATGGCGGAATGTCTTAAACAAGGCTTTATAACGTTCAAATATAGAAAAACAATTGACAGAAAATAAAGACAACGATATTTTATTTTTTGTGTGAAAACCAATGAAATGATTGCGTTAAACTTCCATGATAAGCATGCAGATAAATATCATCATACATGCTCAGTTTTCGAAACATTACTGTATTATTATAAAGTATGGACCTACGCAAAAATCAGACAAACAAATTGTAAGTTGAAAAAGATATTCCAACTTTTTAATATTTAAAAAATATTTTAATAAATTCTTTCGTCAAATTAAAGTTGATGTTGATGATATTTTTTATAAACATTAGTAAATTGCCGTAAATTAAAGTACTTTGACAGGGCAATATGTAAATGTAAAAAGTAAATAAATAACATTCCGAACTGGAAGAAAATTCAAAACAGAAAGTCCCTTATCAAATGGCAAAATCAAAAGCTCAAACGAATGGAAAAAAAACTGTCATATTCCTCACTTGGTACACGCATTTCCTAATGTAGAAAATGGGGAATTAAACCTGGTTTTATAGCTATAAAGATTGGGGTACAGCAGTCAACATTGTGTTATAATCTTAATCACTACTTAAACAAAGAAAAACAAAAAGGCACATAGACACTCTAGAGACAAAGTACATAAGCAAAAATCAAAGACAAAAGTACAAAAATGACTATAGCACAATAACACAATGGCGGGATGTATACATACCTAGCCAAGCCAAAATTATATACCAAAAATGGAATAAACAGTAAAGTTTAAAATATACCAAGGACAAATAAAAAGAACACTATAACACGTGATTAAGATGATAAACAACGTCAGTACCTATAATCTATACTTCAATATAAAAATAAGAAGATGTGGTGTGATTGCCAATGAGACAACTTTCCACAAGAGACCAAATGACACAGAAATTAACAACTATAGGTCACCGTACGGCCTTCAACATTGAGCAAAGCCCATACCGCAGTCAGCTATAAAAGGCCCCGAAATGCCAAATGTAAAACAATTCAAATGAGAAAACTAACGGCCTAATTTATGTACAAAATAATGAACAAAAACAAATATGTTACACAGCAACAAACGACAACAACTGAATTGCCGGCTCCTGACTTGGGACAGGCACATACATAATGTGGCGGGGTTAAACTAGTTTGAAGACGCCAACCATCCCCCTAACCTTTGACAGTGATGTAACAGTACAACATAAGAACAGACTATAAAAATCAGTTGAAAAAGGCTTAACTCATCAGATGGATACAAATATAAATACATCTAACAAAAAACACAAAGTGGACGTGGCAGGGTACTTATGCATCCCCAAAACAAAAAGACACTAAGTACAGATATGAGAGTACTCGCAGTTACTGACAGCTAGTTCAAAGCCAATAAAAACTAAAAAAAAAATCAACCATCTTAGACTAAAATATCCATCAGTACACATCCAACATCCAAATGGATTTAGTTTACAGACGTCATTAACAGCAAGAGAAACCATGACCTTCTGCATGCCAAAATACAGATATTAACAGATTGTAGAGCCACGAATGTGCATAAATATATAAAAATGATATTTAGTTTGAATTTAATTTATCGATATAAAAAAATCAATATTAATACCAATAAAAACAATATTCAAAGATCTAATTACAGTGTTGAATTGGTAACCTTTTAGAATAAGTTTACCTAAATGACCGATAAGTTTACCAGGATCGTTTCTAAATTTCCGGGCTCGGTAAACAACATCTCCGTAAAAATTAGGATGTGCTATCCCGTTTGAAATAAGTTTTTACAGGTACAACCGAACTTAAACCAAATCTTTATATATAAGGAAGAATTTAGTAAAGTTTTAAAGTAATTTGTGGTAACGAAATCCCTGACATAATAATTTACCAGTAATACATAGATTACGTTCATTGAAATCCAAAACGCCACAACAGACACGGGCCTAGCGCACGAGTTGTGATATATAAATACCGTAAGATGGTGCCAAAGGAACATAACCGTCCCAAAAAAAAAAGGAAAATTAACAATAAGTAATAAAAAATCGTCCCTTTTGTCGTAAATTATAGTGTAGAGTTTCCCGTGTAAAACTGGAATATCTAAAGCTAGGAAAGCACACTTATTACCGTTCATATTTTATTTATTTAGAGTGAGTTCCTTTGGATAAATTTGATTATTACACGAAAAAATATTATTAAGATAACGGTAAAAGAGAGGCGAAAGATACCAAAGGGACATTCAAACTTATAAGTCGAAAATAAACTGACAACGCCATGGCTAAAAAAAGAAAAAAAGACCAACAGACATACAATAGTACACAAAACACAACATAGAAAACTAAAGACTGAGCAACACGAACCCCACCAAAAACTGGGTGTGATCTCGGGCGCTCCGGAAGGGTTAGCAGATCCTGCTCCACATGTGGCACCCGTCGTGTTGCTCATGTAAGTACAAACCCGGTATTAAGTCTAATTCGGTAGATCACATTCGGGAAAGAGGGGCGGGATTGTAGTAACGACATTAGGAACATATCCGCTATCATCTGTGAAACGGATATTCCAGAACTGTCAACCAACTCGTGATGGCGTCCGTAAAACTTACGAAAGGATGATTTCAACTTCGCCATTTGGAACTCTTGGTTTAATAGCTTCCTTGTGAGCAGCAACCCTCTATCAAGGAAATCATGTTAGGAAATACAGGCCCTGTAATATCGTATCAACTAGGGGGAGATATATACTCCGTATGCAGGCGCTGCTGGAATGTTGCTACATAGAAAGTGAAAGTTCACAATTTGGAAGCTGAAATCATCTCTTTTGTCGTAAAGTTTTGTTTTCAACCGAGCCTCATTGTCAATTTCTAGATGTAAGTCAAGATATGAAGCAGAGTTAACTGTATCTGTTGTATCCTTTATCTCAAATTCGATGGGATAGATGTGTTCAACATAGTCACCAAATTTTGAATTATTTAGTAAGAGAACATCATCTATGTAGCGGAAAGTAAAGTTACTTCTTTTCTTTTTTCCTAAGAAGTTCCTGTAGGTAAATGTATTTGAATTAATCAATTATATGCAATTTAGACGGGTCTTTACTGAGTTTGGTCATAAACTGTGATTCATAACAGTATAAGAACAAGTCTGCTATTAAAGGGGCGCAATGTGTGCCCATGGGAATACCTACAACCTGTCGGTAAACTTTATTGCCGAAACGTACATAAATATTATCAAGGAGAAAACAGCTTCAATCATCCCATCACACCTCCAGTAAGTATATCTAGCATATTTACCTTTCTCATTAGAGAAGAAGGCTTTAAAAGAGTTGCAGCAAATATATTTGCAGTCAGATTAACCAAACGACCATTTAATTAAATAGGAAAACTTTTGTTTAGTAAGATTATGTAAGTGTAGTGTAAAGAGTTGAAAAGTCAAAACTGTCTACAGAATCAAAAGGACCATCAAAAGCACGCAATTTATCTAAAACATCCAAAGAATTTTTTACACTCCAAAAATAGTTAATTCCACTATTTTCATATATTTTATTACAAAAGTTAATGATAAGTTCTTTGATGGTAGTTAAGGAACAAGTTAAAAGCACTGACATATAATTTGTAGAACACTTACTAGAGGCCGAGATGAAACGATGCTTTACTGTTTTTTTGTGTAGTGTAGGTCACTAATACATAGTAGGGACCTTCAAGACCATGATGTATTATTGGTGAAGTTGATACGGAATACTTATCAACAAGGTCATTGTATCTTCCGGTGTCTTTTTTTATTTTTAGAAAAAGGACGAGACGTTCTTTGACATAATCCTGGTTCATCAACTTTCTGCTCAGACACTGGTGACGTTTTATAAAGTCTGAGTAGCAGCTGCACGCTCTTGAATACCGAATGAGTTGGGAAATGTATATCCCATATGCAGGTGAAGTTGGTTTATTGCTGCTATGGTGGGGGAAATTTATAATTCAAAATTAAAATCGTCTCGTTTGTCATAGATACTAGTACTGAGGTGACGACTGATGTCAAATTCGAGGTATCAGTCTAAAAATGAGGCGGAGGTAGCCGTGTCTGTTGTTTCTTTAATTTCTAGTTCTGGAGGATATAGTAATGGAACCCAATCAGAAAAGTTCGGATTGATAATGGAAAGAACATCATCAATATATCTGAACGTGATTTTAAATGATCTGGTTTCTTTGATCTTCTTCGTTTTGATAATTTGTAATTTATTTTTCAAAAGCATAATTTTACGTCAGGGTTATTTATTAAGATATTGTTTTTTTAATTAAGATATGTTTAACATCATAAAAATTAATTACACTTTCCTGTTTTTGTTCAACTATTTAAAATTTCACTTTTTCTTTTGTTTTTCACCAAGAACATTTTAAGCATTTGACAAACAGACAGCTTGTAATGGAATAAATCATTGAAATAAAAAATAAATGTGTCATATAGTACTGTACAAGTATATATGAGATAAACCACCATTCGTTGTAAACCTTGAGATAACCCGAATCAAAAGGTTACCTGTCGTGCTAGGCAAAGGTGTAAGTGTCAGTATCGATTACTATTCGAAAATGTCCATTGTTATATCGTAAAAAGAACCTAAGAATTTAACTCTGGTATATTCAAACTCGTAAAAGTTAGTTGTTCTTCCAAGAAGATCGACATACTTGATATGCTAATTAGTTCAATTAAAGTTGTTCTTTCTTCCTGCTGAATTCAAACACTGACTGACGATCACATTTTTATAATAAAACTTTAGATCTTTGAAAAGTATTTTTTTCTGATTTTTTTCTATTGAACGATGGCAATAAACGAAAAAAACGACCAAAAGAAAAACAACAGTACATAAAACACAACATTAGAAAGCTAAAGATTTTGCAACACTTACCCCACCAAAAACCTGGGGTGATCCAGAAGGGTATGCACATCCTGCTCCATATTATTGTCTTTGTTTAAGGGATGTCTATTTTGTTTTAAAGGGTTTGGGAGTTGGCAGTTGGTATGGTCTTTGTCATTATCAGCATTTTCTGGTATTTTCTGTTATCCGTTTTATGTATTATTTCTTTAAATTGGAATAAGTTTAAATTCATTTAAAATGTAGACATATCGACAATTAAGAAAGGAGACAATTAGCTCTGTTAGCTCAGTTTAAAAAAACAAATGTCGACATGAATATCTTTGTTAAGCGATCTTTCAAAACGTATTAATTAACACGATTGATGGTAAATATCAAAACTCAATCATCACTATTTTCAATGATTTGAATTGGCGCGTGTAAAACCTACCATTCACACCAATGAACAAAGTTCCTTTGGTTCTTCCGTTTAAATACCCACATACATACTTAGAAACATCTTCTCTCAAATGTTTTTTGACATAATCTCCTCCACCGGATTTGAATTCCATTTGTCTAGTTTCCTTGCCAATGTGTTGTCCTTTTCGGTAGTATCTCCCAGGCATTTCCATTTCAGCGTCAATGTCTACATCTTTATCAGCTATTCTCTGAAAATCGAATCCAAGGGAGTTTCTGCTTCGCCGGTTCTTTACTCGGTCTAATACTTCAAAAACTTCGTTCGGATTTCTAAGACGGATTACGGCATACCTCTGTTTCTTTTCCTGTTTTATTTTTATACTGTTTCTCAAAGTAGAAATGTTTATGCACATGTTTAGTAATTCATATATTGAATCCTTTAAGTTAGAATCACTGATACTACTACTTTTCGTAAGATTTCTTATTATCACTTTATGATAGCTGTTAGACATGTCGAAATAAAGATCCTTTTTTATCAAATTGTTTTGCTAGATTAAGATTTCACCACTGTCTTTATAGAGTTATAATACATGTAGCTGTACAAGGCCAAATACGATAAGAATATTTGTAAATTATCTGTTAAGTATTTTATTTACGGTTTTATCGTCATATAGCTCGATATAGCAGTATAAAAGAAATGCATTGTCATAAAGATAAGTATATATTAAAAAAACAAAATGTATGCGATAAAACGGTTTATAGATGTTAATAATGAATAAATGAATATGTGCATATGGAAAAAAATATGTGTTAGAAAATATACATTGTCACAAATAATCGAATGTTGGTACCAAAAAACATATCTGTTCATTAAATGTAGTGTTGGATACATCGAAAGCTTTTGCAATTGTACACGCCTTATTTGGTTCTTGTAATGATCTTGTTAACGATTGGCGTGAAATGTACGCGTGATTGTAAGCTCTTTATCGTATAAACTAATTTTATGCATTTAATTCAAGTTAAACAATATAAACAATTTGGGATGAACATATTATAACCAGATTCTTCTGTTTTATTCGTAATCTTGAGTTGTGGCTAAAAACCCAGTCACGAAAAACTAAAATTGAAAAAAGATGGATCAGATAGGCTGGAGAATAGAAGATCGCTAAGGCGAGATTTAATTTCAATACTGTAATTGTATATTTTAAACATTAATTTACTTTTTTAGATATTTGAACAAAGTTTAAGCTTTCAGAATGTAGGAAGGTATGCAATTCCTTATTTTTTTAAATCTTGTCATGGTCTATGTAGACGTTATATTGGAACGCCATATTACAGCAGGAATAACAGTCAAGGAGCATTTTATAATTTTTCGGATAATTGTTTTGATTTATGAAACAAATTTCATGGATTTAAGCAATATTATGTTAGGTCAAAATAATTATTGGAGGCGCTTCATTTGACTTCAGTAAAGAATACCATTAACATTAATATACGATGTAACCAAATTTAAAGACCGTATCACCGCAAAAAACTGATTAGTTATGTCTGCATTGTCCGTTGGCAAAGTAATGTTCAATGCGAGACCTCAGATATCTGTGGATAAAGAAGCTTTTTTTCATTTTTCATGGATGCGCAAAATGTTGTCTCCCATTTCAATACTAGTAATGTATAATATCATTAATAAGGTAATGAAGAAATGTTTTTCGCCTTTTTCAAGAAAAACCTGACACAGATTTTGTTTACGTCCGAAAGTTCGAAATGAGCATGTGCTGCGGAATCACGCAAAACTCCTGCATAAAGAATTGAGTCACAGAACATCATCAAAAGCAATATTTTAACACGGTAATAACACATTACAACTTAATACTTTTAGTTTTGTGAGTTTTGTTTCAGTTTTTCGAATGTACAGTTTATTTTATTCACTAATATGTATCATTTTACTATGAAAGAGAGGCAAAAGATACCAAAGAGACATTCAAACTCATAAGTCGAAAATAAACTGACAACGCCATGGCTAAAAAAGAAAAAAGACCAACAGACAAACAATAGTACACAAAACACAACATAGAAAACTAAAGATTGAGCAACACGAACACTTCCAAAAACTGGGGGTGATCTCAGGTGCTCCGGAAGGGTAAGCAAATCCTGCTCCACATGTGGCACTCGTCGTGTTGCTCATGTTAGTACAAACACGGTAACAAGTCTAATTCGGTAGGTCACATTCTGGGAAAAGGGGACGGGATTGTATTTACGACATAAGGAACATATCCGCTATCATCTGTGAAATGGATATTCCATAACGGTCAACCAACTCGTGATGGCGTCCGTAAAACTTACGAAAGGATGATTTCAACTTCGCCATTTGGAACTCTTGGTTCAATAGCTTCCTTGTGAGCAGCAACCCTCTATCAAGGGAATCATGATACAAGCCATGGAATATCGTATCAACTGGGAGATATATACTCCGTATGCAGACGCTGCTGAAATGTTACTACATAGAAAGTGAAAGTTCACAATTGGGAAGCTGAAATCATCTCTTTTATCGTAAAGTTTTGTTTTCGGCCGACCATCATTGTCAATGTATAGATGTAAGTCAAGATATGAGGCAGACTTAACTGTATTTGTTGTATCCTTTATCTGAAGTTCGATGGGATAGATGCGTTCAACATAGTCACCAAATTTTGAATTATTTAGTGAGAGAACATCATCTATATGGCGGAAAGTAAAGTTAAAGAATACTGCTAACTTCTTTTCTTTATTCCTATAAAGTTCCTGTATGCAGTCAGCCTCAAGTGAATAAAAGAACAAGTCGCCAAGGAGAGGGGCACAGTTGGTTCCCATGGGTGACGATTGTTTGTTGAAAAAAAACGTCCTCCAAATGTAACAAATATGTTGTCAATCAAGAAATCATGCATCTTGATAATGTCGGCTTCGGAGAATTTTTTGTTCGAATCAGTGTGGTTTTTTTTTAACAAAGTAGGATTTATCCCTCCCTAAGACAAAATACTTGTATCTACGTTGGCCATTCTTTTTTTATAAAACAAAACATGACCAACTCTTTCAATTTGTCTTTTAGTTTGGAATGGGGAATACTTGTGTAAATTGTAGAAAAGTCAAATGTTTTAATATTATTGCAAGATGAAAGAGTCTTAGATTGTATGTACTCTAAAAGATGTTTAGAATTTTTAGTATCCACATCTGATTCACACCACATCTAGAATAGGTAGTTTCACAATAACTTTGAAGCCCGGCTTTGATTGCTGATAAAATTGATGTTAATAATTTAGAAAGTGGTTTCATGGATCACTTGGAAGACCCAGCAATATACCGTTGTTTGAAAGGACACTTATGTAGTTTAGGTATCCAATAGAGTGATGGAAGATCCAGTTCTTCATCTTTTGTTGAAATCCCAAGGAACATAGAACAGACCTATGATTATCCAGGATTTCCTCTTTAGTAAGTGTCGTGGGGTATATGTTGAGTTTCCAAGTGAATTGGCAATGCCTAATTCATTTATCAAGCAGTTTATGTAATGTGATTTACACACAAAAACGATGTTGTTTGGGGCTTTATCTGCGGGGACAGCAACATATTTGTCATGGAGGTACGACAAGTGTTATGCAACATTTGGGTATTTAAAGATTGATGTAGTATGGGTATTCATAGACACATTCAGAACACGTATTTATTATTAATGAATATATTTTTTCAATTTTATGTATAATTAGGTATTTTCACCTTTCTGTGGAAAGACCTTTTGATTTTGTTCTGAATATTTTTTTCCACCATTTTTGTTTCGCAACATGTCCATTAGATTTTTGGTATATGATATCGAACCGTTATTTTGTGTTTCGAAGTCACTATTTTTAACCGTTCACTTGAGAGTTATCCTTTCGTAAACTGGTTTTCCTGTTATCGCAACTCCTTGGAAATTGTAAAATATATCGCTAAAAGATTTTTTCAAAAATATTCGTTACTTCCTCAGCATGATCTGTTCAGTTTGAAACGAAGCAATTCGGTTACATGCAATAAGAGATATTTCCCGTTTTGTGTTCGACATAAATGGTATGTTGATGTAATTCATAAAACCTAAGCTATCGAGACCTAGGGTCTTTTGCTTTGAGGTCATTGGTCCACCAAATAGTAAATTAGGTAAATGTCACAGGTCAAGGTCATGTTCCAGATTTTGATATTTTCTACTCGGATAGTTATAGATATGGACAAAAAAATATAGATTAAAATATTAGTCGAGAGTTGAAAAATATTGTCCTTATAGTACTGTGAAATTTTATTAGGAGGTCAATGCCCCTGAATGAATAAATCAACAAATTATCTAATCATAACTTTAAACTTTGCAGCTAGCATGGGGTTCGTGTTTTTTTTTTTTTTTTTTATATCAACTAACCACCCCCTTTTTTCCCTTGAATTATTTGGGGAACCCCATTCAATAGATGCACTCCGCTCCGTAAATGTGACTGTAAATGTAAAAAATAGGAAGATGTGGTGTATACCATGTATACATTCTGTTATTTACGTGATTAAACAATCCTGTTTCTCTTTATGCACAAAGATGTGCGCCTTTCTGGCGATTCTGGCCGATTCATCAATGTATCAAAGCTATTAGAAACATGACGAGTACTTTACAAGCTTCAAACAATGTTTTCCCTGAAAAGTGAGGAACACCGTGTTTTTGCCTCAACAACAAACTGTGTGCTACTTCACTATGAGCTATTATATTCAATGTAACCGCCTAGCAAAAGCGCCGTATTAAACATGTATAGCATTTTAATTATCTCTCTTTGTACTAATGAGTTGATTTATAACGGTGTTATTGAAAGACTACGTCATTGTATCTCTAGTGGAGAGTTGCCACATTGGCAATCATGTCACATCTTCTTTATATTCCCCAAAGTGCAAGTCTCTGCATATTAATCAAACAATAATCAATCTAGTGTCGACATGCGTTGCATTTTGACATTCAGCAGTAACAGTTTTTTAGTGGTACCAGCTACTCGTTGTCCGGAGATCAATATTAATTACAATAGTAAACAAAAAGGATAGGAAATGACCATTCTCCAGCAGCATCATGAAAGTGCTTTTAATTACTTAATATTGACTCTTTGTAATGGGAAAATGCAACTTAAAAGAAAGAGATATAGAAAGAAAGAAAACATACCGAGTGGGAGATCGAAATTGATAAGTCAAAGGGGAAAAAATGTTAAAAAATCATTAAGTGTATTTATTTTATATGTATTAAGGTGATAATGTGGTGAATTATGACATTTGAACTATTAATTCAAAAAATTTACCGTAGGCAATATTAGATTCAAACAGTTCAATTTTCCGTTGCTTTACTATGGGAATCCTTTACTGAAATTGGTACGTAATCAATGCTTACGATTAGTTTATTTTCTGAATAATATTGCTTATTATTTCGACATCGATAAAACAAAAACACATAATCCAATGTTCAATTATTTAGGTAGAAAAAACGAATTCAGATGGTATCAGAACAGAACCGAGCGAGTATCACTTTAAAGATAGGAAATAATAAACCAAAACTTTTAAAACCCCAAATCTGTCTGAAAACGATGACGTCAAACGTGGCCTAATGGACTGCGCTTAATCAAATGATGTATAGAACTTGTATTAAAATGCTATCCCACAAACACACTCTAGCACTAGTATGTAAAGTTACCGTATGAGTTCGTTATGGAATATCTATTTCACAGATGACGACGGATATGTTCCAGTTGTCATCACCACAATCCCATCCTCCGATTTTGACGTCCCGAATTAGACTTATCACCGGGTCTGTACTTACATGAGTAACACGATAGGTGTCACAAGTGATACATGAATATTGAATAAAAAATCTTATAAAGATATGTTATAATTAAATCAGCATTTTTTTAGAAAGCGAACAAGGCTTTTTTTAAGCTTAAGTTACGTTCGAACACGTGTACTTAACTGACTGTTGTCAAATATTGTATTATGTTGGAAGACAGTACACTCAAAACATTTTTAATTAAATGTATTATTTCAAAAGGGGTAGAACAAGAACAGTTCCTCTTACGCGAATTCAAAGAAGTCGTTTAACACAATTCACCTTATTCTACCTATTGAATATTTTGATAATTTGTCGTCCTGAATATGCAAAAATATTTGCCACTGGACGTTAAATACATATCTATCAATCATCTATCAATCAAGCATTAATTAGAATATTTAAATCAAAAAATTGGTACTGCAGGATTTTAAAATACTTCAAAATATAGCAGTTGTGTAAATTTTGTTTGACAATTGAGTATGCAACATACTTCATTTTACTTGACAAATTTAGAATAGTGAATCAAATGATATTCTATGGTACACTTTTTAATTCAATTTTATATTCTTCATCAAAGTCCTTTATACAAACACCATTTGATTTCAAATTATTCCAGATGTCATGTTCAAACATATCTCTTCTTATGAGTCTTACTACTTTCCGTGCTGCTTTTGTAGAAATTCTATGGAAGTATTGTAATCAAACCTAATATCATACAATGTGAACCAATATTGATTCTTAAAAACCCAAAATAATTACTCGAATTCTTACAGGACAGTCGGAGAAATTTCATTGTACAATTGACTCTAAACTAAGAAGAGGCAGTTGAAACCATAGTTCTCAATGTAAAATAGATAGAAACCCAGCTACACAAATAATCAAAAGAGATCTATAGGTTATTATAGACAGATGTTTATACAATAAGTCAATCTCTAAATCTCCACAATCTAAAAAAAAATAAACATTAATGATAGTCCGTAACATAAACGCATGAACGACGATCGTCGAATTCAAAAGTAATGGTAACCACAAATTTCATATTCTCAACAGTGAAAAAATGTAAAGCTTATTTCTAAGTTTAATTTTGCAAGACACATACGTGCAATTTATTGCTATAACACGCGCTATAATAAATTAAAATTGACAATGAAGTGAACAACAAGTTATATGTTTAAATTTAATGGACGGAGTAATATTAAAATTACAAACATTGGCATACAAGATTTTCTTTACAATAACAAAAATAGACGACATATTCTATATTCTAAAACAGTCATTGATACAAACAGACTAAAATGTGATCATTGCAACAACGTCTAAGGTCAAACAGCTAATAAAAATTCTAGTGGATACTGGATGAACATGATGACGGGAACATTAAAATTTACTTTTGGTCACTTGAGTAATCAATGTGTTGATCCACAGATATTCGAATATCATTGCAAAATGCAAGATCTTGAAGGGTTGTTCTGTGAATAGAAACAGTATTTACTAAATGTTATTACAATTAAATATTGAATATTATCGTTGAAATATAACTCCACCAGTTCTGTAGGAAATAAAAAATTGCATTTCACAATCAGCTTTAAACGGTAATTTGATTTATGACGCTAACAAAATTAGGAGTTGTTCTTTTTTGCTTTAAACACTTATCGATATAAAACAAAGATGGACACTGTTACATTTGTCAAATCCTTGCGTCCGGTATTTATGTGGAGCAGGAATTAAATGCGCTATTTTCATTTTGAAACAAAATTAAAATATTTCTTTTTCTGCTTTGAAATTCTGTATAGATTTGTTCTTGGTATTGTACATGATCACGCATTCTTCTGTACGGTGGCCTGATTTCATATCAGTAGGTTTAAGTTATTTGAGCTAGCTTTCAGAGTTCATAATGTGATAACGTATAGTTCATAATTTTTTTTTTTCTTTTATGTGCACATTTTTACTAGTGCTTGTGTTTTATATCGTCATTATGGAGTAGAGCGCTTTTTCTATCTTGAATTTTATTTTATGTTCTTTTATTTATCTTCTGTGGTCCACTAATCGAGGTTAAAAAGGATAAACCAGATACCTCGTCAGGGGTCCTATCTTCAGTGTTTTGGTCATTTAGGAATTTTATGTCGATGGCAGATCTTTAATGGTCTCTCTTACATTAATTCAAGAACTTTGGCCGATTCAGAGGTAGCCATATTGTACAAACTTTTGTCTTTTGTTTCATGCCATATTTTGGCCTCTTGATGTAAATTGTTTTGTCTTTGTGTTGCTGTATCCTTGACCAATACCCTCCTCGCCTTTTATTCATAGCTTGCATTATAATATACCTGTAATATCCAATCCTGTGTTTCAGCCGCAGTAAAATCCCGTAAACTACCTTCACGTCGTAGATAAATGTGACCTTTACTGTCAAAAAGCCTATTGAGTTGTTTTTTTCTTAAAGACTGTGATTTCGATTACGTTACAATTAGCTGTGAAGTAAAACATTATAGGAGAGAATGCTCAAATATGCATAATTTATTAAATTTTTTGTGTGCAATGTTCTGACTTTACCATTTTACTGTAATAAAGTATTGTATCTCCATTGAGGAAGATGATATTTTTGACAAAATTAAATTTTTAAAACACATTTTGAATAATTAACAAACATGTGTATATATTGCCCAACATCATCATTTCGAAATACAATTTTTTTTTTCGACCTTCTTTGTAGAAACTACATAATTAATCTATTGCCGTGTTTTATCTAGCCTTGAATATTCTTCATACAGTTGTCCCTTAGAATTAGTCAATCAATACGAAATTTAAAAAGAAATACATAAGTAATGTAAAAAATCAAAATAAATAATGAACTTTAATGAAAAAAAAACCTTCTATTTTTTCATTTTCCACTACAGGAACAAACTCTACTTGATAATCTTTATTATCTACAGGTGGTTTTATTGCTCTGATTCCGTCGTCGATATAGTCACGACGAATTCACAATTGGAACCAACAACACCTCCATCATCTCATAAAAAGCACAAAAACAAATTAATTGAAAGGAAAAATAAGTTCAATCAACATTGTTTCCTTGTAGGGAGGTCCTTCTAATGGGATCTTCATTTCGATTGAAATTGATAATTTTTGTTACAATTAGAAACTACTTTACTGGGCTACAAAAACTCAGAAATAGCAGTATTTGAAATTGAAGATTGAAGTACTAAATGCTTGAATAAGACATTGTCTGACTATTACGTCAATTTCTACCTTTTTCAAAAAAAAAGACAATGGCTGGTGTTTCTTTCTAGTGCTTATTGAAAAAGAGAATTTCTGGTAATTAACAATAACTTTACACTACTTTTCACCATGGTCAATTGATATATCACATCTTCTCATTAAAAATAGCTTTTATCTGTACTTAGTGTCTTTTTGTTGTGGTGATGTATAAATACCCTGCCACGTCCGCTCTGTGTTTTTGTTAGATATATTTCTATTTGTATCCATCTGATTTTTATAGTTTGGTCTTATGTTGTACTGTTACACCAATGTCCCAGGTTAGGGGAGTGTTGGCGCCTTCAAACTAGTTTAACCCCGCCACATTCTGTATGTGCCTGTCCCATGTCAGGTGCCTGTAATTCAGTGGTTGTCGTTTGTTGCTGTATAATACATTTGTTTTTCGTTCATTATTTTGTACATAAATTAGGCCGATAGTTTTCTCGTTTGATTTGTTTTACATTTGTCATTTCGGGGCCTTTTATAGCTGATTATGCGGTATGGGCTTTGCTCATTGTTGAAGGACGTACAGTGACTTATAGTTGTTAATTTCTGTGTCCTTTGGTCTCTTGTGGAGAGTTGTCTCATTGGCAATCATACCACATCTTCTTATTTTATATTTCTACAAAAATGGGAATAGTAGATACAGATTTCTTGTTTTACGTAACGAAAATTCATATTTAGTGAAGAACAAACTGATTCCAAATACAAATACACCAAGGACTATAGCATAAAAATGCTGGACTTTCTGCACGACAGCATATTCGATATTCCAATGGTTCTAATTGTACACCCTACTGGCAGACTTCTTGTGTACTCATTTGAAGCAGAATTCATAGAAAGTCTTCTCAAAGACAAGAAGAAAAACATCTTGCAAAATTCATTAAAATTTTAGTGCATGTTCACAGTATACGGACTTCATTTGCAGGGGTGCTCATTACATAAAAACTGACACAACAGAGTTATGAATAAAAGAAAGAACAACTGAAATAGACACTACGCAAGGTTTACGGTTGACCGATACGATATGGCTGTGTCTCAATTCACTAGGGATATTTTTCGCGGTCTTAAATCTTTAGATACTAGGATAGTCGTCAGATTGTGTCCTATTCCCGATTGTGAAAGGTTGAGAGAGAGATTTTAAAAATATCCTTAAAAATTATTTCTTACTCCGCACTGCAGATTTTATAGCAGCGACCCCAGACTTATCAACCTCCTGTATAGTAATGCTAGACATTATTGTAAATAACATATCTCCAAATGTTAACCTAGTATGAACGTAGTTTGTCTTAAGTTGACGTTGAAGAATTATTTACAAAACATTTTGATGGTAGAAACGAAATACGAAAAGAATGTTCTTTATGTTTGTGTCAACTTGAACAAAGACTATTCGTGAATATAAAAAAAGTTCAAATCCTTGAATAGTATACCAAACAGAATAAAAATCGTAAATACGAAACACTGACCAAAACGATTATAAAGATTTTAATAATATTAAAAGTTTAATTATTGGAGAAAAGCCCATTCATGTAGATAAATCGACAATAATGAACGAAGTACAAAAGCTATGGTAAATAATAACTTTATTATGCTTGTTTGGCAGTCGTTAAAACAGAATTCATACAAAGTCTTCTCAAAGACAAGAAGAAAAACATCTTGCAAAATTCATTAAAATTTTCGTTCATGTTCGACAGTTCGTAATTGAATTCAATTGCAATATAATTTCTAATGATTTAAAGTGGTGCGTATCACGGTAGGTATAGTGTCCGGTTGGATGATCGTGGTTTTTCGAGTGATTTGATCGGGTTTTTTCGAGTGTGACCAAGTTTTTTTTCGAGTGAATATGATCAAAAATGTAAACAAACAGACTTCCTTTCTGGTAAGACGTGAAAAAAAGATGCTAGAACCTTATATACAAGATCATAGAAGGTAAATTAGTATTTTTGATAAAAAGATATTATCAACCCTACTTAATTTTGTTTTAAAAACGTTTAATTTGGCCTTACAATGATTTATTCTAAAATATAGATTAAAGCCATTTTTATACATATACCAATGCAAATGTCAACGAAAATGCGTACATGGAATCTTTATATACTTAGATATACAAACACTTTACAAAAATTCTTGTTTTTGCATGGAAGGACATTTTGGAGAGTAAGTTCATTTTTATATGTCCGTGTATTTTCGAGAGCAGTCCGTGTTTTTTTTCGAGTGCGTCCTTGTTTTATCGAGTGAAAAACATAATTCCTAATGCTTAAAATGTAGTATGTCAGTGCATTTACGTTTAAAAAACAATGAAAAGGTTAAAATAGAGTATTTTTCGAAGCACGAAACAAATGCATTAAATCAGTTTGATAATGCTGTATTAACACTTGCATTCAGAAATCTTCATGTTAGTGTACCAGTATGGATTGCATACAGTAAATATTTTGTGTAAAACAATCTTTATGTGAGCTAAGACATATTGGATTGAGACGTACGTACACATAGTGTGTAAAGCGGGTAAATGTGTGTTTTTTAACAGAAAATATATCCTAAATGTTTCATTTACTAATTGTCTTGATGGTAATATGTTTTATCGTTCTAGAAGCGGAACTCAAGAGCAATGTTCAAATGCTCCTACTGTGAAGAGGAGTTTGACCAAACGTATACTATGCTTGGTCACCATCATAGCTTCATTAATTTCCATCAGAAATAAAAAGAATAAAAATTGACAATGCATATTTGTGAGGTGAATACATATTATATACACATTTATTCTATTTTTTTATCATTATTTAAAAAGGATCGTATTAAAGCTTACAGATTGTTTATTTCGTTGTTTATTGAATACAATGGATAAGTCCACGAATTTATCATCAGCTCAGTAGTCAGAACTTCGGTACTGATATGATTTATAACAAACCTTTCTAAAATTGTTTACCTCCAAGGGGGACTGGCCATGGGAAGAGAAATTTGGCTACTTATGTCCTCTTCCGACTGGAAGCAAAACCCTTGCCAAAGTTGGACGTCCGTTTGGCTGTGCAGGATGTTCAAGTACACAGCAACGTCCGGTCAGAATGGGTTGTATAGAGAGAGTGCGGCGACGACGAGGGAGGGGTTAACGACTTTGACTACCCATGAGGCCGTTTTAAAAAGGACGTATGTATAGCAATACTGTAGGATTATGGTGAAATGTTTTCAGAACAGAAATTTATCATTAAATTGAAAAGGGTTGAATTGAATTCGATCAACATAGTAATATGTTTTTGTGACTTATTAAGAATATATAATATTGTCCTTTGCTAAATTACTGTTACAAACTAGAAAAAGTCATTTTTTTAGCCAAAGAATTTCTTCTTTCTTATTCACATTTTCTTAAAAAAAACCCGAACCATTTGTTGAAAAAACCCGGACCATAATGTTGCTCTCGAAAAAACACGGACAATATAAAACACTGAATTGTAAGTGAACTACAAGGAAATTGTGTGTCATATGTACTCAAAACATGTATATCATTCAGAATCAGATGAAGAGTCACGAATAAAACTATTATACTCGCGAAATAGCAGTAAATCGATCTGATCGCATGTGTATCACTCGAAAAAGTGGACCGATTCAATCGAAAAGACACGATCTCAGCCGGACACTATACCTACCGTGCGTATCAAAATTATTATACAAACCTACCATCTACACCGATGAACAGAGTTCCTTTGGTTCGTCCGTTTAAAAAGCCACATATATACTTAGAAACATCTTCTCTCAAAACGTTTTTTACATAATCTCCTTCACCGAGTTTAAATTCAAATTTTCTTGTTTCCTTCCCTATGTTTTGACCTGTTTGATAGTATCTCTCAGGTAACTCCATTCTAACATTAATGGTCTCATTTGTATCTGCTATTCTCTGAAACTTGAAGCCAAGTGAGTTTCTACTGTGTCTGTCCTTTAAGCGGTCTAATGCATTGAAAACTTCAGTAGGAGATTTAAGACGAATTAAAGCAGACCTCTGATTGTCTTCAGTCTTTATTTGTATACAGTTTCTAATAGTAGAAATTTTCATATATGTATTTAATAGATCATATATAAGATCTGTCAAATTAGAATCACTGGTATTGCTATTTTTCGTAAGATTTCTTATTATCACAGTATGATTGCTGTTAGACATCCTAATTATGAAATTGTTTTGTTAACCACAAATAAAGATAAAATCACTGTCTGTAGAGTCTTAATATATATGCAACGGTACTAGTCCAACGTCGGCAAATCTATCGGAAAATTATGTTTAACCTGAATTTAGATTTCTAATTAAAAAGAAATAAAATATTTACTTTCTCTTTTGGTTTTTTGAAAATTTAAATATGGCGGTACAATCGATTTTAAGCTCCGACTTGTATAGAAGGGATGTAGTCAAACGTATTCAAAAGCAATCAATCATGCATATGTAAAATTGTGTAAATGTTTGAAATTAAAAAGCGAATACGTCTACCTTTATTTTTCTACACTTATTATATTCTTTAAAGTCATTACTCGGATATGTCTATTTTGAAATAATTGTCTAAATTACATAATGTATGTTATTATTGTTTGATAAGTTTATTTTATATTTTTAATTAAATTTGATAACTAAGTATAAAGAATTTAAACAAGTACATAATAAAGATACAACTTGGAAAATCAATGAAAACCAAAAAAGGAAACGATACACTGTTTAGTATTGAATGTTATACTAAATTTACTAATTACATAAGAGATTTCACTTGGAGTAATGTCCTGAGAACAAGTTTCCTTTTGAAAACTACCTGTCACACAGGCAATATTGAGTCCGAATATGTTCTTACCAGTCTCGAAAACTTTACTGAGAACATACTTATTTGATGAATTTTCTTTTCATGCTGAAATTATGCCAGAAAAATCTTTTCGAAAAGGGACAAGTGATGAAGTGTTCCTCTACATATTTAGATTTTCTTTCTAAAGTTTGAAGATATAGTCCGATGATATATTTATCCTTAACCCAATAATCAAACTTTCCCTTTAATTAAACAAAATATTCATTAAAACGACGATGTTATTTGGAACTACTTGGATAAACTCATCATAGATACCAGGATTGAAATTTTGTATTTGCGCCAGACGCGCGTTTCGTCTACAAAAGACTCATCAGTGACGCTCGAATCAAAAAAAAATATCATTACGTTTGTCACCGATTTTAATTTGAAGAAGACAAAAATGTGGTTCTGGTATAGAAAATGCTAAGGATTTGATATTATCGATTGTTATTGAAGATTTTGGTGTAGATATTTAGAATTTTTTAGAATCAACACATGATTGACAAAGCTGGTTGAGTTTACCGCATCACAATATTTGTACCGTGTCATCTTGTACTTTGTTAAGAATGAAAGTAAGAATTAAAGAAAAGTGTTTCTTTGAACATCTAGACGAGCTGGCTTTATATCGTTATATACGGATTTTGTCAAGTTTTGTTATTCAGTAAAGAGATTGAAGATTTGTTATCGTCTTTTTTAATGTTAATATTAAATTAAATAAGTACAGATTTGTGATTTTCCGGAATCTCATCTTTCGTAAATATTGTCGATGTACAAGTTGGAGTTCCAGATTTGCTGTGAAATCCACGTTGTATTGTTAATCCAAATAAGGATTTTGCAGATAAAAATAATCTCGTTCAAGGGTTTGTCTCCAGTCTCGTGTAGGGAGGATAAAGCATTCACATCCGGCTTCTGGTAGGGTAATAAACCCGAGTATATTGATATATCATAGTTTGTGAAAATGCTTCTGAATGAATATATTTACAGATGTAATCCATTTAGATAAAACAATTCAGTTTAGTTTCGTCATGTTCTCGGATTACCCAACTTCTGGCATAGTTTCCCAACTGCATTCATCAGTTATATGAAGATTGTTCGCAGCTGATTTACTAAGTTATTCGATATTTCGGATACAAATCTTTTAGGGCAAGGGGAAAACTCATCACATGTACAAGGTTTATAATCGTGTAAGCCACAAGCACGTTATAAAATTCACCAGTATCACTAGAATAAAAACAGTTGGAAGGCCAAAACAAAGAGCAAATTGAGGGCATTGACACAAGTCACGTAGAATTCCCCAAAAATGTCAAATCTGGCAAAAGCTCTTCAAGTTCGTATTTGATTTTGTCATTGAACTTTTTTTATTAGAGCGCCACTGATGCGTTTGATGTAGACGACACGTGGCTCTGGCGTACTAAATTTAACATTTTATAAACAGTTATTTAACAGAAAATGATATGTCATGTCAACACATGATCATTAGATAATGTGCTGGTGAGACCATAGGAAAAAACATCCACCAAGCAGTATCATGCATTGATCCAGTATTTATGAAAATTTATCAAAGATACAAGACTCATAATTTAGTATTTGTAATAACATAAGCAACACGACGGTTGCCACATGTGGAGCAGGATCTGCTTACCCTTCCGGAGCACCTGAGATCACCCCCAGTTTTTAGTGGGGTTTGTGTTGCTTAGTCTTTAGTTTTCTATGTTGTGTCTTCTGTACTATTATTTGTCTGTTTGTCTTTTTATTTTTAGCCATGGCGTTGTCAGTTTATTTTCAATCTATGAGTTTGACTGTCCCTCTGGTATCTTTCGTCCCTCTTTTAGAACGCCATACGAACGCTCGTCTACACAAGACTCATGAGTGGCGCTCAATTCACCGGATCGAATACGAAGTTGAAGACCATTGAAAATCAAAAATTCAAACGTTTTATGCCATAGCTTGATAAAATCTTTTTTTCCACAGGAAAAAAACCTTAGAGTTTCGAATTATAATTATTTTCTAAAGTACATTTATAGACAATAACCGTCTCAACACAAACATGAAATGACTGAACATATGGTCATTGACAGGCGCGCATTGTACTAGGCAAAGCATACCAAGTTAAAGTCTTGTCATTGAGCCAAAAGTGCCATTTCAAAACGATATTAAATTAAATTTGTAGATCTTTCATATGTAAAATTGGTCTAGCCTTAGGTGATGCTACTTTAATCCATACAGAAATGATAGTGAGTAAACACATCATAGATATTAGGCTTAAAATTTTGTACGCCAGACGCACGTTTCGTCTACAAAAGTCTCATTAGTGACGCACGAATCAAATAGGTTAAAAAGGACAAATAAAGTACGACATTGAAGAGTAAGATTTGAAAAGAATTCTTCATTTGAGATATAACTAATCACTTTTGAAAACAGTATATTCAGTAAACCCCAGAATTTTCTCATTTTTAAATTGATATGATATTATATGTATAACTAAATGAACCTTTCTTTCCATTTATTTCATACACGTTTAGCAAACAGGGACAATACGAAAAAATAAAATAAAATTAGGTTGTTACTTTTTCCTAATAGAAATGTGATTCCCCTAAATAAAATCTACGTTTACCTGAAGAAAGATAATTTGCCCGGGTCCTCCACCATATCATGTACTTGGCCTGGGGGACTATGGTAAGAACCTAGAAACGACTAATAAACTGCACTTCACACTTTACTTCAATTAAATTTTAACACCAGCCACGCTACTGCACTGGCAGACGACAACTAACTTTTTCATATTTAAAAAGTATCTAAAAAATTCTTTCGTCAAATTAAAGTTGATATTCAGAGATCTTTTTTAAACATTAGTAAATTGCTTAAATTAACGTGCTTTTACAGAGCAATTTGTACATGTACTTTTTTCTTCAAAATTTTACTTTAGGGTTATTCATTAAGATACTGTTTTTTAATTATGCTAAGGAGATTACTTTAAAAAAAAATCGCGTTCGGAATATATTTTATCAACCAAATAATCTGCACTGAGACAAATCTGACCAAGATTCGCTTATGATCGACATCAGGTGTTCTCTTAAAGAAGTACAAACAAAATGTATAACAAAACCTAAAAAAAGTATATTAAGATATGTTTCACATCATAAAATTATTTACACGTTCCTATTTGTGTGCAACTTTTTAAATTTCACTATTTGGACCAAGAACCTTTTAAGCATTTGACAAACAGACAGCTTACAATGGAATAAATCATTGAAATAAAAAAAAAATGTGTTATATAGTGATGTACAAAAGTATATGAAATAAACAACCTTTTGATAAATTTAAACGTTGTAAACTTTGAGATAACCCCGAATCAAAAGGGTACCTGTCGTGCTATGCATAAGTGTAAGTGTCAGTTTCGATTAATTTTTGAAAATTTCTATTGTTGTATCGTAAAAAGAACTGAAGAATTTTATTCTGATATATTTAGACTCGTAAAAGTTAGATTATCTTCAAACAAGATCTACATACTTGATATACTATTTAGTTCAATTAAAGTTGTTTTTCCCTGATGTCTGCTATATTCAAACACTGCCCGACAATCACATTTGTGTAATAGAACTTTAGATCTTTAAAAAAAAATTTTTTTCTGATTTTTTTCTATTGAACGATGGCAATAAACACGACCAAAAGAAAAACAACAGTACATAAACACAAAATAGAAAACTAAAGATTTAGCAACACTTACCCCACCAAAAACCTGGGGTGATCCTGAATGGTATGCAGATCCTGCTCCTGCGCCATTGTTTAACGGTACGTCTATTTTTTTAAGGGGGGGTTGGGAGTTGGCAGTTGGTATGGTCCTTTTTCATTATCAGCATTTTTTGGTATTTCCTGTTATCCGTATTATGTATTATTTCTTTAAATTGGAATAAGTTTAAATTTAAAAAGTAGACATATCGACAATTGAGAAAGGAGATAATTAGCTCTGTTAGCTCAGTTTAAAAAACAAATGTCGTCATGAATATCTTTGTTAAGCGATCTTTAAAAAACGTATTACTTAACACGATTGACGGTAAATATCAAAACTCAATCATCGTAACGTTCAATGATTTTAAGCGGCGCGTGTAAAACCTACCATTCACACCAATGTATAGCGTTCCTTTGGTTCTTCCGTTTAGATACCCACATACATGCTTAGAAACATCTTCTCTCAAATATTTTTTGACATAATCTCCTCCACCAGATTTGAATTCCGTTTGTCTAGTTTCCTTGCCAATGTGTTGTCCTTTTCGGTAGTATCTCCCAGGCATTTCCATTTCAGCGTCAATGTCTACATCTTTATCAGCTATTCTCTGAAAATCGAATCCAAGGGAGTTTCTGCTTCGCCGGTTCTTTACGCGGTCTAATACTTCAAAAACTGCGTTCGGATTTCTAAGACGGATTACGGCAAACCTCTGTTTTTTCCTGTTTTATTTTTATACATTTTCTCAAAGTAGAAATGTTTATGCACAGGTTAAGTAACTCATATATCGAATCCTTTTAGTTAGAATCACTGATACTACTACTTTTCGTAAGATTTCTTATTATCACTTGATGATAGCTGATAAACATGTCGAAATAAAGATCCTTTTTATCAATTTGTTTTGTTAGATTATGATTTCACCACTGTCTTTATAGAGTTAAAATACATGTAGCTTTAAAAGGCCAAAGACGATAAGAATATTTGTAAATTATCTATTTAGTATCTTATTTCCGGTTTTATCGTCATAAAGCTCTATATAGCAGATGTTATCTGTGACATATAACGTAAAAGTATTAATTTATATATTCTAAAACAAAATATTTTTCGAAAAAAAATGTATATGTATTCATAAAAATACATGTTTATTCATAGAAAATGAATATTTCTTTGTATAATCAAATATATGTCCATAACAGTAATACATCCGTGTGACCCACAGTTTATAATTCTATTGTGGTGTCCTGGTGTACTGTCGTAAATTCATGGGAGGTGTCCGTTGTTATTCTGTGGTTAACATGTTGTAATGTACTATTATGTTATTTATTTATGTATTTCTCTATCCTGAGTGTTCTTGCGTTTATTTGTATTGTATTCCTGTCGCGTAATGTTGTCATTTAAGCGGTATTTTAACATTGCCATATTAGCGGGAAGTTTGGCTAGCCATAAAACAAGGTTAAACCCACCATTTTTTCTTAAAATGTCCTATACAAAGTCAGGAATATGGCAGTTGTTATCAAATAGTCCGTTTCTATGTACGTTGGCGTTTGTTTTTGTAGCAGTTCAGTGTTTCTGTTGTTCCGTTGTTTTCCTCTTATAGTTGATGCGTTTTCCTGGATTTTGGTTTGTAACCCGGATTTGTTTTCGCTTAATCGATTTATGACTATTGAACAGCGGTATACTACTGTTGCCTTTATATATGCGTATAAAAAAAGAAATGCATTGTCATAAAAATAAGTATATGTATATATTAGAAAAACAAAATGTATGCGATAAAACGATTTATAGATGTTAATAATAAATAAATGAATATGTGCATATGAAAAAAAAATATATGTTAAAAAAATACACTGTCACAAATAATCAAATGTTGGTACCAAAAAAAAAAAACATGTTTGTTAAATAAATGCAATGTTGGATACATCGAAAGCTTTTGCAATTGAACACTTCTTGGTTCTTGAAATGATCTGGTTAACGATTGGCGTGAAACGTACGGTTAATTGTAAGCTCATTATCGTATGAACTAATTTTATTTATTAAATTCAAGCTAAACAATATAAACAATTTGGGATGAACATATTATAACCAGATTCTTCTGCATGTTATATATTCGTAATCTTGATTTGTGGCTAAAAACGCAAAACTTGGATTGAAAAAGATGGATCAGATAGGCTGTTGGAAAAAAATAATGTGATGTTCTTTTAAGTAAAAGCTGTATTAGATACAGAGGTCAGGAATGGCCATGTTTTAAATATAAAAATAATCGACAAGCTTCCAGTTGCAGAATTTGAATATATAAAAAAATTGTCCTACCCCCATCTAGTGAAACTATTGTTCCTGGTATAGCTGTAGATCCAATGGTTAGAGGAAAAACAGGGTTAGTGGAACCTGTTAAAAATTTTGTACAAAAACATGGATTGTTAATAGCAAAAGCTGTTGTGCAACCAAATTGTGGTTTCATTCCCATTAAGATTTTAAATCTGTCTAATGTAGAGCATGTAATTTAGAAAAATACTGTAGGTGCTATGTTGGAACCAATTGAAACTGACATGAATGAGCCATGTCAAAATATAAATGCAGTTGGAAGTATTGAAACAAATGCTGAAAATATTCCTATGCCTGATCATGTACAAGCTGTATATGATAATAATATAAATGAATTATCAGAAAATCAAAAAGTTCAATTTAAAGAACTCTTATTAAATTTTCAAGACTCTTTCTCAAAGTCGACAACGGGCATTGGTAGAACTGAGCTCATAGAGCATACTATTGACACAGGTCAAGCTCATCCAATTAAACAACGTCCTAGACGTGTTCCTCTTGCTAAAATAATAGCAGCTGAAGCTGAAATAGCTAAAATGGCTGAACAAGGAATAATTGAACCTAGCACAAGCCCCTGGTGTTCCACAGTAGTAATTTTGCTAAGAAAGATGCCTCTGTTTTCGTATTGATTTTCGTCTGTTAAAATTTAATGATACAATTTTAGATTCACATTTATTACCTCGCATAGATGATACATTGGATGCTCTAGCGGGACCCAAATGGTATTCCACACCGGATTTAAAGAGTGGATATCATAAAGTATCTATCGCTCTAGAAGATCGTCCGAAAACAGCCTTTTCATTTCATGGTAGTGGACTTTGGCAGTTTACTGTTTTAGCTTTTGGACTTTGTAATGCCCCTGCTGTCTTTGAAAGACTCATGCTAAAAATTTTATCAGGATTAACCTGCAAAACATGTCTTGCCTATTTGGATCATATAATAGTGTTTTCCAAGACTTTTGTGGAGCAAATTAAAAATTTAGCTGAAGTCCTTAACCGACTTGAACAAGCTAATTTAAAATTAAACCCAAAGAAATGCAATTTTTTCCAGAAACGTGTCAAATTTTTGGGACAATTCAATTGGTGGTATATTCCGTTAGAGTTATTTATCTTTAGAAAAAATATATATATTATTGAGATGACTATAATAATGTATTGATAGTGAAATACAGGAACTCATTAATAACTATATATATATATATATATAATATATATATATGTTGTGGGTGTAAAACAAAACACCAGGACTTGGAGAAAGAACTCAAAAGTTCTATAAGTAATATTGACATTATTGAAATGACTATTATGATATACCTCAATGTATATGTTGTGGGTGTAAACCAAAACACCATGACTAAAGAACACGTGGAGAAGTGACTCTCAGTACTTATATTGACATTCCTTGGAATGATGTCTGTGATATAAAAAAAAGATTTAATATATATATATAGTATTCTCAGAAAGAGACTGAACAATTGTGATTGACTTTACATATACTCTAAATGACAATATTCTTACCTGACAAAAATGCCTTGTGCTTCCTGATTGAGTATCTATTATAGACTTATGAAAACGCTTACTGCACCGAACTTCAATCTTTATAATGAATATGGATGGTTGATTAAATTGAGTTTTAAGTGTGAAAGTGTGTTATTGCTGTGCATTGGTTAGTGTTGGGAAAAAAAGGAGGTTCATTTTCTTAACTGGTATTAGTTGTTACATCTGCATGGCTGACAAACCATCGATTTGTGGACAAATCCTTTTTCTATAAGGTTGGAGGCAGTGTTACGCTCTGGTCATTGGCCTCATGTCATGAACTAAAATTTGTATTTGTATTTTGAATTTGTACAAATTGTAATTTGTACAAAAAGTGCTTGTACAAATTACAACTTGTACAAAATTTGACTAAAATTCACTTATAACTTGTACAATAATTTATACTATGGATTTTGTTATAAGAAAACATTGATACACACTATAGAATTTTTATTCAATGACCACACAATAAACCTTACTTACAAAATACAAAAAATAGTTCTGTATCATTTGTTTGAGCATGTGAGTGAATCATGGCATCGGGAATTGCACAACATCTTTTGCTTTTTACATTTACATTTAGAAGTGCTACACATCCTTTTGTATTTACATTAAAGGAACCCCTGACCACCAGTTTTTTGGAAGCTTTTTAACTGCTTCACGTAGCGAAAGTTGAAGCTCAGAAACCATTGCTGCGAATAAAGATGTGTCTTTAACAGCTTCAATTTGATTTCTCAACAAATATCCTGTTCAAATTTCTACAGCTGTTTCTATGCGGTACCCAAATTCACCAGATTCAATAATTACACCTAAGATATTTCGAGGATCAGTTTGGGCAAGATCATACTGAGGAATTGGTATAATGACATTATCCCCCACAGCAAGTTCTGATAATTTCCGTTTCGTTTTCTTGGTTAGATATTCGGCTTGGATCTGTTGGATAGACACCGCACACTTCCTGGCACGTATGATTGGTGATTCAGTGTCATCCTGATTGTCACTCGGGCTAATTTTATTATACTATCAGAATTGTCACTGGGGCCAATTTCTATAATACTATCAGAATTGTCACTGGGGCCAATTTCTATTGTACTATCAGAATTAACTGGCATGCATTTGCTGTCTCCATCTGGGTATTTTTGTATTTTGTAAATAAGGTTTATTGTGTGGTCATTGAATAAAAATTCTATAGTGTGTATTAATGTTTTTTTTATAACAAAATCCATACAATAAATTATTGTACAAGTTATAAGTGGATTTTAGTCATTTTTGTACAAATTGTAATTTATACAAGCACTTTTTGTACAAATTACAATTTGTACAAAGTCAAAATACAAATATATATGTTGTACAATTTTTTGTACAAATTATAATTTGTACAAAATGATAACTTGTACACAACATATATATGTCTTTTCATGTGTTATGTGAACCACTGTCTTTGTTGTATTGCATATTATTAAAGCAGAAAATATTACAATTTATAAACTTCCATTATGATTTTTATTATTACTTCCTTCACCGGAGGCCCACATAAGTAACGCCGGGTCTCCTGACAGTCGTTTTCCATTCGTTTGATGTGTTTGAGCTTTTGATTTTGCCATTTTATAAGGGACTTTTCCTTGGAGCTCGGTATTTTTGTTATTTTACTTTTTAATCGATTTAAGCAATATTATGTTAGGTCAGAATTATAATTGGAGTCGCTTCATTTGACTTCAGTTCATCAAATTTAAAGACCGTATCACCGCAAAAAACTGATTAGTTATGTCTGCATTTTCCGTTGGCAAAGTAATGTACAATGCGAGACCTCAGATATCTGTGGATGGAGAAACCTTTTTTAACTCTTCGTGGCTGTGCAACAAGGTGTCTCCCATTTCAATAATATGTTATACCATTAATAAGGTATTGAATAAATGTTTTTCGCCATATTCAACAAAACACTGACGCAGAATTTGTTACGTCCGAAAGTTCGACATGAGCATATGCTCCGGAATCACGCAAAACTCCTGCTTAAAGAATCGAGTCACAAAACATCATCAAAAGCAATATTTTAATACGGTAACTTAATACTTTAAGTTTTATAAGTTGAGAGCAGTTTTTCGAATGTACAGTTTATTTTATCTGCTAATATGTATTATTTGCTAGGGACATATATTTATTTTTAATGAATATATTTTTCAATTTAAAAACAATTTATGAATTATTAGGTCTTTTCACCTTTCTGTAGAAAGACCATTTGATTTTGTTCTGAATATTTTTTTAAGCCACTTTTGTTTCTGAAATGTCACTTTGTGTTTTGCAACATGTCCATCAGATATTTAGTATAGGATATCGAACTGTTATTTTGTTTTTCACAATCTTTAACGGCACACTTGAGAGTTAGTTATCTTCTCGTAAACTGGTTTTCCTGTTATCGCAACTCCTCAGAAATTGTAAAAGATATCGCTAAAATATGTTGTCTAGACCTAGGGTATTTTTATTTGAGGTCATTGGTCAACCAAAAAGAAAATAAGGTAAATGTCGCGTTTTAAATTTTGACATTTTCTACTCAGACAGTTATAGATATAGACAGAAGAAATAGATCCAATATTAGAGAAGGGAAAAATCTGGTCCATATAGTACTGTGAAATTTTATTTGGGAGTCAATGCCCCTGAATGTATAAATCAACAAATTAAATTAAATAATTATAACTTTAAACTTTACAGCTAGAATGGGTTCGTGTATTTGAAAACAATGAAACAACTCTCCACAAGAGACCAAATGACATATAAATTAACAACTATAGGTCACCGTACGGCCTTCAACAACGAGCAAAATCCATACCGCATTCAAGTTTATGCACATACATTGTTTATTGGAAATAGAAATACATTTTGATTAATTTCTGAAAATACAATATATATATATATATATATATATATATATATACAACTCGTCAAAACATTAGCCCAACAATGTTAGATCTTGAAATTTGCTTTCGCTTTCGCAAATTTACAGATCTAACATTGTTGGGCTGATGTTTAGACGAGTTGTATATACAGAATGTACACAGCCATGTATCGCCATCACTGCTGGTGATCCGATGGAGAAATCTGTTGTAGAGTTGTCACTGGTTCAGACGTACTTATATATATATAAGTCTAAATTGAAAACAACGTTCAAACCTATCATTGTGTTGGATAAAAACCGCAATATTTATACGTGTGCATGCAAAACAAATTTTTTGGTAGAGGGGTCTAAATACAGCACAAACAACATTTTCCAAAAGACCAAAAAAGTGAAAAAGTATATTTTAACAAAACCCATTTGACTATGAAGTCGAACAACGGATGTTCTTAAACCCTGCTGACTTCCATTGGCGATTGCCAAATAAACGGATTACAAGATGTAACAAAATGGATCTTTATTATTAATTTAATACCAAACAGAAAACAATAAACTTGCGGAAAAGATGGTATACCGCAAACATGAGGTGCAAAAATTTGTACACCATATCCGGATTTCGACAATTAATGTCTCTTCAGTGATGTTAGGAACAGGTTTAACAACACCACTTTTTTATATGTCTAAATCTGTATAAGCAATACAGTGGTTTAAGCAGATTTAGACATATAAAAAAGTGATTCTGTTAAACCTAATTGTGAGCGCTCAACCCCTAATCTATGATATCCAAGTAGGGTTGGATTGGTATAGAATATTCTATTTATCTTCCAGAAACAAGATGAATGAGAA
The DNA here is from genome assembly GCA_017311375.1 of Mytilus coruscus. Lineage (NCBI taxonomy): Eukaryota > Metazoa > Mollusca > Bivalvia > Mytilida > Mytilidae > Mytilus > Mytilus coruscus. Next base: position 46,626,509 of record CM029601.1, read on the forward strand.
ATGACTGACGTACGATATGTTCAGATATTATTTATTCCCGCCACTTCTCATTTTGGCATAATAACTTACATAAAAAAGTACGATGTACAATGTAAGTATCTCTCAACAATTCATTTTATTGTCCGAAAAAAATATAAAACTTCTGAAACAAAAATTGATGCACGCGTCATATCTTTCTCGACAACCTACAAATTTAGGATAGTTTATCTTTTCGATAATTCGAAAGATAGCTCAGTGTAAAGGAAACATACTTTCAGATTGTAAAATGTAAACAAGACTCTTAAAGTTAAAAGTCAGTTGCGTTGAACTCTGAGCTACTTAGATAACCTGAATGGAATACTAAATTGAAAAGTAGATTTCAGAATATTGATTTTATTCATTAAGTGCATGCAGGAGATTTTATTTTAAGGTAAGATATTTTCATGTTCTTCAACTCTGTACTGAACTTTCATTTATTTCAAACGAAAACGTTTTAATGTGGCATACAATCACCTATATTTTGAATTATCAAAAGATAAACTGTCTTTCGTTTGTTTTTGTCTAGAAAGATATGACTGGTCCATCAATCCCTGTAATTATTATTTACACGCATACCGTTAAATGGTCAAATATAATGGTCAGTTCATAAGTGCATCGTAAAATTATCCTGTTCTCCTAAATTTGACGTCCTACAAATATCCTATTAAAGCAAGATTTTTATTTGACTTCAATTTGTAATAGATATGGTCCCAAAAGACATTGTTGATACCCGATTATGATTGTTCGCTGGTGTTTGTTGTGTTTGAAGATTCTCTTCGGACAATACTTCATTTTGCAGGACATAAGTGTTTGAAATATATTACTTCTGAACAAATATTGCAAATTGATACCTTTATTCACCTGATACATTATGGTGAATGCAGTAAGTGGTTAAGTAACTATCAAGCTCAAATATATTGCTCTGGTCTCCTGAATAGAAAATTGACAGTGTGAGAAAATACGTATTGTTTGAAACAACATTGAATTGAGATAATTTCCAAGTATTTTTGAAATTCATCAATTCAAAGTCCGGAGAGTTACAAGGTTTAGTTAGCCTTACCCATTGATAGGTGTACTTTTATATTGTATGTGGATTATAAAAGATATATTAGACTACACAATCTTTGTGCAATAGTATAAACATTTGACTTCTCAACCATTTATTCTTGTTTTCTTATTCTTGACCTAAACGGATTGAGAGAATTCGTTCAACTTGTTTCATAAAAGTAATGACCAACGCAAATACACAGGAGGGAACAAACCATACTTTTTTAATATAAAAACATCGGATTTTAACCAAACAATATCTGAAACTGACTTCATAAAGATGTTAAATTTGTTGATTAACAACATAAAAGTGCGACTTTTTGAAGACGTCTTTGTTCCACAGACAATCCGTCTACTATTGGAATCATCTGTGATCCCCTTCGAACAAACTAGATTCTTTTTTTCGTATAGGACATATTTCATGCATGAACCTCTACAGAAGAATACAAGACGATGGCATAATCCTTTAACTACACGTTCCGCTGTGAAGATGGTGTGCTTTCTTTGAATATTACTAAGTCCGATGACCATATTGATCGCATATATCCCATTGATACAACAGATATACATATAGTTAAGGGTGCGATATTCAAGAACTTGCATTTCCTATAATGATTTACTTAACCGAGGGTTGCTTCCTACAAGAAAGCGATTAAACCTAGTGTTCTTAGTGATGAAGTTGAAGTCATCCCTTCGAACATTTAACAGACATCATTGCGAGTTGGTTGACCGTTATTGAATATCTGTTCATCAGATGATGACAGATATGTTCCCATTTTCGTAACCAAAATCCCGTTTTCCTTTCCTCAAATGTGACTTACCAAATTAGACTTATCACCAAATTTGTGCTTACAAAATATTGTGAAATTACTTTTTATTAAAAATAACTTCTTTTTGGCATATCGCATTAAAAACTCCGAAGTAATGACTACTTCATAAGCTGTGTTAAAAAATCAGTTTTATTCAAATTATTTTCCACCACATAAATAGTTTTTGCATAATTTACTTTTGCCGACAATTCTAAAATCTATGTGTTTGGGGATTGAATATAAACCGTGGCACATTTAATTTCCACTTGTTTCGAGTCTCGTGTCTTCAATTGAAATCAGTTCATGCCCCAATCATTGTGTTTCTTTATTTCATATGCCATCACCATACTCGAGCAATGTTCGATAAAATGTCAAGTATATTTTTTATAGTATATCTATCGAAGTCAAGACGAATATTCCTAAGGATTACAATTTATCAAACTTTATATACCGAATGTGATTATGTAATAAGCCATTGTTTCTAGTTACTGGTGAAAATTGTGATTGTATATAATTGAAATTCAAAAAGAGAAAGTATCTTTAATCAAACTCAGTAAATCGTATATTGTGGATTCTTTTATTTTCGTTGGTACTAATTTTCGATTAAGGAAAAATGGTAAGTGCGTGGATATTTAATTAAGCGGTTTTAAAAAAGTCTGCGTATAATCCAATAGATGATATGTTATTCATTGAACATTAAAATTCGTGGTTCGCCTATTACCCCCAAAAAAAAAAAAAAAAAAAAAAACACTAAAATTGGTATCCCACGTATTTCTAGCAGTATATTATTCTAAGCAATGTTTTCTCTGTTTGTAGGTGTTTTAGAGATGTTTGCTTACTATATGTATCTGTTCATAATTTTGAATAGAGTTAACTGTGTCAGTTGGTTCAATTTTACAGACAAGTCAATTGTAAACAATTTTCTTTTTTGTCATTCCTGTTGCAAATCTGGAGAGTGTTTCATAACAACAGTCTACTTTACAGTAGATAAAGTAATACGTTGCTGTTTGACCACCTACTCTAATGATATTCAAATTAAACCTGTGTGGGATTTAAAACCTGAGTTGTTAGCGAAATTTCATATAGAATACACGTCTGGATTTGGAACAGCAAATGTTCTTCTTGAAACAAGAGGAACTTTTATGATGTTATCCATAAAAATGGATAGCTCACAAAATTTCCTGACAATATCTGTGAGTTTCAAGACATTGTCAAAATTGATTTATCTGAAAATGAAATCGACTCACAAATAGATATTCATTGTTTATTCAGACTTGATACTTTAATATTGAAAGGAAATAATATGGAAACGATAACAAATACTTCGTTTTCTAATTTACCATTTCTGCGACATGTTGATTTATCAAAAAATAAAATAAGCCACATCGATCCTGGATCACTAGCATATCGACCAAGAAGTTTGCTGTATATCAATCTTAGTTTTAACAATTTAGAAGAACTAGATGTGTCAAATTTTATGTTAGATTTCTATTTCTATAGGTTAGATTTTTCTAACAACCAAATATCAAAACTTACAAATAAAAATGGGTGGAATGGATTTAATATCGATGATCGTAATGGTGGTGGTAGAATTGTGTTAATGAATAACAAATTCACTCACTTTCCAAATGTTTCCAAAATAGGATTTGCAGGTGAATATTCTGTAAAACGACTTGCGTACACGTACATAGTGAATATGAGGAACAATAATTGGACGTGCGATTGCTATGTTTGGAACGAGTATTTAAATTATATGCTTGTAGGATTTCAATACCATCCAGGTTCAGAAAATTTTTACCGTATCCCATGTTCGAATCCTCCTGAATTACGTAATTATTTCGTTACTGACTTTCAGAAGAATGAAACAAATAAACTTCAGCATCTTTTAATATGTAATTTAACCCTTAAAGACAACTGTCCATATAGATGTTACTGTTTTTACCAACCGTCAAAGAACAGAACGGTCATCGATTGTTCGGGTCTGGCATTAAAAGGTATGCCAGATATAATGCCATACTTCGATAATTTAGAAATAGATTTAAGTAAAAATGCTTTTCTAAATTAGAAGAAAGAAGCTATTTATTCCGAGCAACGACACTAAACGTTTCTAACAATTTTATAACAACGATATCACCGATCATTTATGAAGTGCAAACACTTAATCTGATTGATTTTCGATTGAACAGTTTAAATACACTTGGTAATGAGGTTCGCTTAAAATCTCCATGTTCACTATTATTCAGCCATTTGACAATAAGTTGCAGTTGTGAACTAAATTGGCTACCTATTTGGCTTGAACGGCAAAACTGCCTTACTGCATGTTCAATAGAATTGTATGCATCAGCAACAACAAAGATGTAAGTAGTATGTCACCAAGTGAATTTTGCATCCAGGACAATACAACAAAACATATTTTTACAGGAATTGTTATTACATCATTTTTGGTAATAATTATAACAACAATTATTTTCCATCATTATAGATATGAAATTTATCTGCTTTGGAGGTCAAATAAATTATTAAAATCAAGTAGAAAAGTACACAGTGAAACCAAATATGACATTTACATCTCATTCGATGAGGAAAATGAAATGGCGAGACAATGGATAGTTGGAGTTTTGCTTCGATTTCTGGAAGGAAAAGGCTACAAAGTACTTTTACCCTGTCGAGATTTTTCGTTTGGTGGTATACGCGAGGAGGAAATGAGATCGTCTATTTGGAAATGTTCGTCTTGGATAATTTTGCAGAGTCAGAATTATCTTCATTCCACTTATGGTGAAAATGAATGGAAAATTATATGGAATATTTACAAAACAAATTTGAAAACAAAAATTATTATCATAAACTACGATGTAATTAAAAGCGACAGTATTAGTCTAAGAAATTTCAGAGCATTTATAAAACTTGGATATGCACTGGATTTTTGCAACATTGACAAAAACTTATTAAACGATGTAAGGAAACGGTTAAGCCCGCCAGCTAGTCGATATACGACAGGATTAAAAAATTCAAAACTACGATACAAGCATATGGAAAAATTTGATATATTTGTTCCAGAGAAAAATAATGTTTGAACAATTAGAAACTAAGCAAATATGTGTAATGTTAATAACCGTATTGTACTGAAAGTGAAGATGCTAATGATTGACTATATCATATTATCTCATTATTTTATGCAAAGGGGTCATAACATATCAAAATACAAATTTCATTACGCAGAAATATGCATAGAAAAACTAAACTGTATCAAGAAAACAGGACATAACATTTCTGTCATTACAAGACTTGCTACTAGTGTGTAAGCATTTCAAAATTTTCGTATTTTCATTCTAAAATTTCATATAATTCATGTATCAAACTCAGCAAATTTACATGTACAGATGGTTTCAGTATTACCTTATACTGATAAGAGACCTCTATCAATCAACTGCGTGTACATGTATATAATGTTTGGTCATTGAATATCGTTTATTAGCTTTCAAATGAGTACAAGAAGGATGTCACTAGTGGATGTGAAACTGGTTACATACACATCCAGAGCACCAGATATCACTGTAAATTATTTTATTGGTATTTTTTTCTGTGTCGTGTTTTGTTTAGTGTTTGTGTTTTGATTATGATGTATCTATCTTTCTTTAACTTTTGACTTTTTAAGTGTCCCAAGGTGTATTCTAACTTTAAATGATATTGGTATCCCAATAACATAAACTATGATCAAAAGTAATTTTAATCTGGAAACGCGCTTTTGAAGCATAAAATTTGTTAAGCTTCTTTATTTTTCATTTATGTTAGTTAATGTATTGATACATGATATAAATATCGATAAAAGAGAAAAACAAATACGTCGAGCATAGTAGAAAAGGGGAATACAAGTCACCTATACAATCAAACCAGTAGCGTATAAAGCAAAAGAGGGACGAAAGATACCAGAGGGATAGTCAAACTGTTTAGATCGAAAACAAACCGACAACGCCATGGCCAAAAATAAAAAGACAAACAGACAAATAATAGTACAGATGACACAACATAGAAAACTAAAGACTAAGCAACACGAACCCCACCAAAAACTTGGGGTGATCTCAGGTGCTCCGGAAGGGTAAGCAGATCCTGCTCCACATGTGGCAAACCTTATTTGCCGAGTTTAATTCGAATTGATGAATTTGTTTACATCAGCAATAATAATAATAATAATAATAATAATAATAATAATAATAATAATAATAATAATAATAATCTTTATTTCAAGAGGGTATGCTCAATTAGTACAAACACTATTCTCCCTTGAGGCCCTCACACTCCACTCACAATGCATCACACAATTTCTTCATAACAAAGATAAACATAAGAAAACATAATCAAAATTGATACATAATCATTTAAATAATTCCTGGATTTTCAAGTAAAAGCTTAAAGCAGTTTGTTTTAAAAGTATTTATGTTTGACATGTGTCTTAGTGCTTCTGGTAGTTTATTCCATAAAGTTGGGCCAGAATATGAAAAAGATCTTCTAAATGTGCTTGTTCTTGCCTTTGGTATATTAAGTAATTGGGTAGTATTTGATCTAAGTTGCATTCCATTTTTATTTGTAACATAGGATATTTTGTTAGACAAATATTCTGAGACAGATCCATATAAACATCTATGAATATATAAGGCCTTGTGGAAATAACACGATCAGTAAATCGAAGCCATGATAACTTTTTAAACATTGTATTAGATGGGGTATCATAAGGAAGTTCAAGAATAATTCTAGCTGCTCGTTTTTGAAGTTTATCAAATCTATTTGTATTTTGGTCACTGGTGTTTCTCCAAATTGTACAACAGTAATCCAAAATAGGGAGAATATAACCATTAAAGTATAACTTTCGTGTTTCCAGGGGGAGGGATTTCTTTATCCTAGACAAAAGATTTAGCCTGGTACTGATTTTTGTGCACAAAGTGTCAATTTGGGCTGTCCACTCAAGATTTTCATCAATAAAAACCCCTAGGAGCTTTTCGCCATTAACATCTCTAATGTGGGAGTTACCAACAGTCAAATTAAGAACATGGTCTGTTTTTGCTAGTTTCTGTCTAGAACCAATAACCATAGATGTAGTTTTTGTTGGATTTATATACATCTTATTTCCCTTGCACCATTCTTCAATTCTGTCTAAATCATTTGTAATGCTGTCCTGGATGGTATTGAGACTACGACCTGTGCAGTGAATGGTAATATCATCTGCATAGAGGTCTGCTTGAGATGAAGTTATATGAAGGGGCAAATCATTAATGAACAATGATTGTATTTAAAAGCTTTTTTTAAGTCGAAGATGCTACAAGATGGGATGCTAAATAAACAAATCATTGAAACAAAAACTTTTAAAAGTTTCTAAGGACAGTTTGCGAAATTTTCAGTTGAAAGTATATCAGATTGTACGTGAAAATTGTGGTCAACGCCGATACATAGAATTGGAAGACGATACACTGACGAAAGTTAATCGATTTTATCCAGTTTAAACATAGTCCTATTTCATTCATTTATTTTTTCAATGGCGCCATATATACGTAAGTTAAAATAGGTCAAACGGGAAAATGACTCGGGACGCACTGACAGTCCATGAGAATATTTTCTCAATCATTGTTTTGTCAGAAATTGTGTCTATATTGGTATTTATAGGAAATGAAATAAGAGATAAATTATGTACATACTTCTTACTATACTTCAAACCAATACAACACATACAACTGATATACAAAACTTGACGAAGTGTTTTAAGTTTATGCTATTTGACTCATTTATTTTTAAATTCCGTTTACTCAATTCCATCATGTATGTAAAAATCAACAAAATATGTAAAGAATGTAATGCTTTCCAAGTGTAAAATATATGTTTTCCTTGACTAGCGTATTATGAGAAAAAAATCATAATTACATATACAGGAAGGAATGTTTACAAAAAATACTATAAAAAACTTTCAAATTTGCATTTTTTTTACGGTGAAATATTTGGCTGTCAAAAATTTGTTAAAAACGTGGTAACAAAATTTACATTTTACATACAAGTTAACAAGTATGCACACTTGCACGGACGAACGCCAGGTATAAATATGCCCCTAGCAAAGCGTCGCGCCGAAGAAAAAAAAACACAAAAAAACGAATCAATAAAATTAATGAAATAATATTTTAATTTAAAAAAAAAAAACAGATGTTTTTCTGAAGTGTTCATTACAACTGTCATAAACTGTAACATGTTTTCTTATACAAATAAATGATAAGTTGTCGAAATAGCACTTTTAAAGTAGAAGATATTATAGGCCATTTACAATCAGGAGAGGTATACAGGAGGTTTATAGTCCCATACTTACTTCAGGGCATAAAATATGGATATATGATTATATCAAATCAAATATGTAAAATTGACGTTGTAGAGCAATAGTGTTATTCGAGACACGTTTATTGCATTGTATAGTGACATTTCTACTTGTAAATTTATCAATAATTTGAAGTAATTTCGAAGGAATTGAAACACTTAAGGTAGCTGGGGTGTCTTCCTCCATCTTTGATTTTGAAATAGCAGAAAGCAATGGGTCTAGATCTTTACTGAAATGTGCAAATTTCGAGAGTAGTATGTAATTCATGTGTAAGAATTGTCATGTAAATATAGAAAATTATGTGTTTTATCATATTTACGGCTGTATATTACAAAAAACAGAATATTTTTGTTTGATTCACTTTTTTCCAACTTCAGAATGTGTTGCGAATTTACCTATTTTATTATGTAGCAAGAAAACAAGTCCGGCGACCCCATTTTTTTTCTTATCTGAAAGCATATTATTAGAGCTATCTTTTCATGTTTTATCATAAAATTTCATGGTGTAGTTTTCTTTTTATCACACAAGATTGTGTTTTCCATGCATAATCTATACAAAATCTGACAATTTTGCACAACCTGTAGCGTGATAAAAAGCCCGGTGACCAATAATTTCTGTTATATTTTTGAAAAAAGCATGACATAACTACATTTTGACAAATTATGAAAAAATTCTATGGATTTTAATTTAGACCCCCATCTACCTTAAATGTTTTTGAAATTTCAGGTGCCAATAATATTTGTTATCATACTTCACCTTTCCACACATAAATTTTCAGTCATAAATGAACTGTTTTATTACAACATATGGCATGACATTTGACTTCCTTCATTTGACAAGGAAGACCCACCTAATGACGGGAGTATGAAATATTAGAATTTTATGGTCGAAAAAAGCCCATACTTAAAATTGAGAATGGAAACGGGGAATATGCCAAAGATACAACAACCCTACCAAAGTGCAGAACACAGCCCAAGGCCACCAATGGGTCTTCAACACAGCGAGAAAATCCCGCACCAGGGGGCGGGCTTCAGCTGGACCCTAAACAAAAATGTGTACTAGTTTACTTTGTCCAATAGAAAAGAAAGATGAGGTATCATCCATGAAACAAAATCGGTTCCTGCACAGCACAAAACACAAAAACAAGGAACAGCGCTTTTATTGCTGATCGTCATCCCAAAGGCATAGTGAGGCCTTCAACACGGAGCAAAAACTCACACCTAACTGCAAGTTTAAGACGGACATTAGCACCGGTTTGAGCAGAATTCCAATAATGTCTGTTGGTATATGTCTTAAGAAACTCAACATACCGTATATGAATAATACAATATTTATGTATTAAAAGAAATAAAACTGATCATAAAAAGAAAGATGTCATTTTGTTCAGACAGTTTTCATTTATATAATGTATATTCCTAGTGCATTGGCCTGTTTCCTTGGCAGTACTTTTTCTATTTTACCAGCTCTTAAACTATTCTATTAGGGTTTTGAAGAAAAATTAATTGTCGACATGCACATCTGATGCAGTAAAGTTACTATTGTGTGACGTGATTATAAACTTCGACAATCGAAAAAGGGTGATAAATCGCACATATCACATGATTTTGCTAAGCATGTTTTCATCTGTGAATCAGGTTGTTTTTCAACTACAAATAAAATGTTATTCCTTATTCAAATATTCATCTCTGTAATAGCCATGTAATATTTAATATATTTTAATGCAAATTATCATAGTCCCAAAATATTATATCATTGTGTATCTTATGACGTCCTACAACGGCTTTGAATAACGATTCTTATGTTCTGTTTTATGTAAAATTAAGGAAATGTTATATGACTGCCTATGAGACAACTATAAATTATTAACCTAAGACCAAAGGATGTGGATGTGAGAAATTTTTGATTGATTGTTTTGTTGGATTGCTGCCTTATTGACTTTACTCCTTATTTCATTTTTCTTATATAAATGTCTATTTTGGGAGATATTTCAATTTTTTAGTTTTATATATGTTATTTATGGTGCACACATTGTGGTGATAATTGAATCTATAAGTACGAATTGTATTAACGTATGGGGTTGCATAGGTTTCCTCTTAACCTCTCGATATGGACTTTATTTGGATTTGGAGATATATATTTCATATAAAAATAAGAAGATGTGGTATGATGGCAAATGGGACAATTCTATAGGTAACGTGTGCCCTTCAACAATGAGTAATACCCATACTTACTTTAATTTGTCTGTAGAAAGATGTCCCTTACGATAATAAAGTTACAAAATCGTTATATTTCGTTTCTTTAATTTGTATTTCGTTTAAAAATGTGATCTTAACAATTATACATCACCTTTAGTTTGCACATGTTTTGTATGCATGTTATTTTAAGGTAATAGTCTGCATATTTTTTTATGTAATAAATGATGTTTAGAGAAAATTTATTTTAACGTCATCGTTACTAAGCAAAATAAACAATTACTACTTTTATACCCCCTTATAATATATAAAGTGGATATAATTACCATTATATTGCTTCTGTATGCACATTTTATAGTGTGAGAAAATCAAATTGTTGGACGCATGCAACCTTGAATTGGGCTATTATTCACTTAACGCCTTCTTATGAAATCATCAGTATGAAGTCTGGAGAGTTTGAAGTAATCAGTGTCCAGTAAAATACGCGTGACAAGGTAATGAACATTACTGCTTTTTAATTCAACTCATTTTTAAAAACAAGAATAAAAAAAAACTATGGCAACCTGTTCTATGGTTTATTATCCAGTGTTAGGAAATAATCATTAAAGGAGGTAAATTTTGGTTCGTATTTCTGAAATATTCTGATACTGACTAGTAAAATGGTAATGATGATTTAGTATTTTAAAAACAAAAACAATTTCGCTGATATGACATTTTTTTCCAAAACAAATATGAATTTTTCCCATTCTGATAGTAAATAATTTGCAAATAATCTTGAGTGTCTGTTTACACCATTTTATAAACTAAAGTGAACTTATTGAATCGTTACAGTTCTCGTTGCTTAAATTTGAACGTGTTTTCTCTTGATAAATCAAGTTCCATATAGTAACTAATGTGATGTGATAATCAGAAGGAAGTTGAAGACAAAAATATTGGACATTGAACACACTGGTACTGGCAAATGGAACACTTCAAATTTACCATATTCTCCACAAAAATGCGGATATTATATTTTCATATGAAATCAATCTGATAAATAGTTATAAAGAATATAGACACAAACACAGGATTAAAATAAAAAGTAATCTTTTAATCACCAGTGAACCAATTTTGAACTAAAACGGTCATTTTGGTCTGAATAGCTCTTAAAGACTGAACAGTAAGTTATTAAGTCATGTTCAATATTTCAGTTAATTTTACTTCGGTAAATTCTGTACTGTTCAGACAATTCGCTTGCTGTTCAGTAGTTGTTATTTACCTGTACAAAATTCCGGAATCGTGAATTGTCTTAAAAGCTACTGAACAGTACTGGATTGACTGCAGTAGAGATTGACACTTCTGAATGAAATTTAACTTACTAGGTTTAACGAAAAGGGCCTGCAAAAATGAAAGTAAAATGGTAACAATCTGATAAGTCAAACCTATTTCAACTGTTTTTGCAGTTTTTCTCTAATGTTATGCTGTAACATCACTGTCCTTGATTAGGGAAAAGTTGACAGTTCACAAACATGCTTGGCCCTGCAAAATTATTTATGTGCCTATCCGAAGTCTGTGTTTTAGTGGTTGTCGTTGGTTGTTATCTGTCATATTTGATATTCGTTTATTGTTTTGTCATAATTCAGATTCTTGGCTTTCTCGTTTGAATTTTTTCATATTTTGTCATGTCGGGACCTAACGGAATCGATATTGTTCATTGTTGAAGGTCAAACGGTGACTAACAGTTGCTTATTAATTCACATCATTTTGACAGTGGTGGATAGTTGGATCAATGTCAATCATACCATATGTCATTTTTGATATTACTAAGTACCTAATGGTTTAAAGACATTCATCAATATAATGTGTTATTCCTCGAAAGTTAAACGCTTTCTCTCTTTTAAATGCAAAAGATTCGAGCAGACCACAATAAACGTACGAAAAATAAATACAATCTTATAAAAAAATTATTGCAAACTAATAAAATTTGTAAGCGAATAATATTTGTTTGTCTATATTTCCTCTTATTTATTTTATTATTATTATTATTATTTTTTATCTTGAAGAGACATAACTTTTAAATCTTTTTACTCGTACAGAAGACAATATTTCAGCTCAAAATCTTGACAAACAGCTGTCTTTTATAAGTACACAGGCACTTGCGTGCAAAAGAATCATAACACTGCAGAGTAAATAGACTATTCATTTTTTATATCCGGTACAATACCTAAGCGTTCAATTCTTCTAAATATATATTTGTATAAGTATTTTCATTAAAAAAATAGATATTATACGTGAGTGTACCAAATAGACAATATGCATGTTCCATTTATGTAGAAGGGAGGTGGTTAAACAGATAATTTTAAAATTTGTTATTTGTGTTTCCAAATAATTTGTCATCACTGGTATGGTTACCGTTGTAAACAAGCTAATGATTTTTCTTGCTTGGGAAAGGAGTTACTTTTCCTTTTATAGTTTCATCAGTTTCCCATAGTATGCTATCTAGATTTATTTTGGTGAAAGTTAAAAAAATTAATAGCATAAACAACTAGAATAGATAGCTTATAAATAATATTATTTTCTTTTTCTTCATTAATTTTATAACATTGGCTGTATTTTTATGTTAACCGTGTTTTCTTTGACTTTCTAGGTTTAAAGATGATAGCCAAATATATGTGCCTGTTCCTTATTTTAAAGGGAGGTCACTGTGCAGGCTGGTTCAATTTTACAGACGAATCAATTCCAAATAATTTCCTTTTTAGCTCACCTGGCCCGAAGGGCCAAGTGAGCTTTTTTCATCACTTGGCGTCCGTCGTCCGTCGTCGTCCGTCGTCGTTAACTTTTACAAAAATCTTCTCCTCTGAAACTACTGGGCCAAATTTAACCAAACTTGGCCACAATCATTATTAGGGTATCTAGTTTAAAATTGTGTCCGGTGACCTGCCAAACCAACCAAGATGGCCGCCATGGCTAAAAATAGAACATAGGGGTAAAATGTATATTTTGGCTTATAACTCTGAAACCAAAGCATTTAGAGCAAATCTGACGGGATAAAATTGTTGATCAAGTCAAGATCTATCTGCCCTGAAATTTTCAGATGAATCGGACAATGGGTTGTTGGGTTGCTGCCCCTGAATTAGTAATTTTAAGGATTTTTTTCCGTTTTCGGTTATTATCTTGAAAATTATTATAGATAAGAGATAAATTGTAAACAGCAATAATGTTCAGCAAAGTAAGATCTTCAAATAAGTCAACATTATCAAAATGGTCAGTGGACCCTTAAGGAGTTATTGCCCTTTAAAGTATTTTTTACCAATTTTTGTAAATTTTGTAATCTTTACAAAATCTTCTCCTCTGAAACTACTGGACCAAATTCAACCAAACTTAGCCACAATCATTATTAGGGTATTTAGTTTTGAAAATGTGTGCAGTGACCCAGCCAACCAACCAAGATGGCTGCCATGGCTAAAAATAGAACATAGGGTAAAATGTAGATTTTGGCTTATAACTCTGAAACCAAAGCATTTAAAGCAAATCTTACAGGAATTAACTTGTTTATCAAGTAAATATCTATCTGCCCTCAAATTTTCAGATGAATTGGACAACAGGTTGTTGGGTTGCTGCCCCTGAATTGGTAATTTTTAAGGAAATTTTGCCGTTTTTGGTTATTATCTTGAAAATTATTACAGATAGAGATAAACTGTAAACAGCAATAATGTTCAGCAAAGTAAGATCTTCAAATAAGTTAACATGATCAAAATGTTCAGTTGACCCCTTAAGGAGTTATTGCCCTTTAAAGTAATTTTTACCAGTTTTTGTAAATTTTGTAATCTTTACAAAATCTTCTTCTCTGAAACTACTGGACCAAATTCAACCAAACTTAGCCACAATCATTATTAGGGTACTTAGTTTAAAAAATATGTGCGTTGACCCAGCCAACCAACCAAGATGGCTGCCATGGCTAAAAATAGAACATAGGGGTAAAATGTAGATTTTGATTGTAACTCTGAAACCAAAGCATTTAAAGCAAATCTTACAGGGATTAACTTGCCCCTGAATTGGTAATTTTTATGGAAATTTTGCTGTTTTTGGTTATTATCTTGAAAATTATTACAGATAGAGATAAACTGTAAACAGCAGCAAAGTAAGATCTTCAAATAAGTCAACATGACCAAAATGGTCAGTTGACCCCTTAAGGAGTTATTGCCCTTTATAGTCAAGTTTTAACAATTTTCATTAATTTGGTAAATTTTGGTAAGTTTTTACAAAATGTTTTCCTTTTGTAATCTTCTTTTCTGAAACTGCAGTAGAAAATCAATATAGAAAACAATCTACTAATGAACTGGCAATAAAAATAATTGATAATTCTATAACATGAAAAAAACCACATTAATACCTGATGATGGTGTTTCTTTCTTTACATTGAAAATGATGTCACAACTATAATCCCGAACAATAGGTCGAATGTCAGATATGTTTCATTACTTTGGCTTCATTTTCTACAGTGCAAATGATGCTTGAATTCCTACACTAATTTATACAGACTTCATCCCTTTCACAGGTAATGCCTGCCTCATATTATATTTAAAACTTTAATAGAATATCAGAAATTTTGAGAGAAAATTAATCAACCATGCAAGATCTAAAACTTAATTAATATTGTTCAAATTATCAATTAACTATTAAAAAAAAAATTCTCATTAAAAATATAGTTCTTCATTTTATATTTTATCAGAAGTTTAGGGAAAAAATTGAATTTAATTGTGTCCCTTGTTCTCATTTCCTGGGATTAATCCAATACAAATTAAAGTATTGGTATTGAATTAATATTTAAGAAATATTTCAAACCTTACCATTTTCTTCACAAGAATGAAGACCATATTTTCAGTGTCATGAGTATCAGTCATCATATTTGTTGTACTTTGTTGTTTAAAAGTTGAATACAAAAAGATCAACAAAGCAATTCAAAACCACTTGAATTTTGCAACAACAAATGAGTTTTCAACGACCTCAGCTGGCTATACAACCCTTGCACAATCAACTGAATTTTGCAGAAATCATTAATAGGAAAGATTGCCCTTAAATGATAATTTTTATTACCTTTTGTTTTTTTTTTTTTTTTTTGTGTTGCGCAACAACAAAACTTCACAACAAACTTTCTCATCACTTCGCATTTCTCGTTAGATAAATTTTACAAAATTCTCCCTGAAACTACTGTCAAATTAAACCAAACTTGGTTTAAATCACCACTAGGATATCCAGGGACCACTGTGTATGATGACCCTGCCTGCCAACATGGCACACATGGCTGAAATAAAACATAGGTTTCAAACGCACTTTTAGTCTTATATCTCTGAAACTAAACGACAGTACAACAGTTGCATTTATCATGCATCAATTGTAAATAAAAATACCAGGTGAGCGACACAGGGTCCTTGGAGCCTCTAGTTTGTAATCAATGTTGCCAATCTGGAAAGTGTTCTGTAAACACAGTCTACTACGATAAAGATAAGATCATTCGATGCTGTGTGTCCGCCTGGTCTGTTATGTAGTTCAAAACTGTATGGAATTTAGAACCCGAGTGAAATTACATATAGAATAAGTCTAGTTTTGGAACAGCCGATTCCTCTCAGTTTTTCCTGACAATATTTGTGATTTTCCGGATATTGTCGAAGTTGATTTTTCGACTAACGAATTCACCCACTTTCCCAATCTTTCAATGGTTGGATTTGCATGTGAATATACTGTAAAACGATTTGCTTATTCGTATATAGCGTTTTTAGGAAACAATAATTGGACTTGTGATTGTAATCTTTGGGACAATTTTTTAACGGATTTGCTTAGAGGATTTGACTATCACCCTGGTTCAGTAGGTTTGTACAGAATTTCATGTTCAAATCCTTTTGAATTACGCCAATATGTAGTTATCGACTTTCAGAAGAATAAAACAAATGAACTTCAGCATCTTTCAATATGCAATATTACTTGTGCACATAATTGTATCTGTTTTCACCAACCTTCAAAAAACAGAACGGTCATCGATTGTTCAGGTCTAGCATTAAAAGCTATGCCCGATAAAATGCCATATTTCAATAATTTAGAAAAAGATTTAAGTATGAATGATCTTTCTAAATTAGACGGAAAAAGTTATTCATACAGAGTTACAAAACCTTATGTTTTAAATAACCATATAACAACGATATCGCCGATTATTTATAAAGTACCTAATCTAATTCCTATTGATTTTCGCGGGAACAGTTTTGATACACTCAGTAATAGTGTTCGCTTAAAATCTCCATGTTCACTTTTATTCGGCCATTTGACCATAAGGTGTATTTGTGAACTTCAATGGCTACCTATTTGGCTTGAACGACAAAAGCTACCACATTGTATGTTCAATAGAATTGTATGCAACTACAAAGATGTTACAAATATGTCACCTAGTGAATTTTGCATCCAGAACAATACAACAAAACATATTTTTACAAGCATCGTTATAACATCATTTTTGGTAATAATTATAACAACAATTATTTTCTATCATTATAAATATGAAATTTATCTGCTTTGGAGGTCAAATAAATTTAAAAATTTAAATAGAAGAGTACACAGTTAATCCAAATATGACGTTTACATCTCATTCGATGAGGAAAATGAAATGGCGAGAAAATTGATAGACGGAGTTTTGCTTCGATTTCTGAAAGGAAAAGGCTACAAAATATTTTTACCCTGTCGAGATTTTTCGTTTGTTGGTATAAATGAAAATAGTTTGTGACATTGAAATATGATTTATTGCATACTATTGAAAAATTCCACTTTCAAAAAATATGAAAAAAATATGAAAAAATTAAAGTAAAAACTCATAGAGGCAAAGTTGCCCTTAAAGGAATTTGACTGATCTTTTTTTGTCCCTTTTGACAGTATTTCTACGTATGTATACATCTCTGGATCTCAGTTGTTTATGCTCTTCAACGTCGTATTTGATTGGCCTTCCAACTGTTTTGTTTCGAGCGTCACTGATAAGTCTTATGTAGACAAAAAGCACGTCTGGTGTACAAACTTTTAAGACTGGTATCTCTGATGAATTTTTTTTTAAATATTTGACCATTGCTGATGAAGATTAATCCAGAAAATTGGTTTTGACTCGCACAATTTATAATGTGCTATTTTCATTTTTTAGAATAAATTTATAAATTCTTCTTCATTCAAAGCCGTACTATCCACAAATAGTCAAATTGTAAACAAACATATCCGTGCCACATCTCTATATCGCCAACAGCTTTTTCCGTGTGTAGTGACTTACTATGACATTATCGTTTGAAATTCGGCAATCTAACATGGCATGTGCGAAGTAAAATTGAGATGAAATAAAAAGTACACAAACGTGAAAGGGAGATAGTATTGACCGATTCTGAGAAAACACCAAATCATTTAACAACTGTTATGACAAAGTGTAATCAACAAATGGGAACGCATGAAAATAAGAAAGCAAATTTATATTGCATATATCTTCTCACTTATTTTTCATTTGCACCATGTTTCTGTGTTGATTGTTTACCAAGGTCACGATTAATAAACTTCGGCAACGAAACCAAAAGTCAATAAGCAGGCAAAAACATTTCGATCAATAATCATCGAATGAACATTTGTTGTCGATTATACGTTATGGATTAGTTATGAAGGTAAAATACGCGCACAAAGGACTTAGTTTATTGAATTAAAACGTCAGTTTCCGTGTATTCATTTTGGCGTGAAATTCAAACATCCAAGGGACGTCGATGACCATAAAAGGTAGTGATGACAATTTCAAGAAAGACATGTTTATATATCTCAACTCGTTCGTTATGTCCGTGTCTGTAGTGACGTTTTGGATTTCCATTAGCGTAATCTATGTATTACTGGTAAATTATTAAGTCAGGGATTTCGTTACCACAAATTACTTAGATCCTTTACTAAATTCTTTCATAGATGACCATTAATCGTTTTATATGACTTTAATTTTGAAATAAAGCAAAAGGAAATAATGGAATTAATTATTTTGGGGTGTAAAGAATATCTGGAAGTTTAAAATAAATTACATGCTTTTGGTGGTCTTTCAAGTCGTTTGATAATTATAACTGTTCGACTCTCTACACTAAAAAAGAGTGGAAATTTTGTAAAATAAGATTGTACTTTGAAAATTAGATTGCAAATAAATTAAGCAAATTATATAACATAAAAATATCTGCAGGATAAGATCTACAAAAAACAACACACCCAAAAATCCTCAATTTATTAATTTACCTTTAAATGAAATGTTCTCTCTTTTTTTATATTTTCGAATATTTTCTTGACAACTTAAATAGATAGACAGAAAACAGCAAACTTATCAACTGGGTATGATAAAAAGCATCTATTGCAAAAGGTGAAATTAAATATCCAATGCTACATATTTGACAAGTGAGCGAATCGGGTTCTAATGAGCATCTTAATTATCATACAGTCGATCTTTTTCTATACATATACATGTCCAGGTGCAATTTATGAAAATGTTCTTAAAGGATAAAAACATGGCATGCTATCCTGTTCCTATCATGAGCGAATGGTCACATTTCATTTTTTACATTTGTTTACATCACAGTTCATTTAATACCCTCTCCCCGATCCTTCACTAAACAATTACAAATTTAGTATAAAATTGATCAAACAAAAATAACGAAAAGTTCTACAAGCTTTGCCTTTTTTACTGTATCTAAAGCTCTCACAAATATATTTTGCATTTTCCAGCAATGAACTATGTTGCATATAATTCTAACTTAATGAATGCAGACAACGCTGCAGATACACAACAGTAACGTCCTGAACATCGACATAATATACAATCGATGAAACATGGTTAAAATTGGGTTATCCCTCGTGTACCAGGAAAATATGATCTAAAATAATTCAAACATCGCTCATTACGTGCATGTCTGCTGAGTGGGATACTTCACTAATGTATACGTTATGTCGATTTTCCGTACACTTCCAGGAAGGGAAAAGTCCTTTCAATTTTTTTTCTTTTGATATATAGTATTTCATTATAACAGGAAGTTGTTATACAAGATCAAATACTTACAATGTCGGCATAAATAGTAATAGGTGTATGAGAAGAGTCATCAGGGATAGTTTCCCCTTTTCAAAACTATAACAAATTTTGTTTGCATAATGTGAAAACAAGGAGACGTGGTTCCAATCAATGAGTTACACCACCATTGTTTTTCCCCTATTAGTCTTTGTTAAATTGACATTTTTCATAAAAATTGTGCAGAATTTTTTTCAAATAAGGAAATATTTGGCATAAGTAAAGTTTTATCCTGTTTAGTACTGCAGGGAAAATTCACAAAGCATTTCATTGCATATAAGATAATAACCATCACAGGAAGTAAACCAATAAAATTTTCATTTCTTTTTTCCTGTTTACAAGCTTTAGTAACCATGTCACCTCAATATAGGAACATCAAATAAAAAAGGATGGTGCTTTAACAGACCCAAGATATATGTTTATGACTCAGAAATGATTTTCTGCAATAAATGCAGGGTTAATTTCCTACAACTGTCAAATTCAAGGTAATATTTTGTTCGACCCTTTTTCGTTTGAAACCGGATGTGATGTACTAAGATTTGGTGGCATTACACCTTAAACAACTATCCACTACTAAAATAAAGCAATGTCAACAACTTAAGGTTGCCGTAGGGTCTTTTAAGAAAAAAACAATAATGTTTAGTAACTAAAAGACCCCAGGATAGCAAAATAAGAAAAATATAAAACTAAGATCCTAACTCGGGCTCATAGAATTAACAGAAAAGCAAAAGTGACAGGCTGCAACTAACGACTACCATTGTACTACAGGCTCTTGACTTGGGACAGGCGCATACAAAATATTATGGGATTATACTACTCATTCCTCCTCCTATCTATGGGCAGAGGTGCTTTACTGTACGACAGACTGTAACAACCGGTAGAAACAGACCGTTAGTTTTCTCGTTTTGATTGTTTTACATTTGTTAATTTGCTGCCTTTTATAGCTTATTATGCGATATGAGTTTTGCTCACTGTTTAAGAATGTACTGTGACCTATAGTTGCTATCTTCTACGTCATTTGTTCTTTTGTTGAGAGTTGTCTCATTGGCAAATATACCACATCTTCTTAATTTTATTTTAACTCATCAAAACAGTTCTAAGCACAAATAAACTAACTAACGACAAAACATTCAAAGGATTTACATGTATTAAAGATCACTTAATTAACTGATACCTAGTTCAAAGCCTTAAAGTATAACATTTACTTATAGCCCTTGTTCTCCAATTACTTAAAAAGCTAACCGTATACCAACGGATTTAGTTTGTATAGAAGAAACACATGGCATTGTCCACTGCTCGTATAAAGGTAACGTCAAGATACAGGACCGTCAGTTTCATCGCTCCAACGTTAAAATTTTGTATGCAGTATAATGAGCGAATATTTTATAATTTCAATTCAGTGACAGAAACGGTGAGTTCTATCTTTTCAATTACAGAAGGAGCTAAAATCAGATATATTTCAATCAATTTTTTGAAAAATCATCAAATCAGATAAGAAATGTTCTGTTTAATAAGTTTGTGCGGTAGTGGAGTACAGTCGTCAATCCATACCTGTTAAAAGAAGTAGAATAGCATTAAAGGTACCGGTTTTACTGCACAAAATGCGGAAATGTTTCTTCAGTAATGCTCGAGATCAACATATTTGAAATCCAAAAATAAATACTAACTCAGGGCGTATCAAACCAAAAAGGACCTAAAGTATAGCCAAATCTGTACACTTCAGTTTATAGCACGCAATGGATTTACAACATTCAAAACGATTGTTAACTTTTTGAAAAAATGTTATTTTCGTATATGTAGTTAGAAATCAACGATATGAAAGGATAGAAAGATTTTTCTCAAGGTAACACTTGCTGGAAGGCGAGATGAAACGAAAGACGTTAGTAGGCAATACATAGTATGGACCTATACAATTTCTGTGGAGTCCTTGAGCTAATGTAACGTTAAAATTGTTTATTAATTAACTGTTCATAGAACATACAGACTTGAATATAAAACAATTGTTATTCCATCCATCAGAACGTTTATGTAGTATTTACATCATACCGTTACAACACTGTTTGCTGCTTTTAGAGTGCCTATGAAGTGTGTTACTAATCCAAGGAGTGGAAGTATTATCAAGACTTTAGAAATAAGTCAATTATTTTTAAACGTGATGGGAAATATCTACAATAATCGTACATTTATTGAAATGGGAATAAAGGGATTTCTGTTTTATTAGATTTTTCATGCTTAAACCGTATTTTAAAATTGGTCCAATTCATTTTCGATGTTGGACCATATTTTGGTGTTTTTAAGAACGTTTATAGGCTCACGGTCTTGAACGGTGATATGGTATTTTTGAATAGTATGGTTATAAAGTTTCAAAGTCCCCAATTCATTGTAAATTATTTTATATACTAATACTGATATCTGATGTAATTAATAAAATAGAAAATAAACATCAAGAGTAATAAATATGTTTTATATATATGATGCGTTCAAAGCGCTTAGTTAGATTTAATTTATCTACATTAATAGAAAATTAATACATTATTAATTAAGTCTATCCAAAGCGCTTGATTTTGGATTTAAAATAATTTTGTCTGGTTTTTAAAAGTATAATGGTTTTTAGACCCAAAAATATAAAGTAATATTTTGCTGTGTTCGAACAAAAACTTAACAAGACCGCAGCTGTGTCATAATGTAACTCCTCGCCATGTTGAAATAAATTGAAATTTTAAGTCCGTTGTGTTGTATGTCTTTGATGTATGTTTAAGGTGGTACCTAACACTACAGGAGATAACTCTGTAAAATCAGCTAAACGTTTTAATCACGTTGTTTTGTTAAGAAATATTAAGCTTCTCAATGATCAAAATTAGTGTTTGTCAAACTGCTATGTAACCAACGAAATTTTTCTGATAAAGTGGTTGGTTCAAATTTTTGAAATTTTATATTTTGTCAAAGGGTCAAAGTAAACATTTTGTCAAAATTTTATGAAAATTAAACGAGCCAAATTAATATTAGTCAAGGTGTTGGGTACCACCTTAAACAGTTTTGGTTGCTGGATCCCAATTATTGTCATGTTAACTAATTATGTCTGTTTGGGTTGCTCATGAAGTTTTGTCAATACAACGGAACTATAAATAACTGTCATGCAAGTGGGAGGTTAAGCTAGCTATAAAACTCATTTGCCTGTACAAGTCAGGAATACGACAGTGGTTTATCATTCGTCCGGTTGGTTGATATTTTCTGTTATGAACAGAAAAATCGACTTTGAATTGTAGCTAACAAAAGACACAAATCAATAATAAAATTTAACAAGATTTATTATACACAAGTTTACAAGAAGTATTACATAAAAAGAAATGTCAACTTAACTGTCAAAATATATGTCCAATCTTTTATCTTTTCTTTATCCGGAAATCTTCTCGGAATCCACAGAATATTATATCCAATTGGTCACAATCTAGTTTGATGTAGTTTGTAAATAAAAGTGTCAATTCAACTGCTGAGAATGTTGATGTCTATCGATGTCTAAGTCTATCTATGTCTCTCGGGTCTGCATACTTATATATATACTCAAACGGAAACTTCTAGACAACGCTAGAAATTTAAACTTCGCATCTTTTGTTATGATCATTCTGGAAACGTTATGTAAGTGAAATAGAAAGTTCTAACCATTTCATGAGTATCAGTGATTGTTCCAGTGAATTCTTAACTGCATAGTTGTAACACAATGTGTATTATTTTGTACACAATATAACAAAATCTAATGTAAACATTCTTAGGCCACATCAACTAAATAGATATGATAGTTACAATACCATAACAACTTCCCCCTTAAAAAAAGTTTGAGTGTAACAAAAACGTTTCATGAATAATATGTACAAAATACATAGTATATACACAGTGTTTTGATAAGTTCTAGATAGAGCATCTGCTATTACATTATCTTTACCTTTAATATGTTTTACAATAACATTATATTTCTGTAACAATAAACTCCACCTAGTCAATCTCAGGTTCTTGTTTCTCATTTTATGTATGAAGGTGAGAGGATTATGATCAGTATAAACAAGAATAGGAAGCACAGTGGGATTTAAATATACATCAAAATGTTGAAGTGCAGACAACAGTGCAAAACACTCTTTTTCAATAGTTAAATAATTTTTCTGATGTTTATCTAATTTCTTAGAAAAATATGATATGGCTTTTTCAACATTATCATCTGTCTCTTTATATAAAACAGCTCCAACTCCTACATCGCTTGCATCAACGGCAAGTTTAAATTGTTTTTCAAAGTCTGGAGTGATCAGAACTGGATTATTAATTAAAAGTGATTTGCTATTTTCAAAAGCATTTTGACAATTTTCACTCCAGATGAATTTAGAATCTTTCCGTAAAAGATGAGTCAATGGTTGAACAACAGTAGCAAAATTTGGACAAAATTTTCTGTAAAAACCAATCATGCCTAAATATCTCATAAGTGGTTTTTTTATTTGTAGGAGGAGGAAATTTGGTAATTGTGTCCCCTTTAGCCGTAATAAGTTTCACTTGACCTTGGCCAACTGTTTGCCCTAAATAATCAACAGTGGCCTGGCAAAATACTATTTTACCAAGATTAACAGTCAAATTTGATTGTGACAATCTATCAAAAGTATCATATAAATGTGTTAAATGCACTTCCCAGCTATCACTACATACAATAAGATCATCAATATAAGCATAAAAACAGTCTAAATCTTTTATAACATTATTGATCATTCTTTAAAATGTAGCTGGAGCACTTTTCATGCCAAACGGCATTACAGTATATCTGAAATCAGTTACGGAACGAAAGGTTTTATCTGGTTTGGGCACAAGCAGACAAGGAGAGCTCCATTCACTGTTACTCGGCTCAATAATATCATTGTCAAGCATATATTTAATTTCTTGTCTCATAAATTCAAGTTTGAGTGGATTGAGCCGGTAAGGATGTTGCTTAATTGGAGAAGCATCACCAACATCGACATCATGACAAACAGCAGTGGTTTTGTTTGGCACATCTGGAAAAAGATTTTAAAAGAAAATACCAAGGCTTTTAATTTTCTCTACGATCAAAAGACAGATGTGCAAGTTTTGAATCTAAATTTGACAAAATTTCTGAATTTTTCAATCTAACTGTCTCTTCCATAGTTTTAGAACTAAAAGGTGGTTCAATTATATCTGGTTTGTCATGATTGTTCTCCAATTTAACCATGGCTAAAATGGCAACTGGTTTACTCTCACCTTCATTAGTACGCTCAAAATATGGTTTTAACATATTAATGTGACACACTCTATTTTGTTTACGCCGACCTGGTGTTTTTAAAATATAATTCAAATCATTGATTTTACTCACTATGGTGTAAGGACCACAATATTTAGCTTGTAATGGATGTCCAGGGACTGGTAAAAATACAATTACCTTATCACCTGGCCCAAAAATTGTCCCTGGCATCTTTATCATACCATATTTTCATCTTATTCTGAACAGTTTTTAAATTGTTCTGAGCAATTTGACAAGCAGTATACAATTTTTCTTTAAATCTAGATACATAGTCTAGAAGATTCAAGTCACTAAGCCACTTTTCCTTAATCAATTTTAAAGGTCCCCTTACAGTGTGACCAAATACCAACTCAAGGGACTAAAACCAAGGGATTCTTGAACAGCCTCTCAGACTGCAAAAAGTAAAAAGTGAACACCATCATCCCAGTCCCTGTCAAATTGAAGACAGAAAGTTCTAATCATGTTCTTCAATGTTTGATGAAAACGTTCTAAGGCACTTTGAGATTCTGGATGATAAGCACTTGACCTATACTGAGCAATCCCTAACTGGTACACGACTTGCTGAAATAAACCTGACATGAAATTTGAACCCTGGTCGGACTGTATAGACTTTGGAAGTCCTACTAGCGTGAAAAATTTGATCAGAGCTTTGACAATAGTAGGTGTCTTGATATTCCTTAACGGAATAGCCTCTGGAAAGCGAGTGGAGGTACACATGATTGTCAATAAATACGCATTTCCGGTCTTGGTCTTCGGTAAAGATCCAACGCAATCAATGAGTACTCTGCTGAAAGGTTCATCAAAGGCTGGAATAGGCAGAAGTGGTGCTGGTGGTATTTTCTGGTTAGGCTTACCAACAACCTGGCATATATGGCATGATTTACAGTATTCTGCGACATCACTTCTTAGTCTTGGCCAGTAGAAATGCCGCAAGATCTTAAGGCAAGTCTTCCTTATGCCTAAGTGTCCAGCCAAGGGGGTGTCATGGGGAAGACCAATAATGTCTTGCCTATAGACTTTAGGCACCACCACTTGGTATACCACTCTCCATTCCTCCTCTGGGGGTAGCATCAGGGGTCCTCTACTTTCTCATTAAAATACCGTCTTGATGGTAATAGCATTCGGCCACTTTGTCTGCTTCCTCCTGTGGTTGAGCCCTCTTGCAGAGCTGAAGAACCTCAGGGTCTTTATTTTGTTCTTAGACAAATTTCCTTCGGTCTAATGAATGGCTGTTTACGTCTGGCCAAGGCATAATTACATTCGTGCTAATACTAGGTGGTCTTATGACGGCCTTCTCTGAGCTACCGGGACCTTCAATGTCGGCTAGAAAGGTGTCAGAAAGGTCCATGTAATCAAACTGGTCTTCTTGCAAATCCTCATTTTGTTGTTTTCTAGCCATCGCCCTAGTAACGACACAAGCTGGTTACAGTTCAGCATCATCTTCAGGTGATTTAACATCCACCACCGGTTCACTGGTAACAATTGGTTCAGCAACCACTTTGATCCTAGCTAGATCATTTCCTAGCAATAATAAACACCCTCAACAGGGAGATTAGGACGAACACCCACAACAACTGGTCCAGTAATCAAATCTGACTTCAGATAAATACGATGGAGGGAACATCTATACAACCTAACTCCACACCTTGTAACAAAATGGAGGCACCAACAGAAGTCTCCTCGGACAAAGGCAACACACCTTCTAACAATAAAGACTGAGAAGATCCAGTGTCCCGTAAAATCTTAATAGGCTGAGGAGTAGTATTATTAACAATAGAAACAAACCCATCAGACATAAAAGGTTTATAATCCTCCATGTAATCACAAAAACTGGACTTAAAAGCCTGACTCGCAGGACATTCCAACGTATTGATAACACGGGGTGTCATACAAGCACTGGTCTTGTGCTTATTATCTCTTTCATTCTTCTTCTGGAGTCTAAAACAATGAGCCATCAGATGACCATGTTTCGTACAATAAGCACAAGCCAGTGACTTCTTCTCAAAAGTATCAAATTTTGGACTAGACATATTATAACTAGACTTGCTCTTATTCTGTGCAACAGGCTTATTATCAGTACGCTCAGTGCTTTGATTCTTGTAATTTCCACTCGAAGTATTAAAATTTTGACCTTTGAAACTTCTTTTATGTGAAAGAGTATAATTATCCGATATAACAGCTGCATCTTGTAATGTCTCAACAGTTTTGTCATCTAAATGTGTTTTTAAGTCTAAATGAACACACTGCTTGAACTCTTCTAATAACATCAATTGTCTTAAATTATCAAAATTTTTATTTATTTTCTTTGACGTAAGCCATTTATCAAATAGATCTTCTTTTCCTAGCAAATTCAACATAGGTTTGTGAATCAAACTTTTTATAAGACCTAAATTTCTGTCTATATGCTTCTGGCACTAGCTCATAAGCTTTCAAAACCTCTTTTTTAACCTTGTCATAATCAGAACTATTTTCTGATGAAAGTGCTGAGTAAATTTCAGCGGCCTTGCCCTCAAAAACACTTTGCAGCATTGTAGTCCAAAAAGGCTTCAGCCATTTCAAATTTTGAGCAATTTTCTCAAACTGTGGAAAAAATTTGTCAACTGTTTTTTTCACAAAATTTGGGAACCAAACGTATATTTTTTGCTGCATCAAAATTAAAATGTTCTGATTTTGATTGGAATTTAGTGTTGCTTTCTTCTTTTGCCATTTCAATTTCATTTTCTCAATCTCTAACCTTTCTCTCATTTCAAGTTCTGCCTGTTTTAATTTAAAGTCATCTTCTTTTTCTTTTTCTTTCATCTTCTCCACCTCTAACCTTTCTTCTTTTTCCAATTGTTTTAATTTAAGTTCATGTTCTAATTCAAGCTGTTTTAATTTGAAAGCATCAACATTTTCGACCTTGAGTTCAAGAGCCTCTTCACCTAAAATTTCTGCGTCAACTAATTTGTCTATTTCCAAATTTTTTATAATTTGTTTTCTCATAGATACTCTAAAGTCTAATTTCAGATGTTTAGCAAGCAACACTAATTCCTCTTTCTTTAAATTATCAAACCCTTCCAGGTCTGGCGTTTTCAAAAATTTACCGGCATCAAATGCCATTTTGTAGAATTTTGTTGGCTAGTTCTAATAAAAAAAATACTGAAACAATTTTCAATAAGATATTTACGTTATCCCGGAAGCGAGCCCCCAATTTCTATTATGAACAGAAAAATCGACTTTGAATTGTAGCCAACAAAAGACACAAATCAATAATAAAATTTAACAAGATTTATTATACACAAGTTTACAAGAAGTATTACATAAAAAGAAATGTCAACTTAACTGTCAAAATATATGTCCAATCTTTTATCTTTTCTTTATCCGAAAATCTTCTCGAACTCCACAGAATATTATATCTAATTGGTCACAATCTAGTATGATGTAGTTTGTAAATAAAAGTGTCAATCCAACTGCTGAGAATGTTGATGTCTATCGATGTCTAAGTCTATATATGTCTCTCGGGTCTGCATACTTATATATATGTAACACTCCCAAACGTGTCCATCCCCCCAAACGTGTCCGATTCCCCCAAACGTGTCTATTTCCCCCAAACGTGTCCTTAAAAGTTAATATCGCCCAAACGTGTCCGATTTCATAACCCCTAAACGTGTCCGATAATTGTTATTCGCCAAAACGTGTCCACTTTAAAACGCCTTAACGTCTCAAAACGTTTAGCGCTATTATGTTCTCAGTGACGTCAATAACATTTACGGCAATTCCATAATAGGGGACACAATTGAAGATGTCGGGTATCGGTTGGATCCAAAATAAGATAAAAAGCCGCATTCGAGAGATATAAATCCTGAAGTGTTTTGAGCAAAATTACCAGAAATTAAAAAAAGGAACAGAGTTGAAAGAAGAAAATTCAAAATTTATTAGCATTAGTTTGTTCATCGCCAATTTTTTTATATTTAGTATAATAGCAACATGTCAGAACTCTTGACTGTTGCTTGCTTAATGTCTATTGGCAAATATTTCATGCATATTTAGAGCGAACGAAAAAATTAGTTTAAAACAGTTAAATCAATTGTTTACCAAGTAAATCATGCTGTACTAATAAACTGCGGTGATGCCTTACTATATTAATCATGTATGAGGATATGCACGGCTGGCTTCCGGCAGAGGTGTTATCCAATTTTTTCAACAGGTCTGATCTTTTAAAAGCTCTTAAAATTATAAAACGGTTTTCAGTTTTTATATTATAAGTTTCGAGCATCACTTAAAGACACACAAATAAGATACATTACGTCCAGTGGCAAATATTTCATGCATTATCAGGACAACAACATATTAACAATAAATACTATAGGTAAGTTCTATAATGAGAGGCGGAAGAATATTTTCAGGGACTTTTGGATTGTACCGTTATTATTCCGGGACTTTGGGATTGGGCCTAAATTTGTACGGTTATTAGAATTTACACTATTTGGGACTCGGAATTAAATAATAATTTTGGGAGCGGAGAAATACCGCTTTATTTTTAAGGAATTTAGTATAACAATCCTTTATTCCTCTTTATATAATAGAACCCTTTGAAATTAAAGTTGGGGGAATTCTAACTGCCACTAGATAATAAGGGTATATGTATAGGGACAAAAATTGTTGCCTTGCTGCATACCATCGACGGCACCCTGAAAGAGTTGTTACAAGGATTTTAATGTGCAGAGAGTGGGCATTCTCCCTATACAGGAGGTATCTGATTCAATATCCACATTATAACATAACATTGCTGCGTACTTTTACACCCCGCACAACCGAACGGAGGCCCCACTTTGGCGGCACGGGTTATACTGTTTGATAAAGACCTAAAGAACTATATTTCAATTTGCAATGAAATAGTAAAAGGAGTATACGTCAATGAAAGATCAATAACTAAATAACGGGGGACACGTTTGGACATTTTTATAATAAGGACACGGTTGAGCTTTCAGAGAAAGGAAATTAAAAGTAAGGCTTCATATGGACATGTTTGGGCGTTTTTATAAAAATGGACACGATTGGGCGTTAATAAAAATGACATGCTTTAGCGCCCTTTTACAACTAGACATGTTTTGAAGTTCAGTGACGTTATATGGACACGTTTGGGGGAATCGGACACGTTTAGGGGGATGGACACGTTTCTGAGTGTTACATATATACTCAAACGGAAACTTCTAGACAACGCGAGAAACTTAAATTACGCATCTTTTGTTATGATCATTCTGGAAACGTTATGTAAGTGAAATAGAAAGTTCTAATCATTCCATGAGTATCAGTGATTGTTCCAGTGAATTCTTAACTGTATAGTTGTAACACAATGTGTATTATTTTGTACACAATATAACAAAATATAATGTAAACATTCTTAGGCCACACAAAACAAATTAGGCCAACTAAATAGATATGATAGTTACAATATCATAACAAGTCGATCGTTTGATTTTGTCAGGTTTTAATTGTTCCCCTTTATGAATTTACCTTGAAGATCGGTATTTTTTATAATACCTTTTTTATGTATATGGGCATGTTGCGGAGACATTTTGTGAACTATGAGACAAAAAACTTAAAATGTTCAGTATCAAAATCAGGTAAATAAAGAATGATAAACAAACTTATATCTTTTGTTATACTCTTATTCAACAAATGCATTACATTGGTATAGAAGTAGTGATACGAAACGATAAATATTTAACACTTTACCTGCAGAAACAACGCTTAAATGGTGTTCACGTAATCTTATTTTTTTTTTTTTTTGTGTGTAAAAAAAAGTCGGGTCCAGAGAAATAAAGGATATCTCTTTGCACAGGGCACATGATAACAGCAATCTTTTTCTAAACGCTCGTCGCTCTCTGTTTGAACAAGAATAACTTGTCAATGAGTATTTCAATTGTTTGAATTCAACATTTATATCTAACGTTTAAAGAAAAGTGTA
This sequence comes from Mytilus coruscus, assembly GCA_017311375.1. Lineage (NCBI taxonomy): Eukaryota > Metazoa > Mollusca > Bivalvia > Mytilida > Mytilidae > Mytilus > Mytilus coruscus. The sequence continues at coordinate 46,657,243 of CM029601.1, forward strand.
ATATGACATTCCACAGTCTACAGACAAAACCAATGACTCGGAACGTCCACTTAAGGGTTCTAACAGTCTATGAAGAACTTTATTTTACTGATAGCATCATGACTTGGTTTGTATTTATGGATGAAATGTTCCATATGTCATAGCAACAATTCCTTCTACCTCTCTTCGTCTATGAATTATCAGCAACCTTTCATTCGCGAAGCACAAGTGGTGCAATAACCTGAAAACAATTCTGAACTCATTAAACTCACCGCCGTTTTTTGGGTGGATTTCTCACTTGTATATAAAATCTTAAGAGTCTGTAAAGTGTTTGGTTTTATTGTCATTTTGTTTGTCGTCTCATTTTCTTAGGTGTATTCTTCACTCTATTTTAGGTTGGTCTTTTTTTCTTTTTTTTTTCTTAGTTGTTGTCTTTTCTTTATTATATCCGTGTTGGTATATTTTTCAAACTTAACCGAAAAGTCTTTTAGAACTACAAAAGGTACTAAGAAAAACACACAAATCAATTTCAGAGAAAAATTGTACACATGTACTGCGAAACTTGTGGTCCAGCCAGAGCTGTATTCAACACGTTATTTTTTTTTCAATTTTAACTGTTATTTATCAAGTTTAACTTTTACATAAAGATCAGACTCGTCAGATGACAATTTGAAATTAATCGATGTTTAAACTGTATAGTTAAGTGATGGTTAATATAAATAAGAAGATGTGGGATGAGTGCCAATGAGACAACTATCCATTCAAATCACAATGTGTAAAAAGTAAACAATTATAGGTCAAAGTACGGCCTTCAACACGGAGCCTTGTCTCACACCGAACAGCAAGCTATAAAGGGCCCCAAAATGACTAGTGTAAAACAATTCAAACAGGAAAACCAACGGTCTAACCTATATAAAAAACGAGAGACGAGAAACACTTATGAACCACACCAACAAACGACAACCACTGAACAACAGGCTCCTGACTTAGGACAGGTGCATAAAATGCAGCGGGTTTAAACGTTTTAATAGGCGCCACCTTCACCCTAACCTGAAACAGTAGTATAATAATAAATAATAAAAAAGACACACAATAAAATATCAATTGAAATGGCTTAACTCGATCAAAAAGACATATTCACAAAAACGAGTAAATATACACTGAACGAATAAGTTTGTCTGAATTTGATCTATGACACAATATAAATAAATAAGATGTATCAATGTGAAAAAGACAACTCTAACCTAAGACAAAATGGCGTTAAATAAAGTAACGTACACTGGTACATTTAAATATAAAAATTTTGTTGTTAGGAGTACAGAAACATTTTTTTCAAAATATATTTGTTGTTCATAGTATGAGTACAGAAGTGAAAATTTATCGTCATACTTAATACTTATCAAAGGTGGTACATATATGTATTAAAAATATTAAGTACAGATTAAATTGTGTTTGCGTATGGTTAAAATCATTTACAATGTATCTTGTACAGTTAAATGCTGTTTGAAGTCAGGAATATGACAGTTGTTTTCCATTCGTTTGATGTGTTTGAGCTTTTGATTTTGCCATTTGATAAAGGACTTTCCGTTTTGAATTTTCCTTGGAGTTCGGTATTTTTGTTATTTTACCTTTTGATACAGTTTAATGCAGTTCAGTGAAGTGTATGCACAAATTAAAACAGATTTTTAGAATTGAAAATTTAGTTTAGCTAAATATATGTACAGTTCTATAGAGATTTCATGTTTACAGATCAATTTGGATTGTATACGATTGAGACTGTTTGTTTTGTGTGTCTGTTTGCATTGGACTTGTGGGTATAGTTTTATATTAAGATATAGAAATAAGAAAATGTGGTATGATTGACAATGAGACAACTTTCCGCCAGAGACCAAAATGACGTTATACCTAACAATGTTACCGTACAGCCTTCAACAATGAGCAAAACTCACACCGCATAGTAAGCTATAAAATGCCCCGAAATGACAAATATAAAACAATTCAAAATAGAAAACTAACGGCCTGATTTATGTACAAAACATATGCCTGTATGAGTTAATGTGTAAGATATATGATCAACAATAAATCAATGTTGTGTTAAATCAAATAAGTTTTTCCTATTGGAGCATGGCATGAAAATTATACGGTTTTTCTTTCAGCTTAACACTTTTCGTTTTGCATTGAGTTTTGTTGATGGTTGGCCTTAGTTAAAATTATCTGAACATTTAACTCGTTAAAATAATTAATAAAAGTAAAATAACAAAAATACCGAACTCCAAGGGTAATTCAAAACGGAAAGTCCTTTATCAAATGGCAAAATCAATTATATTGACAAAAAGATGTGAGCAAAACAAACAGACATAATAGGTAAAAATGTCAAAAATTGGAGAACAGCAGTCAATATTGTGTTATAATCTTAATCAATATAAAAACAAACAGCTATGTGAACAAAGAAAAACAAAATGGCATGTAGACACTCTATAGATAAAGCACATAAGCAAAATGAAAGACAAGAATACAAAAAAATGACCATAGCACAATAACACAATGGCGGGATGTATAAATAACGAGCCACGCCAAAAGGATATTACAAAAATGGACTAAACAGTTAAGGTTAAAAATATACAAAGATAAATAAAAAGAACACTATAACACGTAATTAAGATGATAAACAACGTCAGTACCTAGAATCTATACTTCAAGATCATCATGTATAATTATTTGTGATGTTGATACGGAATATTTTACAAGGTTTTGGTATCTCTCGATGAACTTTTTAAGAAAAGGTACGATACGTTCTTTGACATAACCCTGGTTCATCAACTTCCTGCTCAGACACTGTTGACGTAATCGATTGTTATAACATATAGGAATGCAAATGTCTTGTGATGGGGGTACATGTTTTATTTGAAAATATTACAAACATTACAACAACCTTTAAAAACTATTGTTCTTAATCTATCACTGAGCAATAAGTATACTATGAAATTCAAAGCATATCCTACTAGTAAACTAATGTCTTTGAAATTTACTATTATACTGAACCATTCGTTAGAGTTTGCAAAGTCTGGAAACATAGCAAACTTTACATAAAGGATCGTTTGAATGAATTCTGACATTAGAAATATGATACAGATTATTAAAATAACTATAGCTGATCTCTTATTCTTTTTACGAATGGCCAATGATTCTGATGTAGCAACAATTTTCTTGAAACAAGTTAGTTTGCAGCTTATGAAAGTTGTACAGAAAACTACTACTGCCATTAAGGTCAGGTTTACTAGGTACATAATCTGAGAGGTGGCTAGTTGGATGTCACGTGGTAATTCTTCAGAACAACACATACCATTGAGTTCATGCAAGATACTGCATTTGTCCAACAAACTAGGACATAATATGAAAATTGATGAAACGGCTATTACGACAGATGATACAACAGAAAACTTTATATTAATAGAACGTTTTGTCCAAAATGGAAATAAAATTGCCACAGCCTTGTGCAAGCAAAGTACTGTTGTGAAAAGTACTGACATCAAATGAAATGCAAATGAGTGTGTCCTAATAATAGTGTATGTCACACATGACGGATACCACCAATACCACATTAATACTCCAGCAGGATGTTGCATGGGCTTGTAAAGTCCTAATACATCCAGTGAAACTGTTGAGATTGAAGTTAAAAGATCGGACAAAGCCAACCCGGACAACCAAACTGTAATTGGTGACATATTTTCTTTTTTCAGGAATATGACAATTACTATGGTGTTTACCAATAAGATTTCCACAGCTATAGCACATTCAGCATATACTATTTCTTCCTTTGGCATATAAGACCATTCATTATAACATTCAAAATCTAACCTTGCTGTACAGTTAATACCATTTAATATTTTGCTTATTTTTGAAACGCTTAGTAAGATTGTACGGTTAGTTAGTTTACTTATGTGACTCAAGAACTCATTTGCGCAAACCTGGACAGAGAACTTGACATTTAGGATTTTAGCATCGACCATATCATAAGCATGTAATATGTACAATGAACTATTTCCATCCTCACTGACATGCCCATTTGATGTAAATTGAAAGTTGTTTTCATTCGTAAGTCTTAAAAATCGTTGACAGTTAGAATACTCCAAAAGAAATGCGTTCAACTGAGATTGTGTCAGCAATGGTTCGATGTCATAGAGATTTGAAAACGACGCCATACATTTTGAATCTATGAAATATATATTTGAATAATTAAGTAGTTCCAATCTTAATTCATGAATAGCCTTATCTTCAAATCTTAAATTGTTTGGAATTAAGGGACAAATCAGTGTACTGTTTTCACAAGTTGGTGCCTTAAGCATTTTAAGCATTTTTGTTTTTGGTATTTCGTGAAACCGCTCGCCAGTCTTCACATAATTCCACAGTAATTTTACACACTTCGGTTGGACTAATTCAAGAACGAATGACGAATAATCGTCATAATCAATCACTCGAAACATGCTAGGAAATGGCCCACTAATTGACGTGATTCTAAACCTTTTCCATTCAGATGTATCCAGTTCTCCAACGGTCGTACAGTTTGTCTCATCTCTCAAAGCAAAAGAATATGTGAATTTCAAAACACATATAAGAAAGTTATTCGTTATACGAACCATGATTTGTCCTGCTGTTTAGGCAATGTTATGGTGACTTTTCCTATTTTTCAAAATGATACACTAATACCGAATTAGATGCATTTGATAATTAATAATCAGCAAAGTAATGTATTTCAATATTGATTGTGTAAAAACATAGAGCATTGGAGACATCTAAAATTTCAAATTTCATTTATGACATCACAAAATGGTAATGTTATTAAAAAAAAGATTGTATCGTTATTCTAATACCATAATTGATGCTAGAAATCAATTGATCAGAAATTCGTAATAACATTTAAAATCCAACAACAGCAAAATTTTATTCTGTTAATAATGCTAAGCTAATATCTTTAACAATTTTTTTCTGACAAAATAAATAGTACATGTGGCATAAAACAATAATATCATTTTCCATGTAGCGTATTTATTGAGAAGTCAAATATTTTTAACTTTGCACATTTGAAAAAGAAGAACGAAAAATTGGACTAAAACTACTGTACAGTACCTTTAAGCACTCGCTTATCATCTGTTACTTTACATACATTTATAAATTTTGACTTGGATGGAGAGTTGTCTCATTGGCACTCATACCACATCTTCTTATATCTATAGCTTTCAAATGGTCAACATTTTGGCGTACCTGGGGAAGGAAAATCTAGAAAATCGCTTCGGAACGAACGAAATTGATAAAGTGTTATTTTCATTTCCTACATGTGTATGTACATATAAAACACTCATCATGCGACTAAATATAACATGATAGTTTATTTTCAAATAATACAGAATAAGTAACTTCAAATAAAAAGACATAACCGCTTTTTAAAATCATAAGATTTCATGCAACAATCTGCCTAACAAAACGTTTGTTAAAAAATTCAATTTTGTTTATAAAATTTTGAACAGCAACCATTTTTTCTTTCGTCTACATAATTTTCAATATGCAACCGTAGAATAAGTGTAGACAAACATGTTACTGGTATACGTATGAATAGGAAAACGAAATAGATAAATAGATTTGATGAGTTTCTGTATATTTGGATATAACTTTTTACTATGAGTCGTCGTCTTTCGGTAACATATTTTATGAATACAAAGTAGTAGCATTCAGAAATTTCGAAAGATAAGTCTATGACTATTCAAATTCTAAGTCAATTTATATTATTTAGTTTAGATAATAATTTTTTTAGATTTTTACTAATTCATTGAAAAATTTTTAATTCATTTTTATCCAATTTGGTGAAGTTTTTAGAGTCTTCAATTCTTATATTTGATTTCATTTTGTATGTAAAAATAATAAGTAGTCCAAACATGAAAAGCGCTATAATTGTATTTCTATAAATGCGCTTTAAAATGCCTTGTAATAATAATAATAATAATGATGATAATAATAATAATAATAATAATAATAATAATAATAATAATAATAATAATAATAATAAGAAACAATATAAACATACTGCCCTTGGATGAAGGTATTAGGGTAGATTAACATTGGAGGAAAAAAATTATATTTTTTTTCACCGAGTGTGTTAATCACCCGAACACCTTCATCCATGGGCAGTATTTTTTTTATGATACTGAATGTCTTATGATTCAGGGAAACGGTACTATTACATTTTCCCAGCATTAGGTTGGCCTTTTGTGTACCCAAGGCAGATGAAGGAAGTCAACTTAGGAGCGCTGTGATTGGATGTAAGGGTACAATATATTTTTTTATTTATCTATAAATAACCGCAGTGTGTATATTTACAATATAAATTTTGAAACCCATTGAAATATTTTCTAGAGAATTATTCGAAAAGACTTCCAAAATTTCATAAAATTTAATGTAAAATGACGGTGGGCATGTATAACATAAACAAGCTCCGTTGGAAGTTGGTCATGATACTATTTGACTTCAATTTTTAAAACAGATAATAAAGTATTAACACCACACATAACTGTTTTGTCCAGGTTTTTATTATAAAAAGTGGTAAATTTAGAAAATGTTAGTAATGTCGCCTATGCAGTTATAGGACAAACGCCAAATTTCATCCTAAAATTTAGGAGATATCAAATTGCACAATTTATTGATATTAATTAATCCATTCAACATATTACAACCTCTTATCAGACTCCCTGCTGGTAGAGATTAGAAAGTCAGATGAATGGGTATGAAACTTTTATCTGTGACCATGGTAATCAGATCACTGACCATAGAGACAAATAGATTAAATCGGAAACAATATATTAGTGTATAATTAAGAATTTGTAGAAGAACTCTATTTTATAGGACCTTATAGAGTGAAATCTGTTCCAGGAATACAACATATGTGTATAATATATATATATATTCAAAACAGTTCTTTATATATATATTTGAAATAATTAGTAACAGCATGGATGGTTTATACATCTATGGTAACAGCCTCGGTGGCCGACTGGTTAAGGTAGTTACTACTGTAATCACTAGCTAGCCAGTCAACACTGAGGTTGTGAGTTCGAACCCGCTCGTGCGGGTGCACTCGACTCAGTCTTAATTGACTAGGATTGTCAGTTTTCCTATCGAAGGTCGGTGGTTTCAATAAAACTGGCCGCCACGAAATAGCCCAAAAGCGGTGCTTAAAAGTGGCGTTAAAACACCAAAATCAAAAATCAAATCTATGGTAACAGAAATGAATTACTAAATTAATAGAAAATAACCAAAGGATGAATTTAAATGTTGATGACACGACTAGAGAAGGAGTAGTTTAGTTTCAAAACAATATTTTATTTTTCAAAAGTGCACAAATTACAATTATACAATAGAAATACAGGGATTTGGAAACAAGAAGAACTTATATAAATATTTTCCCCATCGAAGGATTGTTATGTCTAGATTTGGCGATTTTAGTTGCAGACTAGACAAATAGCAAATTAATAAACTGGAAATAATAAAAATGTGAAGATTTTTTTGGTGAAAGACTTATTTATAATGAATTTTGAACTACTTTTTTATGTTTTTTTAAACTTGTATTGGATTTTTGACAACATTATTTAGAGAAAACATTATCAAAGTGTGCCTGTGGTACGAGAACATTAAATTCGATAACTTCTCAACTTTCATTCCACGGTATACAAAAATTCTCTTACAAAATCAGTCATTTCTTATTCATTTTTATACGACCGCAAAAAAATTTTGCGGTCGTATATTGGTATGACGTTGGCGTCGTCGTCGTCGTCGTCGTCCGAAGACACATTGGTTTTCGCACTCTAACTTTAGTTTAAGTGAATGGATCTCTATGAAATTTTACCATAAGGTTCAATACCACAAAAGGAAGGTTGGGATTGATTTTGGGGGTTATGGTACCAATAGTTAAGGAATTAGGGGCCAAAAAGGGCCAAAAATAAGCATTTTTGTAACTTCCAGACATAACTTATGTGTTAGTGTATGGATCTCTCTGACATTGTACCACAAGGTTCCATATCACAAAGAGAATGCTGGGATTGATTTTGGGGTAATTGCCTCCAAATTTTAGGAATTAGGGGCAAAAAGGGCAAAAACAAGCATTTTCTAGTTTCATGACAATAACTTGTGTGTAAGTGTATGGATCTTTCTGAAATTGTACTACAAGGTTTCATATCACAAAGGAAAGCTGGAATTGAGTTGGGGTAATTGCCCAAAACGTTTAGGAATAAGGGGCCAAAAGGGCAAAAAAACATGTTTCAGTTTCCAGACAATAACTTGTTTTCAAGTGTATGGATCTCTCTGAAATTGTACTGAAAGGTACCATATCACAAAGGAAAGGCTGGGATTGATTTTGGGGTTAATTGCCTCAAAATTTTAGGAATTAGGGGCCAAAGGGGCAAAAAAATCATTTTTTAGTTTCTAACTTGTGTGTAAGTGAATGAATCTTTATGAATTGTATTACAAGGTTCCATATCACAAAGGAAAGCTGGGTTTGAGTTTGGGGGTAATTGCCCTAAACGTTTAGGAATTTGGGGCCAAAAAGGGGCCAAAAAACAAGCATTTTTCTAGTTTCCAGACAATAACTTGTGTCCAGCGGAGCATTTTATTATATTGTAGATTTAGTTATACGCCTTAATATAAAAATAAAATACAAAACACAAATACTCTGTTTTCAAATGTTTGCATTGCCAAAACTTTTTTTCAAAAAAAAGGGGAGGGGGTCTTGTGTATATAAAATTCAAAAGTCAGAAGATTTTGCAACTAGCTGATTCTGATAACAATTATTTTTGTGGAACAGCACTTTTACAATACATAGTACACATGTGGTAATTTCTGGTCAGTCATCTAAAATATTGTGGTAATCAGAAGATTTCCTGCTGTGAAGACAAATAAACAAGTGTTTGGATAAATGATTTATCAATTTGCTGTTAATTGGTTAATGTTCTGGCTATTTTGCTGAAGAAACTCAAAATCTGGCGATTGTCCTATAACTGTATGGCAGAATAAATAGTACTGTTTTCCCTATACTGAAGTTAGCAAGGGAAATCAAAATCAATCAGTCTTCAGTTATATTACACTATTTTGAAGCTTTTGATTAATACATTTGATTTTTATCACCAAGAATAGAAATTTTTCATTGAGAACAATACTGTGTTGAGAAAAGTGCTGAGTCATCATAATAATATAAAACTTCATTCTAGGATTTCAATATTAACTATATTGTATAAAATGCACCTAACTCTAGTTATTTTGTATTTGTTTCCACCTTTCGTAATGATTAATTCAATAGGTAACACCAGAATTCAAGTCGCGACAAATATTTTTAACTGAAATATTTGCCTTTTTGCTGTGTAATTCCCTAAATGTATCCCTTGGGTATTTCTCAAGACATAATCTATTAAATTGGGAAATTGTCTGGTTAAGTTTGTACTGTTTATGGAGTAAGGCAATATTTGGTCATAATAGAAGCATTTTCAGTGTAAAAATTGCCCATCTAAGAAAAAAAGAGGCCCAATTGAGGCTAAATTTAGGTAGATTTTATATTCTCCAGTGTAAAGAATTGATCACATTCTTGCAATTCATGCAGCAAATGTTTGAATAGTGCTTCATTTTGTAGTTTCTATCTTTTATTATATCAAGCATATATAATTTTTCATTTTCTACTGTTTGAAAGGACTTTTGTTGGAAATGAATACTCCCAAGGGACATAATTCAGCTTTTTCATAAACTGATACAGGCAAGAAAGGCCACTTTACAGCTGAGTATTTTGCATATTTAATGTTTTAAGTGTCTAATATCTTTGTTTTGATCATCCCAAGACAGAATAATGAATTTTATAACAAGTTCTGAAATTTGAACCACAGTATGGCAAATACTAAAGCATGGAATGGAGATTAGTACGAAAAATCTTGAATTTGTGTTTGTTGTAAATTTTGGATAAATTGAATACAAATTGAATAGAACTGTCATTTTTATCTGTTTGAATGGTACTGTTTATTATTCTTTTTAAATAAGATAAGATATGATTGGATACAGGTAGTTTATTAAGCCTTATCTGAAAGAAGTACAGAAAGAGGTAAACCAGCATATAGGGGTGGAGACATGAAATGATCCATATTTCTTTAAATAATGGGGACATACAAGAATTTATTATAGCCAAGGTTTTCACAAAAACCCAGTATTGCATTAAAGGTGTCATAAGAATTCTTTATATGTTTATGTCACAGTATAGGGAAAACGGTACTATTACATTTTCCCAGTGTTAGGTTAGCCTTTTGTGTACCCAAGGCAGGTAAAGGAAGTCAACTTAGGAGCGCTGTGATTGGATGTAAGGGTACAATATATTTTTTATTTATCTATGAATAACCGCAGTGTATATATTTACAATATAAATTTTGAAACCCATTGAAATATTTTCTAGAGAATTATTCGAAAAGACTTCCAAAATTTCATAAATTTAATGTAAAATGACGGTGGGCATGTATAACATAAACAAGCTCCGTTGGAAGTTGGTCATGATACTATTTGACTTCAATTTTTAAAACAGAGTAATAAAGTACTAACACCACACATAACTGTTTTGTCCAGGTTTTTATTATAAAAAGTGGTAAATTTAGAAAATGTTAGTAATGTCGCCTATGGCAGAATAAATAATACCGTTTTCCCTATAAGTGTGCACTATATTTTAGAAGGAGAATGGTAAAAAAAAGTCATAAATTAAGATAGTTTACTAATAACAACAACAAAACGACGGAAATGATGTAGATATAAGAATTGGTAAACCTCGGCCGGAGCGGGTTTTAATTGTTCCGGATCGACAAACTTCGGGCTCAGCGGGTGTTAATTTTAAGCATAAGCACCCGTTGCTAATATTATCACATGTTGCTATGGGTGGACGGGGCTTATAAAAGGTTAGTGAAAGTTAACAAACGCCGCGTGTCCAATGAAATGAATGGAAAATATAAGAATGTTACATCAATTATAATAAAAAGATATAATACTTTATGAAAAATTCCAAATTATTGACAGAATGAGTGGAATTCTGTTTTGATTTTTTTTTTAAACGGTAGTTAAAGGAGCAGGTTCACGAAAGGTCAATTTATCTTCAATAATAAAAGTTAAATTTAAAGGTGTATTAGCTATAATTTTGACAAAAATACTATTCTTTTTGTTTCAGTATTAACAAAGGGACTTTCAAACTCACAAGTCAATGATTCACGCCGCCTCTAGAATAAGTAGTTTCACAATAACGTTGAAGCCCGACTTTGATTGCTGATAAACTTGATGTTAATAATTTAGAAAGACGTTTTGTGGAGCACTATGGAAGACCCAGCAATATAACGTTGTTTGTAAGGACACTTGTGTAATTTATGTATCCAATACAGTGAAAGAAGACCCAGTTCTTCATCTTTGGTAGAAATTCCAAAGGAACAAAGAACAGACCTATGATTAACCAGGATAAGTTCACATCGGACATTTCCTACAAAAATATTTAACCTAATATTTTGTTATTTGTTATATAGGAGATCGAAATGTTTCAATTGCAATTCTTATAACTATTAAACTAGTATCAAGGAGTTGCCGGTGAGGGCAAAATGTCAGATAAAATGTTCTAATAGTACAACAAGTAATGAAGGCGTTTTAAATATCTAAAAATGATATAAAACGTAACATAAAAAACGTCAAAAGACATTTGTATAAGATACAAGAGTCAAGTGGTTATAGTTAAATCAAATAAACTTTGCATTTTGATTCATGCATATGATTACGTTATAACCCTTATGTTTTTGTATAATCTTACATTTGTATTTCAGTACTTTGTGCATGCCGTAAACGTATTATTGGACGGACCTTCCTGGATTACATTTTTTTCGTAGTAGGATGATTATTTTAAGTCATGTCAAAATACTCTAATGTCGATCTTTTTTTTGCTGTTAAGGCTGTAAGCATAATTGTTGTCTGGTAATTTTGGTCTAAATGTGTGATAGGTAGGTAGATCTTGTCTTGTTGCTAAATGTGCTCCATCTTGGACAAGAAAAAGGCAACCAAACAAACACAATATCCGAAATAGACATCTATAATATAATTGTGACAATTTCACATTCAAAATTACAAAGGATGAATGTCTGTGCGATATATTTCTCTTCGGCGACCACCAAGTATACATTTTCCACTTCAAATACAATTTTGTTTACAATATCCGTCATATATAGTTAGCAAAGTTTTAATTAAGGAAAAAAATGCAAGAAGCACAATGGTGAATATCGTTTTAAGTAACTAAAGTTAATACAACATAGAACTAATCAAAAGTCATCTTCTAAAGTAGTTATTTAATTAACTTAAAATCATAAAATATTCTAAAATGGCATTTTAACCGGCACTGATATGAATTAAACCGTCACCCAACACGCAATAATTCTATCATTTTAACGCCGAAATCATTTAATATATATAAATGTCGCTCAAGTAATATGACATTAATTCACATATTTACTATTCTCAATAATTTTCAAGTCAAAAGATTTTATGATATACAGTACAATATTTGAATAGATGAATTACTACGATCTTCAGAACGTGTTTGATTAAAAGATTAAAATGGATAAAATAATTACTGTTGCATTCATTGTGGTCTGCGAAGTGTTGAATCTTGTTTAATCACAAAAGACAAATGAACATCCGAAATCAAGTGAACAAGTACAAGAGCTAAAGCTATTCATCAATACGCAATTGCATTACAGCCATGTAAAACGGTCTTCCATAGAAGGCCTCAATCGCTTTTGCTTCGTGTGAATCTAACTTGTTTTTAAGTCATATTCTCATATTCTAGTAGTGTGTCTTAAAACACATCTCTAAACTTTAGTATTTGGATAACATAGAAGGTTAGCTTAGCGAATGTTACAAGGCAAAATCAAAATGTCGAAAATCCATAAAAGCAATACAAGGCACACCTAGTACAATGCTAATCAGAGAGAAATTATTCAAATATATATATTAGAGTTAGTAGATAACTAAAGAGTAATAGATGCCGAACAGGTTTTTGTGAGAGGTGGGGTGAATGCAAAAAATCTAATGGACAAAACACAAACAAAGCTTAGGACAATGCAAACTCCAATCAAGACTGAGATCGATATACGACCTAGGTATTTCGGAACGGTAAGTATATCCTGCCTTGCCTCAATAAAAACTTGGAGTGATACAAGGCAAAAGTATTTTGGAAAGGTAAGTATAATCGCCTTTGCCTCTCTAAAAGCTAGGTGTGATATAAGCCTTGGTTTTCGGAAGTAACTATATCCTGCCTTGTTCCAGTAAAACTAGGCAGAGTATAAGGCCTAGGCATTTCGGAAGGGTAAGCATCTCCTGTCTTGTCTTAATAAATGGTTAAAGTGATATAAATCTTAGGCACTTCGGAAGGTAAATATATCTAGCCTTGCCTCAATAAAAGCTGGAAGTCAAATAAGGACTAGTTTATTTTAGGAAAGGTAAGTACATCTTGACTTGTCAGGTAAGAAGACTATCGTATACATCTATATAAAAAAGATGCGTTATGATTGCCAATGAACCTTTTGTTCTTATCTAGAAGAACGACAATAAGTTATGTCTTAAAGATTTATATTGACCAAAACATTTTTGTAGCAGTTTGAAAGAATAAGAAATATCACATTTACATGTTTTCAGCCGACAAGATAGCCAAAACCTCTTTCTTAAATAAAGATAAGAATAATGGTACATGTATGATTGCCAATCAGAGACTAAATGTCGTTGATGTAAGCAACTATAGGTCACAGTACGGCTGTCAATAATAAGCAAACCCATGCCGCAGAGCAAGCTGTAATTGTAAAGACATGATAAAATGTAAAACAAATCAAACGAGAAAATTAACGGCCTGATTTATGTAAAACAATAAATAAAACCAAATATGATATACAGCAACCACAGAAAATTCTGACATACATTTACAGTTTGCTGTCGTGGAAACTATTTTTCAGAGGACACACTGTTTCGAATACATTGATGATGGTGGTAATCTTTCGTTTAGGGTTTAAAACTTACTTTTAGCATGAAAAGAAACCTCAAAATTAGGTACAAATTGTTTGATCTGCTGTAATCTTGAAACTGATGAACATGGTGCTCAATGCTCTTCAACTTTGTAATTGATGTGGCCCTTTTAACTTTTTCCATTCGAGCGTCACTGGTGAGTCTTTTGTAGACGGAACGCCCGTTTGGTGTACACAATATTAAGCCTAGTATCTATGAGTCTATCTACAGGTAGTACAAAAAGAATATTAAAGCATTTGAGTAACCATGGGTGACTGGGGAATAGACAAATGGTCCCCATTGGTCTTCCTCCGCCCGGCAGTAAAACCCTCGCCAAAGTGGGGCGTCCGTTTGGCTGTGCGAGATGTAAAAATTTGCAGCCACGTCCGGTAATAATGGGGATGCCTCGTGTCAAAAGAGTGCCACGCTCTTTGCACGTCAAGAATCCTTGCAACAACTCTTTGAGGGGTCCGTAGGCGGCCTGTTGTAAGGTTAAATTTCTGTCCCAATCCAATTTACCCTCATTTTCCCATTGCATTCCAAATTTCCCCGACCTTCATCCCGAACGGACTCTATTACAGGACCTACCTAATGTAGGTATTGTTAATTTGTTCTCGTTCTGAACATGCATGAAATATTTGCCACTGGACGTTAAGCAACGAACAATCAATCAATCAATAACTGCTTATTATATCCATTTGCAAATAGGTTTAATTGAATTATGTGTCCAAATATTTACGGCACGGCTACCAATAAATAGTATGCAGTAATTGAAAGACAATTGTTACAAAACCTGTCTACTAAATTTATCTTACAAAATTACGCATTTGTTTTATAAAGTACTGTAAGTAATTCGCTACACCTTTTTCTATATGTATCGTTTCGATTTTTTTCTTCAAAAAGTCCTGTGCCCGATATGTTACTGCAGAAATATGTAAACCCATGGAGAGATCCGAATGATATTTAGCCGTCACATTATAGCAAAAATGTCTGTACATAATTAGATGGTAGATATATATCTCTATAAAATTTAAAGCATGTCACAAATACATATGTTTTTATAATGCAGTGAAATCTACTATAACGATGTATACCATATTATTATACTATTATAATCTGTGCGTTCTATTTGTTATCTTTTGTTTCCTCTGGAGGGTCTCTCTAATCCTAGCTAAATAAACATGTACTCATCTCTTACATTGTACATATCAATTTGTGTTAAATATTCTTCTTTTCGATACATTAGATATGAATAAAATCTAAAAGTGTAACTTATTCTATTTCAATCTGTATGAATATAATTTACACATATTTTCGATATGGTAACAATAATCTTGTGTTTACTTACTACTGATATTAAAAAATCTCCAAACATTTATGCTAAAATGTAAGTCAAAGGCTTTATTTAAATACAATATTTACAATTTGATATTTGAGAAGGATCGAATTAGATATATATATATATAAATAAGAAGATGTGGTATGAGTGCCAATGAGACAACTCTCCATCCAAGTCACAATGCGTAAAAAGTAAACAATTATAGGTTAGAGTACGGCCTTCAATATGTGTTGTATAATATTCTGGGCACGTTTTCTGCATTAAAGATAGTTTACCACTTGCAAGATTGAGTCGTGGACTATGAAGTATGCTGAATTAATATTTCAAAAATCAATTCCATTTTGACCGTGTCTGCCTGTTTAACATATTGTAAATTAAAATGTCGGCTCTATTATATAACTTTTTTATTACAGTTAAGTTTAAAATTTAGGTCAAGCTGAGCCAAGTTAAACATTTAAGGTTTCAATGCACTTAAGCTCGTTTGTACATGCATAAAATGCCGTAATTACAGTTACTTTGACAATAAACAGTTGCTAAATAAATAAACTGGAATATATTATGAACCTTGTAAAAATGGGTTGTCTTGAAATCAAAAGGACGTTAATTGGTTAAATTACAGTTAAAAGTAAATAAAATTGTACGCATCTACATTGAAACTTTTAAAACCTGAAACGTGGAATATTTTAATTGACATGTATCCATTAATATATTGAATAAGTATTGAGTCGTATTTCATAAATTTACGAATTAAAGAAAAATGCACTTTTTTGTATAACTTTATGAAATAACATCCTTTGTATCTTCATAAAATATAAATCTGTCAGAAATCCGTATTCATATTTTTTAATTTTCATTTTCATATTTGGACTACTATCTGTGTCTCAAACTTTCTATATTGGATGGAAAAAGCATGCAAAAGACAAAATTTTTAGTTCAAAATCCTGTCATACAGTCTTTTAAAAGTACACTGGAACTTGCATACAAAATAATCGTTACACTGTAAAATAAATAGAATTTTCATTTTCTTATCCGATACAATAATACATAAGCTTTCGATTCTTTTTAATATATATTTGTATGAGTATTTTCATCAAGAAATTAAATATTAGACCTGAGTTTACCCAGCTTCATTGAAATAAAATTCAGTTTATTTACAGAGGAGGTGGTTAAACAGCATATTTTCAAATTTGATATTGGTGTTTCAAAATAATATGTCATCCCTGGTATGGTTATCGACGTAAACAAACTAATGCTTTTTCTTGCTATTTCGAAAAAGTTACTTTTCTTTTTCTAGATTCATCAGTTTCTCGTTGTATGCTTTTAACCTGTAATTAGGTTTAGTTACTAGTGAAAGACAAAAATTGATAGAAGTGCCACAAATCTAGAATAGATATCTTATTGTAAATAGTTATCGACTTTTATTTTATAAATTTTATAAAACTACCTGTATTCTTATGTTAACCGTGTTTTCTTTGCCTTTGTAGGTTTAAAGATGATAGCCGAATATATATATCCGTTCGTTATTTTGAAGGAGATCAGAGTACAAAATGGTTCAATTTTACAGACGAATCAATTCCAAACATATTCATTTTTTGTAATCAATGTTGACAATCGGGATAGTGTTCTTTTAAAAAATTCTACTACGAATTAGATGGGCTCATTCGATGTTGTTTGTCCTCCTGGTCTGTTATGAAGATCAAAACTGTATGGGATTTAAAACCAGAGTTGGTAGTAAAATTACATATAAAATATATGTCTAGTTTTGGAACGGCCGACGTACTTCATGATAGAAAAGGGATGTTTTATAAAGTTAGACATCAAGAGGGATACCTCTCAGTTTTTCCTGCCAATATTTGTGATTTTCCGGATATTGTATTAATTAATTTCTCTTACAATTATATAGAGTCACTAATGCGTATCCATTGTTTATTCAAACTTGAAATTTAATATTGAAAGGAAACACATTGAAAATGATAACATACGATTCTTTTTTTTACCAATTTAACATTTTTGCGTCATGTTGATTTTTCAAATGACCAAATAAGCCATCTCGGTCCAGGATCACTTGGTCATCCAACAAATAGCAGTCTGTTATATATTAATCTTAGTTTCAA
Source organism: Mytilus coruscus (assembly GCA_017311375.1). Classification (NCBI taxonomy): domain Eukaryota; kingdom Metazoa; phylum Mollusca; class Bivalvia; order Mytilida; family Mytilidae; genus Mytilus; species Mytilus coruscus. The sequence continues at coordinate 46,674,763 of CM029601.1, forward strand.
CTATTTAAAAGTTATAGATGTCTCAAACTTTGTATCAGATGGTTTTTATAATAGAATTGACCTATCTAACAACAAATTGTCAAAAATTACAAATATAAAGGGCTGGGACAGATATAAAATCGGTCATCGTACTGGTGGTGGTAGCATTGATTTTTCGAATAACGAATTCACCCACTTTCCCAATCTTTCAATGGTTGGATTTGCTGGTGAATATACTGTAAAACGATTTGCTTATTCGTATATAGCGTTTTTAGGGTGTAGCATTAAAAGCTATGCCAGATAATATGCCGTATTTCAATAATTTAGAAATAGATTTAAGTATGAATGATCTTTCTAAATTAGATGGAAAGGTTATTTATACCGAGTTACAAAACTGAATGTTTCAAATAACCATATAACAACGATATCGCCGATTATTTATAAAGTACTGAATATAAAATCTGATTAATTTTCGCGGGAACAGCTTAGATACACTCAGTAATAATGTTCGCCTAAAATCTCCATGTTCATTTTATTCGGCCATTTAACCATAAGCTGTACTTGTGAACTTCAATGGCTACCTATTTGGCTTCAACAACAAAACATGCCAAATTGCATGTTCAATAGAATTGTTTGCATCAGCAACAACAAAGATGCAATTAGTATGTCACCAAGTGAATTTTGCATCCAGGACAATTCAAAAATGTAAGTAGAAAAGTATACAGTCAAACCAAATATGACGTTTACATATCATTCGATGAGGAAAATGAAATGGCGAGAAAATGAATAGTGGAAATTTTGCTTCAATTTCTTGAAGGACAAGGGTACACAGTACTTTTACCCTGTCGAGATTTTTCGTTTGGTGGTATTCGCGAGGAGGAAATCAGGTCGTCTATTTGAAATGTACATGTTCGTCTTAGATAATTTTGCTGAGTACGGATTATCTTCAATCCACTTATGGTGAAAATGAATGGAAATGATATGGAGTATTTACAAAACACATTTGGAAACAAAAATAATCATAAACTACGATGTAATTGAAAGCGACTGTATTTGTCAAAGACATTTCAGGGCATTTCTAAAACTTGGATATGCACTGGATTTTTGCAACATTGACAAAAAAATATTTAACGATGTTAGGAAACGGTTAGGCCTCCCAGCTAATCGTTCCTCTACAGGATTACAAAATTCGAGACTTCGTTCCAAGCATGTGCAGAAACTTGGTTTATTTCTTTCAAAATAAAATGTTTTAGAAACGCAATCTTAATGATAGGTTATATCCTTTCACTATACTATCTTTTGGCAAAAGTATAAATAAATAGGTCATAGCATACCAAAATGCAAATTTCATTACGTAGGAAAATGTATAGAAAAACTAAACTGTATCAAGATAACAGGACATAACATTACTCTCAGGAAAACACTTGCTTCTAGTGTGATAACATTTAACAATTTTCGTATTTTCATTCTTAACTTTCAGATACTTCATTCATCGAACTAAGAAATTTTACATGTACAGATGGTTTCAGTTTTCCTTATACTAATAGGAGACCTTTATCAACCAACTGCGTGTACATATATATAATGTTTGGTACTTGAATGTGACTTAAATGTCTCTCAAATAAGTAAAAAAAAAGGATGTACTTTTTATGTTTTTCTACTTTTGACTTTTTTATTGTCCCATGTAAATTTTAAGATATCTATAACCCCATAACATAAACTACAATCAGAGGTCATCAAATATGAAGAGAGAGAAAAACGACAAATAAACCCAGAAATCCATGAAATTTCTTTTAATGTACGGAAAGCATAACAGTAAAGGAGAATACAAGAAACGTATACAATAAAACCAATAATTTATCAAGTTAAAGAACATCTTATTTCCAGCGTTTGGTTCGAGTTTAATAATTTATTTACATTGGTAATGCTCATAAAACGTTTATTAAGCCGTAATCAAAAATGCTACAAGATGGATTGCTACATAAACTAATGACTGACAAACAACTTTTAAAAGTATCTGAGGTCATTTGCAAAATTTATGATTGAAATTATATCGTTTGTTTAAATGTGGCCAACGTCGAAAAATAGAATGGAAGTTGATACCCTGGCGAAATTTAACAAATTTGTGTATTTTAATGGCGCCATACATACGTAAGTTAAAATCTGCCAACCGGGGAAATAACCCTAAACACACTGTGAGGCCAAAAGAATTAATCACTTAAAATTAAAAATTGTGTCTATACTGGTTGGGTTTTCTTGGCAAAGAAAAAATTATAAACCATGTACAATTTCGTACATGCTTACAATAACCCCAACCCAATACAACATATACAACTACGATGCAAAATATAAGGAAGTGATCAAATTTTATACCATTCAATTCTTTCTGTTTTTGAATTCCTTTTACTCAGTTCTGACATTTATTATTCAGTATAACTTTGCGAAAAAAAACCTGCTACTAGTCAGGAGTAGCTTAACAAGTAATTAAGTTAAAGAGCAAGCATATTTCGAAAATTTTCCCGCAAAAGATGAACAAAATATAACTTTCCCAATTGTAAAAAATAGGTTTTCCTGGACAAGCTTTTGTGGAGAAATACACAAGGACGTGCAAGGGATGTTTCCAAAGTACTGTGCAAATCTATCCCATCTACAGTGTTTTGACTGTGAAATATTTGGCTGTCACAAGTTTGTTACAAAGGTTGTATCAAATACACATTTACATACACATTAACAAGTATTTACCCTTGTTTCCTATGATCTCATTTATTAAAGGATCATAAACAGTTTTGCTGTGAATCAATTTCCATTTTTCAAAACAAACGCGTCATACAACTGACATAAAAAGATATTTGTTTCGCCTGTTTTTAAACACATTCTTCAGAATATAGACACAATGCATATACACCAAGTACATGCAAGTTCATTAGTAAAACACAAATGCACCAATGCTTATACAAACAAATCATATACAGTTTAAATACAACCATAAAGCTTTACTTATTTTCCTTTTCTTTCAGTATTTAGATAATGTTTTTGTAAAATAAACTTTGTTATTATGTATTGAAAACATACCGTGAAGGCCGTACGGTTGACTATAATTGCTTACATTGGCTTCTTTTGAACTTTGGTGGATAGTTGTCTCATTGGCAATCATATGGATTCTTAAAAACTCTAAGGAACTTCTGGATAATTTTAAATCTCGATCTTTCTCTGAAATTGATTCTATCAAAACTTTTGACTTTCCAATCCTGTATACCACCATTCCCCATGTGAAATTGACAAATCGTCTAAAAGAAATAATCCACAATGCTTTTCAATATAAAACTGATAGCATACGCTATAGATTTATTGTTTGGAATACCATATGGCATATTTTGTTAATAATACTACACAGAGGAACAAGTGATGAGTATGCTGGAGTTTCTTATTGACAACATATTTGTTGAATTTGGAGGCAGACTTTTTCAACAAATTGTCGGCATTCCTATGGGAACGAACTGTGCGCCTCTCCTTGTTGGCCTCTTCTTATTTTCATATGAATCGGAGTTCCTTCAGATAATTATCAAAAACAAGAAGATCAAAGAAGCCAGATCATTTAATTTTTCAATCAGATATATTGATGATGTTCTTTCCATTAACAATCCAAACTTTCTGATTGGGTTCCATTAATATATCCTCCAGAACTAGAAATTAAAGAAACAACAGACACTGCTTCCTCCGCCTCATTATAAGACTTATACCTCGAATTTGACATCAAAGAGACGATTTTAATTTTGAAATCATAAATTTCAAAATACCTTAGCAGCAATATACCAACTTCACCTGCATATGGGATATACATTTCCCAACTCATTCGGTATTCAAGAGCTTGCAGTTGCTACTCAGACTTTATAAAACGTCATCAGTGTCTGAGCAGAAAGTTGATAAACCAGGGTAATGTCAAAGAACGTCTCGTCCTTTTTCTAAAAAAAAATCATCGGATTTACCAAGACCTTGTTGACAAATATTCCGCATGAACTTTTCAAATAATACATGATTGTCTTGATGAACAGATTCTTGGTACTGACGTTGTTTATCATCTTAATCACGTAGTTATAGTGTTTTTTTTTTTCTTTTGTCTGTGTATATTTCAACCTTTACTGTTTAGTCCATTTTTGGCATATACATTTGGCGTTGCTAGGTATTTATACATCCCGCCGTTGTGTTATTGTGGTTCGGTCATTTTTGTTTTCTTGTCTTTCATTTTAGGTTATCCACTTTGTCCATAGAGTGTCTATATGCCATTTTGTTTTTCTTTGTTTTAATAGTTATTTATTTTTATACTGATTAAGATTATAACACAATGTTGACTGCTGTACCCGAAATTTTTACATTTTTACCTATTTTGTCTATTTAATTGCTCACACATTGTTGTCAATATAATGGAATGATATATAACTGTCATACAAATGAGAGGTTTAGCTAGCTATAAAACCAGGTTTAATCCACCATTTCCTACATTAGGAAATGCCTGTACCAAGTCAGGAATATGACAGTTGTTTTCTATTCGTTTGATGTGTTTGAGCTTTTGATTTTGCCATTTGATAAGGTGTAAGACCACCAATTCAAAATCTTTTCAACTAAATGTTTCAATTTTCACAGCTTTATAAATATTTTACCTTAAGTTTAACTTCATAGAAACAAGGTATATCCTGAATTGTACATATATCACCTTTCTACATGCCAATTTTCAACCAATGTTTAAAGTCTTGTAGTAAAATACTAACGTTCCGAAGGTAACTACTACTAAAAATAAACCCTGGTTTTCTGTAAATCTTAAATAAGTATACTATGGAGAGCATTAATCCTCAATTTTTAATGCAAACTTATGGAGAAGTAAATTTTGGCTCAAAATTGTTTAAATATATTATTTTTATCGACAGTTTCATTTCTGCAAATTTGTTGGTTAGTTTCAGTAAACAATGACATCAAAAGCACTATTTTTTGTTAGGGAAGGGCTACTTTTACATGCGTTCTAAATTTGAGTGAGTGAATTGGTGGACTGACACCATAAGGGACTTTCCGTTTTAAATTTCCCTTGGAGTACGGTATTTTTTATATTTTACTTTACACCACATCTTCCTATTTTTATATTGATCGTAAGTAAATACTTTGTTGTTCCAAGTTAAATTCTTGAGAGTTTAAAACGTGTTTGTCTACACTTATATTTTCAAAAAGTTTATATTTAACAGTTAAAGTACCAATAATTCAATATGATTTTCAAGGAATTGGAACATTAAAATGACTGAAATGTCATGTGACAATAAAAATTATACAATAACTGTCTTTTGGTGAGGTGAATATGTGGTTTTTCTTTAGGTGAATATTCTGTTTTATTCAAAATCTTTCATTTTGAAAAACCTAATAAATTTGTCATGCCTCACCTTTACACACAACAATTGTCATAAATATGTTAAGAGTTATATGACAACAGATGGCACAATATTTGACTTCCTTCATTTGACTAGGAAGACCCACCCAATGACGGGAGTATGAAATATTACAATTTTATTGTCGAAAGAGCATACTTAAGTTTTTTTGTTGGTTAATGTCTTAAGAAATACGACCTATCGTATATGAATAAATACTACTTTTATGTATTTAAAGAAATGAAATATGTCTTAAAAAGAAAATGTGATTAAATATGTCATATATATGCTTCGTCCATTGCTCTGTTTCCTTGGCAGATATTTAGATCATTTTCTATTTTAAGAGCTCTTAAACGTTTCAATTAAGGTTTATGAAAAAAAATTAATTGTCGACATGCACATATGATGCAGTAAATTTCTGTCGTCTAACGTGATTATAGGGTTCAACAATCGATATAAGTATGATGAAGCGCGCCTATCACTTGATTTTCCTAAGCATTTTTTTCACCTGTGAATAAGGTCGGTTCTGACGACCCTTTTCAACTACAAACAAGGTTTTATACCTAATTCAAGTACTCATCCCTGTAATTGCCAGATAATAAAGTTGAAAAAATAAAATAGCAAAAAAAAACCCACTTCGTATATGATCTGATGTCCTATAAAGACTTTGAATTACCATTCGTTGGATTTTTAAATGTCAAAAGAAGGAGATGTTGTATGACTTCAAATTAGATAACTATAAATTATCAACCAGAGATTAAAGGAGGTGGAAGTCAGCTTCCTTTTGATTATTTTTGTCGTCGGGTGTTGTCCCCACATTTCATTTTACTCATATAAATGTCTTTTTTTTTTTTTTTTTTTTTGTCGACTTGAATTTTTAAGTTTGCAATGGACCATGTTTTAAAAATACACACATTACGGTAATAGTTGTATTTATAAATTAGAAGTGTATGCATTTATGCAGTTTCATGAGTTTGGTCTTAACTACCCTATCTGGACTATGTTTGGATTTGGAGATACATATTTCATGCTTACTCTTCTTTTCTTGTAAAGGGATATCCCTTCGCTTAGAAAAAAAATCAATTATTTCTTTTCTTCCATTTGTATTTTTTTTAAATAATGTGATCTAATAAAAAGAACGCACTTTACTCTGCATATGTTTTGTCAACATATTATTTTCAGGTAATAGCTTGCTTCTTCTTTTGGGGTATTGGTCTGCATATTCTTTTGAGGTAATAATCTGCACATTATTTTAAAGTTGTATGTAATGTTGAAAAAATTTATTTTAACTACATTGTTTCTTAGTAAATATAAACAATTACTACTTTTATACCCCCTTATACATATACAAATCTCAACTATATTGCTTTTGAATACAAATTTGATAGTGTGAGAGAATTCAAATTGTTGGAAACAACATTTAATTGAGCTGATATTCATTTCTTCTTATGAAATCATTAGTACAAAGTCTGGAGAGTGTCAAGTTATCAGTATCCAGTAAAATACGAATAACAAGGTAATTTGTTTGTTTCATATAGTTTTGCGTATACATATAATTGGCAAGCATAAGAAACTGAAGTTAAACTATAACTGCAATATTGTGACATTTCATATTCTATACTGTTTATATGAAATGTTTAATCTTGTCAAATCACTATTAAATGGCTTATTGAAGCAGTTTTAGGTAAAGAAAGTTGGTTTAGTTAAAGTGTTTCCGAAATTTGAATAAACATTAGACTATCAAAATATTTCAACACACAAATAGTGCACTTCGGAAAATATACTGATTTTGGTTGAAACATATTTTGTTTTAAAATTAAACATATTAAATCTTAAAAGAGTGAGGTAATATAAAAATAAGCAGTACAAATAACACTTACATACAAAACGGTGCAACAATGATGGAAAAACAACACAGTACATAAGACCGGTTAACTAAAGATGGAATTCAAATTTTTTTTTTTTTTTTTTGGTAAAAAAAATTAGATTGTAAATCTCTGATATCTTAGAATGGTGTTGTACTTTTTTAAAAAGTATTGATTTCGTTCCGAAATCAGTACTTCTGAACCTCACAAACATATATTTGTATTCGCTTTAACTTGATTGAGAAAATGATTTCAAGTCTTTATGCATCATATCGTTTTCAACATTCCAAAATATGACATGCAGACTCGATTAGGACATATGAATATTTTGAAGAACCTACTATATTTCGCCGGAACATTTTAAAAAAACTACTGTTCATCTTTAATCTAGCATGCAGTATTTGACCCATTCTTGTTAAGGTGTAGTAAAAATTCGGACAGTTGTTATATTACATTTAGATACGACTCCTAAAGATACTTACATGTGGAGAATTAATATTTGTTCTGACAAGTAGTAAAATTACTTATTGAATATACGTCTAGTTTTGGAACGGCCGACATACTTCTTCATAGAAAAGGGATGTATTATGAAGTTAGTCATCACAGGGATACCTCTCATATTTTCCTGACAATATTTGTGATTTTCCGGATATTGTCGAAATTGATTTCTTTAAAAATTATATAGACTCACTAATAAGTATCCATTGTTTATTCAAACTTGATACCTTTATATTGAAAGGAAACAAAATGAAAATGATAACAAACGATATGTTTACCAATTTAACATTTTTCCGTCATAAAATTGAGAATGGAAATGGGGAATATGTCAAAGAGACAACAACCCGACCAAAGAGCAGACAACAGCCGAAGGCGACCAATGGGTCTTCAATGCAGCGAGAAAATTCCGCACCCGGAGGTGGTCCTCAGCTGGCTCCTAACTAAAACTGTGTGCTAGTTCAGCGAAAATGGACGTCACACTAAACTCCAAAACATATAAATGAACTAAAATTAAAAAACATACTATACTAACAAAGGCCAGAGGCTCCTGACTTGGGACAGGCGCTAAAATGTGGCGGGGTTAAACATGTTTTGTGAGATCTCAACCCTCCCCCTATACCTCTAGCCAATGTAGAATAAAGAAACACATAGCAATACGCACAGTAAAACTCAGTTTAAAAGAAGTCCGAGTCCGATGTCAGAATAGGTAACAAAAGAAACTAAGCAAAATGATTTTTCAAATAACCAAATCAGCCATATCGATCCAGGATCACTTGGTCATCCACCAAATAGCAGTCTATTATATATTAATCTTAGTTTCAACTATTTAAAAGTTACAGATGTCTCCAACTTTGTATCAGACTATTCTTATAATAGAATTGATCTATCTAACAACAAACTGTCAAAAATTACAAATGAAAAGGGCTGGGACGGATTTAATATCGGTCATTGTACTGGTGGTGGTAGCATTGATTTTTCGAATAACTAATTCACTCATTTTCCCAATCCTTCAAATGTTGGGTTTGCAGGGGAATATACTGTGAAACGATTTTCGTATACGTATATAGCGTTTTCAGGAAACAATAATTGGACTTGTGATTGTAATCTTTGGAACGGGAATTAAACTTATTTGCTAAAAGGATTTGACAATTATCCGTCTTCAGTTGGTTTGTACCGAATTCCATGTTCAAATCCTCCTGAATTACGTAAGTATGTAATTATCGACTTTCAGAAGAATGAAACAAATGAACTTCAGCATCTTTTTTAATATGCAACATTACTTGAACACATAATTGTTCCTGTTTTAACCAACCTTCAAAGAACAGAACGGTCATCAATTGTTTTCGGGTCTAGCATTAAAAGCTATACCAGATAATATGCCATATTCCAATAATTTAGAAATAGATTTAAGTAAAATTATCTTTCTAAGCTAGACGGAAAAGGTTATTTATACCGAGCTACAAAACTGAATGTTTCAAATAACCATATAACAACGATATTGCCGATTATTTTTAAAGTACCGAATCTAAATCTGATTGATTTTCGCGGGAACAGATTAGATACACTCAACAATAATGTTCGCTTAAAATCTCCATGTTCACTCTTATTCGGCCATTTGACCATAAGGTGTACTTGTGAACTACAATGGCTACCTACTTGGCTTGAACAACAAAAGCTATCAAATTGCATGTTCAATAGAATTGTATGCATCAGCAGCAACAATGATGCAATTAGTATGTCACCTAGTGAATTTTGTATCCAGGACAATACAACAAAACATATTTTTACAGGAATTGTTATTACATCATTTTTGGTAATAATTATAACAACAATTATTTTCCATCATTATCAATATGAAATTTATCTGCTTTGGAGGTCCAGTAAATTCCACAAATTAACTAACAAAACATACAGTCAAACCTACTATGACGTTTACCTTTCATTTGATGAGGAAAATGAAATGGTAAGAAAATGGATAGTTGAAGTTTTTCTTCGATTTCTTGAAGGAAAAGGCTACAAAGTACTTTTACCCTGTCGTGATTTTTCGTTTCGTGGTATACGAGAGGAGGAAATGAGATCGTCTATTTGGAAATGTTCGTCCTGGATTGTTTTGCATACACAGAGCTATCTGCAATCCAACTATAGCGAAAATGAATGGAAACTTATATGGAATATTTACAAAACAAACATGAAAACAAAAATTATTATCATAAACTATGATGTAATTGAAAGTGACTGTGTTAGTCGAAGAAATTTGAGTGCATTTATAAAACTTGGATATGCACTGGATTTTTGTAGCATTGACAAAAATTTACTGAACGACGTGAGGAAACAGTTTGGTCCACCAGCTGATCTTTCCACTATAGGATTACAAAATTCGAGACTTCGATACAAGCATGTGACAAAATTTGATATATTTGTTCCAAGATAAAATAACAAAGTTCAACTTCATTGTATCTACAAGTCAAATCTTAATAATCAGACTATATGCAATAAATGAAACATATTTATAGTTAAAAAATCGTCAATGACTTAAAAATACAAGAATACAAAAGGTAGCATATAATCTAATACACCGTTTGGTCTACAAAATAATAATCAATTGCGCTCAAACCATAACAGGTCGTAGTCCAAATAATTAAGAAATTGAAGAGCATTGTATTAATAATTAATTTAAAAGTGTGCCTTATTCTAACGCATTTATTCCAGGAGGTAAAATTACCATGATATTTCAAATGATTTTCATATTTTATGAACAGTTGATTTCTATCGTATAACATTTCTGGCAGGCCACGGTTGCTGTCTATTGGACTGTATTTCCCTACGAGACGAACGTCCCCAGCATTAGTGAATATAAAAAAGTCACAAGTACTTTATGCGTAGGTATGAAAACGAAAAGGTTTTTTTAGGGCAGTTATATCTATGTTTTAATGACTTACATGTAAAGGATGAAAAATAAAGAAAAATAAAGTCATCTTTGGTACACCTAATGAAGGACGACAGTGGAGACCTTAGTGGCAAACTCTTATTGGATAATAGGAGGGAAACATTTGTTTCATACAGTTGCTTCTAATGCTTTCTCATCATTATGAAAAGCTTTTATTCAAGTTTCAAATAAAATGGCGGGAGGTTTAGCTAAGTTGTTGATGTTTATAAAACAATAAAACTCGGACTGTAGGTAAATGTACTGCAAAAAAAACCTAAGTTCATTTTCAGTAAAATGCAGAAAAAAAAGCAACTACTATTAGTATTTTCTAAATTGATTCACCAGATACTATGTCTTGATCATGAAGAAGCTATTGTCCAAGTTTCATACAATTGCATAAAGGTTTGACAAACTTATCAATCTCTAACAGTATTAAACAAACGACTGAATCTCAAATAATGTCGACGCCGACGTTGACGGAGTAAAGGATCGCAATGTCTCGCTTTCGCAAATTTTGTTGATGGCGAGACAAAAATAAAATAAAAAGAATTCTCAGAAAATGTTATCATTTTCCTCTTAATTAAGCAAGTGATGAAAGAAGTAAATGTTTCTATGGCAGGGATATCTATAACCTCTTTTATGAAGACGCACCGCCATCCTTAACCTAGGTTATATGGCGTAAATAAATCTCTTCGTGCCACCGCCTTCGTTAAAATAGTTGTGTCCTGATTGAATAATGAAGTCAAATCTGTTTTCGTTTCGCTAGCCGCCGCAATTTTGTGTTTACAGTTAGACTCATCCATATGTTATTGTATAATAATCCAAAAGGTCCTCCTAGTGTTTTAACGCTTTCAGGGATATCCCGCTAAATTAAATGATCGCTAATCACTTGTACGTGTAGACACACACCTTACAGGAACAACATTGATAACGTTCAGACGATTAACCTCGTTATCTTTCTTTTTAGCAAAGGCTATCAAAAATGTTAAACTTTAAATTCAAACTACAAAGAAAAAAGTTCAACATATGTTGCACAAGTTTTTTTACGACCATGAAATCCGCATGCGTAAGTATCCCCTGTGTACGACTACAAAATTAGACACTTATTTGTAAAATGCAGAATTTTGTCGTGCCAAATTACGCGAGAAAAACAATTATCAGTCAAATTGAACCACTTGTACAAGAATGAAATCAAATATACATAGTAATTATTAATACTAACTAACCGCCTCGGTGGTCTCGTGGTAGCGTGTTCGCCTCGAGTGCGGGAGTTCGTGTGTTCGAAATCCGGCCGGGTCAAACCAAAGACTTTAAAATTGGTATTTGCTACTTCTCTGCTAAGCATGCGGCATCAAGGAGTAATAGCAAAGACTGGTCGGCTCGGAGTCAGAATAATGTGTCCGGGTAAGGTGACATGTCTTCCTGCGGACTGTTAGCTTGTGAACTAGCACGTTAAAAATCCGACTCAGCGTGTCGGTCTAGTACAAAGCAGGGTAAATATTCATATTACAATAACATGTTTTCGTCCTGAATATGCATATTAATTTGCCGCTGGACGTTAAGCAGCCATCCATCATCATTAATAATAACTGCAATTTAAGAATCTGAAAAAACCCGCATAGTAAATCCGAATCATTCATGATTTACAATCTATTAAAGGCATTCGGTTTATATTTATTATTTCAGAATCGAAAGATGCATTGTCTACTGCTGAGGACTTATTGTGTTAATCATATTTATTCAAAATTGTTGTCCTCCATGATTCTTTAATAAACGTTTTACAAAAACGGGACGAAATTTCATGTTATCCATGCTCAAAACCGTTTCAATAGGCTATGACTACTGATTTTAATTTGGCTGTCTGATTAACGATATTTTTTTAAGTCTTCAAAAATTATCGAAATAGTGAGCAGAAACTTTAGGTCATTGGTTCACAATTTATTTAAGGTTTTAGGGGAATCATCGCACTCAAAAGAGTATAAAAACCAAGGCTATAAAAAAAACGATTTGCATAGATGTGGAGCAACCTATTGATGAAATAAACCCAGAAAACCTCTGCCAAGTAGATTTTGGAGTTGAGAAGACTGCTGATATGTCATAATACTTGATTAAGAGAAGCTATGCTTGACATTTGAATTGTTACAGATGACAGTTATTTTATAAAGACAAATGCATTATAAGCAATAGTAACAAAATGTATAAGTCTATTCACTATTCCCTACAACAACATTGAGCAATGCAATAATTTTGATAGCGTCCCATGAAGATTTTTTTTCACTTTAAAGTTTATGTATAATGGATTGATTTTCATCCATCGATCACCGATAGTATAGGATACATTTCCTCACCTGCCAACATCAATTTTTTTAACAGGCTTTATATGTCAATTGGACTCGTCAATTCTGATTCATAAACAGATAGTCCTGAGATTTGCAGGAAAAAAAGTATCAATAAAATCGATTGACAATTGATTCATCGCTTTTGATATAATTGAACGGATCGTATTTCGATATAAAAACTATTCTGGCGAATGATTTTAGAAGACAGCGCATATATGTACAAAAGTCGAGACAGCTTATTGATAAAATTGCTTAAAAAATTTGTAAAATCTTGTTGCTGATAATTAATCTGTGTGCACAAATATGTTCTTTTAATTGTTTTACCGCTCAAATCAAACTTGATTTACTATATTTACCAACAACATTGTCATTTCGAACGGATTTATAAGCGCATTTCACTATTGACATAATGTATTAGTAATATTAAAATCTAAAAATATTTACGGTACTATATGATAATGCTATATAATCCAATAAAAGTGTCAAATCACTACACTACCAGGAATTTATACAGCGTTTTCGTGTACTTTTAATGCCACTACATATACAGTACTGGTAAAAAATATCATCAATCAGTACATTGGCATTTCTTACCCATACCTTTTCGGTACATATAATTATATGCATGTATTCGGTAATGTTGAGAAAAAGTTGTTTTCAGTACCAGAAATTTTAATCATTTTTCAGTCCTGAAAATTTCAGTCATTTTCCAGTACTGAAAATTCAGTCATTTTTCAGTACTGAAAATTTCAGTCATTTTTCAGTACTGAAAATTTCAGTCATTTTTCAGTACTGAAAATTTCAGTCATTTTTCAGTATTGAAAATTTCAGTCATTTTACAGTACTGTAAATTTCAGTCATTTCACAGTACTGAATATTTTACTCATTTTTCAGTACTTAAATTTTTTGTCATCTTTAAGTACTTCTACACATACAATTAAGGTCAATGTCAGAAAAATATAAATTTGTTTGTATGAGGCTGAGAAACTGGGAAAGGGCGAGTTTTTACTGAGCCCTTCCCCAGTTTTGTGCCGAATACTAAAAAGTTTATATCTTTATGACATTGACCTAATATTGTTTTTATACTGCAACTTAAATTAATACATTGATAGCTTTTCAGATCGTAACTATTATATATTAACAACATAAATATCAAACTTATTTTTATCCCTTAATGAACCCCTGATTGTGGAGAAAGTGTTCCATGATGAAATTGACATTGCACAGAATATAGAAATCAACGACAACGGAAGCCCGCAATGAGAACGGTTTTAATCTTTTGCTGACGACAACTTCAAAATCTACTCAGGATCAGGATTCTTTAAGGTAAATAGTTATGAATTAAACAAAGTAGTTCACATTTCATTTGGTTAGTATGGTATGGTGGTCATGAAGTTGAATATGGTGTTCAATCTTAGGGCAGCCGCATTTAAGTTGGGTGCAAGACAAGTCGGTCCTGGAACAATTCGGACCGTCTCGAAAATAGACAACTCAGACCATCTATAATGACAACTCAGACTAAGTTAAAGTGTAGAATTAGACTTTGGAAGAAATAAATGATTTAAAGAAAAATAATGAGTCTGAAGAGAAGTATCTAAATTGATACATTTTCTATTCCAATTGAGCATGTTGAGTATATTATATAAAATTATAGCGTCAACTAGGGGCGTTTTTTTTTGTTCTTCGGTAGTGAGCCATTGGGAAGATCTTCTGGCTCTTCTACTCGATTCTTTTTAATAGGTAGTTTAGACGGCAGAGACACATAACAAACATGGCTTCGCTTAGTCTAAATGACATTAATAAATTTATAAATGCAGAAATAATAAAATATGAGCTGTGTGAAAAACGTGTTTATGGTATGGCAACCTTAGTAGGACACTATAAGTACAACTAGCTGGATAAATAATAAAAACACACGTACGGATAATAAAAGTAAGGGGACGGACGACCTTTTGATATTCTAAGGAGGGGGAATGGGGGAGGAGGATCTTTTGCGGACTTTTCATTCATTTTAAATTTTTAACTTGTCGCTAAGCATGCCCAATTTTTCCAGCTCTTACCTGAACAAGTTTTCAGTTACTGCAAATACTCTTATTTCGGTGCTTCACGTTTATCATCTTTAGTCAATGTTAGTTGTTTTTGTGTCTCGTACCGATCTTTTAGAATACAATATTCATGTTCAAAGTCCTCCTGCCCCCCTTTTTCCCCACAAAAATTAAATGGTTTTCTCCTTATTTAACACGAGTCTAAATTGATTGATTGTTGGTTGCTTGTATTTAACGTCAAGCGACTAATATTTCATACATGTTTAGACAAGACGCGAAATTAAAAGTCATGTATAGAATATCAAAACAAGTAAGGAGATGTGGTATGATTGCCAATTAAACAACTATCAACCGGAGTTCAATGAAGTAGTGTTAGCAATTATAACCAACCTTCAAAAATGACAAATACCCAACCTTCAAAAATGACAAATACCCATACTGTTTATCAGTTATAAAAGGCCCCGACATAAAAAATGTGAAACAATTAAAACGAAATAAACTAACGGCCTAACGATATATTATAACCAACCCATTCTAAAAAAATCAAATATCAGTCGACACAATAACCACTGAACTACAGGCTCATGAGACTGTGGCAGGATTCAACATGTTTGTGAGCGCTCAACCCACCCCTAAACTTAGACAGCGGTGTAACAGTACAAAATAAAAACAACGTGTAAAAGTCAGTTGCAATTGGATTAACCCCAAAGAGCGGTACGAGACACAAAAACAACTAACAATTAACTAAAGATGATAAACGTGAAGCACCGAAATAAGAGTATTTGCAGTAACTGAAAACTTGTTCAAAGCCAATAAAAACCAACAAATAAATCATGCCCTTCCAGACTAAAGTATCAATCAGTGGCGAATCAAGAAATGTTCATAAGGGGGGTGGGGCAAGAGGGAGCCCGCTCTAATCATGCTTCAGTAATTCCTTATATAATCAACTAAATTTTACCACAAAACGGGTTGGGCACCCGGCCCCTAAATCCGCCTCTGTCAATCATTACACAACAAACGGATTTAATCATAAACAGTCTGAAAACGCCATGACCTTTATACTTGTACCTTGAAAAATATGCATTTTACGATTAAGGTTCTGGAAATGTGGTGGTCCGAAAGTTTTGACCAGTAGAATTTTCTTCAAGGACCAACAGGAATAAAGATTTTAAGAACTCTGCAATATCTTTTATATACAATTTCTAAAGAAAGGATGTCCTTTTCGGTCATATATATACCAGTAAAATATTGACAAATTTTTGTATAGTTTCAGATTATTTCAAAAAGATAAATAGTCTGAGCTTTAAGCCGTATTTATTTAGCTTAATTAAGTTAGAAAAGCATAAAGAAAAAATGTCACGTACACACCGATTTCTTCCAACCAATTTTTTGTCTTTACACTAATTATATAATTACATCAATGCCAAAACAGAGAACACTATTAAAGGCATGTCTACCAAATGAACTGACGTAACTAAATTTTCTAATAAATTATCGTGAATTTCGTTTATGTTATCCAATATAAAAAAAAATTGTGCTATATTCCACGGCAAATTGTTTTTGTTTTGTAACTTCTTCATCAGAATATATATATCTCCTGAAGAGGTCCAGATTCATTATTTTTAGACTAATCACCAGAAGATATTCTTCAGATATACAGAAGAGACTAATAAAACACGCCCTAGGTCCGTACATGAAGAGACGTCTATATCAACAGTTGAGTACTAGTGTTGTTCTAAATAAAATTGAGAATGGAAATGGGGAATATGTCAACAAGACAACAACCCGACCAAAGAGCAGACAACAGCCGAAGGCCACCAATGGGTCTCCAACGCAGCGAGAAAATCCCGCACCCGGAGGTGGTCCTCAGCTGGCCCCTAAATAAAATTGTGTACTAGTTCAGTGAAAATGGACGTCACACTAAACTCCAAAACATATAAATGAACTAAAATTAAAAAGCATACAAGACTAACAAAGGCCAGAGGCTCCTGACTTGGGACAGGCGCAAAAATGCGGCGGGGTTAAACATGTTTTGTGAGATCTCAACCTCCCCTATACCTCTAGCCAATGTAGAATAAAGAAACACATAGCAATACGCACAGTAAAACTCAGTTTAAAAGAAGTCCGAGTCCGATGTCAGAATAGGTAACAAAAGAAACTAAGCAAAATGACAATGATACATACATTAACAAAGAACTACTAGCAGTTACTGACATGCCAGCTCCAGACCTCAATTAAACTGATTGAAAGATTATGTCTTCATCATATGAAAATCAAGTACAATCCCTCCCGTTAGGGTTTAGTATCATACAATCATAAATTTATATGAGAAGAACATAACCCGTATCATGCCAACAACTGGTCTTAGAATAATAGTGTTTATTTCCGATGTAAAGACCCTATGAGTGAATCAATATTAATACCAAAATATGCAATCCTTAATGACCTGACAACAGTATCGTAACTATATCCTTTCCGAATAAGTCTGTTTAAAGGTTTGGTAAGCTTTTGAGGTGAATGCCGACATTTTTGTGCTTTGTAAAGAATATTACCATAAAATATTGGATGTGAAATACCTGAACGTATAAGATGTCTACATGTTGATTTATATTTACGAATGATGTCCTTGTACCGATGATAAAATTTAGTAAATGTTTTGACTAGTTTGTGATATCGATAACTCCGGTGTAATAATTTTTCAGTAATACAGAGATTTCTTTCGTTGAAATCAAATACGTTGTTACAAACACGAGCGAATCGAACAAGTTGAGATATATAAACACCGTAAGATGGTGACAAGGGAACGTCACCATCTAGAAATGGATAATTAACAATAGGGAATGAAAAGTCATCTCTTTTCTCATAAATTTTGGTATTAAGCTTCCCGTTAAAGATATAGATATTTGGGATTTTAGGTTTGCACTCCGTCTGTCTGTCTGTCTGTCTGTCTGTCTGTCTGTCCGTCAGTCAACTATATTTTTCTTCATGCTTCAAGATATTATTTTGATATTTGGTGTAATGTTTTATCGTGACAGATCAAGTTTGAATTTGTTCCGGTCGGATGATTTTGTGCAGAGTTATGACCCTTGGACAGAAAATTCACTTAAATAGTTTCCACACTCTTTCGTTGTGCTTGAAGATATTGACTTGATATTTGTTATATACAATGTAGTTTAAAGATCAAGTTTTTAACCAGTAGGGGACTATTATATTGCTATGCAATACTCACAGAATGCTTGTTATTTCTGTTGTTTGAAAGCTGTATGAGAAAATATTTTTGTTATGTTTTGATAGATTCTCTCTTATTGTTTTGTTACATTACTGATTGTGTATTCAGTTTAATTATTTTGACAAAATGAATACTTTAATTAACAGATTAATTACAGATATATCAAAAAATCTAAAATATGATTTTTTTTTTTTGTTCAATCATTAATGAAAGTGAAATAGTGAAATAATTATTCGCTTTTAACAGCCAGTATAGTTCAATTTTGTCATGAAATTGCCTCCGTTGAAAGTTTGCAAACATCCCATAGAGCAAATTACATGGATGATTAATATTGACCATTTGGTATATGACCGTGTTTTAAGCGACACGCACATTCAGGTCATAAATTAATTTGTTGAATGAAATCAGCTTTAACTTCTGATAGGTGCCGTAGGAGGTCCACTGGAATTTTTTAGCAAGGATTACTTGGCATGGGAGAAAGGAAGAAAGTTCATTCACAAGTTGACTAACATTTGTTTTCTCTGTTTTAATTCAATAAAAAAATAAACCTTTCAAATGCAGAGTTCATAAGATAAAAAGATTCCCTGAGGAACACCCCCCCTTTTTTTGTGCTCTCAATTTTCCACCCTCGAATTAAGCTTTTCAATCTAATTAAAATTAAGACCTTGCTTTCTAACGGATATATTCATGTGCCGGACCGGCAACTTTCTTATTTGATAAGAAAGTCTACAGTGCCGTTATACACATGCATGTTGTCTGCTTGGAGTCCCGCTCGAAAAGAAATAGCTGAACTCCAAGATACTAAATTCCTGCATCACGTGATTTTGCCACGTGGAGCATAAAATTTATACCGAATATGGAAAGTGAAACTAAAATTCAAAACATAAAGTCT
This sequence comes from Mytilus coruscus, assembly GCA_017311375.1. Classification (NCBI taxonomy): domain Eukaryota; kingdom Metazoa; phylum Mollusca; class Bivalvia; order Mytilida; family Mytilidae; genus Mytilus; species Mytilus coruscus. Next base: position 46,693,944 of record CM029601.1, read on the forward strand.
TAAGGCGGGCGAATAGAAGAAAAGAAGGGTTTTTGGCAAAGGGTACCGGGGCAATCTTCTCTGTGCTCAAAATATACATGAAATATTTGCCACCACCCATTGTCTGTTCTATAAATTCTAACCCTGAGTTTTCTATCTGTTACTTGAAAGAATTTAAATAAATAGGTAATGTGTCCATGGGACACAGATGATGCCCTGTTTGCATATCATATAAAGTTATAAAAGGACATAACTGAGGAACAGTAAAAGTGATATTTCCTAAATTTGTACTTGATCCGAGTTTTGTGGTAATAAGTATTGTGTTTACGTTACATAACATTTGGTTTAGGCAATTTAAACTCAAGTTAAAGAATGGAAACAAAAAATTCCCATATTTTCATTTATAAAGGGGCATAACTCTAAAATTTGTAGAATGACGCCACTAAAATTCAAACTTGATCTGTGTTTTGTGTTAATAAGCATTGTGTATAAGTTTCATAACATTTGATTGAGGCAAACTAAAGTAAGAGAATGGAAACGAAAATTTCAGCAATTTTTCCAATTGTAAAGGGCATAACTCTAGAACGGTTAAAGTGACCCCACCAAAATTCTAAGTTGATCTGAGTTTTGTGATATAAAGCATTGTGTGTAAGTTTCATTACATTCGGTTGAGGCAAACTAAAGTAAGAATACGGAAACCAAAAATTTAGCAATTCTTCCAATTCGCCATTTCAGAATCTAATGCATTGTGGGTGAAACGTACACCAAAATATTTTGATTGGTTAAGAAATAATATGAAGTAACGTCATTGGACAAATATCCATTGTTCGTACACCAAAATTTCAAGAATAATCATTTTACCCATAGGCTTTTAGTTTCTGAAACGGCGAATTGTAAACGGGCATAACTCTAGAACGGTTAAAGTGACGCCACCATAATTCATACTTGATCTGTGTTTTGTGGTAGTTAGCATTGTGTATAAGTTTCATGACATTTGGTTGAGGCAAACTTAAGTTAGAGAATGGAAACCAACTTCGGGACGTACGGACGGACGTATAGACGGAAAAGGGTAAAACTTAATGCCCCTCCGCTAATACAATATTTATTTTATTACATACATTAAATGGTTATGGTATGGAAAAAATTTATTGGTACAATTATTTAATTAATGTATTTTCTTTTCAGTTTAAAAACCTGAACATGAGAAGACAGAAGTCACCAGAATGGTATTAGTAGCAACTAAAACATATTGATTAACAACTGCCACGGTATTGTGGAAGGACTGAAGGTGGATTTAAGCCTGGACATTGATAACATCATTTTGAGACTCATCTTTTACTATTATGTATGGGAGTTATCCTATCCTAAGTAGCATAAAATTCTAGAACTTTTAACATTACATTACATTTTATAGGACGAAAAGAATTTATTATGAATGCCAATTATGTAAATGTATGTAAACGAAAAGTTGAAGAAATTATGGAAAATAACAATTCTAATGAATCAAACAGTTTAACTATGCTAGCAAAGATATATGTACGCAGTTTATATTCAGATAATCTACATGAATCAGATGTATTTTTTAAAACTTGATGAATAAAATGTAAAGAAATCAAATTTGCTTCTCTTGTTTTGTTTGAACCTTTTAAAGTATGATTATTAAACATGAATTTTACATTTATTGCATATACATGTTGACTTGCATTGATGTTATGTGATGAAAGGAATATTGTATCATACACGTAAATACGCGGAAATGATGCATATCAAGCAATTTTCAAAGAAATAGAAGAACCTACACAAATGTTTAAAGTAAAACCTTTAAGGGCTGATTATTCATATTTCTGTAAAACAAATGTACCAAAGCAAAACAAAATCTTAAGGAGGCTCGAGGGTACAAAAATTTCAGCAAAATTTAAACTTTTTTTTTTAAATATTTTATTTATTACTTTAATAGTTTTACTTTATCATATGGTATAAAAATCAACCATAAAATCAATTCGTTTTATACAGATGACTTTTAAAATGAATATATCATTGAAAAGCTCCAAATTATCTCCTTTTGTGCAGAAATGCTATTTGTTTGCATTAAAATTGAAATATCTTTTTAACTCATCGGTGACCTATATTTTTATTATTTTTCGATTTAGCTGTACTTAAACTAAACTATTGTAAAATTTAAGCGACTTCTGTAATTTACTTCTTTTTTATTTCGGTATAACCTCTAATTTTTCTATTAGTTCAACAGAAAAAAAGTACCTTTACAAAATGTATGCTTTTACGAAGGCAGATTGTGAGCTTAAATGAACGGTGACCCCATTTTTTATTTTACTTTTTATTAAGTATATGATTAAGTTCATCTATAGAAAATATAGCGAAATCCTAAATTTAAAAAAATTTAATTTATACCCGCGAGCCCCCCTTAAGTTTCAAAGCGAAATAAAAATGAACTTCACGTACAACCTAAACAGGAGAAATCAGTGTCCACCAGTGCTTTTACAGCAAAAGCTACAGAGCAAGAAATTATGGAAACTATATGAATATATATAATTTGCATTGAAAAAATTGAATAATTTACATGTTTGCATTCTAAACACATTTAACCTTAACATGTCATCAGACTAAACACTTCAAGGACAAACACGTTTAGAATTTAAACACTTTCCTAAACATGTTTAGATAGTAAAATGTTTAGCCCCAAACAAGTAACCAATTCGTTAACATGAAATGTGTTTAGAAAAGTGATAGGCCCTAAACACAATTTTTACAGTGTGATTGTTGATTCAATTTAATTGTTTTGACAAAATGAATACTTTAATTAACAGATTAATTACAGGGCATTAGCTACGAGATATATAAAAAATCTAAAATATGTTTTTTTTTTGTTCAATCATTAATGAAAGTGAAATAGTGAAATAATTATTCGCTTTTAACAGCCAGTATAGTTCAATTTTGTCATGAAATTGCCTTCGTTGAAAGTTTGCAAACATCCCATAGAGCAAATTACTAGTACATGGATGATTAATATTGACCATTTGGTATATGACCGTGTTTTAAGCGATACGCACATTCAGGTCATAAATTAATTTGTTGAATGAAATCAGCTTTAACTTCTGATAGGTGCCGTAGGAGGTCCACTGGAATTTTTTAGCAAGGATTACTTGGCATTGGAGAAAGTTAGAAAGTCCATTCACAAGTTGACTAACACTTATTTTCTCTGTTTTAATTCAATAAAAAAATAAACCTTTCAAATGCAGAGTTCATAAGATAAAAAGATTCTGAGGAACCCCCTTTTTTGTGCTCTCAATTTTCAACCCTCGAATTAAGCTTTTCAATCTTATTAAAATTAAAACCTTGCTTTTAACGGATATATTCATGGGCCGGACCGGCAACTTTCTTATTTGATAAGAAAGTCTACAGTGCCGTTATACACATGCATGTAGTCTGCTTGGAGTCCCGCCCGAAAAGAAAGAAATAGCTGAACTCCAAGATACTAAATTCATGCATCACGTGATTTTTGCATGTGGAGCTTACATAAGAATAATACCGAATATGGAAAGTGAAACTACAATTCAAAACATAAAGTCTTAAGGCGGGCGAATAGAAGAAAAGAAGTACAAAATTGTACCCTGAATTTTATTTTTAGATTGAGCAACAGTATTAAGAATTCCAAGAGTCTGATGCGGTTTATGCATAACAGGATTTTATCATTGAATCAACATCTTACAAAATATAACATACAAATGTATGAAGGAATCCATGGGTACTAAGAGCAATTATATGAAGGAGAGAACTTTTAAACAATACTTCAATGTAACATCAATGGTACATGCAATTGAGTAAACTATTTTTAGAATATTAAGTTAATTAGTAGATTAACAAAATTTTCATAAAATAATTAACATCTTTCATTTCTGTCCTTTGCAAGTAAGACTCTTTTCAATAGGTAATTTGTTTCAAAATTGATCAACAATAATATAACTATCATCCAGGATGCGAGTCATCGATGTAACTGAAATTCTACACCTATGACACATTTGCTTGTCTTCTTGCTTTATTGTCTCTACTGCGACATGCGAAACATACAGATAACAACCCTACGGCGTAAACTATTTGTATAGAACTGTATATTTTAGATGGTAATTGACATGGACTGGAGGCTTCATACCTTGTGTACAGATGGCTTATATTACGATGGTCTGTCAAATGTCTGTTGGCCTTGACCTCATTTTCATGTTCAAGCGACTGCTTGAAAAAAAGTTTTTATTTTTGTTATGTGAATTTCTCACTTACCTATTATGTGACTTACCGAATTAAACTATTTACCGGGTTTGTAATAACATGAGCAACACGATGGGTGCTACATGTGGAGCAGGATCTGCTTACCCTTCCGGAGCACCTGAGATCAAACCCAGTTTTTGGTGGGGTTCGTGTTGCTTAGTCATTAGTTTTCTATGTTGTGTCTTGTGTACTATTATTTGTCTAATTTGCACAGTAAATTGGTCAATGTTAAATTTTTGTTTTTTTTCTATTGCTATAAGCAATAGATCAACTATATCTAGTGTATGAAATGATTTTAAGGTGTACATGTCTGTCTGGCAGGGTTCATCTGAAGAGTCACCTTGACCTAATTTTTTCATGGTTCATTGGTCAATATTTAATTTTCATGGTTTTGTCTGTTTCTTGTAAAAAATAAGCAACAGCAAAACTATATAAGGTGTGTATAATGATTGTCAGCTATTATACATGTCTTTCTGGCTTAAATTTGTTTATGATCCTTGACTTCATTTTCATGGATCTTTGATAATGTTAGGTTTATGTGACACTTGTACTAAAACTTTATCCTCAGAACTATCAGCATAAAATAATCCATGAATAGAAAAGCAGGCGAGACATTTCAGCTTGTGCATTCTTGTTGCATCTTATATGTTGTATTTGAGACATTTTGGTTGGAGTTTACAAGACTGACTTTTATTGTTGAGGACCAAGAAATTTGAACAACAAGAAAGAAATATAGAATGGTAGTATGAACACATGCTCACTACCAAAAGAAGACATATCTATTTTCTAATTTTATGTAATATAAAAGATAAAAGGTATACTAGATAAGCATTAATATCATCTAAAATATGTTCAGTTACTGTTAAATTCATGTGAAGGCTCGATTTGTGTTCATTTCACATAAAAAAAATCATGTGATAGCTCGATTCACCTTAATTTCATAGGTAGAAAATTTGTCTGTATTTTAAATAATTCTTTTATACCAACCGCTTTGGATTTTTAAAAGTGCTTTAGATCAAGGAAAAAAATTGCCGTTTTTTGCAATTGAACACTCTTAGTTGTGACGTTAAAGATGAAGAAAACAAAATTAGACTACATATAGTAATAGACTGAAATATCTTTGGTAGAAGGGTTACTGTTTCAAGGGGATTTAACTAATATTTCCTTTTATATTTAGATTATGTATTTTAATTGGATTCTGCCTTACTACCCTAAAATTTATTCCAGCTTTTCATTCAAAAACTACTGCTGTCAAAATTGTTATGCAATATTAAAACCACACAAAGAACAAAAAGAAGCAAAGTTCAGGTTCTAATTTCCTGCCGTTGAATAGAAAATATCAATGTTGGTATTGCTGGTTTCTGGTTTAAACCGATAGCGAATTATCTGAAATACAAAGTAATCTAAAGCATAATATTTGCAAAAGTTGAAACACCCAAACATGCCAAATAGCTCTATTAAAATAAAAACAAATTAAGAAAATGTGGTTAAAATTGCCAATGAGACAACTATCCATCAAAGTTCAATTAAGTAGATATAAGCAATTATAGGCAACTAGACGGCCTTGATAAAGTGAGTAAAAACCCATACCGTAAAGTCGCTATTAAAGGTTTAAACATGAAAAATATGAATATGAAACAATTCATATGAGAAAACTAATAGCCTAATTTATAACAAAACAATTTACAAACAACAAATATGACCGAAATGAACCAACCACAACCATAAGAATACAGGCTCTTGACTTGATCCAAGATATATGTTATAAAAGATCTTGAAATGTGTGCACTGTCTTTAAATTACTTTGAAATTATTACTGATGACAAACTGTCATGGTATCTGAAGAATGTTTTCTATCTATAGGAGAAACGTGAACTATATTAAATACTTCATTGTAATTTAAGTGCTCCAAGAAAGTACCTAGTTAAAACTATGACCACACAATGTTGCTTAAAGAGCAACAGTTTTAATATGGACGACTGCATATATAGTCTACATATTTATTTGTATTATAAAAACAAGGAGATGTGGTATGCTTGCCAACTATCAACTACAGAACAAGGAAACTATATATAACTATAATGTCCAATGTCTAACGTCGACAAAATCGGTTTAACCCGCCACATTTATATGCACCTCTGTCCCAAGTCGGACAAAGTCATGTCATAGATATGTCTTTGTGTAGGTATACATTTAGTTTAATAAACAATATTCTGACATTGTGCTGTACAGTTAGATAATATCTTTTTTTTTTGGTCGGAGCCATTCAGAGTTTCTTGTATGGTGACGACTGCTAAACATTGAAGAACTGTCTTTGTGACCTCTGTCTGATGGTTTTGTATGTGTTGCTTATGTGATTGAATTTGACTGTCTTTATGACAGCTCCTTTTCCGTCTTTCACACAAATCAACAATGAAAAATCATACCGCATAGAAAGCTATAAAAGTCTACTTGATAACTAGCGAAACTAATCGTAAGAAAAAACCCGCACTGATCTACGTCAAAACCTTGAATAACACCATTTATGACATACAACAAACAACGACAATCAAAATGAGAAGTCATGGCTTGAAACAGGCACATAAAGAATGTGGCCATTTAGTACATCAAAAGAATCATCATCAATGCATTAATGGGATGAAATGAAAGAATACATACAGCGATGGAGTTTCAAAATAAGATACTTGTATTTATCCCAAACCAACTTATGATATTTGTTGATGATTGATTTATTGTTGGTTGCTTAATATCCAGTGGCAAATATTTCCTGCATGTTCAGGACGAGAACAAGTTAACAATAAGTACAATAGGTAGGTCTTATAATAATAGAGACTATCCGGGATGATGGTCGAGGAATTTGGACAGCCACTGGAAAATGAGGGTATATTGGATAGAGACAGAAATTTTGCCTTGCAACAGACCACCTACGGACCCTCGAAGAGTTGTTGTAAGGATTTTAACGTGCATAGAGCTTGGCACTCTCTTTACAAAAGGCATTGGATTTAACCTCACCATTCTGACAGGACGTAGCTGCAAACTTGATACATCCCGCACAGCCAAACGGACGCCCCACTTTGGCAAACCTTTACTGCCGGTCGGAAGAAGACCAAGTGACCATATTTCTATTCCCCACTCACCATTGGGGTTATGATATTTGTGATAGCATAACCGAGAACTTTTATTAGGTCTTGAATATGACTACAACTTTCAGTACTTAAAATGACTGAATTTACAGTACTTTAAAATGACTGAAATTTTCAGTACTGAAAAATGGCTGAAATTTACAGTACTTAAAAATGCCGGAAATTTTCAGGATAGTAAAATGACTGAAACTTTCAGTACTGAAAATGACTGAAATTTACAGTTCTGAAAATGACTGAAATTTTCTGTACTGAAAACGACTGAAATTTTCTGTACTGAAAATGACTGAAACTTTCAGTACTGAAAATAACTTTTCTCAACATTACTGAAAACATACATACAATTAATTGTACCGAATACATATGAGTAAGAAATGTACTGATTGATGACTTTTTATACCAGTACTGTATTTGTAGTGGCATTTAAATTACATGTAAACGCTGTATAAATTCCTGGTAGTGTAGTATGAACACATGCTCAATACCAAAAAAAGACATATCTATATTCTAAATTTATATATTATAAAAGAGTGAAAGTAAACTAGATGAGCATTAACATTATCTAAAATATGTTCAGTTACTGTTAAATTCTTGTGAAAGCTCGATTCATGTTAATTTCACATGAAAATTTTCATGTGAAAGCTCGATTCAACTTTATTTCACATGAAATTTTTTCAAAGAAGTTGAAACTCCCAAACTGGTGTATTAGAATATAAGAATAAGGAGATGTGGTTTTAATTGCAAATGAGACAACTATCCACCAAAGTTCAAATAAGTGGATGTAAGCAATTATAGGCAACGATATGTCCTTCAACAATGAGAAAAAGCCATAACGTAAAGTCGGCTATAAAAGGTCCCGACATGAAAAATATGAAAATTCATATGAGAAATATAGATTCCATCACTGCAACAAGTGTGTTACGATATTGTTCAACTCGAGACAGTCAAAGTTTCATATTTAAAGCGCGAGGCTTGCCGAGCTTTTAAATAATTAAAATTTAACTGTTGAGAGTGGAGAAATATACACGAGTTATAGTGGTGGAATCTGTTTCTCTAATGATTTTATCCTTCCTTTTCAAAGATTTGCAGAAAGTTGTGTTCTTTATATGTGACGTCATCAGGCATCAGTGACCAATCATTTGCCAAGAACAGTTATTTCACTAGTGAGGAGAACAATGTTTTACACAATCGGTTTGGAAATGTGAAAATAGTGAAAAAATTAGAGAAACTAACTGCTTAATTTATAACAAAACAATTTACGAAAAACAAATATGACCGACATTTTAACAAACGACAACCACTGAACTACAGGCTCCTGACTTGGAATAGGCACATAAAGAATGTGGCGGGGTTTTACATGTGTGTGAGCGCTCAACCTTCCCATACCTGGGACAGTGGTGTTACAGGACGACATAAGAACAAACAATAAAAATCAGTTAAAAGGTTTTAACTCATCAGATCGATACAAAGCAGAAAAACATCTAACAAAAACACAGACCAGACGTGGCAGGGTATTTATACATCCCTATAGCTAACAACAATAACTACATCTGTATGGTTTTTGTGTCAACTTGGGTATCGTCTGCAGAAATTACTTCATGGAATTTCCTGCAAGGGTTATCCGTTACTAAAAATGAAAACAATACGTTATAAATTTCATGCGTTTAAAGCGCTTTTCTGGATTTACCTTCATCAGGAACGCTCAGTCGAATATTTGAAAGCAAAGAATGTATAAAAATCGAAACAGTTGAAGAGCTATATGACCAAATAATAAAATGTGTTTAAACTCAAGTTTACTTAGATAAAGGGTAATATCCTAAAATTGATTAAACTAAGTCAAGATTTATATTATAAAAGATCTTGAAATGTGTGCACTTTCTTTAAATTACTTTGAAATTATTACCATAACAAATTGTCATGGTATCAAAAGGAAGCTTCCTATCTATAGAAGAAACATGTGAACTATATTAAAACTTCATTGCAATTTAAGTGGTCCAAAAAAGTACCTAGTCAAAAATAGCTATGACCCCGCATTGTTGCTTATACAGCAACAGGTTTAATATGGACGACTGCATATATAACCTACAGTTTTAATTGTATTATAAAACAAGGAGATGTGCTATCAACAACAGAACAAGGATACTAGATATAGCCATAATGTAACTTAGACGTCGACAAAACCGGTTTAACCCCGCCACATTTATATACACCTTGGTCCCAAGTCGGACAAGAGCATGTCATATGGTGTTTATATATCTCAACTTGTTCGATTCGCTCGTGTATGTAACAACGTACAACGTATTTGATTTCAACGAAAGAAATCTCTATATTACTGAAAAATTATTACACTAGGGTTTTCGATATAACAAACTAGTCAAAACATTTACTAAATTTTATCATCGGTACAAGGACATCATTCGTAAATATAAATCAACATGTAGACATCTTATACGTTCAGGTATTTCACATCCAATATTTTATGGTAATATTCTTTACAAAGCACAACAATGTTGGCATTCACCTCAAAAGCTAACCAAACCTTTAAACAGACTTTTCGGAAAGGATATAGTTACGATACTGTTGTCAAGTCATTAAGGACTGCATACTTTGGTATTAATATTGATTCACTCATAGGGTCTTTGCATCGAAAATAAACACATGTATTCTAAAACCAGTTGTTGGCATGATACGGGTTATATTCTTCTCATATATTTTATGATGGTATGATACTCAACCCTAACGGGAGGGATTGTACTTGATTTTCATATGATGAAGACATAATCTTTCAATCAGTTTAATTGAGGTCTGGAGCTGGCATGTCAGTAACTGCTAGTAGTCCTTTGTTCATTTATGTATCTTTGTCATTTTGATTGGTTTCTTTTGTTACCTATTCTGACATCGGACTCGGACTTCTTTCAAACTGAGTTTTACTGTGCGTATTGCTATGTGTTTCTTTATTATACATTGGCTAGAGGTATAGGGAGGTTGAGATCTCACAAAACATGTTTAACCCGCCGCATTTTAGCGCCTGTCCCAAGTCAGGAGCCTCTGGCCTTTGTTAGTCTTGTATGTTTTCTAATTTTAGTTCATTTATATGTTTTGAGTTTAGTGTGACGTCCATTTTCACTGAACTAGTACACAATTTTATTTAGGGCCAGCTGAGGACCACCTCCGGTGCAGGATTTTCTCGCTGCATTGAAGACCCATTGGTGGCCTTCGGCTGTTGTCTGCTCTTTGGTCGGGTTGTTGTCTCTTTAACATATTCCTCATTTCCATTCTCAATTTTATCATAGATATGTGTTTGTATAGTTATAGTTTAAGTTTACTTAACGATATTCTGACATTGTGCTGTACAGCTAGATAGTATTCCTTTTTTATATTTTTGTCGGAGCCATTCAGAGCTTCTTGTATGGTGTAGACTGTAATGGTGACCTCTGTATGTTGGTTTTGTATTTATTGCTTATGTGAATTTGGCTGTCTTCATGACTGCTCCTTTTTCGTTTTTCACACAAATCAAAAATGAAAAAATCATAGCGCATGGAAAGCTATATAAGTCTACTTGATAACTAGTGGAACTACCGGTAATCATATGACAGACAACAAACAACGACAATAAAAAATTAAAAGTCCTGGCTTGAAACAGGCACATAAAGAATGTGGCCATATACTTCATCAAAAGAATCTCCAATGCCTTAACGGGTTGAAATGAAAGAATACTTACAGCAATGGACTCTGAATGGAGTTGTAAAAGAAAATACTTGTATTTATCTAAAACCATCTTATGATATTTGTGATAGCATAACCGAGAACTTTTTAATTAGGTCTTGAATATGACTACAATTTTCAGTTCTTAAAAATGACTGAAATTTACAGTACTTTAAAATGACTGAAATTTTCAGTACAGAAAATGACTGAAATTTTCAGTACTGAAAAATGACTGAAATTTACAGTACTGAAAAATGACGGAAATTTTCAGTACTGAAAACAACTTTTTCAACATTACTGAAATATGCATATAATTAATAACATAAACGGTACCAATTTTTCTGCACCAGATGCGCATTTTGACAATCAATGTCTCTTCAGTGATGCTCGAGGCTAAAATATTTGAAAATCCAAAGCTTATTAAAAGGATGAAGAGCTATAAACCAAAAAGGACAAAAAAGTATAGCCAAAGCCGGGCAAGGAATCAGAGCTTTGCATGAGGGAGATACATTCCTTAATTTTAAATAATTTCAAAATTTTGTAACAGCAAATTTTATTAACACAACAACCGTATTTTCATGCCAGTACCGAAGTACTGGCTACTGGGATGGTGATACCCTCGGGGACTATCAGTCCACCAGCAGAGGCATCGACCCAGTGATACCAATTTTTCTACACCAGATGCGCATTTCGACAACCAATGTCTCTTCAGTGATGCTCGAGGCTAAAATATTTGAAAATCCAAAGCTTATTAAAAGGATGAAGAGCTATAAACCAAAAGGACAAAAAAGTATAGCCAAAGCCGGGCAAGGAATCAGAGCTTTGCATGAGGGAGATACATTCCTTAATTTTAAATAATTTCAAAATTTTGTAACAGTAAATTTTATTAACACAACAACAGATTTTCATGCCAGTACCGAAGTACTGGCTACTGATGGTGTTACCCTCGGGACTATCAGTCCACCAGCAGAGGCATCGACCCAGTTGTAGTAATAACATAAACGGTACCAATTTTTCTGCACCAGATGCGCATAAATGTACTGAAAAGATACGGGTAAGAAATGTACTGATTGATTATATTTTTATCAGTACTGTATATGTAGTGGCATTAAAAGTACATGTAAGCGCTATGTTAATTCCTGGTAGTGTATGAAAGTTCTCAAATCATCGATAAATCATTCCGTAAGAACAAATTGAGAAAAATGATTAATTATTCAATGACATGTTAACAATGTTTGCAAGAATTAAATGAACCTTATGATAACTTTATAACTCTAAGTGCGCCTGTGCCCTATGGGCCAAGTGGGATATTATCAACATTTGGCGTCTTTCGTCACCTACAGTCGTAATCTTTTTTCTTAAAAGTTTCGTCTAAAAATCAACGGACCAATTTGAACCGAACTTTGGTTGAATCATTACTTATGGAATCTGGTATTAATTGTGTGCTTTTTTTTTTTTTTTTTTTTTTTTTTTGTGCCATTCAAACAACATGGCTATTAAAAGAACACAAGGGTTAAATGCAACAGTTGTCTAATATTGCCCTTATATTGATTTGACTATTCTGTTTTTTGTGTCTTCGCTAATATAGCTTCAAGCGTTTCCATGTATTTATACATTCCTGGATTTCGGGTTTTAATGCTTTACAACTTCGAATTTGATTTGACCTTCCAACTGTTTTGTTTCGAGGTTACTGGTCAGTATTATGTAGATGAAACACATGTCTGGCATACAAAATCAGAAAACTGATATATTTGATGAGGTTTTTTTTCAAATATTCAGCTTGACCAATCCTGATGAAGGTTAAGACAGAAAAGCGAGTTTGACGGACACAATTTATGATGTGCTATTTTAATTTTTAAGAATGAATTTATAAATTCTTCTTCATTCAAAGCCATGCTATCCACAAAGATTTAATTAGTAAACAATCATATCATTGCCATACCTCTAATTCGCCGACAGCTTTAAAATTCTGTGTGCAGTAAATGTCGTTTCCCCGGTCATTTGGTAAGCAATGATGAATTCAAGATATAAAACATTGATAAAACAAAACAGAAAGGTTCTACAAGCTTTGTCTTTTTTTCCTGTCTCACACATATATTTTGCTTATTAATCTGGACAGCGCTGCAGATACCCAACAGCAACGTCTTAACACGTTTGGACGATGAAACAAGGTTCAAATTGGATTATCTCTCGTTTATAAGGAAAGTATTATTCATAAATAATTCAAATATCGTTATTTACATGCCCTCTGTTATTTAATATATTTAACTAATGTCTACGTTATGTCGATTGTCCGGACGCTTCTAAAAAGTAAATCGCTCAGAGTATTAAAAATCTGCCAAAACACAAAATGAAAAAATGAAAAAAACAGAAAGATATGTGAAATGGCAAGCACTGAGATGTTCTTAAAAGTGGCAAGAGCATGTCAAAGGTCCAAAATTATTTTCTGAGACCTTAACCAGATCTTTTTTCATCTCAGTCTTTCGAATTACAAAAGGTACTAAAAAAAATCAAATCAATATCAGAGAAGTTTGTACAAATGTACATCGAAATTTTTTATTCTTGTCAAACCATACGGTCCAACCAGGGCTGTTATCTGAACATTTAACTCATTAAAATAGTTTAAAAATCGATTGTTATTACGTTTAGAAATACAAGAGTGTTGTGATTTCGGTAAAAGTAACTGTTTTATTTAAAAATCTAACAAATATTACAACAGCCTAAAGAAATGATTCTTCTTAATCGGTCACTGAGTAATAAGTATACTATGATATTCAAAGCATATCCTTATGTCTTTGAAATTTACTTATATACTGAACCATTCGTAAGAGTTTGCAAAGTCTGGAAACATAGTAAACTTTACATAAAGGATCGTTTGAATAAATTCTGACATTAGAAACAACTATAGATGATCTCTTATTTTTTTACGAATGGCCAATGATTCTGATGTAGCAACAACTTTCTTGAAACAAGTCAGTTTGCAGCTTATGAAAGTTGTACAGAAAACTACTACTGCCATTAAATAAGGTTTACTAGGTACATAATCTAAGAGGTGGCTAGTTGGATGTCATGGGGTAATTCTTCAGAACAACACATACCTTTGAGTTCATGCTAGATGCTGCATTTGTCCAAACTAGGAAAGAATATGAAAATTGATGAGACGGCTATTACAGCAGATGATACAACAGAAAACTTTATATTAATAGAACGTTTTTGATTAGGAACTTTACGTTTTGAATTTTCCTCGGAGTTTAGTATTTTTGTGATTTAACTTTTTGTAAAGTCCTAATACATCCAGTGAAACTGTTGAGATTGAAGTTAAAAGATCGGACAACCAAACTGAAATTGGTGATATATTTTGTTTTTTTAGGAATATAACAACTACTATGGTGTTTACCCATAAGATTTCCACACCTATAGCACATTCATGCCAGCATATACTATTTCTTCCTATAGCATATAAGACCATTCATTATAACATTCAAACGCTAACCTGGCTGTACAAATGATATCATTTAATATTTTACCGCATTTTGAAACGCTTAGAAAGATTGTATGGTTAGTTAGTTTTCTTATTTGACTCAAGAACTCATTTGCGCAAACCTGGGCAGAGAACTTGACATTCAGGATTTTTACATCAACCATATCAGACGCATAACCATGTATAACGAACGGTTGTTATTACCATTTCCATGCTCACTTACATGACCATGTGATGTGAAATAAAAGTTTTTTTTTCATTCGCAAGTCTTAAAAATCGTTGACAGGAATACTCCATAAGAAATGCGTTCAACTTAGATTGTGTCAGCAATGGTTCGATGTCATAGAGATTTGAAAACGACGCCATACATTTTGAATCTATGAAATATATATTTGAATAATTAAATTGTTTCATTCTTAATTCATGAATAGGCTTATCTTCAAGTTTTATTTTTTGGGGTATTAAGGGACAAATCCGTGTACTGATTTTACAAGTTGATGTCAAAAGCATTTGAACCATTTTTGTTTTTGTTATTTTATAAAACCGCTCGCCAGTCTCCACATCATTCCACAGTAATTTCACATACTTCGGTTCGATTGATTCATGAATGAAAGAAGAATAATTATCATAATCAATTACTCGAAACATGCTAGGAAGTGGCCCACCAATTGACGTGATTCGTTACCTTTTCCCTTTAGATATGTCCAATTCCCCAACGGTTGTACAGTTTGATTATTCTCTCAAAGCATACGAATGACTGAATTTTACAAAACGTAAAAGTATGATATTCGTTATACGAACCATGATTTGTTCTCCTGGTTTGGCAATTCTATGATGAGTTAACACTAAGTCTCCAAAACTTCACTGGGACCTGGGAGATTTAATAAGTTGTGTGCAATAGCACATTTTATGGTGCTGCATAATTATGTAATATAATTATATTTCAGAATGATATACTCGTACTAAATTAGATGCATTTGATATTTGATAGTCATCGAAGTAATGTATATCAATAATAATTTTGTAAAACAAATTAGATCCTTAGAGATATCGAAATATTCAGATTCATTTATGACATCACAAAATGTTAATGACATTAAGAAAAATAATAAAACAAACAGATCAGATCGTTATTTTAATGTCATGACTGATGCTAGAATAAAAATTCAAATGATCAGAAAACCGTAATAACATTTAAAATATAACATAATTGATGAAGTAATACACAAGTAAAGAGAGATAACGGCTTTTTGAAATGATAAAACTAGTATTCATAAAAATTTTGAACAGCAACCATTCTTTCTTTCGTCTACAGAATTTTCAGTATGCAAACACGTAATAAGTGTAGACATACATGCTATTGGTATACGTATGAATAAGAAAACGAAAAGTACTACAAAAGTTGAGTATCCTTCTCTTGTATTTTATGAAAACTTCTAAATTATTGACAGAATGAGGGGAATTCTGTTTTGAATTATTTTTTAAAACGGTAGTTAAAGGAGTAAGTTAACGCAGGGTCAATATTGGCCCTAAAATTTCATGAAAATTAACTTTGAATTATGATAGTTAACATTTAATCAAATATTTAAAATGTCTGACAAATACAAAATCAATTAGCTCTGACGCATGGAAACAGTTGTGATATCATTATGAAGTCATAATAGTGCACTCATATGAAGAATTTCATAATTTTGATTAATTGTTTATCTAAGTTTTAATAGTTTCTGCTTCAAACGACCATGCATTGGCCAAATTTCTTTTGTGAGGATGTATATCTACCCAATATATGCATTTTTTTTTTATAACAATCTAATTTTGGTCGAAGGGTGTGGCCAACGTTTTTCAGAAGAAAATAAACCTTACAAAAGAAAGGCGAACGATACCAAAGGGATATTCAAACTAGTAAGTCGACAAACTAACTGACAATACCATGGCCAAAACGAAAACGACCAAAACACAAACAACAGTACACAAAACACAAAACACAACATAGAAAACTAAAGACTGAGCAACACGAACCCCACCAAAATCCGAGAGGGATCTCAGGTGCACCGAATGCTCCGAAAGGGTAAGCAGATCCTGCTCAATATATGGCACCCGTCATGATCCTCCTATAAGTACAAACCAAGGCTAATTCGGAAGGTTACATACGAGGAAAAGAGGATGGGATTGTGGTTACGACAATTTGGACATATCCGTCGTCATATGTGAAAAAGATATTCCATAACAGTCAACCAACTCGTGATGGCGTCCGTAAAATTTTCGAAGGGATAATTTCAACTTCACCACTTGGAACTCTTGGATAAATAGCTTCCTTGTAAGCAGCAACCCTCTATCAAGATATGAAATGCAAGCTCTGGAATATTGTATCAACTGGATACTGGATATACACTATATGTAGGCGCTGCTGGAATGTTGATACATAGAAATGGAAAGTTCACAATTGGAAAGCTGAAATCATGTCTTTTGTCGTAAAGTTTTGTTCTCAACCGACCGTCATTGTCAATTTCTACAAATGTATAAAAAGAGGAAATCTGACAAAAACTTTTAAAATATCATATTTTTTAGGCAGTCAATATGGTATAAACGAACAGCAGACAGAAAAAGGGTATAGTTTATCTACATTTGCATACTTAAGATCGTAAATATGGGTTTTTACTCATGTATTTTTAAACTTCGACTTTTAGAGTCAAATTAAGGCCTACCGCAGCCAGAAAAAAAGAATGATGGCAAAGAACAAAAAGCACAATTTGCTATCTACAGACAAATCAAACATATTTCATTACCAACCAGAGAGCAAATTTTCAAATATCCTACTTATATTTATGATGAAAATTACATGGAGACAAACTTACCAAATTCAAGTGGATTCAATATGTAAAATCTATATTTGATGATATATGTCTTAGTTTTATATGGAACGAAGATTTAATTATAAATATTGATTGCTTGAAGAGAATGGTTAAGCAACGATAAACAGATCAGTACTATCAGCATTTGTTCTCACAGATACATTGTACATTACTCATCAAAAGGAGGGGTCAAAATGTTTTATTCAGACTACAGTTTTGTTTAAAATCATACTTATTACGATTTTCCCCCAAGGACAGATATTATATTTTGAAATTTCCTATTTAGACTGAGAGATTGGCA
Source organism: Mytilus coruscus (assembly GCA_017311375.1). Classification (NCBI taxonomy): domain Eukaryota; kingdom Metazoa; phylum Mollusca; class Bivalvia; order Mytilida; family Mytilidae; genus Mytilus; species Mytilus coruscus. The sequence continues at coordinate 46,711,683 of CM029601.1, forward strand.
GGGATTCCGCGAGAAAAAAATATGTACTTTATGTAATAAGGGAATAGGTGATGAGTCACATGTATAATTGTTTACCTGTAAAAATGCTGATAATTCTGAGATCTTAGATCAAAGTTTATACCATATCATTATGTAATTAATCTAATAATGAATACATTTTTACTGGTCTGCTTTCTCTATGTAACGTCCAAATTCCAAAGAAACTATATTTTTTCTTAAAAAACATTATGAAATACTTCAAATAAATACAAAATGTCTTTTATGCCACACTATGTACTTGTGTCCTGTCTCGTTGTGTAATTATCTTATGAATATGATTTATATTGTCCTCATGTTCACCTTTATGTGTCTGAGGTTATGAATAAAATATGGAAAAATATGGAAAATCTTGGCCCTAACCTTTTCTGAATCATACGATTTATTGAACATTCAAAAGAAAGTTTAATTAAGTTGACGTTCACATCGGATCTTACTAAAAATATTTAGCTTATTAGTTTGTTTCAAAATAAGTTTAATTTGTCTAAAAAAAAATCTTTTGAAAAAAATCTCAACTCCTTACAAAGTGAACTTGGAGGTACATATTTACGACATATCTTGAACGGTGAAAGTTTAAAGAAATATTAGCTACGAATTCGACAAAAAAATAAAAATATGATTTTGTTTTGTTTCAAATATTTATAAAAGCTGAATAAAGAAATAATAGCAGTCAGTTTTTGTTCAATTGTGTCAAAATAAGCCAAAAATCACTGGTGTATTATTGACCGTCAATAACTCAACTCATCTGAATCCATATTCATGCAACCTTTAATTTGACCTTTAGAGGAGATGGGCTGTGGTGGTCAGAATGCTCATTCATTAAAAAGTATGTCAACATTTAAAAGTGAAACAAGGAAACACTAGGAATAAACATTTTCGTTGAATGATCCGGCCCATGATCTCGCTGGATAATTAGATGGAGTCTGGTCTAAAATACGTACGAAATACTGATACATTATAGCGATCCCATGTATTGTTAATTATTTCTTTAAGACTGTTATGTAATTTGGATATACTTTTTAATCAGTTATAAATAAAATATGAGTTTTATTCCAAAGAAACTATAATTTTTCTTAAAAAACATTATGAAATACTTCAACTAAATACCAAATGTCTTTTATGCCACACTATGTACTTGTGTCCTATCTCGTTATGTAATTTTGGTCAAATCTGTGAACATGAATTTGACAGTTAATGTCCCGTTAATTATGATTGATTGTTGGTTGCTTAACGTCCAGTGGCAAATATTTCATGCATATTCAGGACGAGAACAAATTAACAATAAATACAATAGGTAGGTTCTGTAATAGAGTTGTCTGGGATTGAGGTCGGAGAAATTTAGACTGCCACGGGAAATGAGGGTATATTGGATAGGGACAGAAATTTAGCCTTGCAACAGGTCACCTACGGACCCCTCAAAGAGTTGTTGCAAAGGTTCTTAACGTGCAAAGAGCGTGGCACTCTCTTTACACGAGGCATCGGATTAAACGTCCCGTAAATTACAATTACCATATATTTATAATATAGTAGAAGATTACTTACGTTGGTTTTTTCTTCAAAAAAGTGCTTTATAAGCATTTAAATGGCTCTGGTGTTTGTTGTCAAATTAATATGTTATTAACAATTTATCAATAAAGTTTTTTTTTTCTATTGTATGAACACCGTAAATATGATATTAAGGAGATAATAAGCACCCTTCAACAAGGACAAAAAAAACAAATACCGTAAAGAAAGAAACCATGTTTTCGAATTTTTTAATTTCAATTTTTATAACGATTAAACCAGCGGCAATGGAGTTCGAGGCGCGAGCAAAATGTCGGATGAAATATTCTTTAGTACAACAATTTAAGAAGGCGTTTTGAATATCTTAAAATGATTTCAAAATCAAAGCTAATAATGTCAAAAGACCAAGATACAAGTGGCAAGTGGTTATAATTAAACCAAACAAACTCTGCATTTGATTTATGTATGTATCCGTTTGTTATATGGATTTTTTCTCTAACGACGTATTGATTTTACGTAAACACCTAATATATTTTAGATAAAGCAATTCTCTTTTTCAAATTTAAGTGTTTGTAAAATGTTGGCAAACTGTCTTTTATGGTAATATTCTTTATAAAAGCACAAAATTGTCAGTATTCACCTCAGAAGCTAACAAAACCTTTAAATAGACTTATTAAGAAGGGATATAGTTACGATACTGTTGTCAGGTCATTAAAGATTGCATATTTTGGCTTTAATATTGATTCACTTATAGGGTCTTTGCATCGGAACTAAACACATTTATTTATTTAAAACCAGTTGTTGGCATGACACGGGTTATGCTCTTTTCATATATTTTATGATGGTATGATAGGGATTGTGCCTGATATTCATATGATGAAGACATAATCTTTCAATCAGTTTAATTGAGGTCTGGAGACATAATCTTTCAATCAGTTTAATTGAGGTCTGGAGCTGGCATGTCAATTAACTGCTAGTAGTCTGTTGTTATTTATGTATTATTGTCATTTTGTTTATTTTCTTTTGTTACATCTTCTGACATCGGACTCGAACTTCTCTTTAACTGACTTTTAATGTGCGTATTGTTATGCGTTTACTTTTCTACATTGACTAGAGGTATAGGGGAGGGTTGAGATCTCATAAACATGTTAAGTCGTTTGTTTATGTAATTTATACGTGTTTCTCGTTTCACGTTTTTATATAGACTAGACCGTTGGTTTTACCGGTTGAATGGTTTTACACTAGTACTTTTGGGGCCCTTTATAGCTTGTTGTTCGGTGTGAGCCAAGGCTCCGTGTTGAAGGCCGTACATTGACCTATAATGGTTTACTTTTATAAATTGTTATTTGATGGAGAGTTGTCTCATTGGCACTCACACCACATCTTCCTATATCTATTAACCCCGCCGCATTTTGCGCCTGTCCCAAGTCAGGAGCCTCTGGCCTTTGTTAGTCTTGTATTATTTTTACTTTTAGTTTCTTGTGTATAATTTGGAGTTTAGTATGACGTCCATTATCACTGAACTAGTATATATAGATATAGGAAGATGTGGTGTGAGTGCCAATGAGACAACTCTCCATCCAAATAACAATTTATAAAAGTAAACCATTATAGGTCAATGTACGGCCTTCAACACGGAGCCTTGGCTCACACCGAACAACAAGCTATAAAGGGCCCCAAAAGTACTAGTGTAAAACCATTCAAACGGTAAAACCAACGGTCTAGTATATATAAAAACGAGAAACGAGAAACACGTATAAATTACATAAACAAACGACAACTACTGTACATCAGATTCCTGACTTAGGACAGGTGCAAACATTTGCAGCGGGATTAAACGTTTTAATGGTACCAAACCTTCTCCCTTTTTCTGAAACAATAGTATAACATCACAACATAGAAAAACACACGATAAAACATCAATTGGAAGGCTTAACTCAATCAAAAACGTAAATTAACACACTATGAACGAATAAATTCGATCTGTGATACCTGAAAGTAAATACATAGTTAATAAAATATTAGGGACAAACATTAAAGGCCAAAAAGCAAACAAACAAGTCCAAATAAAGCCATGGCAAAACACTACCGCGAAATATTAAACCCTTAGAAAATAATCACTTTTGAAAAAACCGGTTTTCATAATATATACAGGTAAATGAAAAATAACTTTGTCGTTTTAGGTATACTTTTTCTGTCTATATAAAATCTTCCAATAATTAGGAATACCAAGAAAGGTCTGTCATATAAATACCTAATTTAACACTAGATACATAAGGGTAAATATCAACAATAAAACTTCCTGTACAGATTAAAGGAGAATATATATTTGTTTAGGGGCCAGCTTAAGGACGCCTCCGGGTGCAGGAATTTCTCGCTGCATTAGAGACCTATTGGTGACCTTCTGTTGTTGTCTGTTCTGTGGTCGGGTTGTTGTCTCTTTGACACATTCCCCATTTCCATTCTCAATTTTATGTATATGATTACGTTCAAACTCTTATCTTTTTGTATACTCTTACATTTGTATTTCAGTACTTCTACATGCCGTAAACATATGATCCAAAGGATCTTCCTGGATTACAGTCCTGTCATGTTTTCGTGGTAGGATGATTATCTGTTCCTGGATTACAATGCTCTTCAACCTCGTACTGCATTTGGCCTTTTTCACTTTTGATTCGAGCATCACTGATAGGTCTTTTATAGTCGAAACGCGCGTCTGACGTACAAAATTTAGTCCTGGTATCTGTGATGAGTTTATTTACAGCCTTGTCGAGTTTTCGTGGTAGGATGATTATCTTTAGTTATTTCAGAGGTCATGTGTTCAGGTCCGGTACGCATAAAAGCCATAACTTTTTTTGTAGTTTGCTGACTTTCCGTAAAACACGTATCATTTGAAAATCCATACCGTATAGATAGCAGCCTTGTTCCTGAAAAAATTAATTGGTAACAAAACTCGCCTTTCAAGGGCAAAACTCCTATCTATTGTATTTGTTACTAGATGAAACACTAAAAAAAATCATAAATTAAGGGCAATAACTCATAAAAGGAGTGGATAAACAATTTCAATCAAATAACCATATCTTAAAATATTCTTTTGTTGATTATTTTTGTTGTTGAGACTGTAAGGAGTTGTATGATCATTTTGGTCAAATGTGTGATATTTTCTCCGTTTAATTATTTCCGTTGTCACATTGTCATGCGGGTATTTTCAGGCTTCCTATACGGTATAGAATTTATTTATTGTTGAAAGTCGTATGGTGACGTGTAATTGTTAATGTATAGATGTCACATTGGCATCAAGTTATCCTCTCATTTTCCCGATCCACCTTCCATCACATGATATAATCTTTTATTTTTTCTTCCTTGAATTTGTGTAAGATATTTGCCACTGGTCGTTTTAAGAGCTTAATGCTAATTTTGATAATTGAAATTTTCGAGAAAAAAATGTAATTTTGTCCGCTACATAAACCTTCTATCGATATATTATACAATTTTGTATAATTATCTTGATAAAACATATTTTGCAAGAGTACAAGTAAAATCTGTCTGAAAGACCTTGTAAGTCCTAAAAATAAAGTAATGTGTATAGTAATGATACGTTGGTAATTGGAAGTCTGATGAATCAAACAGACTTTGCATTACATGTTATCCATATTGTTTTCAAAACCGTGCCAAGACAAAGCATCCGTCGACTGATAAATCATTTAGGGTATAGTAATGAAATTAATACGTAAGATGTTTTCATAGTTGTGCCATTTTATAAGAAATAAAAAACGGATTTACTGTCTGTTTTCTGTTTGTGTTTATGATTTTAGTAATATAAGAATAAGGAGATGTGGTATGATTTTCAGTGAGACAACTATCCACCAAAGTTCATATGAATTGAATGTTAGCAATTATAGGCAACCGTACGGCCTTCAACAATGAGAAAAGCCCATACCGTATAGTCGGCTATAGAAGGCCCCGACATTAAAAATATGAAACAATTCAATTGAGAAAACTAGCGGCCTAATTTATAACAAAACAATTTACAAAAAACAAATATGACAGACACGAACCAACGTCAACAGGCAGTTAACTTTTCATATATTGTGCCTCGTAGGGATACACTCAACACAATTACTGAACTTTTGATGCCAAGTCAAATATTACTGACCTAATCTTATTAAAAGTAATGATATGAAAAAACGTCATTGAAAAGGCAACCAAACAAACACATTACCCAAATAGACATCTATTATTACAAGTTCACGTACAAAATTGCAAAGAATGAATATCTGTGAGATTTTTGTCTCATCGGCGACCACCTAATATACATTTTCCAGTTCAAATACAATTTTGTTTACAATATCCGTCATATATAGTTAGCAAGGTTTTTAATTAAAGAAAAGAAGTAAACAAGAAGCACAATGGTAAATATCGTTTTCAGTAACTAGAGTAAATACAACATAGAATCAATCAAAAGTCATCATCTGAAGACGTCATTTGATAAACTGAAAATAATAAAATATTTTCAAATGGTATTTTAACCGGCACTGATATCAATCAAACCGTCACCAAACACACAATAAGTCTATCTTTTTAACGCCGAAATCAGTTAATCTATATAAACGTCGATCAAATGTCATCACTGCTCAAGTAATATGAAATTAATTCACATATTTACTATTCTCAATAATTTTCAAGTCGAAAGATTTTATGATATGCAGTAAAATATTTGAATAGATGAATTACTACGATCTTCAGAACGTGTTTGATAAGAAAGATTAAATGGATAAAATAATTACTGTTACATTCAATGTGGTCTGCGACGCTTTGAACCTTGTTTAATCATACAGGAAAATGGACATCAGACGTAAAGTGAACAAGTACAAGAGCTAAAGCTATTCATTAATTCGCAATTGCCTTACATACAATCATGTTAAGACTATTTTCCGTATAAGGCCCTAACCGCTTTTCCTCGTGTGAATCTAACTCGTTTTTTTATCATATTTTCATATTCTGGTATTCTACCATTAAACCACATCTCTAAATCTTGGTATGCGCATAACCTACAAGATTATCTAAGCGATTGTTACATAGAAAAATCAAAATTTCGAAAATCCACGAAAGCAATACAAGGCACACCTATATAAAAATGAAAACCAGTGCGCAATCAATCAAATATATATCAGAGTTATTGGATAACTAACAGGTAATAGATACCGAACAGGTTTTTGAGAGAGCTGGGGTGAATGAAAGAAAGTAACCAAAGGACAATTCATGAAAGTAACGACAAAGGATGACAATCAATAAAACTAGAGGTTTACCGTTCGAAAAACACAAACAAATTCAAGCTTTAGACAATGCAAACTCCAATCAAGGCTGAGATTGATATACGGCCTATAAAAGCTAGAAGTGATGTGAGGCCTTGGTATTTCGGAAAGTAACTATATCCTGCCTTGTTTCAGTAAAAACTGGGCATGGTATCAGGCTTAGGTATTTCGGAAGGGTAAGCATATCCTGTCGAAATAAAAGGTAAACATACTTTGCCTTGCCTCATTATAAGCTGGGAGTGATATAAGGCATAGTTTATTGGAATGGTCAGTGCATTTTGACCTGGGATGTTTTGGAAGGTTAAGTATATTCTACCTTTCCTCTTTAAAGGCTGATGTGACATATAGTTAGGGGAGGGGAGGCTTGGTGCCTTCTAACATGTTTAAACCCGCCACATTCTTTACTAGTATGTGTCTGTCCCAAATCAAGAGATTGTAGTACAGTGGTTGTCGTTGGTTCATGTCTATCATATTTATTTTTGTTAAATTGTTTTATTATAAACTAGGCCGTTGGTTTTCTCAATTGAATATTTTCATATTTTTCATGTCGGGGCCTTTTATAGCCGACTATACGGATGGGTTTTTCTAATTGTTGAAGGTCTTACGGTTGCCTATAATTGTTTACATCCGCTTCATTTGAATTTTGGTGGATAGTTGTCTTATTGGCAATCATACCACATCTCCTTATTTTTATATTAGGTATTTTGGAATGACTCAATAAAATCTGGGAGTGATTTCAGGCCTGGGTATTTCGGAAGGGGTAAGTATAACCTGCCTTGCCTCTATAAAAGCTGAGATGATATAAGGCCTATAGGTATTTCGGGAGGGTACGTATATCTTACCGTGCCTCAATAAATGCTGAGATTTGCTCTCTATACGCTCGTCTGGGAGTAAATTACTAGTATGATAAGTATATATTATTTGCATGTTCCCAAAGTTTATCCGGGGTATAGTGATATGCTCACCTCTTCCACCAGTTAGTTAAATTTATATTTGAGAGGGTTGATCGTTTGGCTACATGGGAAGAATAAATACATCCAGTCGAAATGAGGCGCTTGATCTGATGTCTCGTAAAAGAGAATGCAACCTGCTATGCAAAGTTAAAGGTCCCTTTTCTGAGATTCCTAGGTGTCCTGTTTTAAGGAAAACATTTTCTACCCTGATCCAACATATTTTTTTAGTGGCAGTCTGAATTTCCAGCACTTTACTCCCGTCGAACCACTTTGCAAACACATCTTTTGCATTTATTCTTTTTTTTTCTCTCTCTTTCTGAATATGCATGAACTAGTCCCCATCGGGTGTTAAGCAAACGACAACCAATCAATCAACAATACCATATGCAGGTATATTGCTTCTCAGAAAAATATTTGGAACTAAATTATTCACACTTGTTATAAGAGTTTGGTTTACATATAAAACAATCCAATGGTTATAATAATAAGAAGATGTGGCTCGATTTCCAATGTGACAATCATCCCCCAACGACCAAATGACCCAATCAAAAGTCAGCAAACATAGATCACCGTACGGTCTTCAACAATGAGCAAAACCCATACCGCATATAGCAAGCTATAAAAAGGGACCATTGGTTGGTGTAAGTCCCGAAATTGACCTGTGGTTCATGGCATTTCAAAGCATGAGTTACAATTAAAGGACTTGAATAACAATTTTGTATATTAATTTAAATAATCCTTAGATAACTTTAGTCGCAGATGAGTATAGAAATAAATTAGTAAAATGCGATGCACAACTTGTATGCATCACGAGATGACAACTGTATGTTGTAACATCTGTCCATGCACCGAATTGAACAAAAAAGTTATAACTTAAAAACTTCCGCAATTGAGCAATATCTTTTGTGAGCTTTTTCAGCCCTAGTAAAAGTAATTACAGCTTATGTTTTCTCCATTTATTTAAAAAAAAAATGATGAAGTAAAGATTTTATATGATGTGACCAATAAAACGAACTGCCGGGCATAAACAAGTTAAGTAGTTAAACCTTGATCTACTTTAATTTTTCGATTTCTGATCACATAATATGTCTTGTGCAATAACGAAAGCTCCTTTATATCTCTCATTCGTATGAACTTAGAAATATATATTGTATTATACCAATTATTACCTTATTAGGTCACTAAAGATATAGTTTGTTTTATTCTATTGTAACGAGAAAAAATGTATATTAATACTTACTCTTAATTTTATGACCAACGATGAAGACATCACAGAAAATCAGTTCGCCTTAGCCAGCGGTAGTGTCATAAATTCCGGACAGAATCTGATAAATTGTTTATTATAAAAAATGTGCTCCATGTTTAATATGTTTGATATGCAGTTTAAGGCGATTATATGTACACACCTTTCGCTTTATTTGTAGCCACTTCAATGAATTGTGTACGACTTTGTTAAATAAATAAATAAATAATTGGATACTGGTTAATACAATACATAAACGTCTTTTGGTTATTTTTTAGTAAGGTTGCCGTTTCATTGACGTATACTTCACATTTCCTACATTTCCACATTATCTCCAAGTCTTACTTTCACTCTTTCAATCACAAACGATCAACTATGTAGAACCTACGTCATTGATTTATTATTATTTAATTTTGTCTAGTCCTGAATAGGTAAAAGATATTTGCCGCTGGACGTTCATCAAACAAAATCAACATCATTCAGCTAGACAAAACTAATTATTTATTGGACTGTACACATTCAGTATACTCATTGATTCAATGCAATGGAATAACTTACAAACTAACTAAAGTGTTCGTAATAGTCACATTGTTTTTTAACAAGTGTATAATAATACAGAGTATTTAAAAACAATTATTAGAACATCCGACCCTTTGAGACAATAAGTCCATGTAAATATTAAAGTCTATAGTATGACGAACAAAATAAATTTCGAAAATTTCCATACAAAAAGTATTTTCCTTTACTGAAAGCCTGCAATAGCTATTTAGCAGTTTGTCTTTAAATTATTGTAATAATTACAGTTTATGAGGAAATAGAATTCGTTTTCTACACAGTTATCATCACACATTTTACAAAATCGGTCATCTTCTGCTTTATCTACAAAACGAAAAAGTGTCTAACCTAAGTGGAAGAATGTCACACCTTAACTGAGCTAATATGGATCTTTCGCTACGGTCTAGGTTAAGTTTGATGCAATATTCACAGCTGTAATCTAATTTAGTGAGTCTCTATGTACGAAGTTTCGAAAATTTCGCTAAACTAATCACCCAATCTGCGGTGCTTTTATCTTTTAATATTGTCTTGCACACAAGTAATCCACACGTGTCGTTAGTAAAATTAGTTGTTCTCCAATCCACTATACACCATTTTTTTTTTTACTCAGATGACCATTTGTTCGTTCCCAAGAAAAGACGCGGTTTCCAAAAACAAGTGTCGTCCATAGATACAAGCTTGTTACAATCTCTATAAATATGACGCAATCGTCGCTCCTTTGCGTAGCCCCATCCAACTTCACCGTTTACTGCCAATTTGTCGGCACCAAGAAAATAACGAATTGCTTTGTTCTGAATTTGATTCAAGTAAGCAAAGTCCTTGTATCCCCAGAACGAAGAGTTAGAGTCTAGAATTGGCACTGCACACGAAGTTAAAAGTTTTTCGAACGTTTTTATTCCGAAGTCTTTTAAATGGTGAATCTTGAAGATGACCCCTCCTAATGCTCTACCTCAAGCTTTCGATAGTCTATTTGCATTATCTTTAAAATCCTTAAGATCAAGAGAATTAATATGTAGAAACCTGTACTTGCAGTTTATTATTAAGTCACTGTGTCGTTGACCAGTAAAACCACTGATCGGAAAAAACCTTTGACTTCCTTTCCCTTTTTAATTATGTACAATAACTGATGAAGTTAAAAGGTACTATATACTAATATCTTGAAACCAAAAGGCATATCCATATTCTCAGTATTTTGGCCCAAAAACTACAACTGGAACCTAGATAAACAAATGCCATTGCCAACTCTAACCCGATTAAATTTTTGTCAAATTATTATGCACGGACTAAACTTAATATGAAAGGCAAGCCTGTTTTATTTTTTATTTTTGCGAATACATGTATTAGAATTTGACGACATCGAAAAACAAATTATTGAAATCTCATTCAAATCGTCGTAGCCAAAATCCGTCATATTTACCACTATTGTGATGTCACCGAATAACCGATTATCGACTTGTCATGGGCAATACGACGGGTGTAACTAGTTGAGCAGTATATGCTTTCCCTTCCGGAACAATTGAGATCATATTCGGTTTTTTGTAGAGTTTGAATTGCGCAGTCTATAGTTTTCTGTGTAATGTTTTGTAGATTGTTGATTGGCGTTTCGTCGTTTTCTTTTTGACGATGGTATTTTTAGTTTTTCTTCGACTCATTTTTAATTGTCCACTTTGTATCGTCTGCGTCTTTTTTCTAATATTATTAAATACACAGACTTAAATAAGTTACTAAAATACTATACTATACTGGTATGAATTTATTTGGCTTTAACTGATTTGATTTCTATTGTATATTATAATGAACATACTATTAACTACACCTACAATAAGTTCGTAATGTTTTCATTCCGGGTCTATTTCCACTCCCTATTTATATAAACCTACACAAATTTCAGTATAAACGATATTATATATATAGGTAGACTGAAAACCTTCATTGTACCGTCAAATTAATTTGTATAATTCGCCGACTTGAAAGGGCACACCTTTTCTTTAACTAAATTGTTCATTCATTAAGTTTACAAATACGCAAAGGTTATGCACAGCCTTTAGATGTAGAAAAAATCTTGTTTGATGACCTTTTTGACAAAGAAAAACTTCATAACCTTTTTCACATTGTTGAGAAAGTTATAGTATGTTGTTATAAAGGAAGTCTCTCATCCATCGTGTGTGCTGGAGCGTTAGTTAAACATTAAGTATTGCAACAGGCGTAGTGACTCTTCAACTTTCTCCCAGGATTAATACGATGTAACTAACTATTGGGGCGAATTTCATACTTTGATGTGGTACATTTCGTTGATTATAGGCAAAATAGTGTGTTTAATATTTACTTTGACAAACATATTTCATACTTTGTGAAATGACTAAGATAAAAATTTTATTACATAGAGAACTAACTTGATTTTATTTTTGTGATTTTAATTTCGATTTTCGGATGTACATCAATAAAGACACAAAATGATATATTTTAGGTAAGTAATCTGCATATCTTTTAAAATAGCACGTTGTTTAGATTTTATCTAATTTATTACCAGATCATACTTTTAATTCATGTTCGGAAAGAAGGTATTGAGGCATGTCATGTTAACAGGACATGTGTTATTTACTTAAATTTAGCATGTCTTAATTTGAACTTATATACAATATATTCTTGTATAATGATTTTTATACGTGCTTTTGTTCCGATTATAAATATACAAATACAATGTAAGTGAAATCTATGAAAAACTATATACATCCTTCTAGATCTTTGATAAATAGATTTTAAATCAGTTAATGTCGTTAAGATAACTTAAATTTGCCTTTTTGTTAAATAAAATGTTTTTAATGTCGTTAAGATAACTTGAATTTGTCTTTGCATTTGTGTTATGGTCCCTTTTAGATAAAAACACGCAATAGATATGAAAATTAAGGACACACACGAGACAAAATGAATTAATAGGAATTACAAATAACACCAAAAGAAAGGCGCATTATTGACGTTCTTCAGCTAAAAAGTTACTGGGGGTTCTTTTACGATGAATCAAGACGTAAAAGCTGACAAGGGACAAGTGTGTCCCGGGGGAAGCATTAACCTATGATCTACCCCTTTTTAGCTTGGTTTCCAAACTTTTGGCCTTTAATTGGTGTTCTTCGTCTAGCTTGTTGCTGGGGTTGTTCTCCGGTGATGAAACAAGAAGTAAAACTCAAGTTGGCCCCGAGCATATTATTGACATACAGTATATTTTATATATACATTGTACATAATTTACTCTATTTAGATTTATTTCCCATCTCTTGGCTCTGTAATTGATGTTCTTCGTCTTGATAGTTGCTGAGGGTTTTCAGCGATGATTTAAAAATGATACAATGTTCAAGGTGGCTCATAGCATTGACTTATGCGGTATCTTTTTCGATCTTTACTTCCAACTTTTAATTCTGACGTAATGAAGGTCAATCTATAAATGCATATCAAATACAAAAAAGGAAACGCTTTACTTTGATATACTAGTTGTGTATACATGGTCGTGTCAACGTTCGCATGTCTGTATGAAATGAATTATGTATCATGGAATCTAGTCATCTGTTATGTAATACGTTCAATATATTCTACACAAATAGCAAAAGCAATATGTATTTTGGCAAACTTCGTTTTCTGTAACAGACATTGAAAGCCTCAAATACAAAATGTAAGTATTTAACTGCGTAAAAAGAAAGCACTTTAAAGTTATATAGGTAGAGTATTAAAAAATGAAATTTATTCAAATAAATTATGATTCGGCAGTTTGAAAGCTATTGTATGCAAGTATATCAAAGTCTTTAATATGTCAGATTCATATTTTACTTTACACGCTATTAATATTTCAAGAATTTTATTGGTTTAGAATTTTTGTGGATTCGGTATGTCTTTTTTAAAACTTGCTTAGCTTTAGTAGCGGACCCTCTTTATTGACGTAATTACTTATAAAGATATTTATACTAGAGATCAGTTGTGTTTGTCTGTCTCTGACGGCAATTTTATCACCACAATTGAGTCTAGGGGCATTTCAAAAAACCATAGAGGACACTCCAGTTTGATTTTGCTATACATTAACGTTTTATGATGTTAAATTCTACAAAATGTTTTGATTTATGGTTTCATATTTTATATTCCTTAAATGATAAAAAAAAAAGCTACACGTCGTTTTTGTTCCTTAAAACTTCACATTTGTATACGCAAATTCTTCTTTATTTTTGTTGTTGGTTGCTTCTTATGTAATTTGAACGTAACAAAACTTTACAGCATAAGCGCTGTTAAGATTGAGACTAGCACCATATATATTAAAAGATACTAAAAGAGCAACAATAGGGTATAAAATCTCAGATTTTTATTATCTGTACGATTTGAATGTTTCGTTTTGCGTGAAAGTATCGATGAAGGTCGTACGCTGACCTACAGTTGCTTACGTTATTTGGTATCTGGTGGTTTTTTATGTAGTGTTTGTGGATCTGTCTATTTTTTCGTCGTCTTTTGGGTTTTTATGCCCCATTTATGGGCATTATGTTTTCTGGTCTGTGCGTCTGTCCGTCCGTTGGTTCGTTCGTCTGTTCGTCCGTCCGTTTGTTCGTCCGTTCGTCCCGCTTCAGGTTAAAGTTTTTGGTTGAGGTAGTTTTTGATGAAGTTGAAGTCCAATCAACTTGAAACTTAGAATACATGTTCCCTATGATATGATCTTTCTAATTTTAATGCCAAATTAGAGATTTTCCCCCATTTTCACGGTCCACTGAACATAGAAAATGATAGTGCGGATGGGGCATCCGTGTACTGGGGACACATTCTTGTTATTCTTGTCATGGTGTTGTCAGCTTCTCTTCGACTTAGGAGTTTTGAATGTACCCTAGGTACCTTCCGCATCTAATTACAAGTGCTGTTTCGATTGATTTTTTCGAAAAGTCTTGTGCCCGACAGGTATTTCGTAAACGTTTAAATGCACCGAGAGATCCGAGTGATATTAAGCTGTCACATTTGCAAAAAATGTTCATGACTGTGTACGATGGTAGATATATCGTTATTAAATTTAAAGCATGTCACAAATAGATATGTTTTTATAATACAATGAAATCTACTATAACGATGTATACTATATCATTATACTATTATGATCTGTGCGTGCTATTTGTAATCTTTTGTTGTCTCTCGAGGCTCCCTTTAATCCTAGTTAAATAAACATGTACTCATTTTTTACATTGTACATATCAATCTGTGTTAAATATTCTTCTTTTCGATACATTAGATGTAAACGAAAGATAAAAGTGTAACTTATTCAATTTCAATATGTATGAATATAACTTACACATATTTTCATAGATGGAAACAATAATCTTGTGTTGACTTACTAGTGATATGAAAAAATCTGCAAACATTTATGCTAAAAATGTAATTCAAAGTCAAAGGCTTTATTTAAATACAATATTTACAATTTGATATTTGTAAAGGATCGAATTAAATATATAGCATATATGTGTTTGTATATTCTGGGCACGTTTTCTGTATTTATCATAGATTATCACCTGTGAGATCGAGTCATGGACTGTGAAGTATGCTGAATTAATATTTCAAAAATCAATTCCATTTTGATAAAAACCGTGTCTGCATGTTTTACATATTATAAATTAACATGTAGACTATTATATAATTTTTTTTTTTATTGAATTACAGTTAAGTTTTAAATTTAAGTCAAGGGAATCCAAATGAAACATTTAAGTTTTCAATGCACTTAAGCTCGTATGGACATACATAAAATGCCGTAATTACACTTACTTTGACAATAAACATTTGCTAAATTTTATAAACTGGAATATATTATGAACCTTGTAAAATGGGTTGTCATAAAATCAAAACGATATTAATTGGTTAACTTTCAGTTAAAAGTAAATAAAATTGTATGCACCTACAATGAAATTTTTAAGACCTGAAACGTGGTATATATTTTAATTGCCATGGATCCATTAACATATTGAGCATGTATTGAGCCGTATTTCTTAATTTAACGAATTAAAGAAAAATGAAATTTTAAACCCCTTGAATTCAAAAATTAAAATTTTGTATAACTCTATGAAATAACATCTTTTATATGTGTTCATAAAATATAAATCTGTTAGAAATCCGTATTCATATTTTTGAATTTTGAATTTCATATTTCGACTATTATCTGTGTCGCGAACTTACTATATTGGATGGAAAAAATTCCAAAAAACACAAAAAATAGCCTCATTTTCAGATGTTGTCCCTAAAAAAGATATTTGCTACTAGATGTTTTATTCAAAAATGTTTATGTGGGTAAAATATATTTTTGTGTGAGGTCCTGAATCATAGCTAATTAGTCCAAACACTATGTGAAAAATTGCTATTTTAGATCATATATGTACATTGTATGTCAATTTCGACATGTATATCACATTACAGTGATATAAGAAACAAAACGTATATATTATATCATCTCATTTACAAATCAATAAAATCAATATAATTTTGAACGCTTAAAGAAATTTATTTTTGCAATTTTAGGGGTCAAATAATGGCTCTCTAAATTTATACTTCCGCCTTTCACTCGTTGATTTTTGCCTGGTTCTGTTCTCTTGTTGTGTCACAACACAATGTTTCTGTAAATTTCAATCAATTCAAATGTCAATCTGATTTCAATACACAGAGTGCCGTAAACACAATGACCGAAAGAAAGAACAATAAATGATGGAAGAATACACAATACCCCAAATCCAAATTTGAGTAGTACGTCTAAAACGATCATTCCAAAATTTCAAAACGCAAACTGTTTTAAGGTATTAACAAGTTCTTAACCGATTGTTAATGAAAGAGTCAGTTTCAACTAAACAAACATTCCAACATTATGCACACTGTTTGAATTATATCAATACAAAGAACGAATAACTTATTACGTGAAATTAAAAGTTATGAATGCAATTAAGATGACGTAATTAACATATTTTACAGTGATACGTTGGAGGACCATATTGAAAAGTCTAATTTTTTTCTCTGTTTTGTCTGAAATAAATATACACCTACTATTTTTCAATGAAAGCATTTGTATCTGTATTTAATAATATGGAATAGCAATTGATATTTTAAAATGTTTATATAAAATGGTGTTTGCTTTCTTTTAAAATGAATGTTTAACTTCCATGTAAAAACTACTCTATGTACACTGTCTATAACGTTGCTATAGGTAGAAATACAGCAACTAATATTAGAGTGTAAGAAACCATACTCTATCAGTTTTTAGTCATCAACTCCAATCTCTTTTCCGTTCTTTCTTTCTTTCTTTGTCCTTGTTCCTGAGTTTTTATTGTTTTGATATCAATATTTATGTATTAGATTCAATGCTTTAAAGAATTTATGTATATGCAGCGTTCAGTGTATGGGTTATTTATCGTTTAGTTGAGGTTTTGTAATATCGGCTGCTGGACGTCGCTTATACATTAGTTCACACCGTTTGACCACATTTGGAGAGGGACGGTAGAGGAGTGTCATCCTGAATTCCCGAAAATATAAAGTATTCTTTCTCGGATCCCGAAAAATTAATTATTTATTCCCAAGTCCCGATAGCTGTTAATACCGAATTCCCGCGAAAAAAAATGCCAAAAAAATTCTGAATTCCCGTAAAAATAAAGACCCAATCCCGACGTCCCGAAAAAGGTCCTTTCGTTCCTCACGGGGGTATTTCTTATCTTTTAGGGGCCTTGGTGGCCGAGTGGTCTAAGTAGTCGAACTACTGTACCACTAGCCAGTCAACATTGAGGTTATGAGTTCGAATCCCGCACTCGACTCCAATCTTAATTGACTAGGATTGTCAGTTTTCCTACCGAAGGTCGGTGGTTCTCTCCGGGCATTCCGTCTTCCTCCACCAATAAAAACTGACCGCCACGAAATAGCACAATAGTGTTGAAAGTGGCGTTAAACACCAATCAATCAATCAATCTTATCTTTTTGTTTTATAACGTCGTTGTCAGTTTCCATTTGACTTTCGAATTATTAATGTCCGCGTAGTATTTCCATTTTTTTTTCACAACAAGGATTATAAAGAAAATAATAAATACTTCTATGTTACTATAAAAAAATTGTACATGCAGCTACTGAAAACCAATTATAATCATGATTGACGGTGTATGAATGGTAATCATTTATGCTATATGTACCTATGTCTTCCATTCGTCTCCATTCGTCTCCCGAATTACCTCGGTTTCAATACTAATGCAAAATGCAAAATGCATAATTTAAAGTATAGTCTGTTTTGAGTACAATAGCTAGAATCACATGACGAAAACATAGGTAGAGTAAACAAAATATTTACGCCTACAATTTGCATTTCTGGTATTTTTGTAATCTTATACATTGAAAATTGCATTACGGTGATAGATTAAATCGGTTATGCCTTGTTATTTTGAAGAGAAATGTTCTTCAAACAGGTGAATGTATGCATAAAGAAAGCATGAAGCTGGTTATCGAAAGAGTCAATAAAATTAAGTCTCTCTTACTGATAAGACACAGTTCTTAGTATCTATAAAATACAAGTTTTATAAAACCTAATTACTATGGCATGTTTTGATTACAGATACAATTGCGTAGTTATTCATATAATTAGTATATAATCATATTTAAACGAATTTAAAAATAAGTGTATCAAACGGATTATAATAAACTTTAAGATACATTGTATTGTCACTATTTGTCTGCATTATTTAATTGAAGGTTGTTTAGTTTAGAGTACAAAAATCACACAAGTTAAGGCAAATATGTTAGAAATGTATCAGTTAATAGAGCTGTCATATGGATGAACCTGGATAAATGATTACAGTGTGAACTTTAACTTAAAAACGAGAGCGTAGAGTAGGTTTGAAACTTCAGCTTGCAGCAGGTTACCTGCAAAATATTTAAATATTTAGGTTTGAGCGTGAAGAAGGTAAATACAGAAAAGCGCTTCGAACGCATGAAATTTATAAAGTGTTTATTTCATTTATTGCACTGAATCACTGTCGAGTCTTTTTTCGGATAAGTAATCAATAACTTACCAATTTATGACTAGAATTACTTGGATGCTGTTAAAAACTTTATAATATGACTTCTTTTAACGCCAGAGTCTCTCCGCACACTTCTGAAACATTATATATTTAGGCCACACCAATTTGATTAATAGTTATTTGAATTTTCCCGCTCCTGTTTTGGAGAAATTGACTATTCAATAAAAAAGATAATTATCGCTTCCGCCAATTTTTGGTCCGCATGTCGCTCCAAAATTTTTTTTTCACATAGACGCATTTCTGTTGCATATAATGCTCTTATCGTTTTAAACGCACGTGTGATAAATCGATTTGTAAATAAAAGGTCAAAAATCGAGATACCAACATTCAGTGCCGTGGACAAGTAGTTATTGAACACACAGTTATCCGAAATACTTCTCGTTTTACCTTTAAAGATCTGTTCTAGAATTCAAAAATTAAAAATCTTTCGGTGACCGCAAACACATCAATGTTTGTTAGAACCATCTTCAATAAATAGTTCCAACTGGATGTCAAGCAGCCAATAAATAAAGGCAACAGTAGTATACCGCTGTTCAATAGTCATAATTCGATTAAGCAAAAACAAATCCAGGTATCACACTAAAACCGAGGGAAACAACGGAAAAACTGAACCACTGAACTACAACAATAAACAATCATTACCATACAATGAAAACAACTATCAAATATCTTTCAGGGGCAATTTTTTGGATGCATTCACATATTTTAATTTTATTCAACATGTGTCATTTACCTTACTAACATACTTCCTCTTGTAAAACTGCATCTGCTATGCTTCCTAAATATATATATATGGATTTAAATGAAAATTCACACAGACAAAGCTTATACTTGAAGAAAATAACCAAAATTAACTAAACCACAGTGAGACAAGAAAGTCCGATATGGTACAGGCACCAATAAATCAATTTATATGCATTAGAGTATTTGTTGCTCCTCGTTTTTCTATGAAATAACCCAGTTATAACATGTACATCAATTGTA
The DNA here is from genome assembly GCA_017311375.1 of Mytilus coruscus. NCBI lineage: Eukaryota > Metazoa > Mollusca > Bivalvia > Mytilida > Mytilidae > Mytilus > Mytilus coruscus. The sequence continues at coordinate 46,731,322 of CM029601.1, forward strand.
CAACTTCTATATCACATATTTTTTTTTAATTATACCGCTCGCTTCACTTGTAGAGCACGCGCCTAAAAAAAAACAGTTTCAAGAAATGTATAAAAACAAAAAAATTTCGCTCGCTCGCCCCATATTTTTTGGAGCTTTTGTCCGAAGAACTATTAATCCAATTGGTGTGGCCTTAGTGTATTTTTATGTAGAAATATTTGTATTGCATCTAGCTTACGAGTTATGTCTTACATTTTAAATTATCGCCATTAGAAATATTACTGTTTGCAATTGTATACGGATCCTTAAAAATCGTCCTAAATATACATGAAATATTTGCTGCTGGATGTAAAAAAAAAAGCAACAATCAATCTGTCAATTCATTGTTAAGGATGTAGTCATTTCAGGTTTAGGCATTTTTGTCAGATGTTCGGACTCCTTGGGTTTTTTCCTACGATATAGGGTAATATATTTTGCATCATATCACATTTTTTTCTATTCATAGAAGACTTCAATAGCTCATACAAGGTCATTTCCAAAATTTAAAGCAGATTCTAGATTTATTTCTTACGATTTGAGACCCAAATAATGCAAATGCTAAATATAAGGTAAAAGCCCAAGTCATCCTTTTCCCGCCATTTTTAAAAAATCCAATCTCTCGAAAAGGAGTTCCATAACCTATCAATATTTTTAGCTTATTTCGTTCCTTTACTTAAGCTTTGATTTATAGTATCAATTTTAAATTCCAGATATTTTTAATTTCACCTGACTACATCCCTAAGTACACTCACATCAAGTTTATTTGGTGCAAGTATGTGTTATTTTAAACAAACATTTTCATTTGCATTACATTTAACATGTATAAGATATATTATGCAATACGAAATGGAAATGTATATATACATAGATTTTATATCAAACAACAATACAATGACAGAAAGGTATTTAATTGCCTTTAAATAACTGGAAATCAGATCCGAATTCTGTGTAATGTTGTAGGCCTATATAAAAAAAACGTATTTTTTGTGTTGCTATTATAGAGAGCATATAAATTCTACAACTGTCGTGATTTAGCTCTTGATTTGAGGGTAAATTTGTACACGATTTCGCCCCTAAAACTGTTCACCAACGCGATATTTAACAAATAAATTATCCTACGTGGATTTAAGGGACTTTATGTTAGAAATATACCACATCAAAGTGTGGGTATATGTCACGATCTACTCGAACTACAAGCAAATTCGTTCATTATTAACAACATTTTGTGAAGATCGTAGACCATCGTATGGTGTTAAGAACTGGATGACCAGTTTGATGTTAAATTAATGTAAATTTTTAGTAGTTTAAAGGTGGCATTCAATTGACATTCTTCTTCATACCAACGACAGTAAATACCATTTCTACTTCTGTGATCATAAAACTACAATACTACTGAACAAAGTTAAAATTTTAATTGACGGTTTGATTGCTTTTTCTGACAAGGGAGCATTCAGGTTATTCTTAAAATTCAGCAAGGTGTCATTAATTTGTGTCATCAATAATTTTAGATTCAATGTTAATATTGACGTACTAGTAAATTGGCAGGCTGTGTATTTCAAAAGAAGATTATAATACACTTACGATTTCACTGAGCAATTATTCGGGCATTTTAATTATATTATTAACATTGTACTTAAATTGAATTGAAACATCTGAAATCCAACAATTGTCGGATCTCTTTATAAAGTACTATTTTTTCTATAAATAGTACATGATATGGAAGTACAAGTAAATTGGCAAGCTGTGTATTTCAAAAGAAGCATCTAATACACTTAAGATTTCACTAAGCAATTATTCGGGCATTTTAATTATATTATTAACATTGCACCTAAACTGAATTGAAACATCTGAAAACCAACAATTGTCGGGTCTCGCTATAAGGTACTATTTTTTCTATAAATAGTACATGAAATGCAATTGCCGAAAGTATGTACCAGTTAAAGCGTAGTCATCTGTTTTAATTAGTGAATTAAGGGGATATGTATTTATTTTGACTCTGAGTGATTCTTCAAATTCTCCCATTTACTACTCTTTCGAACAACTGATTTAATTCTGCCAGAATCATTATGTACAGAAACAACTACATTATATAACTTGTTGCACTACGAGTACTTAAGGGAGAAACAAATCTTCAAACTAGAAGAAATTGATATGGCTCATCTAAAAGGTAGACATTATTGGAAATTACGTAATATCACGTAGAAAAAAATTACCTGATTTTTATGCTTTCACTTATATTTTTGATAAAGCAGTGCAATTCGATCAAAATTTCAGTGTAGATGAGAAAATAGAAATTGATTTTTAATGCTGAAGGAATAGTATACATGTATGCATAGAACCAGAAGCCAAATTAAATATTTTCAACTGTCACTTGGATACATCTCTTAGTGGGGAATGAAATGCTATTTGTTGAAGCATCGGCTACAGTAACTTTCAAAGCATATAGAATTCAATTTGGCTGTCTGTTCTCTAATCTCTTTTCAACTATAAACCCAGCAAACCAAAAGCGTTTTCAAGATTGACTCTTTTGAAAAGAAAAGAACCAATTGTTTAGGGTGGTTTGTAAAATACATGCTTATAATTATTACATTATTTACAAAAATCAATTTAACTGTATTATACTTGGGGAACTGGGGTCGTTTTAATTTGTTAAGCCTCTCATATATATCGTTAACTGAATATCACTGACTCAAGGCCAATGGATTGAGTTAAAACAAATGAAGCAATGATTATAATTAAAATATGACCGAATATTTAGTCCAATGTAAATATTTTAAAATGGTTCTGATTTGATACATATATAGTGTCTAATGTGAGAGGTTGAAAACAAGTATATTTACGTTACGTTTACACTTCAACTCCTAATATTTCAGGAAGTATACAATAAAAGGGCCAGGGAAGGCGGGTTGTTAGTTGCAAAAATTGTATTGCCTCAAATCTTTTTTGTATATTAAACTTTAATTTATGTGCTACAAAGGGAAAATTTAAAATAAAACCGCATCACATTTTATGCCCATACACAGCAGACTATCTAGCCGATATATAGCTGGCAGTTGCAGTTGTCTGCATGCTTTCTTTCCAAGACACGTTGGTGTGCGATGTAGTCAGTGGGGTTTCTAATATGTTTGGGAAATCATTTAATATGTTCCAATTTTTTCATACAGATCTTGTACTGTTAATACGTCACTTCTGCTCAGCTAATGTTGTTACTTTTATAAAGACTTCTATTTTTTTTTTCTATTTTGTATAAGAAAAGATTCTCAGTAAATTAGGAACCTCTATTTGTCAGAGTTACATTTTTAGTATTTGACGACAAGGCGTTTTGAATAGCGAGTCATGATTTTTGACTTTTTATCAATATCATTTTCTTATGTTATGTATATTATACTTACTACGGGGAATCTCCTGCGTTCCATTTAGTAATACACAACTTACGTTTATTATATTTTTCAGGTATAGTTTTATGTTAGTGTATATTGGATGCATATCTCTTCTTTATGTGGATCATACAGAAGCAAGGAGAAAGGTAGGATCTGACGAATAAACATCTTAAAATTTACTTGGGTGGACTAATGCTATATGTAATTATTGTTTTGTTGTTGCTCACCCAATTTTGTCATTATAACGGAACTATTAACAACTGTCATACAAGTGGGAGGTTTCGCTAGCTATAAAACCAGTTTTAATCCACCATTTTCTTCGGGAAATGCCTGTACCAAGTCAGGAATATAACAGTTGTTTTCACTCGTTCCGTTAGTTAATAACATTTAATTTTGTCAGTTTTTATGGACTTCCCCTTTCTTATCTTGAGTTCGGTATATTTGTTTTACTTTGTTAATCTTAAGTTGCATTACACGTTACTTTTTTTATTGAACGACGTGTTTATCAATGGTCCGATGGTGGCCCATATCTCGACAAAATCTCAATTATTATCTAATACGCCTCCCATCATTAACCAAAAAAATGTTTCTGGAACACAGTACACAAAGTTAAAGGACCTACAAATTGTTTAACTGTTATAGTTGTTTTTCCTGCATATCACTCAAAGTGAAAATCCTACAATCCATTATGCAATCAAATACTTTTACAATATTAGCCTGATTGGTATCTTCGATGAGTTTATTTTTATACTAACTCTAGCTGACAGATTTTATTTGTGTCATTTACATTTTGGGCTCTGTGTTCATGTTTCAAAGTAAACACATAAATTTTCCTTTAGTCTTAACTCGAAAATGGTCTGATTTTTATTGTTTTACTAGATAGTAAAAACAAAAAGATTAATTGCAGATTTTCAATTACGGACTAAAATTTCATCGGTTAGTTTTATATTCTTAATTACATCTTATCAATGAGTATGTAATTCTGACATCCATTAAGCAAATCTAAATACGAATGGATATCAGAATTACATACACATTGATAAGTTGTAATTCTGATATCCATTCGTATTTAGATTGGCTTGTTCGTCTTTATCGAAAGGATTTCAATGAATATTTAAACTATCTTGAATAACATTGCATATTCCATAGCCTACTTCGTGTGACTGTTTATTACATGTGTTTGTTTCCGTTGAACTAAATGTATAACATGTATGTAATATATTTTCACACATTATGACAGAATCTATACATGACTGAAAGATAGACATCCTTATTACTATTACTAAAAACATACCAGTTATTCCATTCTATTCATTTATTCGTCAAATTGGCAGAGTTTGTATACTTTTTAAAATTCATTGGTTCTAAATTTTAAATGAATGCAAAACAAAAAGGAAAATTAGCTTACAATTATACATATGGACTCCTGAAAGTGTTGAACAATTTAAATATAAGTCTTGAATCCGAATACAACTCATATAAAGAACATTGAGGCGCTTCATTGCAAGTACATGTAGGCTAGCCGACGTGTTAAAATGCTTAACACGTATTTCTTTGCACTCAATTTGACAAGTTCATGAACACTTTGTTATGTAAAGTTTTTCGTTGTGCATACAAGCAGGGTCGTCAAACCATATAGAATTCACTTATATCATCGTTATTTATACCATTATAAGGGTAATTGAATATGTATTTTTGAAGGTTATTGATAATCTGATATGATTCAAGATTTCGTTTTGTAGTTCGAGGTTGGTGACAAATTTATGGGCACCTTTCTTAAAGATATTCAATAGATACACATCACACTATCTTGATATTACATATTAACATGATAATAAAACAATCCATCAAACCATTTGTATACACAGTTCAGACGATGAGTTTATCTTAAAATTTAAACAAAGTTTTCTGTTTAGAAGCATTTTCAATTTAATATTTCTTATAAATTTTTACCGATCGCCTGTTCAAATAGATTATCTTGAACTACATTGAGGTTACATATTTCGGTGGTAAAATATCTGATACGCCGATTGCATCTTTTCATCGAACCATGTAACAGAAAGGACCAAAAGTTTAAGTTATTAAGAAATGATTGAACAATTTATCTATTTCAACGTTGCAGAGAGATAATCATCAATTGTTTCTTCAGAAGAGATCGTTATGTTTGATAATTAAGGCTATAACAATGCCAATCTATCTCTTATTCTTTACATGTGCTTGCCAGTTGTTGATATATCTGTTCTTGATCTTCATAATTCCATGTTAGAAAATCCTAAACATAATAATAAAATGAATGTTGTTGAACAGATAAGATTCGTATTTCCGGGATATTTTACTTTGTTTAATGTTATTGTAGCTGGAAGTTATAAAACTTATGTCTTTGCTTGTTGATTTGTAAACTATTTGGATTTGAAATTAACGCCCGTAATTCCTCATGTTTTCTACTTCTATGAAATGATCATAGTTTTATATTATTCAAAACAAGATATCTTTTGGTTTCAGTCGTTAGTCATGATGTTTAGCCTATATCTCCTTTGATTCAGTTGACCAGGGGCTTACTGTTTCAAAACTTGTTACAACAGGCTTTGCCAAATTTTGGAACTGTACAAAATGTACATACCTGTCACGACTAAATCGATTTTGAATTGAAAAGGCCATTTTGATCAGAACCGGTCTTGAAAGACTTGACAATAAATTGGGATGTTCAGCCATTCATTCATTTTTTAGTTGAATGTATTCACTGTAGTAAATCAAGCTCTGTTCAGACAATTCGCTTGCAGTCAATAAAGATATGGCCAGTCTATTTGCAGACCGCGTTCAGTAGATGGCAATAACCTGTTCAAACTATACTCTTCAGTGATACTAAAGACCACTTGGTATTATCTTTTCTCCATGGGCTATTGTGCCTTGAAAATCGACGTGTGACAGGAATTTTCATCAGTATCATGCCAACAATTTCACGAAATTGTCTTGTTTTAATTTCAATTTTCAAGTTTTCAAAAATAACCAATTTCCCCCAAAGTCTCCATTCTTTCAATGTCAATGACTTCTTTTGATAACCCATGCAGATTCATTAGAAAAAATGAAAGAAATTATGATTGGTTCGCTCAAGTAGCAATTTTCTTTTGTAGAATATCAACAAGATTTGTCAGTCACTTTTAATAAATGACACGGTCATGTTTTAAATTTGCACATGTTATTGCAATTTTATAGCGTTTAGCATTGACAATAAAAAAATCAGTTCAAATGCAATAACTCTTTTGTGACTGGATCAGTCTAAATTTAGCACGTTTTATACAAGGTCTCATTTCAGGGGCATACACTCTATCACCAACTTTACAATCTTGTTTTACGAGTTAGTATCAGTCGTCAATAATCAGTTACAAACTGTTTCTCAGTGCTATTCTCAAGCCATATTGATAAAACTATCAACGTCGTGTTTCAATGAACAGTAGATCTCAGCAAGTATATAATAGCATTAATTCAAATAAAAATGGTCCTTGATATTTTAGGAGTATATTTTTGACTGGTTGGTGACATCTACTAAACGGTCTGCAAATAGACTGGACAGATCTTAATTTTCCACAAGCGTACTATCATCTTTTGTTAATATATAATATGTACTCAACTGTCATACAAGTGAGAGGTTTAGCTAGCTATATAAACCAGGTTTGACCCACCAGTTTCTTCGGAAAATGAAGCTACCACGTCAGGAAATTTGACAGTTGTTTTCCATTCGTTCCATTGGTTGATATAGTCTTAACAATTGATTTTGTCAGGTTTCATGGACTCCCCCTTTTAAATTTACCTTGGAGTTTGGTGTTTTTATTACTACTTTTTTCTGAGAGCCACATTTACTCTGCTACTTCTCTTAACTGAATATTTGTGTTCTATTTCAAATACTTTGAAATTATTGTGATGTATATTCCAAAGAAATGGAGAATTTTTTTCATATCTTGCATCAGCTAATATGTCAACACAACATCATACGTTTATTTTTCTATAGCAAGCATTTGTTTGTGGTCCTATTATTGCAAGAAACATTGTAACAATAAGTATGAATAAACCGACGTTGTCTGATCGTGATGAAAAAGAATAGATAAGAAGCATTATCATATAAACTGAATATATTGAAAGTTGCAAAAAGGCTATTGTTAACATTTTTATAGACGCTTACAATCAGTTATTCTTTCAAGTAGCTTCATAAATTAAATTTGCTGTACACAATTAATGTGTGGGTTTTTGGTTTTTCTATTTCGTCAGCACATGTATGTGTCTCGAATCACAATAAAGCTTTTAGTATCCTCGATCGATCCTTAAATTATCGTAAAGGCTAAGGAAAAAGTCAATATTTATGTTTCTGTTATTGTTTTTTACATGTTACCTTGCATTCTTGCCATAACTTCTATTAAAAACAACTTTGAGATCGTTCAATGCGTGTTCAAAGGTATTTTTCTTTGGCTCTGTTGTCTATTTGTCAAGTAACTTCGTCTATCGCGGTGCTGACATAATGACAAAATATGCAAATGTGTTTAACAGTTTATTTTGGTAATTAATTTGCTGGAACGTGGCCATCTACTGAAATGTACTTTAAAAACAAAGTCATTTGTTGTAATGTTCAAATCTATCTGCACTAGAGTTCCTGCAGGTTTAGGCGTCTGAAAAATTGGAATTATTATGTTATTATATTCAAATAATTGCTAATAACATCCTAAGAGGATAATAAAAGTATACAAAGTCTAAACTATTCGTTATATGAAGATATATAGCTCTAGACATTGGTTATGGTGACATTTAGCATGTGGATAAGATGTTTAAAGTAATAAATTGATTTTTTAAATTTTTTATAACGTTTCTTTACATTGTACATGTAGTAATCATCCCAGCTTGTAGTACGAAACTTGTAAATCAAAATCTCTCGATCGTGCACATTTTATAAGGTCTAGACCGCAAATCAAAACAGGTTTGTCACATTTTGTCTGGCTATTTTATTTTGTTTGACTAATCGTCTAGTCTTTTTAGCTCTTTTGGATCTGACTTTCCAAATATTTCAAAGGATTATGTATATAAGTATGGCTACATATATTCTTATTTTCATGTCGGCGATCAGTAAGGCGGTTACCTTTTCAAGGCAATTGTTAAATCCTTTTTATCTAGGGGCATTCAAAATTCCTTGAATATTTTCACATTCCCTCCACTTTCATTTTTTCTGGCGTCCTTAAAATGGACGACACAATGATCAGAAAATCGTTATATCTGCTGGACGCGATCGCACGCCAAGTAACTAACAACCTAGTCCAGCTTTGTTGACCTATTTTCAGCTGTCTGTGACTAAAAGTAAAACTGTCATGACATTAGAAAAGAGGAAAACTGAAAAAAAGTTTCTGGGATCATTTTCTTTTTGCAACACCAAATGCTCCTTTGACCAGAAAACATATAAAGATACATATATTTTTAATTAACAGTCGAGGTGCTCATTAGAGACAGATAAATTACCATGCAATTATCCATAACATTATAAACAAAACTAACTTATAAGACAATAATGATTCATTAGAATGATAATTGTATTGATTACATACAAACATTTAACTTTATACATGTACTGTATATTTGTATTTCACACATGCTATATTCAATATTTGTTATCATCTTACCTGTAACATGTATGATTTATGAGAATAAAGACCATACATTCCTTCATATAAAAACTTTATACATGTACATGTACATGTAGTTTGATTTCAAAGTGGTCCTAGATATCGTTTGTTACAGAAGCTTTATTTAAGAAATGATTGATGACTACGATTACATGTCAGAAGAAACATCATTGTTGTCATCTTAGTTTATTATGTAATGAAAAGATTCTATGCGAACATGATTAGACAATTATTACCTTACTGTTAGATGGTTAAATGGAAATGAAATAAAACTGTATTAAAGAACTTATTTGAATCATTTACATACGGTGTCAGTTAACATACGATTCTGTACTACATTCTGTCCTTTCAATTAAAACTGACAGGAAATAAATCTTTATTATTCTCGAACATCTTCGAGTTACCAACCATTGTAAACCACAGAGTTTTACTTCTTTTAAAATCACCTGGCAAAAAACTGGCCAGTCAAATAGTTTTCACATTTTCAGTTTATCTTTAAGCAAAGATTAAAAAAAATAACCCGTTGGAGACTCATTTACCTTAGGGACATGGCGAATTCATATAAGTAGACATATAGTTGCTAACCTTCTACGTCATTTTCTCTGGTTGAGAGTTGTTTCATTGGCAATCATACACATCTACCTATTTTTTATATTAGCACAATTTCATTTTGTTTTGCCTGGTTTTATACATGCATGGCGGGTGATACACGCATAGCAGGAGACGTTTACCATGTCGACGCTGGTCTTGTTCTTTTTGGAGTCCATGCGATTCATCAGTTTTGTTTTTGTAACTTTTATTTGACTCTTCTTAACTCAGCTGCATTTGGCAAAATCTTTAAGAATTTTCAATGCTCTTCAACTTCGTACTTTATTTGGTAAGTTTAACTTTTTTTATTCGGGAACGACCATTTAACTTCAAAAGGGGGGTTGGTAACTATGTTTAATTTTATTTCCTAAAAATATTCTGATCCCAATTTGATGAAAAAAAACTATTGTGGTCAAGCAGATGACAAAACAAAATATTCTGAATCCAGATTTTCTCCATACCTTATAGTATTAAATTTTGAAAAAAATAATTTGATAAATAGCGTCGAAAAAAAAAATTCTGACTCAGACAAAAACCATAACCCCAAAAAATCCCCTCACAGCCCCCACCCCACCCCTCACCCCTCACCCTCCCCTTGAAGTTAAATAGTTGCTTCCTTACAGCTTCACTGACGAGTCTTTTGTAGGCGAAATGCGCGCCTGGCGTACACAATTTAAATCCTGGTATCTATGATGAGTTTATCTATGTTGAGTTATCTACAACGACTGGGTCCATACAACTGCTGGAGGAATTGTTCTCCTTAAGGGGATCGCTAGCCAAGTAGTCAGCACTTCTGAGTTGACATGAATCATCATTGATATGGTCATGATTATAAAGTAACTGTTTAAAAAACTTGAATTATTCGAAATACTAAGGATTGTGAAACCCAGGAATAGATTACCTGAGGTGTATTTGTCAGAACCTTTCTGAATGTTTGGTCATCAGTGCTTTTAAACTTCTTACTTTATTTGGTCAATTTAACTTTTTTTATTAGAGCGCTACCGATGAGTCTTTTGTTGACGAAACGCGCATCTGGCGTACAAATTTCAATCCTGGTATCTATGATGAGTTTACCTTATCGATCTACGAGATTTGACAGTCTAGTTTTGCTATAAGGACATTGATGCAAACACACATAAGCAAGAATCGAGGACTAGCGGCATCAGAAGAGCCATTCCGAAGCAACTGAGTTTTCCGCTAGTTTTGATTTAAAGGGGTTTCTGATTGTTTCGAATAAGTTTTTAGAACTTGACTTTTGTGATATTTTATTTGTCAATCTGTGTTGTTTCTACCGGTAGCAGGTATCTATCCTTTGTCCTGGAAAACAATGTTTTAATTTCTAACCATCACATTTGGTCAAGTTTAAGAATAAGGGAATTTATGTGCCCCGATCGTTTATAAATTAGGCGATGTCTTAGGGTTAGACGGACTACTTTGACCAATTCAATGTTGTAGGATGAATAATCCTTCACTATGACTCATAAACGTGATTGAACAGGCGTAACTCGGCATGTGTCACTAGTGATGCAAGAACTGCTGAACCTTCCGGAGAAACTGAATTCACCGCCTATTATGTGAGCTTCGTGTTACACGGTCATTAGTATTATGTGTTGGTGTTTTGTGAACTGTTATTCGTCTTTTTGTTTCTGGTAATGTTATTGTTTGTTTTTCCTCGACGGTTTTGATTGCTTCTTGGTATCTTCTTTCCCTTTTTACAACGTCAAATTTTAAAGAGCTCTATCGCACTTTCAAAATAGATTGACAATTAAGTTTTCCAAACATTTGATTGAGAAATAATGGTTTACTTACATTGACTAAGATATTAAAACTGACGATAACTGAAAACTTCATTTATGATTAAAACTTTTAGTAATTCAACAATGGTAAAACTAAGCACATACATCACCGTCGCTGGTTGTCTTCGGAATTTATTCATTTCAGTGATCGTTGTAGATTGTTATCACTTTTTATCGTCTTTTAATGTATGTATATGACGGACACACACTTGTCAATAACATGTAATACCTCCTGATATTTACATGTACTTGTATAATATTATAATAATATGATGAATTATAGTCTTGTTATTTTCTTTTTAACATATTGTTTGCCCACACTTACGAAAATAACATTTTGTAAATTTCGTGCTTCTGAAGCGTTTTTCTGGATTTACCTTCATCAGGAAGTCTAAAACCTAGACCATTGAAAGCCGGGGATGTATGAATATTTTATGCATTGTTGACATTAACATTGTAGACGATCTGGTCCGTATATTTTGACAAAGTAAATTTTTACTTTTATTAATGAAAGTTGGTTTTTTCAAGAAAAAAAAGGAAATGTATAACGAAGAAGAGGGACGCACATGAATTAAAATCAATCACAAGAAATCGTCAGCTTCTAGTCTACACTCAGAAAAAACCCTCCTCTCAACAAACAAAACTGAAAGAGGAAAAACAACCATTACTTCTATTAATTAAAACGTCTTAGACCTACAACATTATCATACGTTGTCACCATAAATTCGCTCTTACAAATATATGCAGCTCGATACAAAATTATACAAGGTATACAATTATTTATCATAAACCATTGCAATTAAATTATTATACCTGTTGATATTTTATGTTATACAGAGTTTATAAAGCTCTCATATCCTACTATAACCTAAATTATACAGGCTTTATTTTTATGGACAATTGAATTAAAACGAATAAAATTAATACTTAACAACAAAAATATTTAATAAGCAAATCGTACAGTATTATATTAATTTTCTGATAAAGAGAAATCTAGACTTATAATTAGATATATTGTAACAAATTCTAGAAACTTAAGCATTTTCCCATGTCGATATGATTGTGAGTCAGTATAGTATACCTTTAATTGTTAACCACAGGGGACTTCTCTCTTTACGTGTTTACAAATTACTACATAATTACACCTTCATCAATCTTTCTCAAATGACCTGTGAATATTACTACATCTTGTTAGCTACAGAAGGTGAAATGATTTGTTGTAAATTCTGACAGTTTAAAGGTCATTTCTTTGATATTTTTTTTTCGTCGTCTATATGCTACAAGTCGTTACATATAATTTTAATGTAGACTACATCATTAACTGTCAAATGCATATTCAGTTATCCACGTATGACTACATGTATTTTAGTTTTCAACCCATTATTTTTTGGTACATGTAGCATAGGTCGTGGGAAAGAAAATATATAGAAATGACTAAGTGTTTTTAACAGAACGCCTTTGAAGAAAATATTTCCGAACCTAATATGTTTGCACTTATTTTTCGTTGTCAAGCATTTTCATAGGTCAGTGTTTAATCCGAAATGCCACTTTAACGTTCGATATATTTAGCTATTTTTCAAACATTTTCATTGGTTTTTTATAAAAGCGTGAGGTGTCGACAAAGAAGTAAGGAAGTACTTTTCAGCCAACCAATTTTCCCGAAAGTTGTAACAGAAAGGCGAAAGATATCAAAGGGAGATCAAACTCATAAATTGAAAACAAACTGACAATGCCATTGCAAAAACGAATCAAAAAACAAAAAACAAATAAAACATACAAAACGCAACATATATTTGAAAGCTAACATGGTTACAGATGGATATCTTTACTGAATATATTTACTTACTTGTTCTGTTTAACAATTGTGAAATATGTTCCTATACAGATTTTTGAAAAAAGTGAAATTCTTAAATATTACTGTGTCTTGATTGTGAATGTTTCTATCCACTTTGTTAACAGTTTGATTGAAAGAAACAAATTGAAATTTAATCAGAACGAACTGCAATTGGTGGAGAGATACACATACAATCAAGTCACTGTAACAAATGAATACAAATAAAAAATATAGTGAAGTTAATATACTTGTTGTTCAGCTTTTCGCTACTTAACTGTGTATTTTAAGACTGGTCCAATAAACATTCGTTTTAAATTTAAAGTCATCAAAGGTAGAATGAAATAGAAAATGTGTACATTTGCATCTTTACATTTTGAAGAAAGGCAACGTATTAAACGATATTAGAGCAAAGTGCATAATCACATAATGCCTATAATTGTACAGTAAATCTGGTATAAAAATGTCACACTTTTTTGTTACGTACCTTTACCATAATAAAGATGAACGACCCTAATGTTTCTCACGCTTTTGTAATATAAATAAAATACTAATGCGTGTTCATCAGGTAATGCCTTTGAGATAATTCCAGACATTCAAGGGTAGATATTTATTTTTTACGACTTTCTATTCAACATAATAGAAAAACAAAGGATATGGGGTATTCACCCATGACACAAAATCAGTACATGCACAGCAAAAACACACATAAAGCAAATGAACAGCACTTGTAATGCTGTTCTTCATCTCAATCTATGTTCAATGATTTCTTATATGTGATAAGTATATAATTGATCCTGATGCAGAATCTTTGTCGTCTTCACCCAGATGATATATATGAATGGTAAACATAGTTGTGTGGTATACATGTACGTCAATGAGACGAATAAATAATCAAACAATATTTAGAGGGCAAGATACAGTCTTCAACAGTAGACTTTTACACATGTGAACTTCTTATAATATATGCCAAATTTTGGTTTTGACTCTGATATCGTGATGAACACAAAGATGTGAAAAGTGAGCATATTTGGTTGGTTCTTATGTTTGTCGGACTATACAATATTCCAAGCTCTAAATTGTCCCAAGTCTATACAAAATTAGATATTCACAAGTCCTTGCATTTTTTTAATCTAAAAAAGGGGTATAGGTCAACTGGTCATTGAGACAGAAACTTAACAATATCATAAACACAATATTTAGTATTCAATTACCAATTTCTACGGTATCAATGAATGTGCCAAATGTCGTCAGTGCCCTTTCCTGTTGCAGTTTGATTTTTTTCCTCTTTAAATTATAAACAAATTCAAACAAAAATCCCTTTGCCCATATCAAAGATATTGGTAGGATGCCAAATGAATAATCCTATAAAAACTCTTCGTATAAAATGTTTGTATTTTGTGTGTATTTTTAGAGAAATTCTCATCGGCGGCATAACCATTTAGACTGGAGTGGGTGGACGGAATGGTCGTCTTGTACGGCTCAATGTGGAACTGGTGCAGCATATAGAGAAAGACACTGTATAGACCGACGAATGAGGTAGGTTATATTTCAGTATTTTTTCTTAATATTCAAATTCAATGCGTTTAACCTAAATCTGCAAAACACAAATGGAAATTTGAAAAGTACAAATGTGCATCTGAATAATTCATTCAATATTATTATAATTTTAAGACATCATTAAATTTACTACAAAAGACAGTCGATATAGCAGGGATATTAAAAGCAGCGATATTTAAACTATTTGACAGTTATATTGCAGTGACAATAACCCTTCGATTTGATAGATCAACCAACTGTGTGACCTTATGTAGGAATAATAAACTGTAGAACTATATGTAGCTTCTGTGGATTTTAGGTGATAACAGATCAATCTCACTACATCAATACTAAAAGCAAGATGCCTGCGAAACCGAAAATCATGGGCACATGATTGAATAACGTATTGGGTCTATTTTCAAAATGTAATAGTTCAAACAGATAAAATAATCAACTTTGAAGGGACTAGATGAACGCATTTAGTCAAATCATAGTCTGTTCTATTCAAAATAGTCTCAATCAGTCTTCTATTACCACGCATGCCTTTAGACTATTATTGGGAGTTATCCGACGGACCTTTGAGTAGAAGAAGTTGTTATTTCTGGTTTTAGCCGGTTCGATTTTGATTGATTATCAGTTTTTTTTTGTGTCGCGTTTGTTATGCCCTACATCTAAATGATAGAATGAGGGCAACATGTTCCGGTCTGTGTCTCCATCCGTCCGATCGTCCGACCGTCAAATATCAGGTTAAATATTTTGTTTACGGTAATTTACCATGAAGTTGTGGTCCTATCAACTTGAAACTTAGTACACGTCTTCGTTATGAAGTGAAATTCTTACAGTTTCTGCAAATAAGGGTTCTGGGTCAGATTTCGCGTCTTACTGAACTTGGAAATGTGATAGTTTGAGCGATGCACGGTGTCTTGTTGACACATATGACTGTTTTGAATTAACCTTTCAGAAAAAAGAACATATTTTGTAACGTGTTAGTTCATTTGTCTGTTGGTCTGTCAATATTTCCTTGTATAAACAGAATGCAAAATATAACAAATATGACTACAGTGTATTGTGCATAATGATAACTATTTTTATGGTTGTTTATAGTGGTTTATTGCTTTTTACTTTCCATTATGTTTGTTATGTCTAATCTTACTAGCTTTATTTCGATTAGTTTCGTTGTAGTGTCGTCCTTGGTTTTGTTTTGCTAGTTGAGCAGGAACTATTTCTCTGAATTGACATTAATTGTCGAAATGCGCATCTGGTGTAGTAACGTTCATGAATACCGAGTTTGTTCTCAAGTGATTCGTTTTGATTTTGCTTTATTCTAAAGTGTTGTTTTTCGTGCTGTTTTATTTTTTAATGTCTGTGATTTTGTCTGGCGATTATCATATGTTCTTTCTAAATTCCTGAATTCCTGAAAATCCAAGTTTGCATTTCAAACTTTCACAATAAGTCATGATGAAGGTTTGTATACGTGATGATTTCTTGTGGTTAGACGAGAGATATTCACTAATCCGCTATTGTAAGATACTTTATCACATAATTTTACTTGTCAACGTATTTTCAATAACACGGATTGTGTCACTGTAGGTGCAGCAATGGTTGACCATTCTTGTGCATTTGGGTAACCATAAACGCCAGGTTTTTTGTGTACTAGTAATTTATGTTGATCAATCTTTAGTTTTCTGAGTAATCTTTCGATTTATGGTAATTGATCGCTCTCTTGGTATCTCTCTTTTTCTATGTTATGACGCAGCATTGTTTGGAACCTTTTGTTTTGTTTATATTCAATCAACTTTATTTTGTTTATGTTCATGCATTGTGTTACATAATTTGGAACTTTCACAACTGGCAAATATTTCATGCATTTTCACGATCTTATCGATAAAAGATTAATTAAAAAGATTGTCGATCAAAGTGAGAAATTTTCCTCTTCTTAAAATATAACGAGCATGTCTAGCTTTCTCCGCCTTTAATGTGCATAAAATATTGGCCACTTGAACTTAACCAACATTAATCATCTCTTGCGTTTAACCTTCGGGTATAACAAAAATTAACATTTAAAGATACTTCACTTGTGTTCATAATGAAAATCGATTCAGGTCCTCCACAAACAGGGCTAACCTCAATTGTAATCTATATTCATGTTGCCAAATAATAAAACATTTGTTAAAAATACTTGGACAGGAACTATTACGCCTAATGTGAAAACTGTAGCCTTTTGTTTTTAAAATAGCAACAGTAGCTTTATTACATAATGTTTGAAGGGGAAATATGACAAAGCCAATTGTACGAATTGTTGATTATTTACATACGGTATTATTTTAAAACGTTTGCACCTGCAAATAAAAACATCTAGAATCATTAAATGATTGAAAATTAATGATTTAAAGCTCTAGAAAATACACAGAACAATCTCATTACTGATAAGTTACGTAATAGATATATCAAGCATTTTGTTTTCTAATTAACAAAAGAGACAAAGAGCAGAGCTTCCGCTCTAATATCACAATGAATTTTACAGATGTGTATTGATAACTTTTCCGTCTTGATCACTTAATGAATACATTCCAAACTAAACGAAGTTTTCGTAATTTTAATCCGCCTCATCGGTTTTATTGCGTATTAAAGAGAAAATAACTCAAAATTTTAATAACGAAGTGTCAGTTGTCCAAGGAGAATAACAGGCACAGAAAAAATAACTACATGTATTTGTTCTTACTAATAGACGAATCTTTGAATTTGATTTATTTTTAAACTTCCATTGGACAATGCATTAAGTGTCAACAGTGAAGCTTTAATTGAATTGTAACTTATCATCAACTAAGTATTTTACCCTTGTCACACCTCTTTTAAGTTAATGCTTTGTAAAGTAAAAAAAACTACCGCTTTAATTATAAATAAATAAGACATTAGTGTAAGATCATTTGCATGCATGTGCTCTTGTGATACCAAGTTATAAAATAATACCTTCGTTTTGGTGTCTAGTGAACTAGTTTGCCAGCCAGATACAGTTTGTAATGTAGTTGTTCAGGCGTATACGTGGCCGATTATGTCAATATCGCGATATTTTAGTTGCATAATTTTTAACTATTGCCTCAAAATAATTTATATCCTTCAAGCACATGATGAATTACTTTAAACATGTATACCAAGCTTCATTGTAGTGACGATTATTTCTCTAACATAAACCGACACAAAAAAGATTGCACATAAGTATTGGCTTATTTTTACCTCACCTGGCCCAAAGGGTAAGTGTGATATATTGCTATCACTTGGTGTTCGTCGTCCATCGTTCGTTAACCTTAACTAAAAATCTTCTCTGAAACTACCGGGCCAAATAAAACCATCCTCGGCCATAATCACCATTTGGGTATTTACTTATAAAAATATTTCCATTGACCCGTCCTGCCACCCACCATGGCCCACAAGGTTAAAAATGGAACAACATGGCAGAAGTCGTCAATCGACTCCTTATTGGAACTCCTCAAAGATAGATGTAGGCGTCATTGTTCTTAAATGACGATTTTTTACCATTTTTGTCGATTACCTAGAAATCTATAATAAATAGAGAGTCACTTTAAATGACAAATATTATCAGTAAGACGAGATCTACAAATAGATCAACACGGCCGAGATTGTCAGTCGTCGACACCATAAAAGAGTTATTGCTCTTAAATAACGATTTTTACAATTTTTACAAATGTATCTTGAAAACGATAATAAACAGAGAGAAACTTTAAATGGCAAAAATGATCAGTTATACAAGATCTATAAACAAGCATGACGATCAAAATTGTCAGTTGACTCCTAAAAGAAGTTATTGTCCTTGATTGACCTTTTTTCAATATTGCCTATTACACCTTGAAAACTATAAAAATATATAGAAATTTTGAAAAATGGTTAGCAAGTCGATATCTATAATTAAGTAAACCTTGCTGAAATTGTCAGTCAAATCCTTATAGGAATTATTACCCTTACATGAGGATTTTTATTCGTTTTACTCATTTTTTGCGTTTTGGCAAAAACTAAAGTAGCGAAAAAAACCTTTAAACAGCAAGAATGACCTACAAATAAGTAACATAGCTGAAAATGTCAGTTCACTCCTTATATAAGTTGTCCTTACATCAAGATGCTTTATTACCATTTTTTTAATATTTTGGCGAAACGGTAAACAAAAAAAATGATTAACAAAAGAGAGATTTAAGTCATAAATTGAAGTCCTTCGAGCAACTTATATTTTAGCTATCTGCTGGCTACCACAGGTTCCTAAGAAGGTTATGATGCTTTGTTGCCAACGTTAGAAAATTTTCAGTCTGCATAACTTTTAAAGTTTACGATTTTACTCTATCGGGTGAGAATTTCGATAATTATTGTGTGTTCGGTGATGCTTGAGGTCAAACAATTTTGAAAATCCAAACTTGATACGAAGTTGAAAAGCTATTATAACCGAAAAGAACCACCAAAAGTAAGGATGAAACCGGACAAGGAATCAAAATTATGCACGTACGAGATACTTTCCTTAATTTCAATGATTTCCTGAGCTTAGTAACAGCAAATTTTACTCAAACAATATCCGCATTTATCAATCTATTACCGTAGTCTTTAGCTAGTGGTTATAGCCTCGGGGACTAATAGCAAACAGACAAAGGTATCGAACCAATGGTAGTAATGTCCTTAAACGATTCAAAAATTACTTCATCAGATGCGCTTTGTATCTATGACGAGTTTATTTTTTTAACAATTAATGTCTCCTCAGTGATTCTCGATCTGTAACATTAAATTAATATGATTGTAACAAAAAAAAAACGATATCACATCCTAATAAGAGGATGATTTTATTTATAGAGCCCGTAAATTTAGATACGATTTATCTAAACTCATTGATCCTTTGAATAAACTTATTCTTATAAAGTTTATCAATTCAATAAAGTAGTAACTGTATTGCTATGTATATATATCCTGTCGATACTGTTTACTTATATGTTGACATTGAACATGGTCATGCGTTTCTCGGACAGTTTATGACGTCTTTACACTCAATCCGTTGGATGTGTACTGATTGATACTTTAGTCTGGGATAATATAATTCATTTATTAGTTGTAATTGACTTTTAACTAGCTTTCAGTAACTGCGACTACCTTTATATCGGTGTTTGTGTCGTACTGATCTATTGAGTTAAGCCAATTGCAACTGATTTTTACAGTTTGTTCTTCTGGTGTTCTGTTGTCCCAGGTTAGGAGAGGGTTGAGCGGTCACGAACATGTTTAACCCTGCCACATTCTTTATGTGCCTATCCCAAATTAGGAGCCTGTAGTTCAGTGGTTGTGGTTGGTTCATGTCCTTTAAACTAGGCCGTTAGTTTTCTCGTTTGAATTGTTTAACATTATTTCATGTCGGGGTCTTTTATAGCTGACTATACGGTATGTGTTTTTTTTTTTTTTCATTGCTGAAGGCAATCGGTAATCTTTAATTGCTTTTACCTACTAATTTGAACTCTGGTGGATAGTTGTCTCATTGGCAATCATACCACATCTCCTTTTTATAAAGAAACAGTATTCTAACAAAATTTCTGTCAAAGTGAATATTTGTTGTTATGTAAACTTTCAAACTGAATTACAGGGTGAATAACAAGGAATATTTGGCATTACATAGAATAATCTAAAGTGAAAAAAATAAAAATAGGTTAGAAAAATTTCCAGAACAGAAATGTATTGAAAAAATATGTAATGCTATGCAAAAAGTATGCATATGTTTTCGTTTTATCTTAAAAAGTGATATGACATTAATGAAAGCTAAATAGAATCAACGAAATAAACTGCATCTTTGTTGTAAAGTGTAATGTCGCTAGAATGTATAACTCAAAGTAAAACTATTGATCTCTAAGTGTTTACACCTGTACTGTAACACTACCAGATATAAATACAAATAAAAATGTACCTAAATCACAAAAGACATGTTTTCATAATGGATTGGTTGTTTAACGTATATTTGTACAGTATGAAATTGTTATGCCTTAATTCTTAGCATGTGCTTGACCAGTTTGTTACGCAGACATAATTTCATTGGATAAAAAAAAATATTGGGAGCAAATGATACTGCAATCATGCAACACAAGTAGGTCAAATGTAGTTTAATAGTAGCACCACATGATACATGCATGCAACGATGGCCAAACGCGTTTCTCAATCACTAGTCTCCCTCGAATCTAGAAAAGTTGTAAATAAATCTTGTAAGGAACACTTGAATTTCTGAGGGGGGAGACGAATTTCAAAAATGAATATCCTGGTCTGGTAAGACCTAAAAATAAGTTACTATGCACAAGACAGTAAGAAAATGAATATCCGGCAATAAGAAATGCAGGATATAATGTGTACAAAAGTGAAAGTAATGAACATGCAAAGCAACTGATGATATGATATTAGCACTTAATTTCTTATTAGAATTAACACTTAAAAAACCAGCAACAACTAGTGACAATATTACTGACAGCATGCATACATTTAACCGTTATTGAGATGAAAGAGTTGTGTTAAATTTACACTCGCCCTTCTTATCTCGATCAGCTAATATAAAAGTGAAACAAGTGCAGTAAAAGCTAACAACGAAAAAACTCTTAACACGATTATGGATTATTACAGACTTACTCATTCGAGATCTTCCTAAATTCACTCATTTTCTTGTATGATATTTGTAGTACTTGATTATTATGTTTTTTTTCATTTTGGTCATGGTTTTGTCGGTCCATCTTCGAGTTATTAAGTTTGTTTACCGACTTGATGTCATCAAAGTGCATGTATTATTTTGATATAGGAATAGTATTAGGTTTCAAGTATCTTTGCTACTCTTGTTTTTGACTTTATGTCAGATATTCGGAATCCTCTAGTTTTATTCATGTAATTCTAATAAACATTTTGCCCGCTAACCCCTACATTTCTTTTCATAATTTTATTACATATAGTTTAAAAGTCAATTTTTGATAATCTTATTAAATTCTTATTTTTTCAAAGTTTTTAAAAGAAAAAGGTGTCAATGTTAAATGTATGAAATTGATAGAATCATTTCCCGCCAAATTTTTAATTAATCTTTATATCTCAAAAACAAGGACACGAACCTTTCATATTTTTTTTCTGCTTTTTAAGTTTAATTATATGTATACTGTCCATTTATAACAGCCTTTTAAAAAGCGTATTATTTTGAAACCGAGGAGCAATAAGACGGGAACTGGATTTAAAAAGATGTAATGATGACATCACCTGCATGTAGATGTCAAAATACATATGACACATTGAGCTTCGTCATTTACGATTATGTTTCAGTTATAATCTAAGTTTTTGAACGAAGTGTCATCTAAAGTTACATGTATGATAATTTGGCAGATTGCGTATTCTATCATTATACAAAGGGGAAATTTAAGGTTACAATGAAATTACAAAAAATACAAAGTCAATCAATCCATGTTGTTAGATTGATGCAGAAGATACCAAGGAGACATTCAAAACTTATAAGTCTTATGCCCATGTCACACCAAACTTGTTCTCACTACTTTCTGCAAAATGTGGACGAACGGGCTTAAACGGTGTGCAAACGGAGTGGGCGTAGTTTACGAACTTCATGGACAAGTTTGATCGGGAGTGGTGCTCCAGAACTTTTAGACTGCTTAACATTTTCGAGCGACCAGCCCGTCCTGCAATAAGACGGAGTGGCAACATACTTAAAACGAGATGGACGTACGAAGAACGGAATTGCCGTACTTGGAACGTGCTAGGGACGTGCTATAACGTGGTATGGTCGGGCGTCAATTGAATGTACATGTGCACACAGACCGAGTCCGTTAGTAGCACGTTCACACACAGACCAAATTTGACCTCATCAAGTCTCAGTGCGTCTTTAATCTGTCTTAATACGATAACAAGATTTAGTTCTGAATAAGCTAGCAACACGTTTCTACTCAGTCCAAACCGTTCGCAGCAGGTTCTTAGTTTGCTCTACCTTATTTTGAGTTCGTTTATTGCGTTTTAATGCAGTTCTTATATCGTACACTTTCCTGTACAATCAGACAAGGTCTGATATAAAAATAGGCCGTTTTCTCGCTGGTTCATCATTTGGTTAGTTATATGCACAGAAATATAGTTAACCTTGCAGCTCGGAAAGAAAGGGGGGGTGTTGGCAAATGGGAATATCTTCAGTGAGCTTGATCATAGTTCTAGTTTGTATAGAGGGTAAATAAAATATATATTATATTAACATATTTATTTTCATGTTACACTTCAGCTTATAACAATGAAGACGAGTATCAAAATAGAATTATAGGTATCGAACGTAATTTCAGACGATCGTAAAACATGTCGCTATTTGCAGTAATGTAATTTCTAAAATAAAAACAAGAACAACTAAAAAATATATAAAAAGTGGCGAACGAGAATGGGGACTGGCAAACACGTGCTGGGTTTTTATAGCCGTCAGGCCAGGACGTGATGACAATTACCTTCAAAACGCACTAGGAACGAGATGGGGACGTGGGCAGAACAAGTTAAACTGTCTGTGAACGAGGTGATCAAATCAGGAACTAATTAGGACGGATTTCGACATGTTAGGAACGAAGAACTAGTTCCGAACCGGTTTAAACAGACTACAGACGGGCTTGGACTGCTTGGAAACGGGGCCCCATGAGGAGAACGGACAATTTTGCACGATCTAAACTGGATATACACGGACTGCAGATGTAATTAAGACGAGATGGACGTATCGAGAACTGTTTAAGAACTAACTAGGGTCGCATTATAGACATCGTTCGGATAAAGCTATACGTTCTACCCAGATAACAGTCCGTTTTACATTTTTTGAAGGACTGGTTCGGATGTTTTGAGAACTAGTTTGGTGTAACTGAAGCTTAATAGAAACTGACAACGCCATTGCAAAAAAACGAAAAATGACGAAACGACAAACAAGTCCACAAAACACTACATAGAAGACATAGCTAATATATATGATAATATAAACAAGTCTAAACTGAAAACAACGTTCAAACCTAGATACCGGTATATATATATATGGATCTGTCGTAGAGTTGTCACTTGTTTAGACGTACTTATCAAATAATTATTTCTGTAACTGCATCTTACGATCCTTTACG
The DNA here is from genome assembly GCA_017311375.1 of Mytilus coruscus. Lineage (NCBI taxonomy): Eukaryota > Metazoa > Mollusca > Bivalvia > Mytilida > Mytilidae > Mytilus > Mytilus coruscus. The sequence continues at coordinate 46,755,271 of CM029601.1, forward strand.
ACAGATAAATTAGCTTATCTGCAATCAATTCCATCTTCATGCCTAATATATCATGTACAGTGTTACAACTCTAGATTCTACTGACGAGGAAAGGTAACACTAGGCCACCGAAAGCTGAATTTTTAGGTGGCAGAGTGGTCTAGAGCGCTGGACACTGTGCAGGCGGTGTTGTCACGATATCCCAATAGCATGAGTTCGAATCACGGCGAGGGAAGAACAAAAATTTGCTTCCGTAGATTTAACATTGTTGTGCTGATATTTAGAGTAATTATATATATATTATAAATTATATATATATAGATGTATAGATATATAATTCGTCTAAACAACAGCCCAACAATGTTAGATCTGTAAATTTGCGGAAGCAAATTTTTGTTCTTCCTGGCCGGCTTCGAATCTATTGTAAAGGATCCTACAAATTAATGTAAGATGCAGTCACAGAAATAATTATATTATAAGTACGTCTGAACCAGTGACGACTCTACAACTGATTTTATCCATCGGATCACCAGCAGTGATGGTGATACAAGGCTGAAAATACATTCTGTATATATAATTCGTCTAAACAACAGCCCAACAATGTTAGATCTGTATATTTGCGGAAGCAAATTTTTTTGTTCTTCCCTGACCGGGATTCGAACTCATGCTACTGAGATATCGTGGCACCAAATCGCCTTGCACTATGCCCGACGCGCTGGACCACTCGACCACCTAGGCTCTATAAAAATGATATATATATTCTATCACTATATTGAGTATTTTCATCATTTCTCCGCTCGAGACAGATAAATTTTCAAATTTAAAACACGAGGCTTATATGTTTGTTGTCCGGCTTAAAATACTTCTTATTTATCCATTCTTTAATAAAGGCTTTGTTAAAAGAAGTGATTAGGGTTAATTTTTACACAGAGATGTAGTTTTATCAGCAAAGTCAACGAACTTTTTGCATTGATAATCATTTCTTTTTTTTACTTATTATCAGACCTTATTTTCCATTTAACCACTATGTTAAAATCATATAAACAGACTAAACAAATCATGGTTTAACCGAATGATGGTCAGGACACCGTTTACTTTGTAAAATCATGCAAGAGAGCACAGGCTTTTATTGTGATTATTTAGCCTAAATAGGATTTCATGTGATCCGACAGACAATGAAGGAACCGTTAAGGCCTACCGACTTCATCTGTTTTATGCGATTTCCACATCATTTCAAGAGAAATATTTCAATGGGACACAAATATCTGAAAAATGAAAGGGATTTATAAAAATCAGTCATAAATTATAATTATACAAATTTTAAATTTAAATTTTAGGGCCTATTCCAATAAATGCCATGGAAAGAGACATCAATTTAAGATATGCAATACTCAGGTAATGTCTTCTATGTATATTTGTATAGTAAATTATGTATTTTAGTGGCATTTATTATGATTAATATGCAGATGCACCATTAGGTGCACTATCTTGTCTGTAGTAGTCAGTCTGAAATATGACAACCAGCTGATTACCATCAATATAAATGTTCAGGGTATTAAGAAAAGATCAGAAATTAATAGCAATGAAGTCTACGAGGCAAACAAAACTTACACTATAGTTAACTATCAATGAATCGAATCTAATACTATAAACAGACGAATAATTTCTCTGCAGTTAATAAGTCTTAATTAAGATGGCTAAAATAATAAATAGGGGATAACCAGAATTCGCATACAACTATGGGAGAGAAAGAACAACTGTACAAACAAAACAATGTCAAATATTTGTCCTGCATGTCTTCTTTACTTGAATAGGTACATGAGAAACAACAGTTTTGAACCTTTGAACATTGTTACCTGTAGAGTACGGATGAAAATTCAGGAGAGAAAAATATACCCTGAAAATCATTTCGTTCTGTTTCCATACCACAAACTATTAGATCTTTTAAAAATAACTTGTTTTTTTCCTCGAAAGTGACCTACCAAGTTCGATTTATCACCGGGTTTGTACTAACATCATCAACACGATGGATGCCACGTGTGGAGCAGAATCTGCTTACCTTTCCGGATCACATGAGGTCACCCCTGGTCTTTCGTGGTGTTCGTGTTACTCAGTCTTTAATTTTCTATGTTATGTATACTGTTGTTTGTCTTTTTGATCATTTTTCGTTTTTGCCATGACATTGTCAGTTCGTTTTCGACTTATGATCTTGATTACTAGTATCCCTTTGGTATCTTTCGCCTCTCTTTTAGCTAATGTTGCAAATATTTGTTTTTAAGTCCGACCCAATTTTAAATGCCCATTACGATTTAGTAGACCAACAAATCAGCTAGGAATATAAGATAACTTAGATAGGAGATGAAAGTTTTTGTCTGAATCAAAAATTAGGGAAATATTTACTTTCATCTATTCTTTTAGGATTGCACACAAGGCCAAGAAACTCTGAGGGAGCAATTATGTTCAAAACACAATAATGACGTCATAGGCGGCAAACGATATCGGTGGCTTCCTTATCTATTACGTAGGTAATTTAATTATATGTCTAAATTATTGTAACAATATCTTTTAAATTACTTTATTTTCTTATTATCATTCAATTATGTAATAAATTCTTGAAACTGAAAATTTATTACTGATAGAAAAGCTGTAAAATTCTCATCCAAACTTCTCATGAAGTTCAAGTCAATTTCATATCATTGATAGCATCTAAATTTTGTTATTATAGAGGAGTAAAAGTAAGATTTTCTTTTGATACCACACCAAACAACATAATGCAAAACAGCAAAGATTTCATTTTTCCTACGTCTTTCGAAAATATATTAAGCTTATTTCAAAAACCATCTACACCACAAAATACATCTATGTTAATAACAGAAAAACTTCAGTCACTATACTTGTTCCATAAACGTTAGATTCCAAAAATCTAATTACAATCAAATATATTCCAAATACAATCAAATTTATTCTAATTACAATCAAATATACTCTAAATACAATCAAATATATTCTAATTACAATCAAATATATTAGATTCCGCCAGGTGTGAGTTGACGTGTAAAGCAGGCGGTCACGGTTTCTATAACAGCTTTAAAGACCTTATAATAAATGGTACAACATGTTCAAACGATGGCTCATCAGTCTGCGTGGAGGGAGTTTGCCATGTACGTATAGAGTAACCATTATAATAGTCTCATACGTCATCAATCACTGACGTTGACTTATTCTGCTACATGGGTTTTTATTTTCTCTCGTATCATTTACCAATACAAATTTAATTAAACATTGGAATTTAATGAAAATTCTGTCACAATGCTCACGGTTTGACTGAAAATTAAGTTGAGTTATTAAATGACATGTACGAAACATTGTTAATGGCGTTCTAATAATGCTTTTTCAGTCGTCACAATTAATTTATCCAGATTCCATGTTTTTCTCTATAATTTTTTAAAATTTGTTTTGGTCGTAATTAATGAACTATACGTCCAATCTGATAACAATATAAAAATGAGGAAATGTGTTATAACTGCCAATGAGACAACTATCCACCAGAGTACAAATGACGCTGATGAAAGCAACTATAGGTCACCGTACGACTTTCAACAAGTTTATAAGTTTATTACCAACGCTGACCCTATAGTTAAATTACCACTAAAACTGAAGGAAGAATCTTATTATAGCTATTATTCTTTTAAAACAGATTGACTGTGTAAAAAGTTGACATTTAACCACAAGACAGGAGGAAAACTCCTAAATCAGAAAAAAAACAATGAAAATATAAAACGTATTCATCAAGTTGTCAAAATGTTTCTGCATTGGTCATCATTTTATAACGTATACATGTTAAATCAAATTTCAATTGACAAGTTTGAATATTTAGAAAAAAAAGGTTGTACCCAAGTCTGGAAACGTTCACGTTGAATTTTTGATGGCATATTTTATGCTCTCTTTGGTTTCATTCCTGATGAAGGTTTTTAAAAAAATACTAATTAAATATAGCAAAATGGTACGTTTTACTTAGATTTGCTACTATCGGGTCGATGCAACTTTTGGTAAACTGTAAATATAAATATTCAAAAATAAGACATCGCAGTTTTTACTATATGGAAAATGTTAAAAGTTGTTTCGTTATTTGCTGAGGGAAGCAGATAAAACATACGCGTGATTGATAGATGCACGCAAGCATTTCTATATCAAGATTTACCTCGTGCCATTGTCACCAAGTTCCTCTCCTTCAAAGTAAAAGAATTGAACTTCACGTTTATCTGGTAATGAATCAACAGCGTATATTAATCTTATGGTCGGATATAATTATTATTAAAAATACGTGTTCTAATGGTAATTTTCTTTTTAGAAATTTGGATGTGATGGAATAGTAGGTTCAAAAGTCACCAAGGATATTTGTGGTGTCTGTGATGGCGATGGCTCTACGTGTAAAATGGTACAAGATGTTTATGAAGATGACAAATTGAAATACGGATATAATTTAGTAACCATTATTCCATCTGGGGCAACAGCAATAAACGTTACACAACTGCGAATCGGCAGAAATTACTTGGGTAATTGAATAAGAATTAATGTGTCTATATGTTAGGCGTTCAAGCGTACCTGATGATGAGATTTAAGAAACACATCATGTGCACTGAAATCGGTGAGGGGAATGACACGCTTTTGGGAGGTGGTATATAGGGGGTTCAAAAAGTAGGGATGTAGGATATAGGGGTTAAAAAATTGGGGATGTGGGATATAGGGGGTAAAAAAAATGGGGTTGGGGATCTGGAAAAAAAGGGAAAAAAGCGTGAAGTGGAAAAAAATTACAAAAAAAATGGGATTTTAGAAATAAGCACCCGTGTCACCCCATCATCAGTGTCATACATTTTTATTTGCTTTTATAAGAATAGTATGTAGGTATGTAATCCTTTTTTTCTCAAGTTAGGTTTGAACAAAAGGAGCAGCTCTATTTTCATGCAACCATATATTATACATCTATGATGCAACCAAACATTTATCATTATAAATGTAATTGTTTAATTCCCTTAAGATACTTAGGTTTTATCAGATGTGGTCAACATTTAAAGACAACATCTTCTTGAAAATTAATTTCAAATTAAGTCAGCTAATTTCACCTTAATCATAAACATGTCATTGTATTGTAAAGATTTAATGGTCAGTTTTGAGCGTTCCTGTAGAAGGTAAATCCAAAAAAGCGCTTCGGTCGCATACACTTTATAAAGCGTTATTATCATTTGTTTATCGTTAAATATTCTTTTATGTTTTCTGTATTTAAAGGAACTGATATTTTATTTCATTGGATAATCTTTTCAGCACTAAAATTAAAGAATGGAAAATACATTATTAATGGTCATCGTAGACTATCAGCACCTGGTCAGTACGAAGGCGCGGGAACGACATTTACGTATAAAAACCGTGCTTCAAAACATTGTCCTGGTGAATGCCTATTTGCAGATGGTCCAACGAACGAAGACCTAGAAGTGATGGTAATTTATGGTCTTCTCAAATTTAACTGACCACTTAATAAGTAATAATAATTTTTATATGGGCAATAAATGTTCGTTTGGATAATATTTGAAACCATAGAACTCGGTAATATAGAGAAAATATTTGACATATTCAAATAGAAAGGTGAAACTTTCAGTTCAAATTTTATGTCTTTTTACATGTATTAAAAAGTAAATAATTTTTAAAGAGTGCGAATTTACCGTCAAGCTGTGGGGAGAAAAGACAGTTGAAAAGGTCACTGAAGTTAATATTTCGTTATCCATAATTTTCTTATTTATTATTACAGTTTTCGCAATGATTTCTGACTTCCAATATAACTGTTCAAGTTAACATAGTAACTTCAGAATATGCTCTTCACATCCGAAAGATTTAATCTTATTTGAAATAATATATTTGTCTTTTTTCAAAAGAAAGATAAAAATTGATCTGAGTAAAGAATGACCACCGTAGGTACAAATACATTGTTTGAGGACGGAACAAGTTAAATTTCAAATTGACAAAAATTTTTGAAAATGTACATATTTAGCATTGCACAAGGTCATGTTTTTTTTCTCTGATCGTTAATGAGGTCTTTATACACTAAATCCGATGGATGTTGGGTGAGTACTGATTGATATTTTAGTCTTAGATACATGATTGTTTTCATTAGTTGTTATTGGCTTTGAACTAGCTGTTAGTAACTGTGAGTACTCTGGAATCTGTACTTAGTGTCTTTTGTTTGTTTTGTTTTGTCTTTTTTTAGTTGCTTTGTATTGATCTGATGAGTTAAGCCCGTTTTTATAGTTTGTTCTTATGTTGTTCTCTTACACCGTGTTATGCTGAGGGTTTGATACCAGCAAACATATTTAAACCAACCACATTCTGTATGTGCCCGTCCTTAGTTAAGAGCCTTGAATTCAGTGGTTGTCGTTTGTTTTTGTATATCATATTTGTTTTTTGTTTGTTGTTTTGTACATAAATAATCAGGCCTTTAGTTTACTCGTTTGAATATCTGGTGGAGAATTGTCTCATTGGTAATCATACCACATCTTCTTATTTTTATATATTAGTTGTTTTGTGGACGTGTTTCAACATGCAGAGTTGACATTTTTACAGGTATAGATATACGTTGTCTTTACCAAGTCAGTGGTCGCATGGTAGCGCGTGCTCGCCACGTATTTGGGAGTTCATCGGTTCGAACTTGAGGTGGAGGGTGGAGGTAAAGGGCTATGAACTTGAGTTTCAAAACACTCTACAGGGTTCTGAACCTAAGTTTCAAAACATACTACAGTTATAATTCATGAGAGCGTTTTGAAACTGTTACATCGAATACAGCTTAGACTTTAAAATTGTTATTTGGTGATTTTCCGATAAGCATACATACGAGGCGAAAGTCGAAAGCGAACTGGGATGATCTCAGGTGCTACGAAAGGGTAGGTAGATCCTGCTCCACATGTGGCATGTCCTTCATATTAATGTATTGTTATCTTCTATTATTTTCTGTGTATTAAATTTTTATTTTGATATTCGAAAGTATGTGCCTGAGAAATAAAAAGATTTATCTGAATAGACTTCTCTCATTTATAATACAATATTATTTTAGTTGTTATATTTTGGGAGAAACACTGGTGTATTATACAAATTTGGATATCCCACTGACCGAAATGGAATGCTAAAATACCAAGATCTTTCACTCGAAAATGGAAAATCTGGTAATTCTATTCGCATTGAAGGTGGCGAAGAAAGTCAGGCCTCTACTACAAACTATTTAAATAACGGGTTTAGAGAGAGAAATAATAGGAATCATGATTACAACGGAAATAATGACTATTACAATGCTGTCTTAGGCAGTTCTGGAAATAGAAATACTCATTCGAATAGAAATCCAGATAGGAACAGAAATACTTATTCGAATAGAAATCCAGATAGGAATAGAAATACTCATTCGAATAGAAATCAAGATAGAAATAGAAATACTGATTCGAATAGAAATTCAGATAGAAATAGAAACCGAGATAGACATACGAACAGGAATAACGGAAATCGGAATAGATATACTAACAACAGAAATCTTCCACAAACAGAAAGATATGATGCAACAGTTGTTATAGAGGAAAGTCAAAGAAAGCCTAATAGGAATCAACCTAAGGACAAAATGGAGAAAAGTTACTATATTTCATCCGTATCTGGTGGCAAAAATCTGCCGTTACCTGCTTACACACAAAGTTTTCCATTTATGGATAAAATGAAGGATAAAATGCACAAGAATGGAATTTTAGGAAATGGTCAAAATGATCCTATGTACCAAAAAACAGGAGCCCTTAGTGATAATGGTAGAAAACCTATCATCGTTTCCGATCCTTTAGATCCAGAAACAGCTCCAGTTATCTATAACTGGAAAGTGATTGGTTACACAGATTGTAATAGGACTTGTGGATCAGGTATATTTTATACTCTTAAAAATCTACTGGGATTGGGTTCTATTCATTCTCTTAAAAATTTAAAAATCCAATTTGTCTGATGTTTTCTCTATCGTCTGTTTCCTTTTTTCCTCTTTGTTTTTCTTTGTTTTTCTTTGTTTTGACTTTCTGCAAACCTGGCAAAATTATTCTATAAACACAGGTCTGCAATAGGTGGCATTACCTTTACACACAAAATGGATGGACTTTTACAAGAAATAAAACCGTTTAGAAATGGTTCATTATCTATATTTTGAAAGCATGAATGTGACATAATCACTGGTAAAGTACAATTGTAAAACAAGCATATAGAGTTGACCTTTGTAAATCAAACTAAACCATGTACATATTGTCCAATCGGTACATGTATTAACTGTGTTAGTTTTCAGCTTGAATAAGAAAATATACATACACATAAACACATAAACAGAAGTATGGGAAAAAATTGGCAGTACGCTCTATATCCTCTAATTTTTGTGCTATTTTCACATTTCTAGATCGGTGTGAGAAAAATATTTCTCCTCACTAGTGAAATATCTATTCTCGGCAAATTATTGGTCGAAATTTAATTATGACGTAAAAAGGACAAGGTACGATAAGGCCCGTTTTTGACCCCCTTATTTTCTCATTTTCTAACTTTTGTTTTGGAAAGCTACTTATCACGTTAAAGTATTCCCTTAGGTTTGAAGTTTGTTTGAATGAACTTCAAAACCATTAATTTCAGAAAATGGGTGAGGTTAGGGGGGTAAAAGGGTATCAAAAACGTCAAAAGAAGGAAATATAACGATTTTTGGCCATTGCTTCTTAAAATTTAATACCGTGCGCCTACGTGACCCAGAAAAAATTATGGCGATTTAGACAGCAAAAACAGTTCTCATGACATTGGAATAAAAAAAATCCTGGTTCACGTTGGCGCAGGCACTAAAAAAATAAAAATTTGTTGTAAAATCACCTGCAAAATGAATAATAATTACAATATTTTAATAATAACAGAAAGTTAACCCCCCTCACTTCACCCAGTTGCGAACATTAGTGGTTTTGAAGTTCATCCAAACAAACTTCAAACCTCAGGGAATGTTTTAACATAATACGTAGCTTTCCACAACAGAATTCGAAAATGAAAAATTTGGGGCAAAACAGGCCTTATCGTACCTTGTCCTTTCTTGGTTTCTTCTGAATTTTTCCATTGTGACGTCATGAAAAAAGGCGACCATGCCTGATGACGTCACATAGAAATAACACAAGTTTCTGCAAATCTTCGGAAAAAGGATAAAAATCATTAGAGAAACAAATTCCGACACTATAACTCGTGTATTACGATATTTCTTCACTCTCAACAGTTAAATTTTAAGTATTTAAAAAGCTGGGCAAGCCTCGCGTTTTAAATATTAAAATTTAACTGTCTCGAGTGGAGAAATATCGTAACACACTTGTTGTAGTGTAGGAATCTATATTTTTACAACGTAACATAACTTTCTACTTAGGGTTAGAACATGTATGAATTTGTTTTCATTCAACAATTTTTAAGTTGACACAATGGAAAATAATTTATTGAAAAATGAAATGAATTGAAAAGAACGCTATTATATTAATGTTACTTTTAAAATGTCCATGTCTTTTATGAAATTTCTGACAAAGTTTATTATACATTCCGTGTACTTCCGTATTTAGTACTAAGCATACTATATATATTATTACTATACTTGACAGGAATTCAGCATCCTATTGTAAAGTGCGTTCGTGCTTCAAAAGAAGTTCTCGAAACTCATTGTAGGAGATTACCAAGACCTGATGAAACACCAAGAGATTGTAACACACATGCATGTCCCGCAAGGTTAGAAGTGAATAAGATGTTATCCTTTTAATGAACGTTTTAGCCTTCTTTATATATTATATCAAATTTGATCTTAAATTTAGAATTTATATTTTAATGGGCACATAAAAATTAATGACGGGGAAAATCTACTTTACGTGTTATAATAGGTGTGATTGTGTATTTGGTATACTGAACTTAAATGTAAAGACTTTTACCGTTCCAAATGTACCAGATGATGAAATAATAGGGTAAAGATTTTGAATAATAATACACAATTTAGCGCATAATAATGCAATTTCGATTGCTTTACACAAATTTTTTTAACTTTTCTTTATTGTTAAGGCTTACTTTCAGAAGAAAACACCATGTTGTTGGTGTTCTAGATACAATGATTGTTTCATTTGCTCTAATGTTACTGGATTCTTTTCAAATCAAATATGCTGTTTTTGTGTGTTCCGTTTAAGTCTAATTCCAGTTCTCTTGGAACACTGGTGTTAAATTAGCAATTTGAGTGTCGATCTTACATTAGCAACTAAAAATCAATTGTTCGTTGATAATAGATTGGGGAGATGTTACATTCAGCAACTAGAAATCAATTTTTCGTTGATATTAGATTGGAGTGGGGCTTAAATTTAGCAACTACAAATTAATTGTTCGTTTATTTTAGCTGGGAGGCATCACCATGGACCTCTTGTAGTACAACGTGTGATGATGGGATGCAAATAAGAAATATTTCCTGTTTAAAAGAAGTCGCAGATTCTCTTTTCCTTGAAAGTACATTAGACGAATGTTCACATCTAGATGCACCTGAAACATTTAGACATTGCAAAGTAGAAGATTGCTTCAAATGGTCCTCAGATCGTTGGAGCGAGGTAATTCTATTGTATTTGATGCGCATAGAAGCCCTCTTAAATCATGTTTTATTTTTGAGTGATTTTGTTGTAAGGGATACGATACAGTTACAGGGGAGGTAATGCCGTTAACGTCACAGTACCCAAATTGCACCGAGTACCCAAATTGCACCTATTCAACAAAAATTGCTGCGGAAATCTGACAAGTTTTCTTTGAAACTAAACAATTTGTATTTTTATGTTTTGACATTATACATATGTTTCAACATAGGTAAATATATTTAAATATACACAAAACGTTCACAGTATATATCAACAGATGAAGCATTCACGGGAAAAAGAAAATCTAAGAAAAGTCGCCATCCGACGTTCACAAAAAGTCATCTTTTAAAAATGAGCAAATTACATATGTTACAAACATCCATTTCTTATAAAATGAATAGTAAGCATGGAATAATGTCAAATTGTTCTAAATATTTGAAGAAATAAAACAAAACATCTGTTATTCGATTTTTAAGGATGTGAATTAAAGCATGGATGCAATTTGGGTACTCCTCATAACAGAATCATGGATCGTTTGGAGGTCGGTTCAAACCCATTTTTCTATGATTCAATATGGATTCAAAAATTAAATTGGTGTAACTATATACTAAATAAGGATACGTCTACAAAATAAACACAGAATGGAAACTTTTGTCTGGATCATAAAAAAAACGTAGGTGAAAAAAACTGTCAAAATAGGTGCAAATTGGGTACCCTCACGTTAGATGCATTTTTCAAGTATTTTTAATGGGCGCATTACATTTGCGCGCATTTTGGGATTAAAACTTTTAACGTTTGCGCGCAGCTTTTGATTACATTTGCGATCATTCATTTTACAGGTAACATAGGTAAAAATAACTATAACCCATAATAACTTATTATGAATTTTGAAAATATTTATATATCTAAATCATATATATTTTTTCAAATTGAAGTCTAAAAATATAAAGTGATTGATCATAAGAATAATAGGTTAAGACTATATGTAACTTAATTGCAAATATGCAAGTCAGAATGCGAATACATATGTTCAAACTCTTTTAGGTCATTTTTTAGTAACTGTGCACCACTTATTGCGGACCTGTTTCTGTATTGTTATGAGTTACAATTTATGACTAAAATAAGCAAAGACCCATCGAAACAACATCTGATACAAAAATTTAACAATACTTTTAGATATTTGGATGATATATTGGCTCTCAATAATGACGACTTCAGTATGTATACTAAAGAAATTTATCCTGTTGAACTAACTTTAAATAAAGCTAATACTAATAATGAACACTGCCCTTTCCTCGATCTTGATATCTATATCATTAACGGGAAACTCAATACCAAAATTTATGATAAAAGAGATGATTTTTCATTCCCTATCGTTAATTATCCATTTTTAGATGGTGACGTTCCCTTGTCACCATCTTATGGTGTTTATATTATATCTCAACTTGTAAGATTCGCTCGTGTATGTAACAACGTATTAGATTTTAGCGAGAGAAATTTGTGTATTACTGAAAAATTATTACACCAGGGTTTTCGATATCACAAACTAGTCAAAACATTTACTAAATTTTATCATCGGTACAAGGACATCATTCGTAAATATAATTCAACATGCAGACATCTTATACGTTCAGGTATTTCACATCCAATTTTTTATGGAAATATTCTTTACAAAGCACAAAAATATCGGCATTCACCTCAAAAGCTAACAAAACCATTAAGAAGGGATAAAGTTACGATACTGTTGTCAGGTCATTAAAGATTGCATATTTTGGCTTTAATATTGATTCACTTATAGGGTCTTTGCATCGGAAATAAAAACATTTATTCTAAAACCAGTTATTGGCATGATACGGGTTATGTTCTTCTCATATATTTTATGATGGTATAATACTAAACCTCTAACGGGAGGGATTGTACTTGATATTCATATGATGAAAACATAATCTTTCAATCAGTTTAAATGAGGTCTGGAGCTGGCATGTCAGTAACTGCTAGTAGTCCTTTGTTAATTTATGTATCATTGTCATTTTGTTTAGTTTCTTTTGTTACCTATTCTGACATCGGACTCGGACTTCTTTTGAACTGAGTTCTACTGTGCGTATTGTTGTGTGTTTGTTTTTTTCTACATTGGCTAGAGGTATAGAGGGAGGGTTGAGATCTCAAAAAACATGTTTAACCCCGCCGCATTTTTGCGCCTCTCCCAAGTCAGGAGCCTCTGGCCTTTGTTAGTCTTGTATGATTTTTAATTTTAGTTTCTTGTGTATATTTTGGAGTTTAGTATGACGTCCGTTATCACTGAACTAGTATATTTTTTTGTTTAGGGGCCGGCTGAAATACGCCTCCGGGTGCAAGAGTTTCTCGCTGCATTGAAGACCCATTGGTAGCCTTCGGCTGTTGTCTGTTCTTTGGTCGGGTTATTGTCTCTTTGACACATTCCCCATTTCCATTCTCAATTTTATGTATTTTATTGTGTTTTCATAAAGGCAGTGGACTTCATTGAAATGCTCAGCACGTTACGACATTTAAAATCAGTACTTTTAATCTTTATATTTGCTATGTTTTACATTTTCATCTGTATATAATTCCAGGACTAAGTGCTTATCCTGATCAAAAATAATAGTTAAATCAATAATTATAATCTACCTGTATTTACCTGAGTTTACCTGTAAAAAAAATGCGCGCGAATGTAATCAAAAGCTGCGCGCAAACGTAATGATTTTTGCGCGAAAATGTAATGGTAATGCGTGCAAATGTAATGCACCGTTTTAAATGATTAGCTTGAAAACTAGCACATGGACCCCTCTTTTTTAAAATGACATTTGACTCGATACTGTATGAAGATTATTTGTTCCAATTTTATGAAAAAATCACCGATGAATTTATTTTCAAATTAGATAAATATGCAGCAAAAAATGCCGTTTTTTCTAGTCTTGAAATTTGAATTATTTACAAAATAATGTTAAACAAATTAAGAGCATAATTTTGTAAAAAGGTATTTCTTATCTTTTTACAAAAATCCACATGTGTTTGTCTTTTGAAACACAAAAGTAAGTGTGTCTGTCCAAAATAGAAATGTCCAAGAAACCGAAATTTTAAGCAAATGTCTAAAATTTCAACCCCATTTATCTCTTAATTTAGCACATGAAGGTATATTTTTTATTACATATTTAAATTGACTAAGTAAAAAAAAGCTTGTTTGCAAATTTTCGTAAAAAAATCACCGTGGGATCAAAACTGTCCTAAATATATATATTATGTACATTTTTACGGAAGATATAATTGTAATAATCTTAATTTCACAAAGTAAGAAGCGATGTTTTCTTTCTTTTTGGAAGCGAGTATAAGTAATTTTATATCTTGTGAATATCTTCTTAAATGATATTTCTTTTCATCCTACCATTTTGCACTATAAAGAAATGGGACTTATTTTGACGCGGACGATTTAAAGAGGACATCAACATATGAAGCTTAGTTTGTACATAGATATCTCGTTTACATTCTAATACGTTCACCTTTTCCCCAAGACCATCCTTAAAGTGTAAGAATATTACTTCAATTTAATGTTAAAAACTGCTTATTTGAAGCCCAAATGTGTTATAAATTATATTTGACTTTCAAACATGAACAAATTAAGTTCTTGTTTTCTAGTGCTCTACAAACTGTGGTGAGGGTTTAAGAACACGAACCGTAAATTGTACTTCAGCAGATGGTTATATCGTAAACGACATATATTGTAACAGTACAGAAATGCCACCGGAAGAGGAAGGGTGTTATTCTACAACCTGCGAATATGGATACAGTGCCGCTTGGTATTCCACGAGTTGGCAGGAACAGGTATGCCATTTACGGTCAATTTGTTGTGTGCTTCTGGTTCTGTGGTGAATTCCTCATTTAGGTCATGAAGCGTCATATGATGTTTCAAAATATTAAGAAGTTAAGTATTTTGTTTTTAATTTACTTTGCATAGAGACAACCTAGTATGATTTAACGGCTCATGCTCATGTAGCCTCTAGTTTCTTTAACTTTGAATTGTCTAGATAATATGGATAGTGTATATTAAACCAAATATATTAACATATATTAAATGACTAATGTTTAGTTATTTAAAAAGACAATTGACTGATTAATGTATAATTATCTGAACTGTATTATTATTTGAACTTTCACCCCTTCAGTGCCCAGTATCATGTGGAATAAGTAAGCAGAGACGAAGGGTTGTATGTGTCAGTGAAAATCCATCCGGTCCGGACTGTGAAGAGGACAGGAAACCAGAAGGTGAACGTGAATGCAGAGCACGGCAGAACTGTAATGGTTATTGGTTTAGTGGTCCTTGGCAACAGGTTTGTTTTGTTCCTACAGAATTGCAATAACTACAGGTTCGATTGTTTCCATCTATATTTGATGACAAGAATAAATGTTCATGTGCTGCTTTATGGTCGAATCTTAAGCAAATACTCTTCTGTACTTGTATTTATTTTCATTATCTTCCGTTCCGGTTTTCTTTTACTTATGGTAATATGGAGTCTATCTAGAGTAGAACTTTTAATATTCAAATAAACATATGTGGCATATTTTCAATGCATAAAGCATTTCTAGAATGACCATCGCTTCCAAGACCAAACTTTTGGGAAGTCAAAATATGTTTGTGAGCACTATAATCAGAATGGAATACGCAGAACATTTGAAAACTTTGGTCTTTGGTGGATACTTGTCTCTTGACAATCATACCACACCACCTTAAAACTTTTATAGCTAGGTATACTTCGCATTGGGTCTTGGGGAGTTGCAACCTTAGTTCAGTAACAACCAAAGAGCATTTCATGTTTATTTTTTTTTATGTTCTGGCGTACATAGTCAAATTATATTTGGTGTTTAACATCACAAATTGTGTATATAACTTATTTCGGTATAAAAAAAACTTCATCTGTTTTTTTTTTTTTTTTTTTCATATTTTAGTGTAATTCCACATGTGGTGAGGGAACTAGGAGCCGTCAGGTACTATGTTTACGAGAAAATGGAAATACAGCTTATGAAGTTATACCAAATGATTATTGCGATATGGAAGAGAGACCTGTCGAACATGAACTATGCAAATCTTCATCTTGTCCGCCAGAGTGGTTCATGACTGAATGGAGCCAGGTATATAATGTTCTAGTGACTACATTTTAGGTAGATGCAGGTGTATAAATCCTGGATGCATATGCATGTGTTGTATTGATTTCACTTAATGGTAAAACATTCCTATGAAGGGATTTTTCATGACCTACTTCTTACGGACATATTTTTTTTTTTCATAATTTTAGCAATTATTACAGAGAAAAAATATCAGATTTAATATAAAAAATGCTGAAATAATTTTTACATTTATCATGTTTATAGTAACAAATGAAATGGAAAAAAATCATTTTTGACTTTTATGTAAATAGGTATTTGTTTTAACACACAAACTGTATGACTATTTCGTCGTTATGATAAAAGAAGATTTACAGAATTAAGATTAAAATTACTGACATTATTCTTTTGAAGTGTTCTGTAACCTGTGGCAAAGGAGAAAGATCACGTGACGTGTTGTGTATTGACACAGATAACCGTGAGGTGAATGCCTGTGATATTACCATCAAACCAAGAAGCTCAGAGGAATGTGGAGCTAATCCTTGTAATAGTTATACAGATCCTTCTGGTGAGTAACATATATTTAATTGAACGGATGCCACATGTGAAGCAGAAGATCTGCTTACCTTTCCGGGGCAGCTGAGATCACACCCGGGTTTTGGTGGGGTTCGTGTGCTTAGTCTGAAGGATGAGTTCATCTCTTTCTAATTGTAAAGTTCCTATTTCTATGTAGCAACATTGCAGCAGCGCCTTCAAATGGAGTATGTATCTCCAAGTTGATACGATATTTAAGAGCTTATATACCCTATTATGATTTTCTTGAAATAATGGGTGCCAATATTGGAGCATCATCTGATTGCCGTTCTCGGCTTTTTAGATCATCGCAGTTTTGGTGGTGTTTGTGTTGATCAGTCTTAGTTTTTTAAGTAGTGTGTGGAGTTTTCTAAGTAGTGTGGGGTTGGGGGCTTTTGCGTTGTTACTTTCTCTAGATTTATAATTTTTGAATGTCCCCGGGTATTTTCCGCCTTTTTCTTATTTTTTTCTAAATTTCTAAATTTTTCAACGGAAAATTTTCTGGTGACATTTTCAATGTTAAATGGTTACACTGCACGATTTCATTGTGTAGGAATGTCAATGCATATTAAAATGATTCATTTTCAGTTGCCCGAATTAATATAAAAAAATAGATAAATACAATAGTCTTTTCGTGAGAAAAATTGAGAAAAAACTGATATCACAAAAGGATATATTATGATCCGGTGCATAGACACAGATCCTTGTAGTATATACCGTATAAAATCTATGCTTTTCCTTTATTGGGAATTAATAAGACAATATTTAAATAAATAATTGAGGATCTAATAAAGATTAATGCGGAAACTACTGGTTTTGGCTATAGTATATGTTATCGATGACAGGAAACATTATTACAAAAGAACAATGATAAAACCAATCAACATACTGGTTTTACCATTATTTCACTGAATTGAAAGAAATTGAAGATTTTAAATGGTAATCAGTACACAACATGGAAATAAAACAAACTAAGGCAAAATAGAAAGTGAACACAATTGATTAATATTTTTTTTTTTTTTTTTTTTTTTTTTTACGTTCAGTGTCAAATATATTTCTAAAATATAAAGGACAAATGAATATAAATCCAATATGTGAATTCTGCAAAGAGGGTCGACTTGGTTAAAGGTTTGATGTGTTTACTGTTACTTTAAAATACGGGTATGTTACATAGGAACAAATATTTTGATTTGTAATAGGCAACCTACGGACCCCTGAAAGAGGGAATGCAATGGGTTCTTTAACGTATAGAGAGCGTGTCGCCGGATTTAATGTGTTTATTCCAGCCAGAGAAGGCTTACATCGGGTCCTCAATGCTCTCAAACTTCGTACTTTATTTGGCCTTTTTAACTCTTTTGATTCGAGCGTCACTGATGAGTCTTTTGTAGACGAAACGCGCTCTGGCGTACAAAATTTTAATCCTGGTATCTATGATGAGTTTATTTATATAAATTTTATAAACAAAATATTTTCAAGGAATTTGAATTTTAATGACAATAAACGGATTGAAGGACACATTTTCTGGTTTTCATTTACACCGAACATCTCTTTTGCTGTCCTCAGTGCTCTTCAACTTCGTACCTTTTTTTTAGCTTTTTTCACTTTTTTTATTCGAGCGTCATGGTGAGTCTTTTGTAGACAAAATGCGCGTCTGGTGTTCAAAATTTTAATCATGGTATTTATGAAGAGTTTATTTGCATAAAGGATAATAAAGTGAAATTTCAGTCAGTGTTTCTCCATTGACATTTTTTATAACATACATTCTCAAATTTTCCGTAGAGTAATGGAAAAAATTTCACATCTTACCTCTGATGATTCTTTTACAGTCCCTTTTGGTCATATAAATAAAATAAAGTATTATGAAATCATTGGCTTTCATTTTTTTTTGGAGGGGGTGGGGGTTTGAGCATTCCTTGTGAAGGTAAATCCAGAAAATATAGCAACAGGTTTTTTTTTTATCTTTTGTTGTCATTCATACATGTGAATACATATAAAAATATGCCGAATTATAAAACAGACAAACACATGAATAAATGTGCCAAAATCGCATGCATTTTAAACAAGTGAGACAATGTGAGTTGCCACAACAATAGTATATACCTTGCGTTGATTACATCATTCGTCATGTAATTCTATAATTATACTATGTATCAAGTGTCACAGTCAGATATATGACAAAACTTGTTTTATACTAGAAAAAAGTATTTTGTTTTACAGAAAGATGTGAAGATACATATCCAAACTGCCCATTAGTTATTCAAGCAGGAATGTGTAAGCATAAAGGTTACAGGGCAGTCTGCTGTCAATCGTGTCTGTCACAAGCTTGAAAAGACACAATACTGCCTTGATTTAGATATGGTCACCTGAAATCTATAAACAATTGTTTAAAATATGAAAACGGGTAAAAGACTAAATGGAATTTATAATGATACAACCTGTGTTGATCTATTGATTAGCTGAAATGGAACAGTTTTATTTGATATTTGTTTATTTAAATGTATTTAATGTTTAATATTATTGCCAAAATAACTGACCGATGGTCATGGATGAAATGTTGTATAAAATAATAATATTGTGATGTAAGTATTAAATGATTGAAAGAGAGAAACGTTATATAGTGAAAGTGAACGTGACAAACTTTGCATTAAGAAAAAAAGACACGAACACGTTCAAACACCCAAACGTAATCATATTTAAATGCAAGCAGCATTCCCTATTTATGCTTCATTCAAATTTACTAAAGCGCCTATTGTTTTAAATATCTTAAGAAGAATTAGTTAAGTACCTGCCAATGCTCAACTCTCTTTGCAAACAAAATTAATAAGATTTAATATTTTATTGATTATATATATATATCTATTTTCTCTTTTACAATTCATTTGAAATGTATATCTATGAAATGATAAATTTTAATGTTATATTTTCATGCTGTATAAGTTTATACCTTTATTCATGTCTCACAACGAAGTCTTAAAACATACATTTGATATTTGAGTTTCTTAAAAATTTTAATTACAGGACTTGAAACGTGTGGCTTTTTTAATCTAAAATTACTGTTCAGTATTTAAAAAAGAGGCGTTAGATACCAAGGGAGCATTCAAAACTCAATAGTCGAAAAAATCGGACAACGCCATGGCAAAAAACGACGAAACAGAAACGAACAATTCTGTTAGGCTGTTTTCTGCTCTTTGGTCGGGTTGTTGTCTCTTTGACACATTTCCCGTTTCCATTCTCAATTTTATGTTTAAAAAACACTCCATAAAAAGAAAAGAGTGAGCAACACGACCTACCAAAATTGGGGTGATCGCAGATGCTCAGATAGAGAAAGCAGATCATGCTCCACTAGTGGCGAACGTTGTTTTAATCATGGTAAGTACAAATTCTACGAAAAATCTCTTTCGATGAGGAAAAAAGAACGGGATTGTGAATACAAAAATTTGAACATATCCGTGGTCATTTGTGACACCGATATTCCATAACGGAACTCAAACTCGTGATGGCTTTTGTATGTGTTCTGTGTGTTAACTTTTTGGTATTACTTTTTTAAATGGGATTATCAACCTATGAGTCTCTTCACCGAATCAAAAATAGTTATGTTAAAAAAGGGAACATCATCTTTGATGTATGTAGATCAGATATGACAAAATATATTGTTCTATCGATTAAAATATGCCAGATCTGCAGATAAAATATTCTGTAATATGACTTTATGTTGTCTGTTAGTAACTATATTTCACTTTTGGCTACTGATTAAAATATGCAAGATCTGCAGATAAAAGATTCTGTAATATGACTTTATGTTGTCTGTTAGTTAATATATTTCACATTTTGCTATTGAAAATGAATATTACGGTGCCACATTTAGTTATGAAATTCATCTTTTGCCATTTGTATATGTTTTATTTGCATGTTAATGTCGTTAATGTATTGTACATACTGTAAGACATTGCTTTGTCATCAATAAACTTAACGTGTATATGTCTTTTTGGTTATTTTACTCATTATAGGTTACCGTCTCATTCAGATATACCCGACATCTTCTTTTTTTTTCAGATTAAAGGTTTACAATAAGTAGATATATATTGATCATAATATGCGAAATACAATTTTCTGTATTCAGCAAGAGTTATTTCCCATTTGTCACGATAATATTGTTTGTGCAATTTGTATCAGATATGTAATATAAAATTTGATAAGTTAGTGGTAACAGTAGTTTACATATGTTCAAATCTCGCGAAACCACTTGAAATATACAAATCAAGATAAAAAGTTAATTCCTAACGAAGCGAAACGTAGACTAGTGCATTTATAGGATAAACATCCCCTGTTATACATGCGGATTTTCACATAGTAAAAATATCATAGTAGGAAATAGGATATAATCGACTATTTTACAGATCAGACAACTATTCTGGTATGTAAAGATCTAAAACCGCGAAAATATGTTGCTTGTGAGTTGAAACACAGACACATCGTATCGGTAAACAAATACGTGATAGTGACCGTAATAAGTATGTAGTGTCAATTCATGTCGTTTTTTCTCATAACCCAGATAGAGTAGTTTTCTTGTCAGGAGCAAAACCCATGTTAAAAAAGTCTGTATTATGTGAACATGCACGCGCGTAATTGTCAATTGATATATATTATTGTCATACGATGGGACAGAGGTGCATGTTGTATATTACTGCTGAGAAATGGGAAGTTGACAATGCGAAAGCTAAAATCGTCATGTTTGTCATTGATCTTAGTTTAAATTCGTCCATCTGTGTCAATATCAAACAAAAGATCCAGACATGAAGCAGGACCCGTATGCATAAGCTAAATAAGTAACGATTTTGATAGTAAAATAATAACACTAACGGTACCAAACTTCCTGCACCAGATGCGCATTTCGACAATAAATGTCTCTTCAAATTTAGAAAAGGAAATACACAAGTGATATGCCATAAACATCTTAATCTTAGTATTTCTCAGTTCTTAGAAGAAAGGCTAATTTCCCCTGAATATGTTGAACTAACTGGGACCGTGCATTATCAGTATTGGTAAGATCTACTGCAATTTGACCCAGTGTCAAAACTTTACAAAATTATAAAGGAAATGCAATTCATTACTTGCAATTGAATTTTGGTGTTTGCCCATAACGACAATTATTGGATAATTACTCAAAAATTGTCAAGATGTATTTAGTTGCAGTTTTGAGTCATCTGTAGGTATTTTCAACTTGGTCAAATCTTATGACTTACGCCAAAATGTTGTGAAAACAATAAGGTATACAGTGATTGGGGTACTTTCTGAAAATTGTCCTAGTGTGAATTAAATTTATGGACAATTGTTTCTACCACTTTATTTTTATTTAAGTAAACAGTTTGTTTTTTTAAGGGAAGTAAAAGATATTTGAAAATACATTATTTAAAAACGTTTTTGTTCCTGAATGTTATTGAAACAATGGTTTGTTTATAGGGTTTTAAAACTTGTGTCTGTCCGAGATGAAAAACAACCCACGCCCCTTCAACCCCAAACACTAACGAAAGATGAACAGACAGTCCTTAGAGATAGAAACACCCTGATTGATAGATACGGTGGAATTATTTTACGAAGTTAAAATTTACTAACGTCTACATTCTTAAACTTGCTCATTTGCTTCATGTACAAGATGATTAAGAGTATTCAATATATCACAATTTTGTGATTACTTCACAGGTAAAATGTTTGTTTGCTATCTAAGACTAGAGGCTCTAAAGAGCATGTGTGGCTCACCTGGATCCAAGTGCGTCTTCAACAATTGCAACTCTCCATCATTGTTTTCTATAAAATAATTCATGAATAGAATATCTTTTCTCATTGTCTTGTATTGCTGATCATTTTCTGTTTAGTTTTTTTTATCTACTATGGTTTTTCATAAGCACAAAACTGGGTAAAAATTATTATTCAAAGGCAGTTACTCCTATAAGAAGGGGATTTACAATTTTGGTTTTGTTGACTTTTTGATTACCGTGTGTTGCTGATCATTTGTACTCTACAGTTTTTCTCTATATTCTATCCTTTGCCAAAACTCAAAAAAAAGCGTAAACAACCTGGAAGTGGCAGTCTTAATCATTATAATATTCCACATACGTAAGAATGCATACTTACACTTAAGCCTTTCTTTTTTTATTAAAATGCATTTTTTTCACAATAAATAGCTACGATTTTCACTAAATTCACACGAAAATAAAAAAATGTTTCTTTCCATAGGTGTTCAAATCTTGTTCATCCATTCATTAATATACAAACAAAAAGAAAACAATTGACGGACTGGTAAAGAGCGAGGCTTGGTGCGTCGATAGGATCAGCGTCAAAACGTCACAATAGAGAAAAGGACACAATCATTAAGTTTACATATCAGACTACTATGGTAGTATTTAAAAGATCTAAGCAGCGGAATTGTGTCTCTCATGACTTGTGACACCGAAACATCGTATTAGTCAACCAAATAGTGATGGTACCCTTAATTTTGTGTAGTGTTAATTTAAGTCGTTTTGCTCATTTTCTCGAATGAACACTCATTGCAAAAGAGCATAACAATATTTATAAAGTCCGTGCAATGTGAATATGGAAGCGCCAAGCTATCAATTTAGATACATCTAAACGTCATAGGGTACTTTTCTAATGAAAAATGTGTAGTTGCAAATGAAGAAATCGTCACGTTTATCGTTGATCCGTTTTTGAAGTTCAAAGTTTTAGTTTGAGTCGAATATTGATATATACAAACACAAGTTCTAGAGAGCTTTTAGCGAGAATATGTCCATGTATGTCTATTTATAAAAAAAAATTCCAGATATACATAGGCCTAGTTCCAGTGGTACTCTAAATGTCAAGTTATATAGAATATACGAGATGCAAGCACTCGCTGAAAAGTGGATCATTGAAAAACGCATTATTCAAATTGCAATGAAATCAATTAAATCTCAAATGTCACTTTTTTGGATTATAAAACCTTCAAGTCTTAGGAAAACTCAACATCATTGATCCTGTAGTAGACTCTGTGGACAGTACGGATTGTTTAACCTTAAACACAACACAAACCCATAATCTAAACAAACAAAAAACTATATTGCAGTGCTTCGGACTGACATAATTTGGAAGATAAATTTAGAAATTGTTTTGAAAAAAACTTACTAAGGCTAATTTCATCTTTGGTTAATTTGGCTATTCGTTTAAGGCCCACTTCGGTCATATGGCTCATGTTGTATCCAAAGAATTCCAATTCGAGGCTTTCAACATTTGTGCCTGGGCGTTCCTGGTGAAGGAGTAGTGAATGTGACATACCAACAATAATTGTCAGATTAGCGTGGCTTCAAATAACTAAATGCTTCGTGCAGGAGCTGTCTAACACACATCCAACATAGACCAATAGGCCTGGAAGCCCTGAATTGGAAGAAATCACTTCCTGCTTAAAGACATGCTTCTCCTAAAGTTAGGAGCAGCTCTGTATTTCACTAAAAAAAGATAAATCCAGAAAAGCTGTTCGAATGCCCCAAATTTATGAAATGTTACTTTCAAATTACAACCAATGGTTCGATGCCACTGCTTGTGAACGTTCCGTCCCGATGTTATCACTAGCCTAGAACTTACTGATATGAATTATCCTTGATACGGTCATTTTTGTAAATGAAATTAACACTTTATATATAATTTGCGTCCGAAGCACTTTTCTGGGTTTACCTTCATCGGGAACGGTAAAAGCCAAACATTTTAATGCTAAGGATGTATAAGTCCTTGAAAACGTGATGAGCTAAATGACAAAAAAGGACCTCAAGCAATTTTCATCCATCTAAGGTCTACTTGGCCTGGGGGAGTTGGAACCTTAGTATCTTTATAATTTATATTTTTTTAGTGGACAATTGAAAAAGTGGGTATGTTATGAATCATGTCAGCACCGAATCACTGACTATTGATCCGATGATACCCTCGGGGACTTCCAACCCACCCGCAGATGTATCAATAAACTCATCATAGATAACAGGATTGAAATGTTATATTTGCGCTAGTCCTAATAAATGAAAATGACACTTTTAAACACTTTAAGTCACAAATAACATTGTTTTTGTGTGTAAATGACATTACATAAACTGCTTGATAAATGAATTAGGTATTGACAATTCACTTGGAAACTCAACATATACCCCATGACACTTACCAAAGAGGAAATCCTGGATAATCATAGGTCTGGTCTATGTTCCTTCGGAATTTCAACCAAAGATGAAGAACTGGATCTTCCATCACTGTATCGGATACCTAAACTACATAAGTGTCCTTAAAGACAACGTTATATTGCTGGGTCTTCCAAGTGCTCCACGAAACCTCTTTCTAAATTATAAACATCAATTTTATCAGCAATCAAAGCCGGGCTTCAAAGTTATTGTGAAACTACCTATTCTGGAAGTGGCGTGAATCAGATGTGGATACTAAAAATTCCAAAGATCTTTTAGAGTACATACAATCTAAGACTCTTTCATCTAGCAATAGTATTAAAACATTAGTCTTTTCTACACTTTACACAAGTATTCCCCATTCTAAACTAAAAGACAAATTGAAAGAGTTGGTCCTGCTTTGTTTCATAAAAAAGAATGGCCAACGTTGATACAAGTAACTTGTCTTAGGGAGAGATAAATCCTACTTTGTAAAAAAACTCTGATTCAAACAAAAAAGTCTCTGATGCTTGATTTCTTGATTGACAACATATTTGTTACGTTTGGAGGACGTGTTTTTCAACAAACAATCGACATTCCCATGGAAACCAACTGTGCCCCTCTTCTTGCCGACTTATTCCTTTATTCATATGAGGCTTGCTTCATACAGGAACTTCTTAGGAAGAAAGAAAAGAAGTTAGCAGTATCCTTTAACTTTACTTTCCGCTATATAGATGATGTTCTCTCACTAAATAATTCAAAATTTGGTGACTATTTTGAACGCATCTATCCCATCGAACTTGAGATAAAGAATACAACAGATACAGTTAAGTCTGCCTCATATCTTGACTTACATCTAGAAATTGAAAATGAGGGTCGGTTGAAAACAAAACTTTACGACAAAAGAGATGATTTCAGCTTTCCAATTGTGAACTTTCTATTTCTATGAAGCAACATTCCAGCAGCGCCTGCATACTGTAACCTTCCGGGGTTTTCGAGTCAGGAGACCCGGCGTTACTTATGTGGGCCTCCGGTGAAGGAAGTAATAATAAAAAATAATTTTGGAGGTTCATAAATTGTATTATTTTCTGCGTCAGTATTTATCTAATATGCAATACATGTAGAACAAATACAATGGTTCATAAAACACATACAAAGAGATAAATATTATAATAAATACAGGTGCATTTGTCCCTAAAGGCTTAATAGAAGTTCCTACTAGCACTTGGTGCAGGAAAATCTAGTTGGTGCACAGAGAATAATTTGGGACCCTGCTTGGTGTAGGTTAGTTGACCTCATAATTTAATAAGTCTTAACAAGGGACTAATAAATAAATATTATTAGCTTTCTCTTGAATTTGAATACTTTTTCACCTAATAATTTTACTTGGTGCAGCACCGAGCAAATCTTCTTGGTACTAGCCAAAATATATACCCCGAATACGCAGCTTGGTGCGTTGAGGCAGACGACGGAGTTTTAGGGTAGCCTCCGAATAATAAATTAAAATATTTTTGTAAAGTCTCGGAATAGACATTTACCAATTTCTGTCCAAAACTAATGTTTTGGGTCATTATACAGCGTTTACTATCTTTTGCTTGGTGCAGTATTATTTGTTTTCTAATATTTAGAAACAGCAAACATTCTGCATGGAGGTCAAGAAAAGCCTTCTCGGTACTTGCAAACTTGCTATTTATACTTTTGGCTCCGCTCACAAAAGGCGTAATACACAAGAAATACACAACATAAAGAATGGCGCCGAAAAGTGAAAGTAGCGATGTACAGAGACGAATAATCAATTTGGACAAATGCACCTGTAGATGAAGATGATACATCAATTAAATAACATATTTTTATAGATTCAAGTTCAGGTAAACCACTCCTTTCATAAAAATACCGTACGAGGTGTACCCGGAGACAACTGCATGGAGATGTGTGGAACGGAGGCTACAAAAAGAAAAATACACACAAATGTGCTTTTACGAGTTTTAGTTCATGACATTAGGCCAATGAGCAGAGCGTAACAATACGGAGTATAGATATCCCAGTTGATACGATATTCCAGGGCTTGTTTTTCCTATCATGATTTCCTTGATAGAGGGTTGCTGCTCACAAGGAAGCTATTAAACCAAGAGTTCTAAGTGGTGAAGTTGAAATCATTCCTTCGTAAAATTTTACGGACGCCATCACGAGTTGGTTGACCATTATGGAATATCCGTTTCACAGATGATAGCGGATATTTCCAAATGTCGTAGCTACAATCCGTCCCCTTTTCCCCGGATGTGGCCTACCGAATTAGACTTATTACCGGGTTTGTACTAACATGAGCAACACGACGGGTGCCACATGTGGAGCAGGATCTGCTTACCCTTCCAGAGCACCTGGGATCACCACCAGTTTTAGTGGGGTTCGTGTTGCTCAGTCTTTAGTTTTTTATGTTGTGTTATGTGTACTATTGTTTGTCTGTTGGTCTTTTTCTTTTTAGCCATGGCGTTGTCAGTTTATTTTCGACTTATGGGTTTGAATGTCCCTTTGGTATATTTCGCCTCTCTTTTACATTTTTGTAAATTTACTGTCTTTAAAACTATAAAATCGTTCGAAACATTTAAGCATTGTTCTCTCCAGACTAACACCGATTTACCAAAAAGAAATTTTTATTTTTATCATTCATCAACTTCCCTTTTGGTTTTGCTTTCCAGTGGTTGGATTCTAACGCAAATGATGAGTCTAGTGAAAACGAAATGCGTCTCTTGCGTACCAAACTATCTTTAACGAGTATTTACACCAGTTCAGTTTTGTGATTTTACTTTTTATTATGTAATATATCCACAAAATGCAAATTATCATCGGATGTGTGCTTGTCATGGGCATGACGACGGTTACCCCTATAATGAAGCTGAAGCTGCTAATCGTTCTAGTTAACCTAGGTTCACCCCAAGTGTTTGGTTGGGTTGCTTACCTCTTACTTTTATGTGTTTTCTGAACGTTTACTTGTCTTTTGGGTATTTTTTCTTTTGACCATGGTATTTCCTTCTCTTTCTTCGACTGATTCTTTAAAGTTGACCCTTTGTAAAATACGGATATCGTTTTGATTGAAATCTACTGTTATAGAATTTATTAAATCATTTTAAATTAAGGAATATATCTCCCTCATGCAAAGCTCTGATTCCTTGTCCGTTTTTGCCTTTATTTTAGGTCCTTTTGTTAATCAGTTCTTCAACGTTTGTATTAGGTTTTGGGTTTTCAAAAATGTTGGCATCGAGCATCACTGAAGAGACATTAATTGTCGAAATGCGCATCTGGTGCAGTAAAATGGTACCGTTTATATTATTGTATTCTATTCATATGTCTATATTCGTGCTATTTGAAGACTTCATGGAAAATGTAGCCAATAAAGCAATATTTATTTTTGATAAGTGTTCAATACTTTTGTAAATCAACTGGTTGACCCAAATTGCGTATTATCTCTTGCATAAGTTTGTGGTCCGTGTTAGAAAAATCCATGGCATAACCTAATCGAAGAAATGCTTTCATATTCCTTTGCTTAACGCATCCACTTTCCATGATATCGTAGTTTATTATGGTAATTCGCTTGGATTTATCATATTTATAATTATTCCAAATAAGTTTCCATTCGTGGTTCGCAAAATGATCTTCCAAATATTCATTCGACAGTAGAACAATATAAGAATTGCATTTCAAAATTTCTCTTCGGATTTCTTCTTCTCGTATCACGCCTACACCGAAATCGCGACATGGTAAACAAAGTTTATAACCTTTGCTTTCTAAATATTTTATCAGATCCTCCACAACCCATTTCCGAATAATTTCGTTATTTTCATCAAAGGATAAATATGCGTCGTACGTTATTCTTTTGTCGTCCATTTCAACCAGTACATTGTTTACACTTCTGTAGTGAAAAGATATGTCAATTTGTCTTTTACATCTTAGATTCCTTAATAATAGCAATATTTCATATTTGAAATGAGAACACAGGAATGTCCCTGTTGCTACACTTATGATTGTAACTCCCAGTAAGATATAACTCATAAAGCTTCGTTCTATGTTTTGATCTTCGCACAAATCAGATTTCGAAATAAGAGCAGCATTAATGAAGCTTTCATGAGTTTCACATGTTATTTGGTTGTATGAACAGTTAACTGCATGCTGCCTATCTAACCAAAGCTTTATCCATATCATGTCGCACGTACATTTTACAGTAATTTTTCCGAATCCTATGGCACATGAATCTTTTAACAGGAGTTCTCTGTGCAGCGTTTGGATACGATTGTTTCTTAAATCAATAAAGAGCATATTTTGTATTCCATATATTGAAGGATCTATATTTACTATGAAGTTGAATGATAAATCAATCCTAATTGTTCTTTCGAGGTATTCGTGTTTTTTGAAAAATGTTATTTTGTTGTGTCTAAGATCAATGTCTAGGCCAGACAGGTCAGGAACGACATGGGGCATGCTTACATAAAGTTGTGATGTGCAATTCACCACAACTCTATTTTTGAAGGTTGATCAAAACAGTAACATCTTTGAGGACATTTTTCTTTGACTGTAATGTTGCAAATCAATAGGTCTGCAGTATGATTTTTAATCCTGAAATATCCTATGCTGTAGCCCTTTAAATGAGGTGGGTAAACACATTTGGGCGTACCTAATGTATAGTACTGATCCATAGCTTGAGAAGCCATAACCAAGTATCCATCCCACATTTTACAATCACAAACCCATTTGTTGTTTCGTATATCAATTGTGTATCTAAACGCAATTTTTAGTGCATCATCAGCAGAAAATCCCAAAGTATTATACATAGGAAGGTTTGTAAAAGAGTTATTCGTCATCTGAATCAGTCCACCTCCAATTGAACCATTTACGAAACCTGTATTATTCTTTAAATTTGTAATAGTTCTTAAATCGTTATTGAATATTTTTATAAAATCGAAGTAGTGTTTCAAAATTAAATCGCTTATATCAATACTCTTTATGTTGTTGTATTGTAAGTGTATTTTCAGAAGACTTTGTGGTCGGTATGAGAAACATCCGGGTTCTAAATACTCGATTCTGTTATACGAAAGGTCAATTTGCCTCAAATTAGACAGACTAGCGAGAGAGGAAGCGTCGATTCTTTTAATTTTGTTATCAGACAGTATCAAACTATCGAGAGACTGTAGACATTCAAGGCTTGGCAAAAACTGGATTCTATTCCATGACAAATCAATTCTAACTATCGTTGGAAAATTGCAGATATTGTCAGGAAATTTCTTCAAAAACCCATGATGATGCTCAAGATCGTATAACTGATATTTGTTTTTACTTACAATTTTTGCGAATCCAATTAAGGATTTGTATTCGATATACAAAGCCCCCTTTAAGTAGGAATATTTACTAAATTCCCAAAATGGTCTTGTTGTGATAGTGGAACAACATGCAGCGCTATCTCTATTATTGTTCATATACATAACAGGAAAACAACTACCTTTTTCGAAAGGTAACTTTTTGCAACATTGCTCACAAAATAGAAATTTGCTAGCAATGGACGGATGTTCCCATCTAAAGTATCCTTCAATATGTACATCCGTTTCATTTACAATTGTGGTTGTTGTGGCTTTTGAGACTAAACATCCGATAACAAAATACATCCACTGTTTATATCCTGTCTGAAAAAATAAACCTAACAATTAATTTTCTAAAACTTATTAACCGATACTATGCTCTATTTATATATACACGCCTTTAAAACAACTATTGATGCTGGGCGTCCATATGTATGGGCTGAATGTATAATGTCAAAGATTCGTGAGATTTGGGGACTTAGTATACATGTAACACCAATTTGCAAAGTGTCTGTACCAATTATGACGACAGTGGTTTATCGATGTTCAAATCTTGTAAATCTACCAGAAAGATAAAAATCAAGGCAACAAACCAAAATTGAGGTAATCAATCGCATGAACTCAAAACGAGGAGCGAGACCGGATGAGTCGACAGGGTAAGCGTCTCCTGCTATGCATGCATCAACCGACAATTGAATTCACACTCAGTTAAATGTCACAAATTAGGCATATCGTTTTCACTAGTTGTGCCAATGATATTCGTCCATTTATTAGATGGACATTTGGTATTTTGATTTACCTGTAAAGTTCAGTACCTGTTGTTTTAGGGTAGTATATTCAATGTAAGACATGATAATTTACATATGACGTCGCAACAAAATGTACAAATCATCTTAAAGCAATATTAGAATAAGAAAAGTCAAAAATTATAGATGTAATGCTCTTATCAAATGTTTTAAATACTAGTAAAACATTTGCAAATGCTATCGCGTATTGATCATATTGTGATTCCCAATTTAAATTTTTGGGAAACTAGCTAAAGCTAGTTACAAATGGACAAGTATCATGAAAGATACTTTGATTGGATAGTATTGGTGAAACGGTAATATTTAATTTCCGGGAACTGGTTGCTCTTTTGTGTATCCTATTTAAT
The DNA here is from genome assembly GCA_017311375.1 of Mytilus coruscus. Classification (NCBI taxonomy): domain Eukaryota; kingdom Metazoa; phylum Mollusca; class Bivalvia; order Mytilida; family Mytilidae; genus Mytilus; species Mytilus coruscus. The sequence continues at coordinate 46,786,271 of CM029601.1, forward strand.
TCAATGAATCTGTACACTGTGATTGGACAAGTAATACAGTATCTACTGTACATATTTCCCCAGGCTGAGGGATGGATCAGGTGTAGAAAAACATGAAATAATTTTACATACAGGTGAAATGATTTTTTTAATATTTTTTTTTTTTTTTTCATTTTGTATTCACTGCATGATAAAAGGCCACAAAGCACTAGTAGGTTTAAAAAGATAGCAGAAAAAGTAAACGGTCGTCATACATATTCACATTTATTTCAGAATTTTATAATGAAAGTATTTCAGTGTACGTAGGTTCTGGGTCAGTGTTGGAAAGTGGTGATAATTCTAAAAAGGCTATCAGTATCCCTTTGGCCCTGGAAATACTACCGTTCCATTGTGAAGATTATTGTATCATCATGTATTGAGCTCAGATCCGGCTATTACATTTATGGCATAATTTGTGTATGACTGTATATGAAACCTGTATGCTTTGAAAAAAAATTATTTTGAAATAAGGATAACAGATATCAGATATTTTCGCAATTTTTGTTTTGTATTAAAGGAAGTGCTGTAAAATGTTCGAAATACGACCCCTTTTATTGCCAATTCCATAACCGCCCCTGTTCCAGCGATTATGTTAAAGAACTTCAATATATATGGGCTTTTGTACAGTACAAATTTGTGTCTGAGCCATATATCTTACATTTATGTGTTTTATTTGAACGATTTTTTGTGCTCCAACATTTAACATTTACAAAATTGTTTTAAAGAATGTAAAGCTGATTTTGGTTTACGAATGAAAATATTTCATTCGCGAACGAATGTAATAAATCAGTAACTGAAGGAACTGATTTACTCACTGGAACTCCTGATCAATGTAAAATATCGTTGATTTCAATTTATATTTTCCTCAATCTGATTAAAATACATATCATGTGTCCAAGCTTTGCTTACAAGGATCTGAAAACGCTCCATTCTACTTTCTGTTTTAAAGACCTTTCGGAATCCTCTGGTTTTGTCGGATTATTACACACCTTCAAAAATTTGAAGGCTGAAATTTCATTGGCTGATGTAATAATTACCAGAACAGAAAGTAAAATGGAGTGTTGTCAGATCCATGCAAGCAAAAAGGTAGCATAATGAAAAAAAACTATCTAAGATTGTACTTTATAAGTCTTGGTGACAACGTATATTTTTGCAACACGTCCACTTAATAACTTGTCAAACCCACATTTTTTTATATCCTTCACGATGGTACGGGAATTATTCGCCGTCTTGTAAAATACTGGAACACAATAGGTCAAGATTTTCATTCAAATCAGCACATTTCGACACGGCATATATTTATGCAGGAATGGAATTTAACTTGGAAGAATTCCATTTGAATGAGCAAATGTTTGTGATTTTATTGTACAATTATTAATCTTTTTTTTTAAAGTAAGACTTAGCATGTTAGGAGGTGACTCATAAATGTATAATTTATAAAGAAATTTACAGGAAATTTGTTATAATCTCATAAAACGAAAATATGCGAATGCTTCCCCTCGTAACAGTCTGCTAACTAACGTTTCAATAAATATCCTTATGTAGTTGACGAAATTCTCTGATATAAAATTTGTTGTATACTTTCGTCACACATACTAGTATAAATGCGTTTAACTTATTTAAATTAATTTACATGCTTGACCCCTTAACAACACTTTATTCCCCTGTAACATTAAATCCACTAAGTAAGCAAGCATTTTTTACAATGGTAAGTTGAGATTCCTGTCGATCATTTTTTGCACAAGTCTAGACGTTCTTTCAATACAAGTTAATCTATAAAAAGAACTGCCCCATATTTAAACATTCAAAAACAATACAAGTTATACATATAAAATATTTCTAATTATTTAAAATGATATGGCTTTTAAAATAATTTAAATAGTTGGATTTGTAATAAAGGTATATCACCTATGTAAAGTTGGATGAAATCGGTGAAAAATTAAAATGTTTCACTTAAATGTGTCATATAAGAATAATTTTAAATGGTTATGTGGGGACTTAATAAAACAAGAGGTTGTTAGTTTGGTTTTCAAACGGTCCTTCCTCATTGAGCTCGGAGTTTAGTGTAAAATTGCATTTTAGTTCACGCTTACTTTATGGTCACAAGAGTTACCATTTTGAAAAATCTATTTTAAGTCATTTTGTTTTGTTTTGTTTTGGTTTTTTTTTTTTTTTTTTTAATTAAAGACTATTCGCATTTTTGATAACCAATATACTGCAAATGACTTTCAACTCATAAATGAATTATTTTACGTTAGGATGGATTCTGCAAGCATTTTTACAATGGTAAGTTAAGATTCCTGTTGATCATTTTTGCACAAGTCTAGACGTTCTTTCAATACAAGTTAATCTATAAAAGAACTGCCTCATATTTAAACATTCAAAAACAATACAAGTTATACATATACAAATATTTCTAATTATTTAAAATGATATGGCTTTTAAAATAATTTAAATAGTTGGATTTGTAATAAAGGTATATCACCTATGTAAAGTTGGATGAAATCGGTGAAAAATTAAAATGTTTCACTTAAATGTGTCATATAAGAATAATTTTAAATGGTTATGTGGGGACTTAATAAAACAAGAGGTTGTTAGTTTGGTTTTCAAACGGTCCTTCCTCATTGAGCTCGGAGTTTAGTGTAAAATTGCATTTTAGTTCACGCTTACTTTATGGTCACAAGAGTTACCATTTTGAAAATCTATTTTAAGTCATTTTGTTTTGTTTTGTTTTGGTTTTTTTTTTTTTAATTAAAGACTATTTGCATTTTTGATAACCAATATACTGCAAATGACTTTCAACTCATAAATGAATTATTTTACGTTAGGATGGATTCTGCATTCAAATATTATGAAATGGGTTATTCAAAAATTAAAAAAAGAAGGTTAACCGGCATCCTTTCTCTAATTTTTACACACAACTTTCTTGTTGTGTTAAGTTTATATTTAAAAATCGAATATTCGCACCTGGTTTCCCAATAGCCGAAGAGGACAGAACGTTTGTCGAGAAGAAAAATTGCGTTTCAAACAGGAACCACTGCTTATATGTAATTTGGTCGTTTCGTGTAATGATATTCGTAATCATAATAAAACATTGTCAATTGTTATGCTATGTAAATTATGATAAGTGATATTAAATTGAATGCAGGTTGAGTGAGCTTTTATTTCTTATCATGATGGGTCTGAGTATTGTATCGAAACTCTTTCACAAAGCAAAATAATGTGGGAATTCATTAAAGTAAAGGCGTGCACATAAAATATAACATTCATGTAGTTTCCAATATCCACAAACCGATATGTTTCTATTGAAGTACAATAAACAAGATCATAAACATAAGATGGAGCTACACAACGAACAAATACAACAAAACTTTCGTGCTGTTTAACCCTCCGTAAAACTACTGTGTTATATTTGAATTTGAAGTCAGGTGGTTATTTTCCGTTAATTATCTAAATTCTTAATTGCTAGGACCGGCGAAAACGACGAATATGTGTTGACACAAATGAAAATAAGGTTATAAATCAGTAAGAACTTACCATCCTTTAAATTCGCATCATTCCAAAAAGGTTCTCGAAATTTCAATATTTTATTTCAGACATGTCCAACAAACATAATGTGTGAAACGTAGATCATAATAGGCACAACTTGTCATATGATCTTGCAATAGTAGTATACCGCTGTTCAATAGTCATAAATCGATTTAACTGAAACAAATACGTAAATTGTAAACCCACTTCACGATATAAAAAAAACGCTGCACTTTTGTTTAGATATTTAGTTATTGTGTTGGACCTTTAAAATTTCAAAAGCTGCATAAAAGGTTGTGATACTTATTACACGTTGTTTTGGTTTTGTTTTTGAAATATGAGATATTCTGTTGTTGACCTTATATCAAACGTAGTATATTTTTTTTTCTATTCAAATGCATTAGCTTGTATCTCACTTTCCGTAATTCAATATTGTTCGTGCAGATTTTAAAGTTTTCTATAATACTATACAAAAGTTAAACCTCTTTTAGTTTTTAATCTCCATCTTAAGCCTTCAATACTGCAGTGTTTTCATTTGTGTATGTAATTACATATACGCATAAATAAAACTGATTTACATATGAATAAAAGATATTTGGAGTATAGATGATTGAAACAACAATCCAAAGACACGAAAAAAACTAAATTTAGCATTAGAGGATACTTCTTTCATCTAGTTTTTACATGTAGATATATAAATTGTAAGGGTATTTTCTTATATTTGAATATCAAAACATGAATTTAAAATTTAAGATGTGTGGGACTTTTCATACAAAAACAATAACTGTGTAAAATGATTGAAAGATTGAAATCAAATGATCGATAAAGTCCAAGTGGAAATTAACAAACTCATTCTGTGGTCAAATGAAAAGATGACTCAAAAAAGCTTCATTTTACATTGAAGCCTTAATTATGCGTTATTTTCAATTAATATAACGCATTCAATTTAAATATCTCCTTGGTCTTGACAGTATAAAGAGTCAAAAGTACGTACATTAGAGTTGGTTGGTTAAAGGATTGTGGCTTGTTAAAGGTCAGTGGCAAATATTTCATGCATACGTCTATCAAAGACTATAACAAATAAATGCTAAAAGTAGTCTCTGTAAAGGAGGTCTTTCGGGATGAAAGGCGAAAAATCTAAATTGCCAATAACAATTAGGTCATGTTAAATAGAAGCAGACATTTTGCTTTGAAACAGGCAATCTACGTGAATTGTCGCAAGGATTCATTAACGTGCGTGGCAATTTATCTACACGATGTATTGGATTTTATGTTTTCATTCCGACCGGACGTGTTTGTGTATTTAAACAATGTTTATAAAAATAAGGAGTTGTGGCATGATTGCTAACGAGACAACTAAAACAGTCAAACAAACAATCCTTGTGGGTGGCTTTTCCTTAGACCGGAGAATTTGGGACCAGTTCATATATCTCGTATAGACACGAGTGTGTAGAGCTAATGAAAAATGTAGAAGCAAGACTGAGTGCTGTCAGGAATACGGTATAATACTCACAATTGCGTAGCCAGATACTATTTGACGTCTTTATTTAACTTATATATGAAATTTCTTTCAAATGATATTTTCTCTAGGTTGTTTTTTTTTTTTTTTTTGTCTCTTCTTTTTTTTTTAAAAAACCTATGTAAGTAAGCTATTTATTTGGTTTACATATTGTTTTTATTCTTCTCTCTTTTATAGTGACATAAACGCCAAGTGTTCCGTGACAATTTAGGTACCAATATAGTCAGTTTCATGTAATACGTAAGTTTTGTTTGAGCTACATCAAGTTTATGCGCTATATTATGCTTAATTTGCCTCAAGTTTTTTTTTTTTTTTTTTTTTTTTTTTTCAACTGTAATTGCAATATAAAATTATGAACAAACGGGAATTGTAATGGCCATTTCAATAAATTTAAAAATAAGGAGATATGGTATGATTGAACAACATTAAACCTTTTAATTAGGTAGCCTCTGTAATAGATTGGAAACATGACTGTCAATGAGTACAACAATCTCATAATTTTGTCAATGTGTTACTTTTCTTGTAACACAATTTTGATTGAAACACACGCAATGTGGTTTAAATATAAAACTAAGGCGTTTCTTGTTTCTTCTTCCTTCAGAGAGTCTTTATTTTTCCAAGTTATATTTTCGCAGACTTGTCTCAAAAGTGTGATTTTCTAATCTAGTTATGTTTTTATGGGATTTTTGAAATATGGTCGTGATACAATGGCGTTAAAAAATAAATTTTCTATTCACATAAACTTTTGTCACTTAAAATGACGTAACCACATTACCTTACTGTTGTGAACAACTGAATATTAAAACAATGTGAATAAAGGAAAATATTGGATGAACGTCCATGAGACAGCAATCTAACGACAACAAAAATATAAGGCATCTAGAGTTCCCCAACAAAAGATTAGAGGGCTATACAAAAGTTGTGAATTGATTAAAAAGAAACTATCAAAGATCTGCCCTTAAAGCAAAATTCTACTGAATATACTGGAAGACTATAATAATAATGCGATCATTTTCTTTAGTACAAAAACTAGCCTCAAAACTGCAGTATTGAAGCTAGGGTTATGACTATCATGATTTTAATTTAACCAATACAAAAGTTTGCATATATTTTGACATTGTTAGATCAATAATTTTCATTCTTTTCTCGAGAGTTCAAAGCCTCGAAAGAAAACTATAAAAATTAGCAATTATTGTGACAATATTATAGCTTTATTCTACTCTACAATGGAAACACATTTCAAGCTTAAAGATCTTTGAAAGAAACTGTATATGATTAACTCATATCCACCTTGTTTAGACTTGCGGTGAAATGTAAAAACATTTAGCCTAATATTGTAAAACGTTTTTCATAGTTAAGGGGTACAGAACATCTAAGGTAGTTAAATCTTTAAAAATCATCTGAATGTTTAAATCACATATTATTTGTACAAAATAAATATATATCCAATGAAGCTGTAAATTGTGCAGTTCATTTTCTTGAAATTTTATGTTTTTGTCAACAGGACAAAGTAAATAATTTCTCAAAAAACTTTATGAATATTAAACGAGCCAAATCTATTTTAGTCAAAGTGTTGGGTACCCCCTTAAATGGGTATTTATAGAATTGTGGAAATTACAGCTTGCGTCAATTCTGTGTTAAATAAGAGGAAACAGTAGTTTGCAGGTGTTCAAATCTCGTCAATTAATTCATTAATACACAAACCAAAGAAAACAATTGACGGATTGACAAAGAGCGAGGCTTGATGCGACGGTAGTATCAGCGTTTCTTGCTAAGCATGTATGACCAGCCTCAGCCAAAACGTCACAATAGAGAAAATGGAAACAATCATTAAGTTTACATATCAGACTAATTTGCTGGTATATTAGATCTAAGCAGCGAAATTGTGTTTCTTATGACTTGTGACACCGAAACATCGTATTAGTCAACCAAATAGTGATGGTACCTATAATTTTGTTTAGTGTTAATTTTAGTCGTTTTTCCTCATTTTCCCGAATGAACACTCTTTGCGAAAATGCACAACCATATTAATAAATCCCGTGCAATGTGAATATGGAAGCGCGTAGTTATCAATTTAGATACATCTAACGTCAGAGGGTACTTTTCTACTAAAAAATGAGAAGTTGCCAAGAAGAAATCGCCTCGTTTATTGTTGATCCGTTTTTGAATATACAAAGTTTTAGTTTGAGTCGAATATTGATACATACAAACACAAGTTCTAGAGAGCGTTTAGCGAGGATTTGTCCGTGTATGTCTATTTTTAAAAACATCCAGATATGAAACAGGTCTAGTTCCAGTAGTACACTTAATGGCAAGTTATATAGGATATACTAGTATGAGATGCAAACATCGCTGAAAAATGGATCATTGAAAATCGCATTATGCAATTAAATCAATTAAATCTCAAATGTCACTTTTTTGGATAATAAAACATTCAAGTCTTAGGAAAACTCAACATCAATGATCCTGTAGTAAACTCTGTGGACAGTACAGATTGTTTAACCTGTGCGAATTTCAAACGCGCGATTTTACGCCAGTACTCAAAACCTTCAATCCTTTACAGTTTGATTTTACATAGATAAATAAAATCGTATAATATAATCATAATGAGGATGTTAAATTTGATGTATGCCTTTTTGTGCTTCTTCGTTACATTTGTTTGTTTTTATAGTGATTAAGACGATAACACAATGTTGACTGCTGTAACCCTATTTTTGACATTTTAACCTATTGTGTCTGTTTGTTTTGTTCACGCATCGTTGTCAATATAATGGAATTTGATGCGACTGTCATACAAGTGAGCGGTTTGGCTAGCTATAAAACCAGGTTCAATCCACCATTTTCTACATAAGAAAATGCCTGTACCAAGTCAGGAATATGACAGTTGTTATCCATTCGTTTGATGTGTTTGAACTTTGATTTTGCCATTTGATTGAGGACTTTCCTTTTTGAATTTTCTTCGGAGTTCAGTATTTTTGTGATTTTAATTTTTATTTTTTATACACTACACAAACACATAATCTGAACAAAAATAAACTTGGTACATAAACTCATCATAGATACCAGGATTGAAATTTTATATTTGCGCCAGACGTGCGTTTCGTCTACAAAAGGCCAAATAAAGTACGAAGTTGAAGAGCATTAAGGACTAAAAATTCCTAAACGTTTTGCCAAATACAGCTAAGGTAATCTATTCCTGAGGTAGAAAAGCCTTAGTATTTCAAAAATTCAAAGTTTTGTAAACAGTTAATTTATAATTATGACCATATCAATGATAATTCATGTCAACACAGAAGTGCTGACTACTAGGCTGGTGATACCCTCGGGAATTAAAACTCCACCAGCAGTGGCATCGACCCAGTGGTTGTAAATAAACTCATCATAGATACCAGGATTGAAATTTTATATATTTGCGCCAGACGCGCGTTTCGTACTATATGGCAGTGCTTTGGACTAACATAATTTTGAAGATATATTTGAAAATAAACCGATGATAATTTAGAAATTAAAGTTCGAACTTACTAAGGCTAATTTCATCTTTGGTTAATTTGGCTACTAGTATTCGTTTAAGGTCCATTTCGGTCATTGGCTCATGTTGTATCCAAAGAGTTCCAATTCGAGGCTTTCAAAATTTGTGCCTGAGCGTTCCTGATGACTGAGAAGTGAATGTGTTAATAACTTACAAACAATCAATGTCAGATTGGCGTCACTTCAAACAACTAAATACTTCGTGCAGGAGTTGTAGAACACACCATGACACGTCCCATATAGACCATTAGAACAGGAAGCCTTGAATTGGAAGGAATCACTTCCTGTTTAAAAGACATGCTTCTCCTACAGTTAGGAGCATCTCTGTATTTCACTAAAAACATAAATCCAGAAAAGCGGTTCGAATGCCCCAAACTTATAATGTTTTTTTTTAAATTACAACCAATGGTTCGATGCCACTGCTTATGAACGTTTCGTCCCGATGTTATAACTAGCCTAGAACTTGGCACTCATATGCTGATATAAAGTATCCTTGTTAAGGTCATTTTCGTAAATGAAAATAACACTTTACATATAACTTGCGTCCGAAGCACTTTTCTGGATTTACCTTCATCGGGAACGGTAAAAGCCAAAATTTTAATGCTAAGGATGTATGAGTCCTTGAAAACGTGAGGAGCTGAATGACAAAAAAGGACATCAAGAGAATTGCCTTCCATCTAAGTTCTACTTGGTCTGGTGGAGTTGTAACGTTAGTATTTTTATAATTTATATTTGTTTTAGTGGACAATTGGAAAAGTGGGTATGTTATAAATCATGTAAGCACCGAAGCAATGACTATTGCTCCGATGATACCCTCGGGGACTTCCAATCCACCCGCAGATGTATAAACCCAGTCAATATAAAGAAAATGACACTTTTAAACACTTTACATTTTTGTAAATTTACTGTTTTGAAACTATAAAATCGTTCGAAACACTTAGGCATTGTTCTCTCCAGACTAGGGCCGCCATAGTTAGATTTGCCAAAAAGAAATGTTTATTTTTATCATCCATCAACTTCCCTTTTGGTTTGATTTCCAATGGTTTGATTCTAGCGCAAATGATGAGTGTAGCGAAAACGAAATGCGTCTCTTGCGTACCAAACTATCTATAACGAGTATTAGCACCAGTTCAGTTTATTAAGTAATATATCCACAGAATGCAAATTATCATCAGATGTGTGCTTGTCATGGGCATAACGACGGTTACACCCAAGTGTTTGGTTGGGTTGCTTAATTTTTACTTTTATGTGTTTTCTGAACTTTTATTTGTCTTTTGGGATTTTTTTCTTTTGGCCATAGTATTTCCTTCTCCTTCTTCGACTGGTTCTTTTAAGTTGACCCTTCGTATCCTCTTCATATGTCTAGACGATTCACGCTATTTGAAGACTTCGTGGAAAATGTAACCTATCAAGCAATATTTATTCTTGATAAGTGTTCAATACTTTTGTAAATCAACTGGTTGACCCAACTTGTGTATATCTCTTCCATAAGTTGGTGGTCCGTGTTAGAAAACCTATCCATGTAATCGAAGAAATGCTTTCATATTCCTTTGCTTTACATATCCACTTTCTATAATATCATAGTTTATTATGGCGATTCGCTTGGATCTGTCATGTTTATAATTATTCCAAATTAGTTTCCATTCCAGGTTCGCAAAATGATCTTCCAAATATTCATCCGACAATAGAACAATAAAAGACTTGCATTTGGAAATTACTCCTCGAATTTCTTCTTCTCGTATCACGCCTACATCAAAATCGCGACATGGTAAACAAAGTTTATAACCTTTGCTCTCTAAATTTTTTATCAAGTCCTCCACAACCCATTTCCGAATGGTTTCATTGTTGTCATCAAAGGATAAATATGCGTCGTACGATATAGTTTTGTCGTCCATTTCAATCAGTTCATTGTTTCCACTTCTGTAGTAAAAAGATATGTCCATTCGTCTTTTAGGTCTTAGTTTCCTCAATAATAGCAATATTTCATATTTGAACTGAGAACACAGGAATGTCCCTGTTGCTACACTTATGATTGTAACTCCCAGTAAGATATAACTCATAAAGCTTCGTTCTATGTTTTGATCTTCGCATAAATCAGATTTCGAAATAAGAGCAGCATTAACAAAGCTTTCGTGTGTTTCACATGTTATTTGGTTGTATGAACAATTAACTGCATGCTGCCTATCTAACCAAAGCTTTATCCATATCATGTCACACGTACATTTTACAGTGATTTTTCCGAGTCCTATGGCACAAGGATCTCTTAACAGGAGTTCTCTGTGCAGCATTTGGATTTGGTTGTTTCTTAGATCAATAAATAGTATATTTTGTATTCCATATATTTTAGGATCTATATTTACAATAAAGTTGAAGGATAAATTAATCCTAATTGTTCTTTCGAGGTATTCGTGTTTTTGAAAAAAAATTATTTTGTTGTGTCTAAGATCAATGTCTAGGCCAGATAGGTCAGGAACGACATGGGGCATGCTAATATAAAGTTGTGATGTGCAATTCACCACAACTCTATTTTTTGAAGGTTGATCAAAACAGTAACATCTTTGAGGACATTTTTCTTTTTCTGTTATGTTGCAAATCAATAGGTCTGCAGTATGATTTTTCATCCTGAAATATCCTAAGTTGTAGCCCTTTAAATGAGGTGGGTAAACACATTTGGGCATACCCAATGTATAGTACTGATCCATAGCTTGAGAAGCCATAACCAAGTATCCATCCCACATTTTACAATCACATATCCATTTATTATATAGTACATCAATTGTGTATCTAAACGCAATTTTTAAGGCATCATCAGCAGAAAATCCCAAAGTATTATACATAGGTAGGTTAGTCAATGAGTTATTCATCATCTGAATGAGTCCACCTCCAATTGAACCATTTACGAAACCTGTATTATTCTTCAAATTTGTAATAGTTCTTAAATCGTTATTGAATAGTTTTATATAATCGAAGTAGTGTTTCAAAATTAAATCGCTTATATCAATACTCTTTATGTTGTTGTATTGTAAGTGTATTTTCAAAAGACTTTGTGGTCGGTATGAGAAACATCCGGGTTCTAAATACTCGATTCTGTTATACGAAAAGTCAATTTGCCTCAAATTAGACAAACTAGCGAGAGAGGAAGCGTCGATTCTTTTAATTTTGTTATCAGACAGTATCAAACTATCGAGAGACTGTAGACAGTCAAGGCTTGGTAAAACTGGATTCTATTCCATGACAAATCAATTCTAACTATCGTTGGAAAATTGCAGATATTGTCAGGAAATTCCTTCAAAAATCCATGATGATGCTCAAGATCATATAACTGATATTTGTTTTTACTAACAATTTTTGCGAATCCAATTAAGGATTTGTATTCGATATACAAAGCCCCCTTTAAGTAGGAATAGTTACTAAATTCCCATAATGGTTTTGATTTGATAGTGGAACAACATGCAGCGCTATCTCTATTATTGTTCATATACATAACAGGAAAACAACTACCATTTTCGAAAGGTAACGGTTTGCAGCAGTTCATACAAAATAGAAATTTGCTAGCAATGGAAGGATGTTCCCATCTAAAGTATCCTTCAATATATACATCCGTTTCATTTACAATTGTGGTTGTTGTGGCTTTTGAGACTAAACATCCGATAACAAAATACATCCACTGTTTATATCCTGTCTGAAATAATAAACCTAACAATTAATTTTCTAAAACTTATTAACCGATACTATGCTCTATTTATATATACACGCCTTTAAAACTATTGATGATGGGCGTCCATATATATGGGCTGAATGTATAATGTCAAAGATTCGTGAGATTTTGGGACTTAGTATACATGTAACACCAATTTGCGCAGTGTCTGTACCAATTCTGACGACAGTGGTTTATCGATGTTCAAATCTTTTAAATCTACCAGAAAGGTAAAAATCAAGGCAACAAACCAAAATTGAGGTAATCAATCGCATGAACTCAAAACGAGGAGCGAGACCGGATGAGTCGACAGGGTAAGCGTCTCCTGCTATGCATGCATCAACCGACAATTGAATTCACACTCAGTTAAATGTCACAAATTAGGCATATCGTTTTTCACTTACTAGTTGTGCCAATGATATTCGTCCATTTATTAGATGGACATTTGGTATTTTGATTTACCTTTAAAGTTTAGTACCTGTTGTTTTAGGGTAGTATATTCAATATAAGACATGATAATTTACATATGACGTCGCAACAAATTGTACAAATCATCTTAAAGCAATATTAGAATAAGAAAAGTCGAAACTTATATAGATGTAATGCTCTTATCAAATGTGTTAAATACTAGTAAAACATTTGCAAATGCTATCGCGTATTGATCATATTGTGATTCCCAATTTAAATTTTTGAGAAACTAGCTAAAGCTAGTTACAAATGGACAAGTATCATGAAAGATACTTTGATTGGATAGTATTGGTGAAACGGTATTATCTAATTTCCGGGAACTGGTTGCTCTTTTGTGTATCCTATTTAATTCAATGAATCTGTACACTGTGATTGGACAAGTAATACAGTATCTACTGTACATATTTTCCCAGGCAGAGGGATGGATCAGGTGTAGAAAAACATGAAATAATTTTACATACAGGTGAAATGATTTTTTTAATTTTTTTTTTTTTTTTTTTTTTTTTCATTTTGTATTCACTGCATGATAAAAGGCCACAAAGCACTAGTAGGTTTAAAAAGATAACAGAAAAAGTAAACGGTCGTCATACATATTCACATTTATTTCAGAATATTATAATGAAAGTACTTCAGTTAAATTTGTACGTAGGTTCTGGGTCAGTGTTGGAAAGTGGTGATAATTCTAAAAAGGCTAGCAGTATCCCTTTGGCCCTGGAAATACTACCGTTCCATTGTGAAGAGTATTGTATCATCATGTATTGAACTCAGATGGCATATTTTGTGTATGACTGTATATGAAACCTGTAAGTTTTGAAAAAAAATTATTTTGAAATAAGGATAACAGATATCAGATATTTTCGCAATTTTGTTTTGTATAAAAGGAAGTGCTGTAAAATGTTCGAAATACGACCCTTTATTGCCAATTCCATAACCGCCCCTGTTTCAGCGATTATGTTAAAGAACTTCAATATATATGGGCTTTTGTAATGTACAAATTTGTGTCTGAGCCATATATCTTACATTTATGTGTTTTATTTGACCGATTTTTTGTGCTCCAACATTTACGATTTACACAATTGTTTTAAAGCATGTAAAGCTGATTTTGGTTTACGAATGAAAATATTTCATTGGCGAACGAATGTAATGAATCAGTAACTGAAGGAACTGATTAACTCACTGGAACTCCTGATCAATGTAAAATATCGTTGGTTTTAATTTATATTTTTCTCAATCTGATTAAAATACATATCATGTGTCCAAGCTTTGCTTACAAGGATCTGAAAACGCCCCATTCTACTTTCTGTTTTAAAGACCTTTCGGAATCCTCTGGTTTTGTCGGATTATTACACACCTTCAAAAATTTGAAGGCTGAAATTTCATTGGCTGATGTAATAATTACCAGAACAGAAAGTAAAATGGAGTGTTGTCAGATCCATGCAAGCAAAAAGGTAGAATTATGAAAAAAAAACTATCTAAGATTGTATTTTATAAGTCTTGGTGACAACGCATATTTTTGCAACACGTCCACTTAATTACTTGTCAAACCCACATTTTTTATATCCTTCACGATGGTACGGGAATTATTCGCCGTCTTGTAAAATACTGGAACACAATAGGTCTAGATTTTCAATCAAATCAGCACATTTCGACACAGCATATATTTATGCAGGAATGGAATTTAACTTGGAAGAATTCCATTTGAATGAACAAATGTTTGTGATTTTATTGTACAATTATTAATATTTTTTTCAGAGGAAGACTTAGCATGTTAGGAGGTAACTCATAAATGTATAATTTATAAAGAAATTTACAGGAAATTTGTTTTAATCTCATAAAACGAAAATATGCGAATGCTTCCACCTCGTAACAGTCTGCTAACTAATGTTTCAATAAATATCCTTATGTAGTTGACGAAATTATCTGATATAAAATTTGTTGTATACTTTCGTCACACATACTAGTATAAATTCGTTTAACTTATTTAAATTAATTTACATGCTTGACCCTTAACAACACTTTATTCCCCTGTAACATTAAATCCATCTAGTAAACAAGCATTTTTTACAATGGTAAGTTGAGATTCCTGTCGATCATTTTTTGCACAAGTCTAGACGTTCTTTCAATACAAGTTAATCTATAAAAGAACTGCCTCATATTTAAACATTCAAACATCAATACAAGTTATACATATACAAATATTTCTAATTATTTAAAAATGATATGGCTTTTTAAAATAATTTGAATAGTTCGATTTGTAATAAAGGTATATCACCTATGTAAAGTTGGATGAAATCGATGAAAAAAATTAAAAATGTTTTACTTAAATGTGTCATATAAGAATAATTTTCAATGGTTATGTAGGGGACTAAATAAAACAAGCGGTTGTTAGTTTGGTTTTCAAACGGTCCTTCCTCATTGAGCTCGGAGTTTAGTGTAAAAATTGCATTTTTAGTTCACGCTTACTTTATGGTCACAAGAGTTACCATTTAGAAAAATCTGTTTGAAGTCATTATGTTTTGTTTTTTTTTTTTAATTGAAAGACTATTCGCATTTTTTGATTAACCAATATACTGCAAATGACTTTCAACTCATAAATGAATTATTTTACGTAAGGATGGATTCTGCATTCAAATATTATGAAATGGGTTATTCAAAAATTAAAAAAAAAGGTTAACCGGCATCCTCTCTCCAATTTTTAAACACAACTTTCTTGTAGTGTAAAGTTTATATTTAAAAATCGAATATTCGCACCTGGTTTCCGAATAGCCGAAGAGGACTGAACGTTTGTCGAGAAGAAAAATTGCGTTTCAAACAGGAACCACTGCTTATATGTAATTTGGTCGTTTCGTGTAATGATTTTCGTAATTATAATAAAAAATTGTCAATTGTAATGCTATGTAAATTATGATAAGTGATATTAAATTGAATGCAGGTTGAGTGAGCTTTTATTTCTTATCATGATGGGTCTGAGTATTGTATCGAAACTCATTTACAAAGCAAAATAATGTGGAATTCATTAAAGTAAAGGCGTGCACATAAAATATAACATTCATGTAGTTTCCAATATCCACAAACATAATGTGTGAAACATAGATCATAATATGCACAACTTGTCATATGATCTAATAAATGCAATAGTAGTATACCGTTGTTCAATAGTCATAAATCGATTTAACTGAAACAAATAAGTGAATTGTAAACCCACTTCACGATATAAAAAAAACGCTGCACTTTTGTTTAGATGTTTAGTTATTGTGTTGGAACTTTAAAATTTCAAAAGCTGCATAAAAGGTTGTGATACTTAATACACGTTGTTTTGGTTTTGGGGTTGTTTTTGAAATATGAGATATTCTGTTGTTGACCTTATATCAAACGTAATATTTTTTTTTCTATTCAAATGCATTAGCTTGTATCTCACTTCCCGTAATTCAATATTGTTCGTGCAGTTTTTAAAGTTTTCTATAATACTATACAAAAGTTAAACCTCTTTTTAGTTTTTAATCTCCATCTTAAGCCTTCAATACTGCAGTGTTTTCATTTGGGTATGTAATTACATATACGCATAACACGCCCTAAAAATACAGATAAATAATATTGATTTACATATGAATAAAAAGATATCTGGAGTATAGATGAATGAAACAACAATCCAAAGACACGAAAAAAAACCAAAATTTAGCATTAGAGGATACTTCTTTCTTCTAGTTTTTACATGTAGATATATAAATTGTAAGGTATTTTCTTATATTTGAATATTAAGACATGAATTTAAAATTTAAGATATGTGGGACTTTTCATACAACAACGATAACTGTGTGAAATGATTGAAAGATTGAAATCATATGATCGATAAAGTCCAAGTGGAAATTAACAAAACTCATTCTGTGGTCAAATGAAAAGATGACTTAAAAAAGCTTCATTTTACATTGAAGCCTTAATTATGCGTTATTTTTAATTAATATAAAGCATTCAATTTAAATATCTCCTTGGTCTTGACAGTATAAAGAGTCAGAAATACGTACATTAGAGTTGGTTGGTTAAAGGATTGTGGCTTGTTAAAGGTCAGTGGCAAATATTTCATGCATACGTCTATCAAAGACTACAACAAATAAATGCTAAAAGTAGTCTCTGTAAAGGAGGTCTTTCGGGATGAAAGGCGAAAAATCTAAATTGCCAATATCAATTAGGTCATGTTAAATAGAAGCAGACATTTTGCTTTGAAACAGGCAATCTACGTGAGTTGTCGCAAGGATTCATTAACGTGCGTGGCAATTTATCTACACGATGTATTGGATTTTATGTTTTCATTCCGACCGGACGTGTTTGTGTATTTAAACAATGTTTATAAAAAAGGAGTTGTGGCATGATTGCCAACGAGACAACTAAAACAGTCAAACAAACAATCTTTGTGGGTGGCTTTTCCTTAGAACGGAGAATTTAGGACCAGTTCCTATATCTCGTATATACACGAGTGTGTAGAGCTAATGAAAATGTAGAAGCCAGACTGAGTGTTGTCAGGAATACGGTATAATACTCACAACTGCGTAGCCATATACTATTTGACGTCTATATTTAACTTATATATAAATTTTCTTTCAAATGATATTTTCTCTAGGTTGTTTTCTTTTCTCTTCGTTTTTTAAAACCTATGTAAGTAAGCTATTTATTTGGTTTACATATTGTTTTTATTCTTCTCTCTTTATAGTGACATAACCGCCAAGTGTTCCGTGACAATTTAGGTACCAATATAGTCAGTTTCATGTAATATGTAAGTTTTGTTTGAGCTACATCAAGTTTATGCGCTATATTATGCTTAATTTGCCTCAAGTTTTATTTTTTTTTATTTCAACTGTAATTGCAATATAAAATTATGAACAAACGGGAATTGTAATGGCCATTTCAATAAATTAAAAAAATAAGGAGATATGGTATGATTGAACTACATTAAACCTTTTAATTAGGTAGCCTCTGTAATAGATTGGAAACATGACTGTCAATGAGTACAACAATCTCATAATTTTGTCAATGTGTTACTTTTCTTGTAACACAATTTTGATTGAAACACACGCAATGAGGCTTAAATATAAAACTAAGGCGTTTTTTCTTTCTTCTTCCTTCAGAGAGTCTCTATTTTTCCAAGTTATATTTTCGCTAACTCATTGCAGACTTGTCTCAAAAGTGTGATTTTCTAATCTAATTATGTTTTTATGGGATTTTTGAAAAATGGCCGTGATACAATGGCGTTAAAAAATAAATTTTCTATTCACACAAACTTTGTCACTTAAAATGACGTAACCACATTACCTTACTGTTGTGAACAACTGAACATTAAAACAATGTGAATAAAGGAAAAAATTGGGTAAACGTCCATGAGACAGCAATCTAACGACAACAAAAATATAAGGCATCTAGAGTTCCTGATCAAAAGATTACAGGCCTATACAAAAGTTGTGAATTGATTAAAAAGAAACTATCAAAGATCTACCCTTAAAGCAAAATTCTACTGAATATACTGGAAGACTATAATAATAATGCGATTATTTTCTTTAGTACCAAAACTAGCCTCAAAACTGCAGTATTGAAGCTAGGGTTATGACTATCATGATTTTGATTTAACCAATACAAAAGTTTGCATATATGTTGACATTGTTAGATCAATAATTTTCATTCTTTTCTCCAGAGTTCAAAGCCTCGAAAGAAAACTATAAAAATTAGCAATTATTGTGACAATATTATAACTTTATTCTACTCTATAATGGAAACACATTTTAAGCTTAAAGATCTTTGAAAGAAACTGTATATGATTAACTCATATCCACCTTGTTTTGACTTGCGTTGAAATGTAAAAACATTTAGCCTTATATTGTAAAACGTTTTCCATAGTTAAGGGGTACAGAACATCTAAGGAAGTTAAATCTTTAAAAATCATCTGAATGTTTAAATCACATATTATTTGTACAAAAATAAATCATGCCTCTCAATGATCAAAATTAGTGTGTGTCAAACTGCTATATATCCAATGAAGCTGTAAATTGTGCAGTTCATTTTTCTTGAAATTTTTATGTTTTTGTCAACAGGACAAAGTAAATAATTTTTCACAAATTTTTATGAATATTAAACGAGCCAAATCTATTTTAGTCAAAGTGTTGGGTACCCCCTTGAATGTGTATTTACAGAATTGTGGAAATTACAGCTTGCGTCAATTCTGTGTTAAATAAGAGGAAACAGTAGTTTGCAGGTGTTCAAATCTCGTCAATTAATTCGTTAATACACAAACCAAAGAAAACAATTGACGGACTGACAAAGAGCGAGGCTTGATGCGACGGTAGTATCAGCGTTTCTTGCTAAGCATGTATCACCAGCCTCAGCCAAAACGTCACAATAGAGACAATGGAAACAATCATTAAGTTTACATATCAGACTACTTTGCTGGTATATTAGATCTAAGCAGCGAAATTGTGTCTCTTATGACTTGTGACACCGAAACATCGTATTAGTCAACCAAATAGTGATGGTACCCATAATTTTGTTTAGTGTTAATTTTAATCTTTTTTCCTCATTTTCCCGAATGAACACTCTTTGCGAAAACGCACAACCATATCAATAAATTCCGTGCAATGTGAATATGGAAGCGCGTAGTTATCAATTTAGATACATCTAACGTCAGAGGGTACTTTTCTACTAAAAATGAGAAGTTGCTAAGAAGAAACAATCATTAAGTTTACATATCAGACTACTTTGCTGGTATATTAGATCTAAGCAGCGAAATTGTGTCTCTTATGACTTGTGACACCGAAACATCGTATTAGTCAACCAAATAGTGATGGTACCCATAATTTTGTTTAGTGTTAATTTTAGTCGTTTTTCTCATTTTCCCGAATGAACACTCTTTGCGAAAATGCACAACCATATTAATAAATCAAAATTGTTAAAATGGCCAAATAAAGTACGAAGTTGAAGAGCATTAAGGACCACAAATTCCTAAAAGTTTTGCCATATACAGCTAAGGTAATATATTCCTGAGGTACACAATCCTTAGTATTTCGAAAAATTCACAGTTTTGTAAACAGTTAGTTTATAAATATGACCATAACAATGATAATTTGTGTCAACACAGAAGCGCTTACTACTGGGCTGGTGATACCCTGGGGAATGAAAACTCCACCAGCAGTGGCATCGACCCAGTGGTTGTAAAAAAACTAATCATAGATACCAGGATTGAAATTTTATATTTGCACCAGACGCGCGTTTCGTACTATATGGCAGTGCTTTGGACTGACAATTTTGAAGATACATTTGAAAATATCCCGATGATAATTTAGAAATTATCTTTAAAAAAAATAAGGTTCGAACTTACTAAGGCTAATTTCATCTTTGGTTAATTTGGCTACTAGTATTCGTTTAAGGTCCATTTCGGTCATTGGCTCATGTTGTATCCAAAGAGTTCCAATTCGAGGCCTTCAAAATTTGTGAATGAGCGTTCCTGGTGACTGAGAAGTGAATGTGTTAATGACTTACAAACAATCACTGTAAGATTAGCGTCGCTTCAAATAACTAAATACTTCGTGCAGGAGCTGTGGAACACACGTCCCACATAGACCATTAGAACAGGAAGCCTTGAATTGGAAGGAATCACTTCCTATTTAAAAGACATGCTTCTCCTAAAGTTAGGAGCATTTCTGTATTTCACTAAAACATAAATCCAGAAAAGCGGTTCGAATGCCCCAAACTTATGAAATGTTTTTTTTTCAAATTACAACCAATGGTTCGATGCCACTGCATATGAACGTTTCGTCCCGATGTTATAACTAGCCTAGAACTTAGCACTCATATGCTGATATGAAGTATCCTTGATACGGTCATTTTCGTAAATGAAAATAACACTTTATATATAACTTGCGTCCGAAGCACTTTTCTGGATTTACCTTCATCGGGAACGGTAAAAGCCAAAATTTTAATGCTAAGGATGTATAAGTCCTTGAAAACGTGAGGAGTTGAATGACAAAAAGGACATCAAGAGAATTGCTTTCCATCTAAGGTCTACTTGGTCTGATGGAGTTGTAACATTAGTATTTTTATAATTTATATTTGTTTTAGTGGACAATCGAAAAGTAGGTATGTTATAAATCAAATAAGCACCGAAGCACTGACTATTGCTCCGATGATACCCTCGGGGACTTCAATCCACCCGCAGATGTATAAACCCAGTCTTAATAAATGAAAATGACACTTTTAAACACTTTACATTTTTCTTTTACTGTTTTAATACTATAAAATCGTTCGAAACACTTAGGCATTGTTCTCTCCAGACTAGGGCCGCCATAGTTAGATTTGCCAAGAAGAAATGTTTATTTTATCATTCATCAACTTCCCTTTTGGTTTGCTTTCCAGTGGTTTGATTCTAGCGCAAATGATGAGTCTAGTGAAAACGAAATGCGTCTCTTGCGTACCAGACTATCTTTAACCAGTATTAGCACCAGTTCAGTTTATTATGTAATATATCCACAGAATGCAAATTATCATCAGATGTGTGCTTGTCATGGGCATAACGACGGTTACACCCAAGTGTTTGGTTGGGTTGCTTAATTTTACTTTTATGTGTTTTCTGAACTTTTATTTTTGGGTTTTTTTTTTCTTTTGGCCACGGTATTTCCTTCTCCTTCTTCGATTGATTCTTTTAAGTTGACCCTTTGTATCCTCTTCATATGTCTAGATGATTCATGCTATTTGAAGACTTTATGGAAAATGTAACCTAGCAAGCAATATTTATTCTTTATAAGTGTTCAATACTTTTGTAAACCAACTGGTTGACCCAACTTGTGTATTATCTCTTGCATAAGTTGGTGGTTCGTGTTAGAAAAATCCATGGCATAACCTAATCGAAGAAATGCTTTCATATTCCTTTGCTTTACATATCCACTTTCCATGATATCATAGTTTATTATGGCGATTCGCTTGGATCTGTCGTGTTTATAATTATTCCAAATTAGTTTCCATTCGAGGTTCGCAAAATGATCTTCCAAATATTCATCCGACAATATAACAATAAAAGACTTGCATTTGGAAATTACTCCTCGAATTTCTTCTTCTCGTATCACGCCTACATCAAAATCGCGACATGGTAAACAAAGTTTATAACCTTTGCTCTCTAAATGTTTTATCAAGTCTTCCACAACCCATTTCCGAATGGTTTCATTGTTGTCATCAAAGGATAGATATGCGTCGTACGATATAGTTTTGTCGTCCATTTCAATCAGTTCATTGTTTCCACTTCTGTAGTAAAATGATATGTCCATTCGTCTTTTAGGTCTTAGATTCCTCAATAATAGCAATATTTCATATTTGAACTGAGAAGACAGGAATGTCCCCGTTGCTACACTTATGATTGTAACTCCCAGTAAGATATAACTCATAAAGCTTCGTTCTATGTTTTGATCTTCGCACAAATCAGATTTCGAAATAAGAGCAGCATTAACAAAGCTTTCGTGTGTTTCACATGTTATTTGGTTGTATGAACAATTAACTGCATGCTGCCTATCTAACCAAAGCTTTATCCATATCATGTCACACGTACATTTTACAGTGATTTTCCGACTCCTATGGCACAAGGATCTCTTAACAGGAGTTCTCTGTGCAGCGTTTGGATTTGGTTGTTTCTTAGATCAATAAAGAGTATATTTTGTATTCCATATATTTTGGATCTATATTTACAATAAAGTTGAAGGATAAATTAATCCTAATTGTTCTTTCGAGGTATTCGTGTTTTTGAAAATGTTATTTTGTTGTGTCTAAGATCAATGTCTAGGCCAGACAGGTCAGGAACGACATGGGCATGCTTACATAAAGTTGTGATGTGCAATTCACCACAACTCTATTTTTGAAGGTTGATCAAAACAGTAACATCTTTGAGGACATTTTTCTTTTCTGTTATGTTGCAAATCAATAGGTCTGCAGTATGATTTTCATCCTGAAATATCCTAGGCTGTAGCCCTTTAAATGAGTTGGGTAAACACATTTGGGCATACCTAATGTATAGTACTGATCCATAGCTTGATAAGCCATAACCAAGTATCCATCCCACATTTTACAATCACATATCCATTTATTATATAGTACATCAATTGTGTATCTAAACGCAATTTTAAGGCATCATCAGCAGAAAATCCCAAAGTATTATACATAGGTAGGTTAGTAAATGAGTTATTCATCATCTGAATGAGTCCACCTCCAATTGAACCATTTACGAAACCTGTATTATTCTTTAAATTTGTAATAGTTCTTAAATCGTTATTGAATATTTTATAAAATCGAAGTAGTGTTTCAAAATTAAATCGCTTATATCAATACTCTTTATGTTGTTGTATTGTAACTCTATTTTCAGAAGACTTTGTGGTCGGTATGAGAAACATCCGGGTTCTAAATACTCGATTCCATTATACGAAAGGTCAATTTGCCTCAAATTAGACAGACTAGCGAGAGAGGAAGCGTCGATTCTTTTAATTTTGTTATCAGACAGTATCAAACTATCGAGAGACTGTAGACATTCAAGGCTTGGCAAAAACTGGATTCTATTCCATGACAAATCAATTCTAACTATCGTTGGAAAATTGCAGATATTGTCAGGAAATTTCTTCAAAAACCCATGATGATGCTCAAGATCGTATAACTGATATTTGATTTTACTTACAATTTTGCGAATCCAATTAAGGATTTGTATTCGATATACAAAGCCCCTTTAAGTAGGAATAGTTACTAAATTCCCAAAATGGTCTTGTTGTGGTAGTGGAACAACATGCAGCCCTATCTCTATTATTGTTCATATACATATCAGGAAAACAAC
The DNA here is from genome assembly GCA_017311375.1 of Mytilus coruscus. Classification (NCBI taxonomy): domain Eukaryota; kingdom Metazoa; phylum Mollusca; class Bivalvia; order Mytilida; family Mytilidae; genus Mytilus; species Mytilus coruscus. Next base: position 46,809,869 of record CM029601.1, read on the forward strand.
CACCTTCTTCGAAAGGTAACTTTTGCAGCATTGCTCACAAAGTAGAAATTTGCTAGCAATGGATGGATGTTCCCATCTAAAGTATCCATCAATATGTACATCCGTTTCATTTACAATTGTGGTTGTTGTGGCTTTTGAGACTAAACATCCGATAACAAAATACATCCACTGTTTATATCCTGTCTGAAATAATAAACCTAACAATTAATTTTCTTAAACTTGTTAACCGATACTATGCTCTATTTATATATACACGCCTTTAAAACAACTATTGATACTGGGCGTCCATATGTATGGGCTGAATGTATAATTTCAAAGATTCGTGAGATTTGGGGACTTAGTATACATGTAACACCAATTTGCAAAGTGTCTGTTCCAATTATGACGACAGTGGTTTATCGATGTTCAAATCTTGTTAATCTACCAGAAAGGTAAAAATCAAGGCAACAAACCAAAATTGAGGTAATCAATCGCATGAACTCAAAACGAGGAGCGAGACCGGATGAGTCGACAGGGTAAGCGTCTCCTGCTATGCATGCATCAACCGACAATTGAATTCACACTCAGTTAAATGTCACAAATTAGGCATATCGTTTTCACTTACTAGTTGTGCCAATGATATTCGTCCATTTATATGATGGACATTTGGTATTTTGATTTACCTTTAAAGTTCAGTACCTGTTGTTTTAGGGTAGTATATTCAATGTAAGACATGATAATTTACATATGATGTCGCAACAAATTGTACAAATCATCTTAAAGCAATATTAGAATAAGAAAAGTCAAAACTTATATAGATGTAATGCTCTTATCAAATGTTATAAATATTAGTAAAACACTTGCAAATGCTATCGCGTATTGATCATATTGTGATTCCCAATTTAAATTTTTGAGAAACTAGCTAAAGCTAGTTACAAATGGACAAGTATCATGAAAGATACTTTGATTGGATAGTATTGGTGAAACGGTAGTTTTAATTTCCGGGAACTGGTTGCTCTTTTGTGTATCCTATTTAATTCAATGAATCTGTACACTGTGATTGGACAAGTAATACAGTATCTACTGTACATATTTTCCCAGGCTGAGGATGGATCAGGTGTAGAAAACATGAAATAATTTTACATACAGGTGAAATGATTTTTAATTTTTTTTTTTCATTTTGTATTCACTGCATGATAAAAGGCCACAAAGCACTAGTAGGTTTAAAAGATAGCAGAAAAAGTAAACGGTCGTCATACATATTCACATTTATTTCAGAATATTATAATGAAGGTACTTCAGTTAAATTTGTACGTAGGTTCTGGGTCAGTGTTGGAAAGTGGTGATAATTCTAAAAGGCTATCAGTATCCCTTTGGCCCTGGAAATACTACCGTTCCATTGTGAAGAGTATTGTGTCATCATGTATTGAGCTGAGATCCGGCTTATTCATTTATGGCATATTTTGTGTATGACTGTATATGAAACCTGTAAGTTTTGAAAAAAAATTATTTTGAAATAAGGATTACAGATATCAGATATTTTCGCAATTTTTGTTTTGTATAAAAGGAAGTGCTGTAAAATGTTCGAAATACGACCCCTTTTATTGCCAATTCCATAACCGCCCCTGTTTCAGCGATTATGTTAAAGAACTTCAATATATATGGGCTTTTGTAATGTACAAATTTGTGTCTGAGCCATATATCTTACATTTATGTGTTTTATTTGAACGATTTTTGTGCTCCAACATTTAACATTTACACAATTGTTTTAAAGAATGTAAAGCTGATTTTGGTTTACGAATGAAAATATTTCATTGGCGAACGAATGTAATGAATCAGTAACTGAAGGAACTTATTTACTCACTGGAACTCCTGATCAATGTAAAATATCGTTGATTTTAATTTATTTTTTCCTCAATCTGATTAAAATACATATCATGTGTCCAAGCTTTGCTTACAAGGATCTGAAAACGCTCCATTCTACTTTCTGTTTTAAAGACCTTTCGGAATCCTCTGGTTTTGTCGGATTATTACAAAACTTGAAAATTTGAAGGCTGAAATTTCATTGGCTGATGTAATAATTACCAGAACAGAAAGCAAAATGGAGTGTTGTCAGATCCATGCAAGCAAAAGGTAGCATTATGAAAAAACTATCTAAGATTGTATTTTATAAGTCGTGGTGACAACGCATATTTTTGCAACACGTCCACTTAATAACTTGTCAAACCCACATTTTTATATCCTTCACGATGGTACGGGAATTATTCGCCGTCTGGTAAAATACTAGAAACACAATAGGTCTAGATTTTCAATCAAATCAGCACATTTCGACACAGCATATATTTATGCAGGAATGGAATTTAACTTGGAAGAATTCCATTTGAATGAACAAATGTTTGTGATTTTATTGTACAATTATTAATATTTTTTCAGAGGAAGACTTAACATGTTAGGAGGTAACTCATAAATGTATAATTTATAAAGAAATTTACAGGAAATTTGTTATAATCTCATAAAACGAAAATATGCGAATGCTTCCACCTCGTAACAGTCTGCTAACTAACGTTTCAATAAATATCCTTATGTAGTTGACGAAATTCTCTGATATAAAATTTGTTGTATACTTTCGTCACACATACTAGTATAAATTCGTTTAACTTATTTAAATTAATTTACATGCTTGACCCTTAACAACACTTTATTCCCCTGTAACATTAAATCCACCTAGTAAACAAGCATTTTTTACAATGGTAAGTTGAGATTCCTGTCGATCATTTTTTGCACAAGTCTAGACGTTCTTTCAATACATGTTAATCTATAAAAAGAACTGCATCATATTTAAACATTCAAACATCAATACAAGTTATACATATACAAATATTTCTAATTATTTAAAATGATATGGCTTTTAAAATAATTTAAAAGTTGGATTTGTAATAAAGGTATATCACCTATGTAAAGTTGGATGAAATCGATGAAAAAATTAAAATGTTTCACTTAAATGTGTCATATAAGAATAATTTTAAATGGTTATGTAGGAGACTTAATAAAACAAGCGGTTGTTAGTTTGGTTTTCAAACGGTCCTTCCTCATTGAGCTCGGAGTTTAGTGTAAAATTGCATTTTAGTTCACGCTTACTTTATGGTCACAAGAGTTACCATTTAGAAAAATCTATTTTAAGTTATTTTGTTTTGTTTTTTTTTAATTGAAAGACTATTCGCATTTTTGATAACCAATATACTGCAAGTGACTTTCAACTCATAAATGAATTATTTTACGTAAGGATGGATTCTGCATTCAAATATTATGAAATGGGTTATTCAAAATTAAAAAGAAGGTAAACCGGCATCCTCTCTCAATTTTTAAACACAACTTTCTTGTAGTGTAAAGTTCAAGTTTCTGTAAAGTAAAATTGCGTTTCAAACAGGAACCACTGCTTATATGTAATTTGGTCGTTTCGTGTAATGATTTTCGTAATCATAATAAAAATTGTCAATTGTAATGCTATGTAAATTATGATAAGTGATATTAAATTGAATGCAGGTTGAGTGAGCTTTTATTTCTTATCATGATGGGTCTGAGTATTGTATCGAAACTCATTTACAAAGCAAAATAATGTGGAATTCATTAAAATAAAGGCGTGCACATGAAATATAACATTCATGTAGTTTCCAATATCCACAAACCGATATGTTTCTATTGAAGTACAATAAACAAGATCATAAACATAAGATGGAGCTACACAACGAACAAATACAACAAAACTTTCGTGCTGTTTAACCCTCCGTAAAACTACTGTGTTATATTTGAATTTGAAGTCAGGTGGTTATTTTCCGTTAATTATCTAAATTCTTAATTGCTAGGACCGGCGAAAACGACGTATATTTGTTGACACAAATGAAAATAAGGTTATAAATCAGTAAGAACTTACCATCCTTTAAATGCGCATCAGTCCAAAAGGTTCTCGAAATTTCAATATTTTATTTCAGACATGTCCAACAAACATAATGTGTGAAACGTAGATCATAATAGGCACAACTTGTCATATGATCTAATAAATGCAATAGTAGTATACCGCTGGTCAATAGTCATAAATCGATTTAACTGAAACAAATACGTAAATTATAAACCCACTTCACGATATAAAAAACGCTGCACTTTTATTTAGATATTTAGTTATTGTGTTGGACCTTTACAATTTCAAAAGCTGCATAAAAGGTTGTGATACTTAATACAAGTTGTTTTTATTTTGTTTTTGAATATGTGATATTCTGCTGTTGACCTTATATCAAACGTAATATTTTTTTCATGCATACATCTATCAAAGACTATAACAAATAAATGCTAAAAGTAGTGTCTGTTAATGAGGTCTTTCGGGATGAAAGGCGAAAATCTAAATTGCCAATAACAATTAGGTCATGTTAAATAGAAGCAGACATTTTGCTTTGAAACAGGCAATCTACGTGAGTTGTCGCAAGGATTCATTAACGTGCGTGGCAATTTATCTACACGATGTATTGGTTTTTATGTTTTCATTCCGACCGGACGTGTTTGTGTATTTAAACAATGTTTATAAAAAAAGGAGTTGTGGCATGATTGCCAACGAGACGACTAAAACAGTCAAACAAACAATCCTTGTGGGTGGCTTTTCCTTAGAACGGAGAATTTGGGGCCAGTTCATATATCTCGTATATACACGAGTGTGTAGAGCTAATGAAAAATGTAGAAGCCAGACTGAGTGTTGTCAGGAATACGGTATAATACTCACAATTGCGTAGCCAGATACTATTTGACGTCTATATTTAACTTATATATGAATTTTCTTTCAAATGATATTTTCTCTAGGTTGTTTTCTTTTCTCTTCATTTTTTTAAAAACCTATGTAAGTAAGCTACTTATTTGGTTTACATATTGTTTTTATTCTTCTCTCTTTTATAGTGACATAAACGCCAAGTGTTCCGTGACAATTTAGGTACCAATATAGTCAGTTTCATGTAATATGTAAGTTTTGTTTGAGCTACATCAAGTTTATGCGCTATATTATGCTTCATTTGCCTCAAGTTTTATTATTTTGTTTTTTGTAATTGCAATATAAAATTATGAACAAACGGGAATTGTAATGGCCATTTCAATAAATTTAAAAATAAGGAGATATGGTATGATTGAACTACATTAAACCTTTTAATTAGGTAGCCTCTGTAATAGATTGGAAACATGACTGTCAATGAGTACAACAATCTCATAATTTTGTCAATGTGTTACTTTTCTTGTAACACAATTTTGATTGAAACACACGCAATGAGGCTTGAATATAAAACTAAGGCGTATTTCTTTCTTCTTCCTTCAGAGAGTCTTTATTTTTCCAAGTTATATTTTCGCTAACTCATTGCAGACTTGTTTCAAAAGTGTGATTTTCTAATCTAATTATTATAGGATTTTGAAATATGGTCGTGATACAATGGCGTTAAAAATAAATTTTCTATTCACACAAACTTTGTCACTTAAAATGACGTAACCACATTACCTTACTGTTGTGAACAACTGAACATTAAAACAATGTGAATAAAGGAAAATATTGGGTGAACGTCCATGAGACAGCAATCTAACGACAACAAAAATATAAGGCATCTAGAGTTCCTCAACAAAAGATTAGAGGGCTATACAAAAGTTGTGACTATCAAAGATCTGCCCTTAAAGCAAAATTCTACTGAATATACTGGAAGACTATAATAATAATGCGATCATTTTCTTTAGTACCAAAACTAGCCTCAAAACTGCAGTATTGAAGCTAGGGTTATGACTATCATGATTTTAATTTAACCAATACAAAAGTTTGCATATATTTTGACATTGTTAGATTAATAATTTTCATTCTTTTCTCGAGATTTCAAGGCCTCGAAAGAAAACTATAAGAATTAGCAATTATTGTGACAATATTATAGCTTTATTCTACTCTATAATGGAAACACATTTTAAGCTTAAAGATCTTTGAAAGAAACTGTATATGATAAACTCATATACACCTTATTTAGACTTGCGGTGAAATCTAAAACATTTAGCCTAATATTGTAAAACGTTTTTCATAGTTAAGGGTACAGAACATCTAAGGTAGTTAAATCTTTAAAATCATCTGAATGTTTAAATCATATATTATTTGTACAAAATAAATCATATCTCTCAATGATCAAAATTAGTGTTTGTCAAACTGCTATATATCCAATGAAGCTGTAAATTGTGCGGTTCATTTTCTTGAAATTTTATGTTTTTGTCAACAGGACAAAGTAAATAATTTTCACAAAACTTTATGAATATTAAACGAGCCAAATCTATTTTAGTCAAAGTGTTGGGTACCCCTTAAATGAGTATTTACAGAATTGTGGAAATTACAGCTTGCGTCAATTCTGTGTTAAATAAGAGGAAACAGTAGTTTGCAGGTGTTCAAATCTCGTCAATTAATTCGTTAATACACAAACCAAAGAAAACAATTGACGGATTGACAAAGAGCGAGGCTTGATGCGACGGTAGGATCAGCGTTTCTTGCTAAGCATGTATCACCAGCCTCAGCCAAAACGTCACAATACAGAAAAGGAAACAGTCATTAAGTTTACATATCAGACTACTTTGCTGGTATATTAGATCTAAGCAGCGAAATTGTGTCTCTTATGACTTGTGACACCGAAACATCGTATTAGTCAACCAAATAGTTATGGTACCCATAATTTTGTTAAGTGTTCATTTAAGTCGTTTTACCTCATTTTCCCGAATGAACACTCTTTGCCAAAATGCACAACCATATAAATAAATCCCGTGCAATGTGAATATGGAAGCGCGTAGTTATCAATTTAGATACATCTAACTTCAGAGAGTACTTTTCTACTAAAAATGAGAAGTTGCTAACAAGAAACAATCATTAAGTTTACATATCGGACTACTTTGCTGGTATATTAGATCTAAGCAGCGAAATTGTGTCTCTTATGACTTGTGACACCGAAACATCGTATTAGTCAACGAAATAGTGATGGTACCCATAATTTTGTTTAGTGTTAATTTTAGTCGTTTCACCTCATTTTCCCGAATGAACACTCTTTGCAAAATGCACAACCATATTAATAAATCCGTGCAATGTGAATATGGAAGTGCGTAGTTATCAATTTAGATAAATCTAACGTCAGAGGTACTTTTCTACTAAAAATGAGAAGAAATCGTCACGTTTATTGTTGATCCGTTTTGAATATACAAAGTTTTAGTTTGAGTCGAATATTGATACATACAAACACAAGTTCTAGAGAGCGTTTAGCGAGTTGTCCGTGTATGTATATTTTTAAAAACATCCAGATATGAAACAGGCCTAGTTCCAGTGGTACACTTAATGGCAAGTTATATAGGATATACTAGTATAAGATGCAAGCACTCGCTGAAAAATAGATCATTGAAAATCGCATTATTCTAATTGCAATGAAATCAATTAAATCTCAAATGTCACTTTTTTGGATTATAAAACATTCAAGTCTTAGGAAAACTCAACATCATTGATCCTGTAGTAAACTCTGTGGACAGTACGGATTGTTTAACCTTATACACTACACAAACACATAATCTGAATAAAAATAAACTGGGTAAATAAACTCATCATAGATACCAGGATTGAAATTTTATATTTGCGCCAGAAGCGCGTTTCGTCTACAAAAGACTCATCAGTGACGCTCGAATCAAAAAATGTTAAAAAGGCCAAATAAAGTACGAAGTTGAAGAGCATTAAGGACCAAAATTCCTAAAAGTTTTGCCAAATACAGCTAAGGTAATCTATTCCTGAGGTAGAAAAGCCTTAGTATTTCAAAAATTCAAAGTTTTGTAAACAGTTAATTTATAATTATGACCATATCAATAATAATTCATGTCAACACAGAAGTGCTGACTACTGGGCTGGTGATACCCTCGGGAAGGAAAACTCCACCAGCAGTGGCATCGACACAGTGGTTGTAAATAAACTCATCATAGATACCAGGATTGAAATTTTATATATTTGCGCTAGACGCGCGTTTCGTACTATATGGCAGTGCTTTGGACTGACATAATTTTGAAGATACATTTGAAAATATCCCGATGATAATTTAGAAATTATCTTTAAAAAAAATAAGGTTCGAACTAACTAAGGCTAATTTCATCTTTGGTTAATTTGGCTACTAGTATTCGTTTAAGGTCCATTTTGGTCATTGGCTCATGTTGTATCCAAAGAGTTCAAATTCGAGGCTTTCAAAATTTGTGCCTGAGCGTTCTTGGTGACTGAGAAGTGAATGTGTTAATGACTTACAAACAATCACTGTAAGATTAGCGTCGCTTCAAATAACTAAATACTTCGTGCAGGAGCTGTGGAACACACGTCCCACATAGACCATTAGAACAGGAAGCCTTGAATTGGAAGGAATGACTTCCTGTTAAAAAGACATGCTTCTCCTAAAGTAAGGAGCAGCTCTATATTTCACTAAAAACATAAATCCAGAAAAGCGGTTCGAATTCCCCAAACTTATGAAATGTTGTTTTTTTTCAAATTACAACCAATGGTTCGATGCCACTGCTTGTGAACGTTTCGTCCCGATGTTATCACTAGCCTAGAACTTAGCACTCATATGCTGATATGAAGTATCCTTGATACGGTCATTTTCGTAAATGAAAATAACACTTTATATATAACTTGCGTCCGAAGCACTTTTCTGGATTTACCTTCATCGGGAACGGTAAAAGCCAAAATTTTAATGCTAAGGATGTATGAGTCCTTGAAAACGTGAGGAGTTGAATGACAAAAAAGGACATCAAGAGAATTGCCTTCCATCTAAGTACTACTTGGTCGGATGGAATTGTAACGTTAGTATTTTTATAATTTATATTTGTTTTAGTGGACAATTGAAAAAGTTGGTATGTTATGAATCATGTAAGCACCGAAGCACTGACTATTGCTCCGATGATACCCTCGGGGACTTCCAATCCACCCGCAGATGTATAAACCCAGTCCTAATAAATGAAAATGACACTTTTAAGCACTTTACATTTTTGTAAATTTGCTGTTTTAAAACTATAAAATCGTTCGAAACACTTAGGCATTGTTCTCTCCAGACTAGGGCCGCCTTAGTTAGATTTGCCAAAAAGAAATGTTTATTTTAATCATTCATCAACTTCCCTTTTGGTTTGCTTTCCAGTGGTTTGATTCTAGCGCAAATGATGAGTCTAGTGAAAACGAAATGCGTCTCTTGCGTACCAAACTATCTTTAACGAGTATTAACACCAGTTCAGTTTATTATGTAATATATCCACAGAATGCAAATTATCATCAGATGTGTGCTTGTCATGAGCATAACGACGGTTACACCCAAGTTTTGGTTGGGTTGCTTAATTTTTACTTTTATGTGTTTTCTGAACTTTTATTTTTTTGGGGGGATTTTTTTTTTCTTTTGGCCATGGTATCTCCTTCTCTTTCTTCGATTGATTCTTTTAAGTTGACCCTTTGTATCCTCTTCATATGTCTAGATGATTCATGCTATTTGAAGACTTCATGGAAAATGTAACCTAGCAAGCAATATTTATTCTTGATAAGTGTTCAATACTTTTGTAAATCAACTGGTTGACCCAACTTGTGTATTATCTCTTGCATAAGTTGGTGGTTCGTGTTAGAAAAATCCATGGCATAACCTAATCGAAGAAATGCTTTCATATTCCTTTGCTTTACATATCCACTTTCTATAATATCATAGTTTATTATGGCGATTCGCTTGGATCTGTCATGTTTATAATTATTCCAAATTAGTTTCCATTCGAGGTTCGCAAAATGATCTTCCAAATATTCATCCGACAATAGAACAATAAAAGACTTGCATTTGGAAATTACTCCTCGAATTTCTTCTTCTCGTATCACGCCTACATTAAAATCGCGACATGGTAAACAAAGTTTATAACCTTTGCTCTCTAAATGTTTTATCAAGTCTTCCACAATCCATTTCCGAATGGTTTCATTGTTGTCATCAAAGGATAAATATGCGTCGTACGATATAGTTTTGTCGTTCATTTCAATCAGTTCATTGTTTCCACTTCTGTAGTAAAATGATATGTCCATTCGTCTTTTAGGTCTTAGTTTCCTCAATAATAGCAATATTTCATATTTGAACTGAGAACACAGGAATGTCCCAGTTGCTACGATTATGATTGTAACTCCCAGTAAGATATAACTCATAAAGCTTTGTTCTATGTTTTGATCTTCGCACAAATCAGATTTCGAAATAAGAGCAGCATTAACAAAGCTTTCGTGTGTTTCACATGTTATTTGGTTGTATGAACAATTAACTGCATGCTGCCTATCTAACCAAAGCTTTATCCATATCATGTCACACGTACATTTTACAGTGATTTTTCCGAATCCTATGGTACAAGGATCTCTTAACAGGAGTTCTCTGTGCAGCGTTTGGATTTGGTTGTTTCTTAGATCAATAAAGAGTATATTTTGTATTCCATATATTTTTGGATCTATATTTACAATAAAGTTGAAGGATAAATTAATCCTAATTGTTCTTTCAAGGTATTCGTGTTTTTGGAAAAAAATTATTTTGTTGTGTCTAAGATCAATGTCTAGGCCAGATAGGTCAGGAACGACATGGGGCATGCTAATATAAAGTTGTGATGTGCAATTCACCACAACTCTATTTTTTGAAGGTTGATCAAAACAGTAACATCTTTGAGGACATTTTTCTTTTTCTGTTATGTTGCAAATCAATAGGTCTGCAGTATGATTTTTCATCCTGAAATATCCTAGGCTGTAGCCCTTTAAATGAGTTGGGTAAACACATTTGGGCATACCCAATGTATAGTACTGATCCATAGCTTGAGAAGCCATAACCAAGTATCCATCCCACATTCTACAATCACATATCCATTTATTATATAGTACATCAATTGTGTATCTAAACGCAATTTTAAGGCATCATCAGTAGAAAATCCCAAAGTATTATACATAGGTAGGTTAGTAAATGAGTTATTCATCATCTGAATGAGTCCACCTCCAATTGAACCATTTACAAAACCTGTATTATTCTTCAAATTTGTAATAGTTCTCAAATCGTTATTGAATAGTTTTATATAATCGAAGTAGTGTTTCAAAATTAAATCGCTTATATCAATACTCTTTATGTTGTTGTATTGTAAGTGTATTTTCAAAAGACTTCTTGGTCGGTATGAGAAACATCCAGGTTCTAAACACTCGATTCTGTTATACGGAAAGTCAATTTGCCTCAAATAAGACAAACTAGCGAGAGAGGAAGCGTCGATTCTTTTAATTTTGTTATCAGACAGTATCAAACTATCGAGAGACTGTAGACAGTCAAGGCTTGGTAAAACTGGATTCTATTCCATGACAAATCAATTCTAACTATCGTTGGAAAATTGCAGATATTGTCAGGAAATTCCTTCAAAACCCATGATGATGCTCAAGATCATATAACTGATATTTGTTTTTACTAACAATTTTTGCGAATCCAATTAAGGATTTGTATTCGATATACAAAGCCCCCTTTAAGTAGGAATAGTTACTAAATTCCCAAAATGGTCTTGACTTGATAGTGGAACAACATGCAGCGCTATCTCTATTATTGTTCATATACATAACAGGAAAACAACTACCTTTTTCGAAAGGTAACTTTTTGCAGCAGTTCATACAAAATAGAAATTTGCTAGCAATGGACGGATGTTCCCATCTGAAGTATCCTTCAATATGTATATCCTTTTCATTTACAATTGTGGCAGTTATGGATTTTAAGACTAAACATCCGATAACAAAATACACCCATTGTTTATATCCTGTCTGAAATAAGTAAAATTAACAGTTATTTAAACTTAGTTTTATAAAACTTATGAACCGATATTATGCTCTATTAATATACACAAGCCTTTAAAACAACTCTTGATGCTGAGTGTTAATCAACTTAACAGTTATTGAAATTTAGTTTTCTAAAACTTATGAACCGATTCTCTGCTTTATTAACATACACACGCCTTTAAAACAACTCTTAAACCCCTAGCGGGAGGGATTGTACTTGATTTTCATATGATGAAGACATAATCTTTCAATCAGTTTAATTGAGGTCTGGAGCTGGCATGTCAGTAACTGCTAGTAGTCCTTTGTTCATTTATGTATCATTGTCATTTTGCTTAGTTTCTTTTGTTACCTATTCTGACATCGGACTCGGACTTCTTTGAAAATGAGTTTTACTGTGCGTATTGCTATGTGTTTCTTTATTCTATATTGGATAGAGGTATAGGGGGAGGGTTGAGATCTCACAAAACATGTTTAACCCCACCGCATTTTTGCGCCTGTCCCAAGTCAGGAGCCTCTTGCCTTTGTTAGTCTTGTATGCTTTTTAATTTTAGTTCATTTATATGTTTTGGAGTTAAGCGTGACGTCCATTTTCACTGAACTAGTACACAATTTTAGGGGCCAGCTGAGGACCACCTCCGGATGCGGGATTTTCTTGCTGCGTTGAAGACCCATTGGTGGCCTTCGACTGTTGTCTGCTATTTGGTCGGGTTGTTGTCTCTTTGATATATTCCCCATTTCCATTCTCAATTTTATCTTGATGCTGGTGACAGTGGTTTACCGATGTTTAAATCTTTTAAATCAATCAGGAAGAGACAAATCAAGGCAACAAACAAAAACTGAGGTAATCAATCGCATGTACTCAAAACGAGGACTGAGACCGGGTAAGCGTCACCTGATATGCATTAACCGATAATCAAATTCACACTCGGGTTGGAAGAAGACCAAGAGGACAATATTGCTATACCCCAGTCACTCTTGGGGGAGTAACTGAAGAAACTGATTGACTCACTGGAACTCCTGATCAATGTTAACTATCATTGATTTTAATTTATATTTTTCCCGTTATGTTTTAGAAACTATTTTCTATAGGTTGCACTTCTGTAAATATAGACAATGCAATTTCCCATAGGAACTCCCTTTGCGGCTAAAGATGTGCCACTTTTACTATGTTTCGTGAAAAATTATATCCTAGAACGAAAAGTTGATATGCACTACTTTTTTATTCAAAGGTCAAAAATAGGCGCGGCATATTTTCAACATTTATATGCCCCGAACTTCTAAGAGTTTAAACTTATACTAAAATTCTTTACTACCCCTAGCTTCACTTTGAGTCTTCCTCAGAATTCAATTTTCGCAACGTCCATGTGTTTTATACTGGTAACATTTCCAAATTATTTTTCTATGAGATGAAACATAGAGATCATATCTGGGAACCAGTACGTAAACAAAACAAAATATCTTTGAATATTATATATCTCCCCAAAAGAGGCGTGGCTTGTGAAACAGCTGTATTTACAAAGTGCAACCTATACTAATATTTATTCAAATAGAAAACTCTTGAAAAACACTTTTTCTCACAACAATACTTATTTATCAGAATTATAGCCTTAAAGAAATCACTGCATATACTCTAACTTTTCTTTTACAGTACATTTTATACCCCACCCCTGTTTCAATTTTTTAAAGAATTTGAAAACAAGACTTTAATTATTGTCAGCTTACCCTATGTGCATGTTTGCTGACATGAAATGGCTAGAACCTGTTTGAAACTATTCTGATAACAAATTGAAAGCATTTCAGAATACTATAAATGTAAAGTTTAGTAGTTAATCATTTAACATTCAAGATTATATAAAGTATACAATCCTGCCTCTGTCTCCAGTCCACATCTTATTGTATGCCTATTTGTCAATAAAAGTGCACAATTTCTGCTTAAATGGTCAGTTTAGAAATCTTGTCACAACAATATCATCTCTAACCATATATCTAGCATAATTTAGCTAATATATGAACTAGAAGTGTTAAACAAAGCCATATTTGCAAAAATTGTATGTATGAAGTTACCAGTCTGATGTATGAATTGACTAAAAGTTTTATAGAACTGACTGCTAACATCTGTTTTTTGCATAACTTCCAAGCACAGTTATTGTTTTCTATACAAAAGACTTTTAAAATAATAAAATCATAGCATTTACAGGTTAAATTATCTGTTTTATGACCCAGGGGGTAGGCATTTTCTCTGTTTTTACCACTGGGGCATCAAATTTGCTAATTTTTCTAATGTTTCTGTGAATATGGAAAGTTTAGTACATATTTAGGATAGAACACACTATTGTTAGTTTTATTGAGGTTTTTTGTATTTCTAGCTTGTATTTTTTTTTTTGCCGCAGTCAAAATAAATTCATAATATATGCATATAAGTATGTTTGGTTACTTACCACAAACATTACACACATTTACATCACAAAAAGCAAATTCAGGTGTTACGGCTTACTTTTGGGTTATCGACAGGACAAAACACCCCAACAACAATAGTCATCAAGGATCTATGAATTTCAACGACTGCGAAGAGTAAATATAAGCACTTCTAAACAATTTAAATTACAAATATGCATATATTATGAATTTATTTTGCATTCAGGGCTTTAAGTAAACTATGCATACTGTAAACTGTGAATTTAGGCTGAGTCATCATAATTAAGGCCCAGGATTTTCTCAATCTTCATGAAATATTTATAAAACTTTGAGTTAATTTCATTAAAATCTCTGAGATAAACCGGATTTGGTGAAATTTTATATGTTCTCTTTTCACCCAATATAGGTTGAACTTCTGTAAATATAGACAATGCAATTTCCCATAGGAACTTCTTTTGCGGCTAAAGATGTGCCACTTTTACTCTGAAGTTTCGTGAAAATTATATCCTAGAACGGAAAGTTGATATGCACTTCTTTTTATTCAAAGGTCAAAACATAGGGCTGTGCGGCATAGTTTCAACATTTATATGCCCCGAACTTCTAAGAGTTTAAACTTATACTAAAATTCTTTACTACCCCTACCTTCACTTTGAGTCTTCCTCAGAATTCAATTTTCGCAAATACCATGTGTTTTTATAGTAACATTCCCAAGTTATTTCTCTATGAGATGAAACATAGAGATCATATCTGGGAACAAGTACGTAAACAAAACAAAATATCTATAAATATTATATATCTCCCCAAAGGAGGCGTGGCTTGTGAAACAGCTGTATTAACAAAGTGCAACCTATACTCTTCTAAATTTTGTTTTCTAGTCGTGATGTAGTTTTGCAGAATTAATGTGTATCATTTTTAAAATCATTGACTGTCTCACGAGAGTATGTCCACTGAATAACACAGTAACATTTTGTTATATGAATAAAATCACTCCTGTATCGAGAGGATACATGTATGTTTGGTTACTTACCACAAACATTACAAACTATTTAAGATATAGGCACCACAAAAAGGTAGCATTATGAAAAACCTATTTAAGCTTTATTCTATAAGTCTTGATGACAACGTATTTTTGCAACACATAGACTTTATAACTTGTCAAACCCATATTTTTATATACTTCAAGCTGAGACATAATTTTTTTAGTTAGTATAATAATAGCTTCAGCTTCAAGATAGTATGGGAGTCATCCGCCATCTTTGATTGTAAAATACCAGAACACAATTGGTCTAGATTTTCAATCAAATCAGCAGATTTCGATGAAGGAATTGAATTTAGTAGGAAGAATTTCATTTAAATGAATAAATATTTGTGATTTTAGTTTACAATTACTAATATTTTTACAAAGGTAGAATATTTTGTTTGATTTGAAATTGTTTTAACTTAGTATATCACGGGAGGTAACTCATAAATGTATAATTTAAAAGAAATTACAGGAAATTTGTTTATACTCCCATACTACCTAGTATAGTATTAGAAGTAAAATTTCTTGAAAATATGGGAATTATTCCACTTTGTAAAAGTCCACCACATAACATTTCACCAAATTCCGTTATTTAGTTGATAAATTCTCTGATATATAATATTTATCAACGTCATTACATCCACTTCATTCGAACTTCGGTGGATAGTTGTCTCATTGGCAATACCACATCTCCTTATTTTTATATTCGTTTTGGAGATGATTATTGTATACTTTCTACATACATACTAGTATAAATTCGTTTAATTTTTATTATTAAAGTACATGCTTGCCCCCTACACAACACAGTATTCCCCTATATTACATTAAATCCACTAATTAATTATTACACAGCATTTTATACAATAGTAAGTTGAGATTCATGTCGAATTTTTTTTTTGCCCAAGTCTAGACATTCTTTCAATACAATCAATCTATAAAAAGAACTACCTCATATTTTAACAATCAAACATCAATACAAGTTATACATAAACAAATATTTTCAATTATTTAAAAATGATATGGCTTTTAAAAATAATTTGAATAGTTGGATTTGTGATAAAGGTGTATCAGCTATGTAAAGTTGGATAAAATCGATGAAAAACTATTCACATTTCCCTTATACTGCAAATGGCTTTCAAATGCTAGTAGTCCTTTGTTAATTTATGTTGATTATAGTCATTTTGCTTAGTTCCTTCTGTTACCTATTCTAACATCGGACTTGGACTTCTTTTGAATTGATTTGTATTGTGCGAATTGTTGTGTTTGTTTATTCCACATTGGCCAGAGGTATAATGGGAGGAGATCTCACAAAACATGTTTAACCCGCCGCAATTTTGCGCCTGTCCCAAGTTAGGATCCTCTGCTAGTCTTGTGTGGTTTTATGCTTGGTTCATTTGTATGTTTCGGATATATTGTGGCGCCCATTTCGCTGAATTAGTATACATTATTGTTAGGTTCCCGGTGAAACCCGCCTCCGAGTGCGGGATTTTCTCGCTGCGTTGAACCCCATTTGGGGCCTTGGGCTGTTTTCTGCTCTTTGGTCGGGTTGTTATCTCTTTATCCTATTCAATTCATGAATGAATTATTTCGAGTAAGGACTATCATTCTGCACACAGTCAACATGCATATATCATGTACTGTGTTATTTAAAATTAAAAGAGGTTTACAGACATCATCTCCCATTTCTTACACGTATTCCGTTCCTGTCGTGTAAATTATATATTTAGAAATGGAATGTGTAGGCATTTAAACGCACACCTGGTTTCGTAAAACAAAAGTCCAATTTCGTAGAGGGACAAACCTTGGTCGAGTAAAAGTTTTGCGTTTCAAACAGGAACCACTGCTTATAAGTAATTTGGTCGTTTCAGGAAATGATTGTCGTAATTGTAATACAGGTTATCTATTCAAATGCTATTTCAACATGACTTTTTATATATTAAATGGAATAAAGGTTGAGCGCTTTAATTTCTTATCACGTTGGGTCTGATTATTGCATTGAAACTCATTTACAGAGCAGAATAATATCAGAATTCATTACCGCAATGGCTTGCCCATAAAATGAAATATTCATATTGTTTACATGTGAACATTTTCAATATCCAGAAACCGTTATGTTTCTCTTGAAGTACAATACCCAGAAATGAAGCTACACAACGCACAAATAAGACAAAACTTTAGTATTGTTGAACCCCTCCGAAAAATTGCTGTATTATTTTTAATTCATGAAAATTATTTTCCGTTCAACGTTTATATTCGTGTTTGCTAGGAATGGCAAAACGACGAATATTTGCTGACACAAAAAAATCTGATGTGCATGCATAAATATACGGTAATTAGTAAGAACTTACCATCTTTAACATTCGCATCATTCCAAAACACACAAAACGGTGAGATCCCAACTTTGTATTTCAAACATTTCCAACAAACATAATGAGTGAAACGTAGATCATTAAAGGTAAAACTTGTGATATGATCTAATAGTTACATACGCAAATTTTAAATCCACTTCACGATATAAGAAATACATTGCACTTTAATTTAGATATTCAGATATAGTGTTGGACCGTGTAAGTTTCAAAAGCTTCAAAAAGATTGTGTTACATAATACATGTGTTTTGTTTGGTTTTCCTACAATTTTCAATATCTTATTTCTGTTCTTGATCTCTATATCAATAGTAATATTATTTTTGTTAATTAACTGCATTAGCTTGTATTCCTTTTCCGTTTTCCGTATTTCAAAACTTTTCGTGCATCATATCTTTCTATAATACGATACAAACGTATATAAACATATATATATATATATGTGGAAAAGATGGTATACCACAAACATGAGGTGCAAAATTTGTACACCATATCCGGATTTCGACAATTAATGTCTCTTCAGTGATGTTAGGGATCGAAACGGTATTTGGAAGGCCATATAATTTACCTCAATATAGGATAGACTCTTGAATTTTAAAGAGTCGAAATAGGATGAACGGATCATATAAACCCGAAGGAAAATATAATACAAGTCCAAACGAAAAATATATAAAAGTCTAAATTGAAAACAACGTCCATCCTATGATTGCGTTGGATAAAACCGCAATGTTTATACGTGTGCATGCAAAACAAATTTCTTGGTAGAGGGGTCTAAATACAGCACAAACAACAATTTCCAAAAGACCAAAAAAAGTGAAAAAGTCTATTTTAACAAAACGCATTTGACTAACAGGTCGAACAACTGATGTTCTTAAACCCTGCTGACTGCCATTGGCGATTGCCAAATAAATTGATCACCAGATCTAACAAAATGGATCTTAATATTAATTTAATACCAAACAGAAAACAATAAACTTGTGGAAAAGATGGTATACCACAAACATGAGGTGCAAAAATTTGTACACCATATCCGGATTTCGACAATTAATGTCTCTTCAGTGATGTTAGGGATCGAAACGGTATTTGGAAGGCCATATAATTTACCTCAATTTAGGATAGACTCTTGAATTTTAAAGAGTCGAAATAGGATGAACGGATCATATAAACCCGAAAGAAAATATAATACAAGCCCAAACGAAAAAATATATAAAAGTCTAAATTGAAAACAACGTCCATCCTATGATTGCGTTGGATAAAACTCGCAATTTTATACGTGTGCATGTAAAACAAATTTCTTGGTAGACTATATATATACACGTCTAAACAAGTGACAACTGATCTGAAAAGTACACCATCCACTATACATCATGTACTGTGTTACAACCCTAGATACATCGACCACCGAAAGCTATATTTTTATGTAGCCTAGGTGATCGAGTGGTCTATGGCGCTGGACAAGGTGCAGGCGGTTTTGCCTCGATGTCACAGAAGCAAGGGTTTGAATCCCACTTAAGGAAGAACAAAAATTTGCTAACGCAAATTTGAAGATCTAACATTGTTGGGCTAAATTTGAGACGAATTATATATATATATATATATATATATATATATATATATATATATATGTTGTGTACAAGTTGCGATTTTGTACATGTTATAACATGTACAGAAATATTGTACATGTTATAACTTGTACAATTCAAAAATACAAGTTATAACATGTACAAAGTACCTCGTACATGTTATAACATGTACAAAATATTGCTTAAAAATGGTTTTAACTTGTACAAAATTTGAAAATAAAGATATGTTTCTATTATTACAACACATGTCATTAACCTCAATACTATTTTCATCATTTTTTTTATTTTCATTCATGTTAGTGTGTTTTGTCCTTTTTGATACAGTTAATGACCAGATGAATAGTTTTGATAATTACTTAATACCTTTTAAAACACACATGTAGTCAACAAACATTATTCAGTATTCTCATCTGATGAATTATAATTGTGAGTTTCCACTCAGAAGGCAACAGTAAAATACTTTCATACTAGTTGAGACTTACGATGCAAGCGGATAGTTAGGATATATTTTACAATGAAATCCTTGATATGTCGAGGAAAAATTCCTCTGCAAACAATTATACCTTGTTTTCAAAGGAGAGGATAAAAATTTAAAACATCAGAATGACATTCGACTCATGCAATGATCTTATTAATTATCAAAAAATAATAATTTGATGCATAAGATTTACATCAGTTAAATCAAGGCTAAAAATGTTGAAGAGCAGATTCAATAATTCCAAAGTTATTTATAGTTAAGAGTGGTCCAATGAAAACCATTTTCTCTCTCTGGCTTTTATAGAGTGTGCATAGGAGATCTTGCTTTAATTTGTGCATGTTAAAAAAAGAATGGGGAGGGGTATAATTCAAATTTTTAAGGCATTGTTCTTAAAAATATCAGATGAACCATTTATCTACTTTGTTGCCATTGAGGAAATGTATGATATTATTAAACAGCGTCACACTGCTGTAGGCCATGGTGGACTGCATAAAACATACAATGACCTGAAAACGCATTATGCCAACATAAGCCGTGAAGCAATAAAAACATTTCTGAAACTTTGTGATCACTGTGCTATAAAGAAAAACGTTCTGAGCTTTTGATTATTGTTCTTTATTATTCACTAAATTTCAAATGTATATTCTGCTTTATTCAAATTTATTTTTATATTTTGTACAAGTTAAAACCATTTTTAAGCAATATTTTGTACATGTTATAACATGTGCGAGGTACTTTTGTACATGTTATAACTTGTATTTTTGCATTGTACAATTTATTACATGTACAATATTTCTGTACATGTTATAACATGTATACAATTGCAACTTGTACACGACATATATATATATATATAAGTCTAAAAATGTGCACAACGGTACTAATACAAGATGGTAATATACGAAGATGATGTTATAAAATCGTGTTGACAAATATTTCGGCTTAACAAATAGCCTTCGTCAGTGTCAATAATTTTAACAATACTAATTGTTTGTGTAAAATAGCTCAATAATACAGGTAAGTTTTGGTCTATTGATTTAATCCCAAATCTTGAACATCATAAAATAAAACAAAACTCAAAACTCAATAGACGTGACTGTGTATATATACATCCCAAAATGAGTGAAAAATAAAAATGCTAGTATTTCTTATTGATGCCGTTTGGATGATGTACATTTAGTTCCTTTATCCAAAAGCTTTCCTGAACCTGTCATATATATAATATAATATATATATATATAATGTCTATTGTAAACAACTTAAAAAGCCAAGATGATATTGTTATTAAACAAGCAGACAAAGGAAGTGCAGTTGTTGTGATGAATAAAATCGACTACATTGAAGAAGGGAATCGTCAGCTCTCAAACACCAAATTTTACAAACAAAAAAATAATGAGGTCCTTTCAGATATGAATAGTAAAAAACACATAGATGACGACACGTACGACTATCTACGCCCTGATGAAACCTGCACAGCCGGTCGTTTTTACTTGCTCCCAAAACTTCATAAAGAAAGGATTCCAGGAAGACCTATAGTATCTGCCAATGGCCACCCAACCGAAAAAATATCTGAATTCGTTGATTACCATCTTAGACCACATGTTAGAACAATGCCATCATACATTCAAGATACAACAGATTATTTGAAGAAAATGGATTCATTAAATCCCTTACCAAACAACACAATTTTGGTATCGATGGATGTGTGTTCCCTATACACTAATATTCCAAAGAATGAAGGAGTAGTCGCTTGTGAAAAAGTATGGAATAATCGTAAGGATAAACATCCCCCAACCGACTGTCTGGTTCAGTTGCTGAAACTAGTGCTCGAAAACAACAATTTTGTATTCAACAACCAGCCCTACTTGCAGATTGACGGTACCAGTATGGGAACCAAAATGGCACTTTCTTTTGCCAACATTTTCATGGGGAATCTCGAAGAACGCATCCTTTCGAGTGTGCCATACAAACCCTTGTCTTGGCTCCGTTATATTGATAACATCGACATCAAATGGAACGAAACCGCAGAACATCTACAAGATTTTCTAGATCTTTGTAATAACTTTCATCAATCTATAAAGTTCACATCTGAAGTTTCAAATTAGAAAATTGCGTTTCTCGACACCACCATAACTTTAGAAAACGGAGTCATGACAACCGACCTTCACACAAAAAAAAAACCTGACAAACACCAATTTCTCTCTCCGAAGAGTTGTCACCCAAAACACTGTTCCCGAAGCATTCCGTACAGCCAAGCTATCGGGTTAAAGCGGATTTGCTCATCGGAATCAAAATTAAACCACCGTTTGGGACAACTCAGACAGCAACTTAAATCAAGAGGTTATAAGAACAAAAACATTTCAGAAGCTTTCGGTAAAGCAAAAGAAAAAGACCGAACAAACCTACTTGAATACAAAGAAAAGACGGCCCAGACAAATAAAATTCCGTTTGTTGTCAGCTTTCATCCTGACCTAACAAATCTTTCATCTATTGTCCACAAACACTGGCGTCTTATTGAAAATGATCCTTCCTTAAAAGAGATTTTTCCATCACCTCCCGTTATGGCTTACCGTAGACCCAAAAACCTCAAAGATATTCTAGTAACATCTAAAGTATCTAAACAAGAGACATCGACAATAGGTTATAAACCATGTGGAAGAGGCAATTGTAAGTTCTGCAAAGTCGCAAACATTGAAACCCAATTCGTCACAAAATATAAATACAACATATTTATAACATCCAATTGCAAAACGCAAAATTGTATTTATGTTCTAACGTGTGAAACTTGCAAGTTGCAATATCTTGGTGAAACGGAAACACCTTTCAACATCCGACTGAATAACAATCGGTCATTTTATACAAAAGTAAGAAACTGTCCAATTACAAGACATCTTTTTAAAGAAGGGCATGATTTTGAAAACGTCACATTTCAAATCATTGCGGAAAACCAAAATTGGGACACGCAAGAAAAACAAAAGAGAGAGAGAGATTTTGGATGCACCAGTTACGGACTCTTGAACATGATGGACTCAATGAGAGAGACGAGAAAAGATTTAAAACAAATAAAAACAATAATCTTGAAATTTGTACAATTTAAACAACATCATTAAATATGTTAAATTTTTATTCCAACTGTTTGTAGTTTAAGCTACAAAATTATTTTTTGTCATGCATCCGATTTCACCTGGATATATGCACACGCCTGAAGAAGCTAGTTTGTCTAGCGAAATATTGCGTATATCTATTTGAAATCTAATAGAACTTTTTAATGTATCAATTAGCGTGTTTAAGTTATATTCTTAGACATGTCTTATATATAAAGGCAAATATAATACAAGCCCAAACGAAAAATATAAACAAGTCTAAATTGAAAACAACGTTCAAACCTATAATTGCGTTGGATAAAACCGCAATTTTATACGTGTGCATGCAAAATAAATGTCTTGGTAGAGAGGTCTAAATACAGCACAAACAACATTTTCCAAAGACCCAAAAAGTGAAAAAGTATATTTTAACAAAACGCATTTGACTAACAGGTCGAACAACAAATGTTCTTAAACCCTGCTGACTGCCATTGGCGATTGCCAAATAAACGGATCACAAGATGTAACAAATGGATCTTTATAATAATTTAATACATAACAGAAAACAATAAACTTGCGGAAAAGACACACTGAAGAGACATTAATTGTCGAAATCCGGATATGGTGTACTAATTTTGCACCTTTTGTTTGCGGTAAAACCATCTTTTCCGCAAGTTTATTGTTTTCTGTTTGGTATTAAATTAATAGTTAAGATCCATTTTGTAACATCTGGTGATCCGTTTATTTGGCAATCGCCAATGGCAGTCAGCAGTGTTTAAGAACATCCGTTGTTCGACCTGTTAGTCAAATGCGTTTTGTTAAAATATACTTTTTCACTTTTTGGTCTTTTGAAAATGTTGTTTGTGCTGTATTTAGAC
This sequence comes from Mytilus coruscus, assembly GCA_017311375.1. Lineage (NCBI taxonomy): Eukaryota > Metazoa > Mollusca > Bivalvia > Mytilida > Mytilidae > Mytilus > Mytilus coruscus. The sequence goes on from CM029601.1 coordinate 46,833,527, forward strand.
CCTCTACCAAGAAATTTGTTTTGCATGCACACGTATAAAATTGCGGTTTTATTCAACGCAATCATAGGTTTGAACGTTGTTTTCAATTTAGACTTGTTTATATTTTTCGTTTGGGCTTGTATTATATTTGCCTTCAGTTTATATGATCCGTTCATCCTATTTCGACTCTTCAAAATTCAAGAGTCTATCCTAAATTAAGGTAAATTATATGGCCTTCCAAATACCGTTTCGATTCCTAACATCACTGAAGAGACTTTATTGTCGAAATCCGTACTAAAAATTTTGCACCTTTTGTTTGCGGTATACCATCTTTTCCGCAAGTTAGTAGTTAAGATCCATTTTGTAACATCTGGTGATCCGTTTATTTGACAATCGCCAATGGCAGTCAGCAGGGTTTAAGAACATTTGTTGTTCGACCTGTTAGTCAAATGCGTTTTGTTAAAATATACTTTTCACTTTTTGTTCTTTTGGAAAATGTTGTTTGTGCTGTATTTAGACCCTCTATATATATTTATAATTGATGTAAAGCTTTCTTTCAATTCCGATGTGTCCTTGGTCTAAACAGTATAAACAGTCAAAAAGACGTACATTAGAATTGGTTGGTTTAAGGATTGTGGTTTGCAGAAGTTCAGTGGTAAATGTTTCAAGCATATTAAAGACTATAACAAATAAATGCTAAAAGTAGTCTCTGTAAAGTATGATAAGGGGATGAATGGCGGGACATATGAATTGCAATTAATATGAGGTCAATTTAGATAGAGGCAGATATTTTGCCTTGAAACAGACAATCGACATAATTATCAGAGGGTTGTTGCAAAGTTTCGTTCACGTGCGTAAACACGAGGTTTTTCTGATTTTATGCCTCTATTCCGACCGTCGTGGTTGTGTATTTATATATCCCGAATAGTCAAACTAACAATCGTTGTGAGGTGTCTTTTCCCTAGAACGGAGAAATTGGGACCAATTTATATATCCTGTATACACATTTGTGAGTAAAGCTATTGTCAAATATAGAAGCCAGACTGAGTGTTATCTGGAACGCGGTATAATACTCACAAGTGTCTTGGTAAATACTATATGACTTCTATATTTAACTCTTATATGAGGTGTTTTTTCAAATGATATTTTCCCCGAACTTGGTGCTGTAAGTTTGTTTTTTTTTTCTTTCTTTTTTGTAAACCAATGTTATAGTAAGCTATTTATCTGGTTTACATATTGATTTTATTCTTCTTTCTTTTCTAGTGGCATAAACTCCTAGTGTTCACATCTTAAGGTTCCAATATAGTTCCTTACATGTCATATGTATGTATGTTAGAATGAGCTACATCAATATTATGCTCCAAATTGTGCTTAATTAACTTCAAGTTTAATATGTTATTTCGTTTGTAATTGCAAAGTAATTTTATAAACAAACGGGGATTTTAATGTCCATTTCAAGTAACCATATGAAACATGTTAAAACAGTAAAGTTTGTCCTCTTAACAAGTTCATTCGAAAAATGCATGTTTTCCTCTGTAATAGATTGGAATTATGATTGTCAATGAGTACAACAATCTTGTAAATTTCCAATGTGTTACTATTCTTATAACAAATTTTGAGTGAAACGGAAACAATGAGGCTTATATTTATCTAATTACGGATATTCTTCTTTCTTATTCTTGCAAAGGGTCCTTATTTTTTTATTGTCAATGATATACAGTGGGATTTTAACGAAATGCTGCTTTAATGGGACTCTTAGAAAAGGTCATGATAGAATGGCGTTGCAAAATTAAAATATTCATATTCACACAAATTTTGTCACTAAAAATCACGTGATCACATTTTGTTACTGTTACTGAAAACTAAAGGAATAGGATAACAGGGAACGAATGGTGAAAACTTATCAAAGATACCAGGCTTATAATTTTGTATGCCAGACGGGCGTTTCATCTACATAAGACTCATCAGTGACACTGAATGAAAATAGTTGGAAGGCTTAATCAAATACGAAGATAAAGAGCATTCAAAAACCCAAAATTCCAAAAAGTTGTGCCAAATAAGGCTAAGGTTAACTGTCCATTATACAGTAACCCAACGACACAAAATAATAAGTCATTTCAACAATAGACAAGGGGTCTATACAATATTTACCTTAAGAAAAACACATTTCAAGTTAGGTTGTAATACATTTAAAAAGTTGTTTTTTTCAGACAGATCATTGGAAGTACGTGTATATGGTTAACTCATGTCCATCTTGTTTAGATTCGTGGTGATCTGTAGTTTGACTTGGTATAGATCTTATCTATAATTGCACACCTGATGTTAACCTATTTTTTTTAAAGTTATTATGAATGCAAGGTTGTTGGCCCATGTAAACATATCTTACATGACCTTGACTTTGGTATTTTCGCATATATTTCTTGTTATATACACCATAAAAAATTAGCGGACCATTCTTACTTCTATAACTCTATTGCATGACCTACCTATTGTATTTACTGTTAATTCGTTCTAGTCCTGAACATGCATGTAATATTTGCCACTGGACGAAGTCAACTATTAAAGATGCTTATTAGCAGACAATATAACTATATGGCGAAGCTGTTGGTGGCAATTAGTTGAAACGAGAATCTGTATTGACATGTATAACATTTAATTGATTACTGAATAACATTTAATCAATTACTAGCACTTTGTGTTTTCAACAATAACAATATATATCACAGATCTAGGTCAGTAACATAACAAAACAGCGTCACATAACAACATTTCAGAATATAACCTTTCTTGATAAGCGTGATCTATCACCTGATGACCAGGACTTGGACTTGGAACGGAAATGACGTACATCTGCTACTCGACGGTAGTGATGAAAGTCTGCAGAAAAATCAGAATGAAGCATTGGTCTGTAGTCAATAGGGTCACACAAATCAGATGATGTTTGAAAGAAAGACTTGTAGCCACTGTCAAGAAGGTAGATTTCTGGATAGTTTAATGCTGGGTAATTCTCGGTGTTCATCTGACGATCTTTACTGCGAAGATGTCGTAACCTACAAAAATGATATTAAATCATTGAAAGGAATACGTAAATAATTGGGCACATAATCTTTTATTAAATACATTTTTTAAATAAAAACCCAATTTCTCTCGTCTTAAGTTTAGAAGATAGTTTGGTCATCCAAATGTCATGAACATTTTGTAAAACGCAAAGATTTTGACAGAGTAAATCCAATCATGATGAATTTGAAGTCAATGTTAATAAACTACATATTATGATTAAATAATAAATTGTTTTATTGTTGTGGTAACATATCTAAATCTTGTAGTTTCTTGTATCTTCATAAGATTCAAGTGTCAGAGTGACCTTTCTATATGTCGTGTATTATTTTAACTTTTCTGGTATCCGAAAGTTACCTTCTTCTTTCAATAAAAATATTATTTTCATTATTTTGATGATTTGCTGTACTTTTATTGCTAGTCCAAAGGTAGCTATATTATTTGTAGTATATCATCTGTTTAATTGATCAGAAGTTGAAAATCAAATATATATTTTTTCTTTTCAGAAACGGCATAAATGTACAGTAAGAACAGTTGAATATTTTTTGGTGTAAAGATCATCGGTATAACAATGAAAATGACGCATTAGTGTTAATACCAAACATAAAATTTCATATAGCTGAAATAAATAAGGCAAATAAAATTGTAATATGTTGGGTTTTTTTCCGTTGCAATTATTTATTGTAATATTAGTCGTTCAGTCTTTTTAACTTTTACCAATGTACATTATAGGTAGCAATAAAGGAGACGTTAGATAAACATCAAAACTTAATACAAAAATGATTCAATAATAAAGTACAAAAAGACCTCGATGAAATGAATGCATTGTGTTTTTCTTTACTTTAGTTTTGTGTTGCATTTAGTGACATTTTACTTTTTACTCTCTCTCTCTCTCTCTATCTCTTAGTTTCTATCGATAACGGCCGCGGATATGGCCTATTCTTAGTCCAACAAAATTCGTCATTTCAAACTTTCATTTTAAAACCTTCCATCCTTTATGGGTGGATTTTACATATTAGATAAATAAAATCGTATAATATAAGCATAATGAGGATGTTAAATTTGATGTATGCCTTTTGAGCTTCTTTGTTACATTTGTTTGTTTTTATAGTGATTAAGATGATAACACAATGTTGACTGCTGTAACCCTATTTTGACATTTTACCTATTGTGTCTGTCTGTTTTGTTCACGCATCGTTGTCAATATAATGGAATTTGATGCGACTGTCATACAAGTGAGAGGTTTGGCTAGCTATAAAACCAGGTTCAATCCACCATTTTCTGCATAAGAAAGTGCCTGTACCAGGTCAGGAGTGTGACAGTTGTTATCCATTCGTTTGATGTGTTTGAAATTTTGATTTTGCCATTTGATTGGGGACTTTCCTTTTGAATTTTCCTCGAGTTCAGTATTTTGTGATTTTACTTTTCACTCATGTATTGGTGTTGGGTGATTTGTCTAGCTTTAGCTATTCGTTTTGTCTACATAAGTTTTGATCAGCTTTTCAATTTTCAAATATATTTTGCATTTTCAAATATGTTGGCCTCGTGCATCACTAATGAAACATTATTTGTCGAAATGCGTATCTGATGCAGTTAAATTGGTACCGTTTATGTTATTACGTTGATAAATTTCTTACTGTATATATATAGGGGTTAGAAAAGAGATATTTACTACTCCGCTACTGTGTGGTGAGTTGACTCGTCAACGGATTTTAACAGGAGTATATCGACGGGTGTCACTAATGAAACAGGAACTGATGACCTTTCCGTAGCACCTAATTTTTATCCGTGGTGTTTTGTGGGCTTGTATATTGTCCAAGCTTAATGTTTTGTGTAACGTTTTGTGGACTATTGTTTGTGTGTTCATTTTCTTTTGACAATGATGCAGCCGGTCTTGCTTGACTTATAGCTTTAAGGGATAGGGCGTCACTAATGTTGTTATAACTTGTATCCAATCCTTTTGCTACTTTTGCAAATAAAATATGTTTAAACTAAACTAAACTATAGCTGGTAAATGTCCCCCTTTTAAGAAACAATACATTAAAACTTACATTGAAGGACCTCTTTCTTGTGAAAATTCACAGTGAAAGATGAGGACTTGCACAGATGTCTGTTGCAGAAGGTCTTCTATCATCCCATGGAGGTATCTGTTTTCTGCTGACTAAAGGAAAAGAACTCAGTGTTACAAATAATTTATATATATTGGTAAAAATTTATTGCAAGAGTATTTATTATTTATAAAGTATTTGCATCATATATTTCATTTATAAAATAACATCATTCAAACTAGCTTTGAATTAGCAATAAAATTACTATTATATGAATAACTATTATAAATTATTATTAAAGATTTGAAAAAAACATTTGTTGCAGACAATTGTTTAAATGATTATGATGTTATTTGATGACATTTAGTGTTCACGTACATTTGTGTTGTTTTTTACTTTGTTTTCTGATGCAAGTCTTATGATATTCACCTCCATTTGAGGCAATGTTTTGAATTCTGTTTTTACGATATGTTGCTGCTATCGATATACTGACTACAATACGACTATTTAAAACCTATAACCAAATAATGTTTCCCTTTTTTATGGAACTTCAAAGTATGAAACATTTGTTTCACAAGAAAAGATTGATTTTAGTTACCGTTTATATTTATTCATACCTGAATATGTCCACCATCATACTCATACGGATATCTGCAGTCAATGACACGAAAACGGCTTATGACATTACTGTAACGACCACATAAGACGTCTGACAACTGAAAAAGTTTCATTCGTTAATTATTCCAGATATATCGATTGATTAATTGTTTTGTTGCTAAACATATAAGAAGTTGTTTTACTAGACAAAGGTTTAGTCATCTACGAAATTGGAGTTTTTCAACATGATTACTCCTGTGACCATCCAGTGGCAAATATTTCATGCATTTTCAGGACGAGAACAAATTAACAATAAATGCAATAGGTAGGTCCTGTTATAGGGACCGATTAATGAAAAGATGAGAACATGAAAACTGGTGTTGAAAGATTTAGTTTAGTCTACTCTGCAGCTACTTTCATGTAGACATGTTTTTTCGTACTATGACTGTGGTTTGGGGAAAAATATACGTTCCATGGTCAAACATAAAGAAAATATTTAATATCTGCTATTTTTATATTTGATTTGATATGTGAATATGTTTTTATTCGTAAATCCTCGTCCTTCTTACTTATTGTTCAAAGAGGTACTTACTGTTTCTGGTGAAATGCTCTTGATGTCTTTATGTTTTCCGGGCACTGTTGGCAAAGAATAACAGCTACTACCATCTGCAATCAAATTGGTGTCACCGGCTAACACGCTGTTGACATCACAAATAGTCTTTTGTCGTTTTGTTGGGGGTATCTTTACACATTTGTCGTTGACGAAAACCTGTTCGTTTGGACAGAAAGACATTATCATGTATGAAAAAAAGAAAAAAACTTGTGTGACGTAATCTTTCATTCGTGACGTAATAGCTTACATGTACGTTACAACGTTTGCTGACTTTTTTCTGCAGTGTCGAGTTTGTGTGGCTGATATTTGAGTTATGCAAATTTTAATAAGTGCACTCAGTCGACGTTGTGTACATTGTATTTTCTGCTTCACTACTAAGCACTGGCATTTTAAGAGGCAAGAGCAAAACTTGTTGGCACAAAGTCAGAATTATCTTACATTGATCTCGTCCTAGATACAGTTGAAAGATTACCAGTCGTTAATGTTCACTCGTTACTTTGTAACATATGGTGGAACAATTATGACTTTTGTGTCAAATGTAAGTTCAAAAACATATGCTAAAAAATGGATAATTAAAAACTTAACTTGTTTGGAACATATCAAATACATGACTAACATAGGAAAAAAAAACTGTAAAGTAGAACCTGAAAATCCTTTTTTAGATATTGAATAATTTTGGCTTCATCTGAAATTTGTTTAATTTGAAAACTTACGTCATCTAAACCGAGACCGGAATCGTCGCTGTCAATGGATAGCCAGCTGTCGTGTAATACTGGACTGGAAGGTGTGTCTGTATCCTCTTCTAAGACAGAAAAGGCACGTTTACCAAATGTTGGTCTGAAAAAAAAAACAGATTAACAGTTTGTTAACAAATGTATTTAAAAATGAAGATTATTTTTTATTTTAAACGTAAATGATAACTAAACTTGCGAACCTGTATTCCAGGATGTGTAATCTCGTATTTCGACTGTCCTTTGAGTCTTAAATTAAGTCGTTTGCTTAAACTTATTTTATGCAATAATGATCTCGATTTTTCATAGATAACCATTATCATTTTAATAAAAAAAACAAAGGATATGGGGTATCCATCAGTGACACAAAATCAGTACATGCACAGCAAAACACAAAAAGCAAAGGAGCAGCGCTTTTATTGCTGTTCTTCATCTCAAAGTCACAGTGAGGCATTCAACACGGATCGAAATAAATCTCACATCAATGCAATTTTAAGACGGCCCCTATAGCCCGTTTTTAAGGGAAGGTCATCAAACTTTATTATACTTTACGTTAAAATGCCATATTTTGATTAGCTAATACGAGGTAGATAATTTACTCTATCCCATGGCTCAGCGGGAGACAATTTTTGAATGTCACCCTCTTGTGCAGACCAATCAAGATCGATAATTTGAAGAACAATGGATTGAATTTTCATCAATAATTTAAAAGAAAATGCTCAACTTCTGAAGTTTTGCCTCAGAATTTTTTTAGACTGTCAAAATAAAAGATATACATCTACATTCAGTATAATAAATTAAATAACACATAGCTGCGAGGGTGATAGAGCAGATTGTAACCCTCGAATAAACATTGTCAACCTTGGCTTCGCCTCGGTTGACAATGTTTCTAGGGCAACAATCTGTTATATAAATAACACATAGCTGAGAGGGTGATAGAGCAGATTGTTACCCCGAGAAAACATTGTCAACTGAGGCGAAGCCAAGGTTGACAATGTCTTTTCGAGGGGTAACAATCTGCTCTATCACCCTCTCAGATATGTGTTATTTAATTTATTATACTGAATGTTCTGTTATTACTGTCGATTAAATTTCAAATTCAAAGTAATAAACTATGACGTCTTGTACATAACAACCATCCGTATTTAATAAAGCGCACACTTGATCAAGCGTCTCCGTGAAGGGTAATAGAGTATTTGCCATAGGATAGAGTCGTATTTAATAAAGCGCACACTTGATCAAGCGTCTCCGTGAAGGGTAATAGAGTATTTACCATAGAATAGAGTAAATTAACACCCTCGTATAAGCCAATCAAAATATTGCATTTTACGTGAAGTATTATATACTATCACCCTCTCAGCTATGTGTTATTTATATAATGTCAAGACAACTTGTAGTACAACACCACTCACTGAAAATGTTCTCAGGTTTGGACATGCATTGTTTGGTGTGGAATATTTTGTTATTGTCTACTTAGTGTGTACTTGTGTTTAAGTTATCTATTATACCGTTATGTAGAGTGAAGTCCTTTTCCTGTACTTACCTGTATCAAAATTTTGTATGTATTTGATAGTGAGATTAAAACGAGAGAGTGCTGACATCCAAATAACTAATTTAACCATTCACATGATCCTGCCTGTAAGGAACCTATTCAGTAGTTACCTTCAGATTATATCTTAAATGTCTGCTTTATTTTTAAGAATTTGGTTTTGATGGGAGATATTTTATAGTTCGTGTATATCTTTTCACATATTTTGTAGACTCGGGTCGCTTTAGAGCTTTTCATAGTTTTGTTTATGTCTGTCCTATTGTTGAAGACTATATGTGGACCTATATGTGTCTTTGGTTTATTTGTATTAAGAGGCGAAATATGTAGGTACGATTAATGATAGAAAATAAGACACAACGTTATCAAAACAATGTTTTACAAAAAACTTTCAATATGTTCTCAGTTTTGTAAAGCAAGCCACAAGTACTTTCTTCTGTTAAAACGAAATCATGCTTTTCAATCAACTTTTGAAAATTTTATGGGCTTGTAATTTTCTTGTTTTTCAGTATTCGGCCTTGGTAAAGTTAATGTACTTTTCATGAATACACTTATGTGTCATTTCAAGTACAAAGAATGTATTCATAATATATTTTAATTCTAAGAAAATATCCCTCAGTTAAGTGATATTTATTCATTTGCATAATTATTTCCAAGTTGCTGGCATATGTCCATCCTGTTAAAGACACCACAGCGTACTGTTATTGGCGACCTAAGTCATTAAAGGACAGAAAATTGTCTATTTGCAATACTATTAAGAAAATTTAAGTAAGGCAACATAGTTTATACTTTTGTGATACAATAAATTTGTAAAGCAAATGGATAAGGTATAGGTGTCAGAAAAAAATTCGGAAGATATTTAATGGGTCATTTAAAAGTTCAAGAGAAACTGACAACGCTATGACACAAAACAGCAGACGACAAAATGCGATCAAGTCCACAAAACACGACATAAAAAACAAGACTAGGAAACAAGAACCCCACAAAAATTGGATTTTTGAGTAGTTTTATTCATCCGATAATTAAAGTATGCTTCTCTTACAAAAAGAGCATTTCTCATACATGTGTTAAGTTATATTGTGTAATTCATATCTTCGTTAAAGCCTGGAGAACTAGAACATAAAAGAAGAAAATATAACTGATAGCCGGAAAAATGAAGATATCATTTCCCACTGAAGAACGATGTTACGAAAAGCTGAAGGCAGTAAACCATGCCGTGACAATGAAACTTAAATTTTCGCCTATAAAAGGACCCCGCAGCTCATGTATATACTATGAGAATCGTTTGTCCTTAATTTAACAGTGCATTGATACTTGTGTATGAGCTTACTACCCACAGTGGTTTAGAATCTCCATGTGTATAATCTACTGAAAGTTTAAATACTTACAAAGTTATAACATCCTTATCAATTGCCAACCATTTATTTGCATATTGGAAGACTTAATTAGCCAAATTCTTTTTTGTTCTTATATTTATGACATTATTGCTTACAAATAACTTAAACGTTCCCCTCCCCCGCAATATGAAATATGAGCAAATCCTTCAAATAATAATTAAATATTTTATAGGACATTAACTCGTTTCGTATAAAAGAGGGAAAATAACTGTAAAATATATTATTCAATCAATGTATTTATATTATTATACGCCACAGGTACAAGACGAGATTTTTTAAATACATGTATATGTATACATACTGAATAGTGTATTTAATATATACTATGTACATATATCAAAAAAATCTCGTTTTGTACCTGTGTTATACGCTTGTATCCAGTAAGTATTTTATTGTTGCTCAAATCTGCCAATATTTATCAAAGAGTATACAGTTCCTATATGTTTTGTTAATCTGAAATGTTTTGTAAATTTTACTTTCAATGATCATATCATGGGATTTCAGTTAATTTTGTTAAAAGAAATTGTTCCATGTCCCAGTTGACTGGTATATATATATGCGTTCTACATTGTGTCAACAGTCCGCGTAAATATATGCTACTGAGTCGACTTTGCGCCATTGTCCGCTATAAACACAATGTAGAGGACGCATACGAGTCGACAGTCATATATTTCCGCCCCTAAAACATCTATGATACGCGCCCCTGTCGGGTCGGTGGTTGTCGTTTGTCATGCCTGAATTTTGTTTCGTTTTTTTGAAGAATTATTTTTAAAAGTAGAAAAACGAAGCTATGATCAGGTATGATACTTAAAATACTGAAAGGAAGATTGAAAGAATATTAAAAAAAAATGTCCCTGAAGTGATTCAAATTGGGGTATACTGGCCCGGACCTACTATAAGGTGTGGATTTACTTATTTCGATGTTGTCTCCTTTGGTGTTCATTTTCATAAGTCAACTCAGTCATTATGAAATGTATAAACAATATCATAAAATTCATTAATGCATCACGATATGAAAACAAAACGATCACATTAAAACAAAGAAAAGAAATAAAGATCAAACTGGAAATAAATGATTAAACCGTATTGGACAAGTCCAATCTATAGAAAATAAACACATCATATTTTGGAAATCCAAAGTTTTGTAAAAAGTTAATTTATAAATATGACCATATCAATGATAATTCATGTCAACACAGAAGTGCTGACTACTGGGCTGGTGATACCCTTGGGGAGAAAAATTCCACATCGTTATTGGTGTTTGACGTCGATTAAACGGTATAAATATTAGACTTAGATTTGAGAATGTGACGTCGACATCGGTTAGAAGAACGGACGTAGATAAGATAGAGAAATAAGAAGATATGGTATGATTTCCAATGAGACATGTACAACTCTCTACCAGAGACCAAATGACATAGAAGTTAACAACTTTTATAGGTCACCATACGGCCTTCAACAATGAGCTAAACCCATACCACATATAGTCAGCTATAAAAGTCCCCGAAATGACAAATGAAAAACAATTCAAATAGAAAAATCACAACATGATTTATGTACAAAAAAGTAAAATAACAAAAACAACGAACTCCAAGGAAAATTCAAAACGATGGAAAATGATGGAAGATATCACCTGTCTACTATTTATGAACAAAACAATGAACGAAAAAAAATACGATATACAGCAACAAACGACTACCACTGAATTAAAGGCTCCTGACTTGGGACAGGCACATACAGAATGTGGCGGGGTTAGTATTTGAGAAGTATAAAGTTTCACCGAACGGATTTAGAGTGACCTACACGACATTATCATTCCATGAAAGGTATGGCATTATGTAAACCAAACTGAAAGTTAGGGTTGTACCATTTAAAACTTCTCTATTTTCATGTTTTCTTAGTAAAATAGCAAAATATTCTTTTTTTCAATTATTCATGTACATGGAATCCAAAATGTTACCGCAAATAGTTAGAACCTTAAGGTAGATGCACAGAATAATCTCTCTCTAGAAAAGATAAATAGATAAAAGCACCCAAAACTTTTTTCTGTTCAAATGATGTTAGCAAAAAATGTTTCCATAAAATCATGTCTTCTGTCTGCAATTTGCATTAAGGAGATGTTGAAAATGTGTCAATGTGAAAGCAGACTTAAGATACAGTCAGTACCGATAGAAAATTAATTTGATACTAGTATTCAAATTTCGTATTTTATTTAGATTTCATAAAATTGTAAAATGATACCTATGAAATGATATGTTCTAAGTTTTGACTTTTCTAATGAGATTTAACCAAATATTTTTGCTTACATTCGTAGCTAGAAAATCATTTTGTACCATATAATTATATTACAGTAATAGTGCAGAATGAATGACATTTTACCTGTTTTTCGTTACAATTTCCTTCTGCAAAAGATTCTCGGTCAACGGACCCGTGTACGATCAGAATGAGGACGTTAAATCCGATGCCTCTTGTAAAGAGAGTGCCACGCTCTTTGCACGTTAAGAACCCTTGCAACAACTCTTTGAGGGGTCCGTAGGTGGCCTGTTGCAAGGCTATATTTCGTTCCTATCCAATATACCCTCATTTTCGTGTGGCAGTCCAAATTTTCCCGACCTTCACCCCGGACGGCCTCTATTACAGGACCTACCTATTGTATTTATTGTTAATTTGTTCTCGTCCTGAACATGCATGAAATATTTGCCACTGGACATTAAGCAACCAACACTCAATCAATCAATCAATCTCTTGTACAATAAATGGGTAAAATCAGTTTTAAAAGGATGTAATATGACCACTTATTTGTTCCCTTGAATTCGCATATAAAAAAAGTATTATAATTCCATCAAACGAAATCTTTAAAATGTTCACAAGATATTAGAATGATGGTCATAAGTACAATGTATTTACATTTTTTTAATTGTGTCTTACATTTTTACTTAAGAACTTTAAGCTTCTTGCATTCAATTCAAAACTACCAAAATAGTCCCTTTTTAAGATTGTCGTCAATATCTACACGTGAGTCGAGGACTTACCAATACCCAAAAACATTTGGCTACAGTTTGACATTTATTGACTATTTTAATGTTGGTTGAATATCTTTTGGTGAGGTCTTGGTTCATATCTAACTTTGCTAAAACAACTATGTGTAAAATTGTAATTTAAATTCAGATATTTCAATTTCAGCATATTTTGACGACTTACTGACATTCCAACTGACATTTCTGACATGAATTGTCCAGATTATATCATTCTAATAGATATTGTTTCTGATTTTAAGGGCAAATATTGTGGCTCTTTTCATAACTTTACCTTTGCCTGATGCGGCGCGATGATAACTCAACTGTTAATTGTGTTTATACAGCTCATATGCCCTGTAAAAGCTCTAATGTTTTGTATAAAATGCGCAAATGTTTTTTTTTTTAAAGCACAAATACCCATTAAAAAGCACAAATGTCCATTAAAAAGCGCAAACGTCCCGGTTAAGAACTTTAAAATCATTTTATATCCAGAACACAATACATTTATTACAGCTTAAAGTTGTCCTTTTCTTCATTTAGTTGCTGAGTCCATGAGAATTTTGAAAATTTCGTGTTATTCAGTAAGTTAAAAGACAATGATGGAAGAGATCCCCGGACTTTCCAGACAATAAAATAAACATAAAGGGAATATATGGTATAAAGCTGCTTAAAATATTGAGTGCAAAATTTCAAATGTTCCATCAATAAAAATTCGTTTTAATTATGTTTCACATATATGAAAGGAGCAAACGTCCTGCGCCCGCCTGATCTTATAATAATAATTTGTAATATTATCGCCAATTAAAAGCTACAGTATAGAAGGTAAATTGTTGGGAAAATATAACATTTACTTGTCGGATAATATAGATTCACATCAGAACCTCGTGTTTAAAATCTTACAAATAAATGTTATATTTACCAACAATGTATTTGGTAACAAACACATGGGACTTATGTATACATGAAAACTTAAATCATTTATTATCTTTTCTTTTATTTATTTATTGGTTCCAGAAATATTAGCTTATTCTATCGATATGTTGTAAGACGTTAAGTTATATATTTACTGTATTTTCCACTAGATACAAGCATAGGTACTTGGGAACGGGACAATTTGTTTAGCCCTCCCACTTTTTCCAAAATCCGGGTTTTTTTCTGATATGACCGCTGTGGATAGTAAACTGTGAAAAAGTTAAAATAGTCAATGCCGTCACCACATGTACATTGTTAGCTCTCAGATAGACAAGACTGAAGAGGGTAATGATATAAGTTAGCAACTTCTTTCCTATGCTAAGAATAGAAATTATTTGTTTGTTGTTGCATTTATACAATAGCGGTTTGGATGATCGAACATACATACAATGTTTAACCACAACAACAAGGGAAAAATAAAAAATAAACTTACAATATCGTTGAGATGTCTTCTTCAGATACCGAACTGAAAAGTCTTTTGCTGGCATTGTGTGTAGAAGATAGAACCATTTATAAAACTGAGAATTCAGATGTGAAAACACGAGTTTTATATTTTCTGTCCGTCGGTTATGTTTGAAATTTGAGTTGTGATGATAACTTTTCTCATTTTTGAAAGAAATGTGTTCAAAGTGCTATTTCTAATGCACCCAGCGTGGGTCATGTTTCTTTTAATCTAATTAAAACATATTTACTACACCCCATTAACTTTGATGATCGTTTATCAATAAGATTAATTCTGAAAACAACACACCAATCAAGAACTAATTATACAAATGAACTGAAACTACTACTACTAAATAGAGTTTAATGGCGACTACCCTTGCGGGTATTGCGCCAGATTACCTTATATAAAACATTTCAAATAAATGTTTTAAAATTTATTATTATTTAGGAATTAACCTGTATTATATATTCATATTATAGTAAATTGTGAGTTTTTTTTTTTTTTTTTTTCTTAAATTTAATCTTAATATTTAAATCTGAACTATGGTGTGTATTTTAATTATCTTAATTATCTTGTGGTTAATTTATAGTAAGAAGAAAAATTATGTGAGCTTATTATTCTGTTATTTGTAACTTAGCCTGCTTTGTTTATAAATATTAAATGATTTGGTAAGTAGGTGTGTTTGTTGTTTATACATGAAAACTGTAAGTATCAAATACTCTTGGATAGACATATCTGACTTTTCCAAATATGCAAATCCTAGAAGGGTCTGACATATTCCCGTACATGGTATATACATTAATACAATTATACCGCGGCTCGTACGTCCTTGGTAAATTGTGATTCTCTGTATATTGAATTTGACTAAAGATAGCATCTTAACTTATATTATAAAAGATTCTTAAACTTACGTTATAGAAGAAAATATATATAGTATTACCGTGTATGTATAATTAGGATCTATACTATTAATGTATTGTTTTAACATATTTGTGTGTATTAAATTGTAAGTGTTCATGTTTTGCAGTTATGTACAGTATAGATACCTGAGAGTGCTATCTTGGTAGTAGTTTAGTGTACTACTTAAAAAAAAAAAACTTTCGTAAAAGTTTTAGTGTATATTGTCAAATTCAACGGGGTTATGTTTCTAATTTTTTAGAAATCATAAACTGATAAATGATACCTTCCAGCTCTGTTACAACTATTAAAAAGCCAATATTTAGAAATGAAAAACTAAAAAGGTAAATAATATATATCTACCAAATTATTTGTTTTGGTGTCGCCCGTTTAGACTGGGGTTGTTTCCTTGCACTGTAAAGAAATAAATTGTAGGTAAATACTTGCAGCCGTGAAGCTACCACGTGGTAACCATGTGCTGCAAGCAAATGAACTGAAACGAGAAAATTTTGCATAATTATTTAATTGCCAAGGATTGATTGATTGTGAACTGTTTAATGTCAATGACTGATTTAATTGTAAAACGATGTTTATGTTCATGCCATGCCAATATTCCTAATGATTTTTATGGCTTTACAATACAAACAGAAATAATTTGACATGAGAACATGTTGCACATTTGGAGAAGATACGTTTATAAATCCGTTAATCTTAATACATAAATTTTGAAAATAATTCTGTGGAACAATAACATTTTTGTTGCTGAGAACTTGGATAAATAATGAGATGCAATTAATAGCGAACAAATGATGAATGCGGGACAACTCGGTTCAGAGACAACTGGGGCCGAGTCAAATCGGACTGACTAATAAATTAACTCGGACCGTCTATAAGTCAACTCGGACCGATTATAATGACAATTCAGAAAAAGTATTAAAAGAGAATTTGAACTATATAAATGATTATGAATTATCAAATGTTATATTTTACATGACAATATCATTTGCATCTTGCTGATTTTGCAAAACATAATAAAAAATTTGTTAAATGTGAACTGATTCAAGGATTTGTATAGTGTCACTATACAAATCCTTGACTGATTCAAATGTTTACTTATCTTTATCAGAGACATATAATACAATTGTATTATATGTCTCTTTCTTTGTCAATTTATTATAAAACTTAATGCATTAAAAAAAAAATAAGTTGAATTTGCTTAATTTTATTTGTTTGTTGGATTCTTTGTTTTTAACATTTTAAAGTCAACTCGGACCGCCTTTAATGCCAATTCTAACAAAGTATAAACATAGAGTTTTGGCTATTTTAGGATAAAATATTATATTTTACATAAATTAAGTCACGAGTCTTGTATGGTGTTTGCAAGCTACCGCCAGAGACATATATACACAGAGACTGGCAAATATATGTGTATATATGTCTCTGCTACCGCTACCAAAGGATATCTCTGATTGTCTTTAAGATCAAAATGAATATTAATTCAACACAATGCAATGTTAAATCTTGTAAGCGAAGAAAGATAGAAAATTATTTTTATTGTTTATATCTGAGACTACTTTATCACAACAGTAGTCTCAGTTTAAACCAAGGAATTATACAAATGCTTGCTTAAAATCGGCGGTTTCTTCTATCTGAAGTAAAACTATCAAGACTTTGTATGCTATATATATATATATGATATGTAGTACTATACAAATGCTTGTTACTATCTGTACTATAATCAGAGGCGTATACATGTAATACAATTTGTATTATTCTGGTATTATATGTCTATGCGGTAACATGTGTATTTCAATAAATGTAACAGGTTGGTTCCGTTCAACAAAATTAAATGTTTGCATGATTTTTTTTTTTTTGGGGGATTTTGAGATAAAAAAAAAGACCCTATTCTCATCCAATAACATGAATGGTAAATGAGGACAGGAAAAGTCAGATTTTAGAAGTGATTACGGAGCAAGTCCGAATTTAGTTTTGAATTTAGAAAGAATTGAAGGTTATCTCCCATTTAGCTACACATGTGAAAATGGCAAAGTTGAACAATCAAGATTTGCTCTCTTAAAATTGAAGATGATGATGATGAAGATAATGCCAAACCCAAAGACAATGCTAACAAATCAAATAATCAACAGAGCTCAAACAAAAGAAAAACAAAAAGAAGAAAAGGCAGAACAACAGCAAGAAAACGACGAGGTCAAAAATTTACCATATTTTCGTATAGTCGAGATAGTTAAGACGCCTTCAAAAGCTATTTTTGTGTTTCTTAACGCCTTTACACCAAAATCGTCAAAATCGTACGTTAATCATGAAATATCCCCAGAAGACCTCATGACTATTTCAGTATCTATTCTAGACTAATCCATTTGGGTTTCTTTTATGACCGATTATTGAGTGATTTTCTGATTTGGCTGCGGTCAAAATCAAGCTTCCAAATCAGAAAATTGCTCGGATTCAGAATCCCAAATGGTAATATATCTTGACTGATTTTCATTTAAGCTATGCATCCAAGAACTCTTTTCCATCCATTTGGAGTTCTGAAACCATACCGATGTTCTGAACTGGCTGACACTCGAATCAAGCAGCCAAATTAGAAAACCACTCCTGATTCAGTATCTCAAAGTGCATGTGATCAAGATTACTTTCAGTCAAGCAATCAAATTCTTTGACAATAGGGCGTTAGACACTATCAGATTCTTTATTTGAAAAGTCAGGTCAGTCAGAATTTTTTTTTAAATCTTACAAGACATTAACAATGATTAATATGTATAGAATAAATATATATTTCAGCTTACTAACAATATTTTTGGTATGCTTTTTGTCATAACTTCCTAGATTTTATTTCCAAATTATTGCTCAGCTATTTTAAACATACAATGCCATCGTCATATAAGTTTGAAAAGGAGGGGGGTATGTTCACAGACAAGCAGGAAATAAAGGTTATTTCACAAAAGAAAAACAGTTACAGGTAGCTTTTATCCACTTTCAGTAAACATGGTGAACAATGAGTTTCAAGCCAAAAACATGTGAAATAAAAATTGCAAACATGTCGTAGAAAATAGCACATTACCATCCGTTCTTAAATGAAGTAGACCGTCCAATGGAAAGACGAGGATATATCAATTTCATTTTGAAATTTAAATGGATGAACATTTAATCTATGAAACAAGAAAATTTCAAATTGTTTGTGGTAAACTGTTTCTTGACGTCTTTCACTTTTGGACGTGTCCATTTCATTTATGAAAATCTTATTGAATTACGACAAAAAGGAAAACAAACTTAATGTAATGGGCTTTTAATATAGATTTCATTTCGCAAACAAACTGTGTATGTACTGATTTTGCGTCATGGATGGATACCCATTATCGGCCTCTATTACAGGACCTACCTATTGTATTTATTGTTAATTTGTTCTCGTCCTGAACATGCATGAAATATTTGCCACTGGACGTTAAGCAAACAACTATCAATCAATCAATCTCTTGTACAATAAATGGGTAAAATCAGTTTTAAAAGAAAAGGATGTTATATGACCACTTATTTGTTCCCTTGAATTCACATATAAAAAGTATTATAATTCCATCAAATGAAATCTTTTTAAAAATGTTCACTAGATATTAAAATGATGGTCATAAGTACAATGTATTTACATTTTTGGAAAATGACGCTATCAGCGGCATGTTTCGATACCATTGACCAGAACTAACGGAAGTTGATTATGCCTCCACCTACCGCACTCGGTTTCATATTTACTATTTTACATACTAACTGGAATCTGCTTGTATTACGCTACACGGAACCAGTTTACATACTTTATTTTATTTACCAAAAAGATATCTTGACCTGTCAATATGTTTTTTGTTATTAAATGGTATTTGGAGCTATCCCTTTGTTATATTTTTCATATTTATTCGAGCTTTCACTTTTATGCACATGTCTTACAATCGTAAACAATCGGTATGTATACATGATAAATAGATCCGTTTTGTTATGGTGTTGGACTTTTTACCCTCCAATGATCAGCAATCGCTAGACAAAATAGTTCTCCTAAATAATGTCAGCCTTTCATGCCATTTCAACTTTACAATCATTAAAAAAGTAATAATCGGAATCATTTTGATATCCATTGGATAGAAACTGATCTTTATCCAGATTTACTGAAGATTTTAATAATCGGAAATTAGTAATACTGTTATACCCACGCTGTGCGTATGAATCTTTGTTTACAAAGTTATAGCAGCAGAGTCTGTAACTGTATCATTATTAATTAACTACACTGTTATTGTACTTAATATGATGAAAATGCATATGCAATATAAGATGTCAACTCGGCCAATACAGATTTTTTCCAGATTGGCGAGTTCTGATCCGCCAAAACAGGATTTCAGAACGTCTCTAGTTTTTAGATCGTAAGTCACGATAAACTCAAACTGAAAGTAAACAGTTGTTTGTACGACGCAGTTTTATTTACTCACCATAAACAAGCTGAAACGTTCAGTATGGCATATATTTTAGGTTAAAGACGGTCCCATTCATTTGAAAAGCATTTTGAAAGTAGACGATGGAATTGTTTCAGGTTTGGGGAACGAGTAATTTATCACAAAGTTCAATCCTTGACGACCTCATAATTTCATCATGTCGATGGTACAAATCGATTTTACTGTTTACTTCGCTTCTCATGTTTTGTAAACGGTCTTTTATTTTTAAACCCGAACCATGCATATGCATTCTGTAATTGCGCAAATCTTCGTTCTTTGGTCAATTGGCTTTATATGGATAGTTGTATCAATTTCAACTCTTACATTATTTTTTTTAAATATATTTGCATTACACATGCAATGGCAGTACCTTTCCTATTACTATTTATGTGTTGTGTCTAAATTAAAGTTGTAACACTTTATAGTGACTGGAAAGGGTAGAAAATTCATCAGATGAGAAAAGGCTGAAGATACAGGAAACGGCACCAAATCATTAGATATTGCATCTTATAAAAAGAAACTGAGATTTGGATAGTTCCACTTCAAGGTAAAATGTTTATCTCTTGTGAAATGAAATAAAAAATATTGTAACACTGTAGTTAATTAATAAAGATACTATTACATGTATTTCTGTATTGGCCTTATTGTTGGTCCTCGGCCAGCAGTATTGGCCTTCGACCGCCTCAGACCAATACACCAAGACATGGACCAATAACAAGGACAATACAGAAATACTTACAAAATGTACGCAATAATATTATAGAATGACAGTATGGTTCAATAGTGGAATCAGCCCTCAACTACTTTTTACATAAATATTAACTTCTGGCTTCAACTCCTTGTTCGTCTTGTCTGGAGATCTTGTTGTAGTTCCAGTTAGGCAAGCATTTTAGAGACATATCCGTCCATCCTCTCTTGACTTGTAATTTCTGGTGATAGATTTTGCCGCTTGACGTTGTATCCTTTCAAGCTTGTTTTTTTGTTACCGTGTAGGGGTCCCATACTATGGCTCCATATTAAATTGTAAGATCCATTCCTAAAGGTTTAGATCATTGTTCTAATCTGACACAAATTTCAATAACTGGAATGCTACCCAAGTTGAATATATGGTGACCTACTAGAACAGCATTATCACTATTGAAATTGTGTTTAATACCATGATTGTTCAATGTCATTAACTTAAATGGAGACAGACATTTGACCTGAAAGGTGGTGTGGGAGTGCAAAATCAAAACTAACTGACTAACTAAATGATATATGGTTAAAGAATGAATATCAATTACATGGGTCAACATGGTCAAGGGCAGAGTTGTTATGAAGTAACAATATGGCAGAGAAGTGGTTTCAACTTTCATATAAAGCGACCTGACTGACATGAAATAAAAATCAAAGGAGTATCCCTATTTGTCTAATCTTCAAGGTGAAATAAAACTAGTAAAACAATATTATACTATTGTTGAAATCTACAGAAATATAATTTGCTTCAAGTAACAGAAATAACTAGGTCACTAGTAACTTATTTAATGAGTATGTGGGTATAAGAGCTTGATAACAACAGACTCTTTATAATCATTTGTTTTGAAAAGGATACTAGTAGTCTATATTCTTGATTTAGAAAATGTAATTGCAAGACAAAATCACATTACTTAGAATACTTTAGATCATTCAGGTAGTCTTTATTTATATACATGTACAAAAGAACAGCCAGTAGTCATTGGATATTGTAGATCATTCAAATAGTCTTGTTTAATCCCGCTGCAAATGTTTGCACCTGTCCTAAGTCAGGAATCTTATGTACAGTAGTTGTCGTTTGTTTATGTAATTTGTATACGTGTTTCTCGTTTCTCGCTTTTAATATAGACTAGACCGTTGGTTTTCCGTTTGAATTGTTTTACACTAGTAATTTTGGGGCCCTTTATAGCTTGTTGTTCGTGTGAGCCAAGGCTCCGTGTTGAAGGCCGTACATTGACCTATAATGGTTTACTTTTATAAATTGTTATTTGGATGGAGAGTTGTCTCATTGGCACTCACACCATATCTTCCTATATCTTTTGACCTATTTATTAGTACAAAAGAACAGCCTGCAGTCATTGGATATTGTAGATCATTCTGGTAGTCTTGACCTATTTATTTATAGAAAAAAAACAGCCAGTTGTCATTGGATACTGTAGATCATTCAGGTAGTCTTGACCTATACATTTGTACTAAAAAACAGCCAGTTGTCATCTTCACATAACACACACATATACGAATATCAATTATATGCTTACGAGACATGTTGGAATGTTAAACTAATTACGGTATGTGAAAATCAAGACGCATAAAATATCACAATATTAGAGACAGTGGCGTCATTTTTCCTCAGAGCTTTCAGCTCTTTGATTTTAAATTGTGTCTTACATTTTACTTAAGAACTTTAAGCTTCTTGCATTTAATTCAAAACTGCCAAAATAGGCCCTTTTAAGATTGTCGTCAATATCTACACTTGAGTCGAGGACTTACCAATACCCAAAAACATTTGGCTACAGTTTGACATTTATTGACGATTTTAATGTTGGTTGAATATCTTTTGGTGAGGTCTTGGTTCATATCTAACTTTGCTAAAACAAATATGTGTAAAATTGTAATTTAAATTCAGATATTTCAATTTCAGCATATTTTGACGACTTACTGACATTCCAACTGACATTTCTGACATGAATTGTCCAGATTATATCATTCTAATAGATGAAACATATTGTTTCTGATTTTAAGGGCAAATATTGTGGCTCTTTTCATAACTTTACCTTTGCCTGATGCGGCGCGATGATAACTCAACTGAAAATTGTGTTTATACAGCTCATATGCCCTGTAAAAAGCTCTAATGTTTTGTATAAAAGGCGCAAATGTTTGTTTTAAAAGCACAAATGCCCATTAAAAAGCACAAATGTCCATTAAAAAGCGCAAGCGTCCCGGTTAAGAATTTTAAAATCATTTTATATCCAGAACACAATACATTTATTAACAGCTTAAAGTTGTCCTTTTCTTCATTTAGTTGCTGAGTCCATGAGAATTTTGAAAATTTCATGTTATTCAGTAAGTTAAAAGACAATGATGGAAGAGATCCCGGACTTTCCAGACAATAAAATAAACATAAAGGAATATATGGTATAAAGCTGCTTAAAATATTGAGTGCAAAATTTCAAATGTTCCATCAATAAAAATTTGTTTTAATTATGTTTCACATATATATACAATTTTTGTGATTTTGTGGTCTGTACTAGTTATAACTTTTAAAAAGAGGTAAAAAGGCGCAAACGTCCTGTGCCCGCCTGATCTTATAATAATAATTTGTAATATTATCGCCAGTTAAAAAGCTACAGTATAGAAGGTAAATTGTTCTGAAAATATAACATTTACCTGTCGGATAATATAGATTCATTCAACAGAACCTCGTGTTTAAAATCTTACAAATAAATGTTATAGTTACTAACAATGTACCTAATATATTGTATATTTAGTGTATTTGGTAACAAACACATGGGACTTGTGTATACATGAAAACTTAAATCATTTATTATCTTTTCTTTTATTTATTTATTGGTTCCAGAAATATTAGCTTATTCTATCGATATGTTGTAAGACGTTAAGTTATATATTTACTGTATTTTCCACTAGATACAAGCATAGGTACTTGGGAACGGGACAATTTGTTTAGCCCTCCCCTTTTTCCAAAATCCGGGTTTTTTCTGATATGACCGCTGTGGATAGTAAACTTGGAATTGATAGTAAATAGCAAATACAATTAATTTCTGGTATATTTATGTTCATACAATACAGAAAAATGCGAAACTAATTGAAATTGATAGAAGAAGAAAAACTGATTTTGGAAAAGGGTGAGGGTTAAAAAATTGTCCTGTCCCCAAGTACCTATGGATACAAGTACATCAAAAGAGCAAAATAGGAGCTAGTCTCAATACTGACGAGATCATGATATTTCTATAGTCAATAGAATAGATGTATGAGCTTTAAATTCTTGTGAAAAAGTTAAAATAGTCAATGCCGTCACCACATGTACATTGTTAGCTCTCAGATAGACAAGACTGAAGAGGGTAATGATATAAGTTAGTAACTTCTTTCCTATGCTAAGAATAGAAATTATTTGTTTGTTGTTGCATTTATACAATAGCGGTTTGGATGATCGAACATACATACAATGTATAACCACAACAACAAGGGAAAAATAAAAATAAAACTTACAATATCGTTGAGATGTCTTCTTCAGATACCGAACTGAAAAGTCTTTTGCTGGCATTGTGTGTAGAAGATAGAACCATTTATAAAACTGAGAATTCAGATATGAAAACACAAGTTTTATATTTTTCTGTCAGTCGGTTATGTTTGAAATTTGAGTTGTGATGATAAGTTTTCTTATTTTTGAAAGAAATGTGTTCAAAGTGCTATTTCTAATGCACCCAGTGTGGGTCATGTTTCTTTTAATCTAATTAAAACATATTTACTACACCCCATTAACTTTGATGATCGATATCAATAAGATTAATTCTAAAACAACACACCAATCAAGAACTAATTATACAAATGAACTGAAACGAGAAAATTTTGCATAATTATTTGATTGCCAAGGATTGATTGATTGTGAACTGTTTAACGTCAATGACTGATTTAATTGTAAAACGATGTTTATGTTCATGCCATGCCAATATTCCTAATGATTTTATGGTTTTACAATACAAAAGAAATAATTTGACATGAGAACATGTTGCACATTTGGAGAAGATACATTTATAAATCCGTTAATCTTAATACATAAATTTTGAAAATAATTCTGTGGAACAATAACATTTTTGTGGCTGAGATCTTGGATAAATAATGAGATGCAATTAATAGCGAACAAATGATGAATGCGGACAACTCAGTTCAGAGACAACTGGTACCGAGTCAAATCGGACTGACTAATAAATTAACTCGGACCGTCTATAAAGTCAACTCGGACCGATTATAATGACAACTCAGAAAAAGTATTAAAGAGAATTTGAACTATATAAATGATTATGAATTATCAAATGTTATATTTTACATGACAATATCATTTGCATCTTGCTGATTTTGCAAAACATAATAAAAAATTTGTTAAATGTGAACTGATTCAAATGTTTACTTATCTTTATCAGAGACATATAATACAATTGTATTATATGTCTCTTTCTTTGTCAATTTATTATAAAACTTAATGCATTCAAAAAAATAAGTTGAATTTGCTTAATTTTATTTGTTTGTTGGATTCTTTGTTTTTAACATTTTAAAGTCAACTCGGACCGCCTTTAATGCCAATTCTAACAAAGTATAAACATAGAGTTTTGGCTATTTTTAGGATAAAATATTATATTTTACATAAATTAAGTCACGAGTCTTGTATGGTGTTTGCAAGCTACCGCCAGAGACATATATACACAGAGACTGGCAAATATATGTGTATATATGTCTCTGCTACCGCCACCAAAGGATATCTCTGATTGTCTTTAAGATCAAAATGAATATTAATTCAACACAATGCAATGTTAAATCTTATAACGTGAAGAAAGATAGAAAATTATTTTTATTGTTTATATCTGAGACTACGTTATCACAACAGTAGTCTCAGTTTAAACCAAGGAATTATACAAATGCTTGCTTAAAATCGGCGGTTTCTTCTATTTGAAGTAAAAATTTAAACACAAGGTTTATGACCACAAAAGGAAGGTTGGGATTGATTTTGGGAGTTTTGGTCCCAACAGTTTAAGAATTAGGGGCCAAAAAAGGGCCCAATAAGCATTTTTCTTGGTTTTCGCACAATAACTCTAGTATAAGTAAATAGAAATCTATGAAATTATAACACAAGGTTTATGACCGTAAAAGGAAGGTTGGGATTGATTTTGGGAGTTTTGGTCCCAACAGTTTAGGAATTAGGGGCTAAAAAAGGGCCCAAATAAGCATTTTTCTTGGTTTTTGCACAATAACTTTAGTATAAGTAAATAGAAATCTATGAAATTTAAACACAAGGTTTATGACCACAAAAGGAAGGTTGGGATTGATTTTGGGAGTTTTGGTCCCAACAGTTTAGGAATTAGGGGCCAAAGGGTCCAAAATTAAACTTTGTTTAATTTCATCAAAATTGAACTATTGGGGTTCTTTGATATGCCGAATCTAACCGTGTTTTAGATTCTTAATTTTGGTCCCGTTTTCAAATTGGTCTACATTAAGGTCCAAAGGGTCCAAAATTAAACTTAGTTTGATTTTAAAAAATTGAATTCTTGGGGTTCTTTGATATGCTGAATCTAAACATGTACTTAGTCTTTTGATTATGGGCCCAGTTTTCAAGTTGGTCCAAATCGAGTCCAAAATTAAACTTTCTTTGATTTCAACAAAACTGAATATATGGGGTTCTTGATATGCTGAATCTAACCATGTATTTAGATTTTGATATTTGGGCCAGTTATCAAATTGGTCCACATTGAGGTTTAAAGGGTCCAAAATTGAACTTTATTTGATTTCATCAAAAATTGAATTCTTGGGGTTCTTTGATATGCTGAATCTAACCATGTATTTAGATTTTGGATATTGGAATACCACAAAGGGATGGTAAGAATTGTCTTTGGGAGTTATGGCTCAAACCATTAAGGAATAAGGTGCAAAAAGGGGGAAAGGGTTTCCAGGTTAATGGACAATTACTTATACAAAACATAATTTAAAAGGCAGTGTAAGGTCGGTAATTGAAACTCATTTGAATATCTCACCTAAACTGCTTTTAAATTATGTATATTGGAAATTTGCCAATAACTTTAGTTTAATGAACTTCATTGGAAATTTGCCAATATAAAATGTTGCTGATGAAGCTTTTTTGTTTATCTCACCTAAACTGCTTTTAAATTATGTATATTGGAAATTTGCCAAAACTTTGTTATTAAATTTCTGATTTATATATAAAAGCAAATAATAATGATAAGGCAAGAGATACACACCAAACAGGATGTGTAAATTATTATATTAAGTATTGTGCAATAGCAAGAAATTTTCAATTGCACAGTATTGCGCAATAGCAAGAAATCTTCAATTGCACAGTATTGCGCAATAGCAAGAAATCTTCAATTGCACAGTATTGCGCAATAGCAAGAAATATCCAATAGCACAATATTGCACAATAGCAAGAAATCTTCAATTTCACAGTATTGTGCAATAGCAAGAAATATTGAATTGCACAGTATTGCGCAATTGCAAGAAATCTTCTTTTGCACAGTATTGCGCAATAGCAAGAAATCTTCAATTGAAATTTAATACAAATTTTTTAACCCATTTAACATTTTTAGATAATTCACCACATTTATTTTGTGTCAGAAACCTATATTATGTCAAAAATTTGATCACAATCCAAATTCAGACAGTATCAAGCTTGAATATTGTGTCCAAACTTGCACCAACTGTTCAGGGTTCGACCTCTGTGGTCGTATCAGGCTGCGCTCAGCGAAGCATTTTAATCCATCCATTTTGGAGTTCTGAAACCATACCAATGTTCTGAACTGGCTGACACTTGAATCAAGCAGCCAAATTAGAAAACCACTTCTGATTCAGAATCTTAAAGTGCATGTGATCAAGATTACTTTCAGTCAAGCAATCTAATTCTTTGACAATAGGGACGTTAGACACTATCAGATTCTTTATATGAAAAGTCAGGTCAGTCAGAATTTTTTTTTTTAAATCTTACAAGACATTAACAATGATTAATATGTATAGAATAAATATATATTTCAGCTTACTAACAATATTTTTGGTATGCTTTTTGTCATAACTTCCTAGATTTTATTTCCAAATTATTGCTCAGCTATTTTAAACATACAATGCATGTCATCGTTATATAAGTTTGAAAAAGGGGTATGTTCACAGACAAATAGGAAATAAAAGGTAATTTCACAAAAGAAAAAAACAGTTACAGGGAGCTTTTATCCACTTTCAGGAAACATGATGAATAATGAGCTTCAAGCAGGAAAGCATGTGAAATAAAAAAATTGCAAACATGTCGTATTTAAAATAGCACATTACCATCCGTTCTTAAATGAAGTAGACCGTCCATTGGAAAGACGAGGATATATCAATTTCATTTTTGGCTGGCAATTACAATTTTGAAATTAAAATGGATGAACATTTAATCTATGAAACAAGAAAATTTCAAATTGTTTGTAGTAAACTGTTTCTTTTAACTTGACGTCTTTCACTTTTGGACGTGTCCATTTCATTTATTAAAAATCTTATTGAATAACAACAAAAAGGAAAACAAAGTAATGGGCTTATAATATAGATTTCATTTCGCAAACTGGGATTGAGTTTGGGTAATTGCTTCAAGGGGTTCAAAAGTTTGTTTTTTCAGGGATTTTTAAGGGTTCATATTTTTTTTCAAAATTTTTCAAATTTCAAATTTTTTGAAAAGTTCCAAGAAGAAATCTTCAATTAAACAGTAATGTGCAATAGATTTTTAAGATCTTTGACCACATTTATTTTCTGTCAGAAACCCTATATTATGTCAAAAATTTTATAACAATCCATATTCAGACAGTATCAAGCTTGAATATTGTGTCCAAATTTGCCCCAACTGTTCAGGGTTCGACCTCTGTGGTCGTATAAGGCTGCGCTCAGCGAAGCATTTTATTATATCAGGGATAATGTATTTGTTAGGGTCGGTGGGAATAAAATTCGTGAAATGTAATTTTTTTTACTGAAAATTGGAAAAATAGGGATGGCCGATCCATAAACCAACAAATTAAAAAAATCTGTCCTAAGGTGCAAGTTCTATTACAATTCTTAGGAAGAAGCTTCTGATTTATTTTAATCATTCTTCCCAAGGACCATCTGGGACAATTTTCATTGCTCAATAGTGTTTAAACAATTCTAGCATACATGATAAAATTGAGAATGGAAATAGGGAATATGTCAAAGAGACAACAACCCGACCAAAGAGCAGACAACAGCCGAAGGCCACCAATGGGTCTTCAACACAGCGAGAAAATCCGCACCAGAGGATGTCCTTAGCTGGCCCTAAATAAAATTGTGTACTAGTTCAGTGAAAATGGGCGTCACACTAAACTCAAAACATATAAATGAACTAAAATTAAAAACATACAAGACTAACAAGGCCAGAGGCTCCTGACTTGGGACAGGCGCAAAAATGTGGTGGGGTTAAACATGTTTTGTGAGATCTCAACCTCCCCTATACCTCTAGCCAATGTAGAATAAAGAAACACATAGCAATACGCACAGTAAAACTCAGTTTAAAAGAAGTCCGAGTCCGATGTCAGAATAGGTAACAAAAGAAACTAAGCAAAATGACAATGATACATAAATGAACAAAGGACTACTAGCAGTTACTGACATGCCAACTCCAGACCTCAATTAAACTGATTGAAAGATTATGTCTTCATCATTTGAAAATCAAGTACAATTCCTCCCGTTAGGTGTTAAGTATCATACCATCATAAAATATATGAGAAGAACATAACCCGTATCATGCCAACAACTGGTTTAAGAATAAATGTGTTTATTTCCGATGCAAAGACCCTACATGTATGAGTGAATCAATATTAATACCAAAATATGCAATCCTTAATGACTTGACAACAGTATCGTAACTATATCCTTTCCGAATTAGTCTGTTTGGTTAGCTTTTGAGGTGAATGCCGACATTTTTGTGCTTTGTAAAGAATATTACCATAAAATATTGGATGTGAAATACCTGAACGTATAAGATGTCTGCATGTTGATTTATATTTACGAATGATGTCCTTGTACCGATGATAAAATTTAGTAAATGTTTTGACTAGTTTGTGATATCGAAAACCCTGGCATACTTTTTAATTGATTGATTATTGTTTGATTTATGTCCAGTGACAAATATTTCATGCATATTCAGAACAAGCATACTTGCATGATGATGAACACCACTTATTAATAAGTAATTATTTAGATTATAACACAGATTGGTTTACATAACACTAATTTGCCTTTTATCTCTGCAAGTGTGGGTGACATGTCCTCTTAAGTGTTTGTTTAGGAATACAGTAACATGTATGATTGTTTAGGAATACATGTATGATTGTTTAGGAATACATGTATGATTGTTTAGTAATTGAATATTACAATTCTTTTATCATGCTAATACACAACACTTAAAAAAAAATCTGGGAAATAAAAGATATAAAAAATGTGCAATACTTGTATTCTGTCTATATAGAATTATTGGAGAAAAGGAAAAAATAATTATTTATCCCTAAAATCACTCTAATTGTTTATCTGTATAAAATGAAGATTTATACGTTACAAATATGTAGCAATAGCACTATGAAACTACAATATATCTTAACCAGTCAGGGAATTGCTGAAATAAGTGATTTATAAATCACTCATTTAAGTAGCAAATTAGAAATTCTGTAATTTTGTAGTTTTACCAAAATTTTAAACATACAGGTTTATATTATATCTAATTATTAGTAAAATTGAAAAAAAATGAACCTTTTGCTTTTTGAAGTACATGAAGTAGCAAGGTTAATTAATGCCTTTGATGCAATCATTCATCTGTAAATTCTATATTTGTTAAAAAAATGCTACATGTATAATGAAGGCATTACATAATGAACTAATACTTTCTTAACAGATTTTTCCAAGCAGAAGAAGTATTTTTCCTGTAAATTCAAGGTTTCATCTTACAGATTATTTAATAAAATTTATTATTGTAGTAATAAATTGTTGGCGACCAAAATTTTACTGTTCAGGGGTGTTGAAATTAGTGGGGGTAATTAATAAATAATACTTAAAGAAGTGATTTTTTGGAAGAAAATAGAGGTATGATACTTAAGTGATTTTCATGTCATTATCCCAGATTCAGTACAAGGTCATTACCTGACATGACCGGTCACCCTATAAACAGATAAACACAGATGTTGGTTCTGATAATTTTAGCAACATAATTAGTCCCTTGATCATTAGTATTATATATACAAAGCTACAATCAAATTGAATTACTTAGTCTAGTGATTTATTTGTACAAAAAAAAAATGTACTACTTAAATAGGTGATTATTAAAAAGAAAAACTCTTACTTCCAACATTTCTGGACAAAATGTTACTTGAATCAGTGGTTTAAGAAATCACTCATTTAATTTATTCCCCTGACTGTTAACTATTCTGTTTGAAAATAAGATTATTTATTTATTGGGCCTTATTTGGTGGTGTTACATCTTACAAAGTCTATCCGAATTATTTTGCAAAGAATTCCACTCAAACCGGTGCTAGGGGCCATCTTAGAATTGCAGTGAGGTGAGAGGTTTTTTTTGCTCTGTGTTGAAGGCCTCACTGTGACTTTGAGATGAAGTACAGGATTAAAATCGCTGTTCCTTTGCTTTTTGTTTGTTTTTTGTTGTGCATGTACTGATTTTGTGTCATTGATGGATACACTATATCCTTTGTTTTTCGATTAAAAAATCATTTGCCCAGTATACATATAACCCATTTCTGATAGTATTGCCCAGCCTTGGAAAACCTGGACCTTGGTTTCCCATCAGGGTAATACTTTGCCTACCCTGATCGCATGCACTTGCAATTTAAAATAACATTAATGGTACCAATTGTATTGCACCAGATGCGTATTTCAACAATTAATATCTCTTCAGTGATGCTAGGCCAAAATATTTTAAAGTCCAAAACCTAATATAAAACATTGAAGAGCTGATATGAATTGAAATGTACAATATACCAAAGTGAAATAAAATGTAAATATTGTGATAGGCATACAAATAATTGTGATAGGCATACAAATAATTGAAATCAGTGTGAATTGTTTTTCCTTCATTAGCTGGTTCTTTGATTAAATGCTGTTTGCAAATGCAAATTTTTTACTCACAGCTCAAACATTTAGCCTTTGCTAAACCAGGATCTAATAAACAAAGAAATAAACAGAATGGTCACTCTGAAGTATCTGATAACCAGTGGAAGGACTGGAAGAAAGCGGACCAAAATGTAAGTTGTTTCAAGTATTATTAGTTAAGTAATTAACTAAAAACTTATATTCATATTATGTTTTTATCTTGTATGGTTAAATGTGCATGTATGCCAAAGAGATATATCAAAATAAGTAAGTGTACAATTATTTATTTGTGCAGTTGATATACAAAAGTTATACTTTAATAATGAAGGATAATAAACATGATAAACAAGTATAAAGTAATGATATAATTTGTTTATTTGTATTTCCTACATATTTGCATTATTTGCTGTTTTCAATTGCAAGGTTGTAATTCTTTGTTAATTAAATCCCCAGTACAAAGGAGGGGGTATACAGATTTACCTATGAAGGTCCATCCATCATAAATTTTTGATAGATGACACCAAGCTGTATCTAGTTATGCCATACTGTGTGACTGTTTTCAGTTCATTTGATGGTCTATTTGTCTTCTTTATAACATAAAACCCTACAGCTTTTATTAAAGATATAAAAATTAACACATCATCAGTCTGACTAAAGCCAGTCCCCAATATACAATATTTTTCTCAAGAATGGACTGTTATTAAACAATAGATTTTTGAAAATGTTCCTGCAACTCAACTAGATTTAATATTTAGTTAATTAATTTAGCTAATTTTTGTTATTGCATTGTAGGGAACTGAAGATAAAATGCATATGACTAAGTTTTTAATAAGTATTTATATTTCAGTATGCAGCAGAATCGTATGAAAAAGATCTGGAACAGGCTTTACTTATGAGTAAAATGGAGTTTGAACAAAAGAAAGAGGTAACGTGTGTAAGGGATGCTGTCAGTTCTGCTCTGATTGGGAACATTAAATTAAGTACATGTGTGGGAGTATACAATGTTTTTGAGGCACTGTGGGAGTATACAATGTTTTTACTTTTGAGGCACTGTGGGAGTATACAATGATTTTGAGGCACTGTGGGAGTATACAATGTTTTTGAGGCACTGTGGGAGTATACAATGTTTTGAGGCACTGTGGAGTATACAATTTTTTTGAGGCACTGTGGGAGTATACAATGTTTTTTGAGGCACTAGATCCCTTACAAAAACTTTTGTTGAGGAAGTATCTGTTTATAAATGAGCATGATATTTAGCTTCCATATCTAAAAACAAATGGGGTATACTTTGTAATTTCTTTTTACTTTGTCTTTCTAGAGTAAGGCCCCTTAATAATACAGGAAATAATCAGTTTTGTTGTGTAATGTCACAAGCGTACACCAAAACGTTGTGATTGGCTTACAACATCCTAAACCATGGGAATTCAACCAATGACTTGACATAATTTTCATTTTGGGTACGAACAATAGAATTACCCACAATCCTTTAGATTCGAAACAGTGAAATTTTTAAAGAACAACAAAACACAGGTTAAGGATGTACTTAGGTGAAATTTTAAAAATCTAGAATTTAAAATTGATACAATATGTCAGAAGAGCATTAGTTAAAGGACAAAATAAGCTAGAAATATTGATAAGTTATGGAGCTCCTTTTCGAGATTTTTAATTTTTTAATTGGCGGAAAAGGCTGACTCAGACTTTTACCTTATATTTGCATTGGTAATATTTGGGTCTCAAATTAGAAGAAAAGAAATCAAGAACCTGCTTAAATTTTGGTAAATGACCATTTATGAGCTATTGAAGTCTTATATGAAAAGAAAAATGGGTGTTCTGGGGCAAAATATTTCACCCTGTGTCGTAGGAAAAAAACATCCGAACATTTGACAAAAAATTACTAAACCTCACCTAAGTACATCCTTAAGTTTGAATTTGATACTTTATATTTTGTCCCTGCAGACAATCAAATTGCTTGACATTTGCTTACTTCATATGTACTGAAAAATTAATCCAAAATTTATTTGCTTCTTTTTTGTTTTGATGAGACTCTTAGGAACATATTTCATGGCCTCTTCATTTGCTCTTTTGAATAATTAACTTGCTTTTATTTCAGGTAACAAAGTCATTTAAAGATGCTGGTATAAATATAGATGAAGAAAGCACAAAGGAAAAGAAGAAGAAAAAGAAGGACAAACCACAGACAATGAGTCTAGAAGAATTCAATGCAGGAGGAAAAATGACACATTCAGATGGTAAAGCTAGAATTTGATGTAATACCATTATTGAAATGAAAAAACAACATGCAAATTATTTTATTATGAACAGTATATGTTAAAAATTTACAAAACGTGAAATAATCCTGACATTTTAGGGACAAAATATATGTATATTGACAGAAGTTTTGATAAATATATAGAAGGAGATGTGGGGTACATGTTGATGAGACCTACCCAGTAACACAAAAATGGAAAGATATTTCAATTCATTGGGTTCAAAATTTCACCATATGCTTGAATAGCTTTAGGAGAAATATTTGATATTACTTCTTGTGAAAATATCATGTAAAAAAAATACCAGGTACAATTTTTGCCATCTTGAATTATAATATTATTGATTTCCTGAATTTTGATTTTATATTTTCTCATCATTACAGAATTAGAACATTTATCAGTACACCCATCCAGTAAACCAGAAACACCTGTTATAGAGGCAGACCCACAATTCTTCAGCCATGTGGAGGGAGATGTAGAAAGAATTCTTAGAAAAGAAAAAATGCAAGAAGAATATCAAAAAGTAAATAAAATGTACTTGGCTAATTCTCTTTCATTTTTGTGTACCCACAACTCAGTGGCTGGGGCATAAATGAATCCCATATACAAATAGTTTCATTTTCAGGGCCTAATTACCATCCCTATGTTTCTCATTCATGACATTCCTTGCATGTTCCTAGCATGCTTGGAGGATGCTCGAGCTTCCTCATAAGAATAAATCTATGATCCTAAATGAATCCCATATTTGCCCTTGGCTCATTTTGTCCTGTCTGACACTTTGAAATCCAACAGCTGTTTCGAATGGATTTCATTATTGTCTCAACTGCAAGGAATGTCATGAATGAGAGACATAGGGATGGTAATTAGGCCCTGAAAATGAAACTATTTGTATATGCTTTTGTTTCATATGGTAGAATACTGAAGTTTTAATCTGGCATATGTTCATTGTCTTTGAGCTCATTTTCATGGTTCAGTGACTGCTTAAATGACTATAATTTTATTATCACATGATTTTTTTCCAGTTTTTATGAGTAAAAGGACAACTATATTTGGTATATAGAATCATTGCAATGTATGCATTATCAGACAGTTTTGACAAATTCTTGCAGTTCTTACTGTAAATGCAATACGTTTGAGGACCACCCAAGTTGACAGAGGAAATTTACATAATGTCTTGTTACAATGTGTCAGAGATATGAAAGATTTGTACCACTATGTTTGGGGTAAGCATCAGCCTTATCAAACCTTCTTCTCTTTTAACATTATCTAAAAAAAAACAGACAGTTTAAAATGTAATTTGAACTTTACTTGATTGACAAAGGAGGATCAGCTTTTTCTCCACTTACATATCATTGTCAAAGTAAACAAATGAAGACAGACAGTATATACATGGTACTTGTAATTCATTATGATATAATAATTGTTATAAAATACATGTAATCTTTCTCTGATATCATGTGTATTACAATTATTTTAATGTATTGTTTTTTTGCATGACAGCAATATGCAGCAGAAAAAGTAATGACAGCTAAGCATCAGTCAGAAACAGCCAAAAAAGATAAAGAAATTGAATTTCTAAAAGCAACAGTTAAAAAATTAGAGGTAAGACATTATGTTTCATTACAACCAAGTTGCATTCATCTACACTTACTGTAAACCTACTTATTTTTGCAGATACTGTATTTCTCATTTAGCCCCTTCCAGACGATTTTGTAGTGAATTAAATTTTGGGATTTTCTGGTTTCTTGATATATTATTTAAGTGAAGACCAATGTTTTTTTATGTATTGACAACGATTTATGTTTGAATTAGTCTTCTACTTTCAACATGTGCAAAAATTGGTTGATTTTCAGTATGTTTAAAGTGTTTTCTGTAAAGTCTTCATCTAATTCACAGTCAGTTTGATATTTAAACAAGCAATTATATTTCAATATGTAAATTCCTGCACAATGTACAGCAACTAATTTTTGCAAGTGTTTTATTTTCACAACTTTCGAGAGAAGAAAATAACATGTATATACATTGTTGCAAATATGTACAACTTGGATCTTTTCTTATTTAATTTCATCAAGTAAATTTGTAAATAGCGAAATTAAATTTGCCACGAAGTGTGCTAGAAAGGGCTAAATGCGAAATAAAGTATCCATGAAAATAAGTTGTTTTACAATGATGAGATTTTACTATAGAAGGTCACAAATCATGTGTACCTGTTAGAACCATTAAAAAGAGTTGTGATGTGGTACATTTCCAATGATTCTAATCTGTCAGAATTAATAACCATTCAGATGAATTTTAACATTATTGCCTTCTTTTTAGTTAAACAAATTCTTTAAGAACAATACAGAAGAGGTAATAAAAAATATTAGGGAAATTCTCAATTTGGTCTGCATGGCAATTTCCAAAAGAACAACAAAAAGCTGTATCATACAAAGTAAAGCTTTACATATGCTTTGAAAATTTGCTTTTATTGCACATGTATCAGAATATTTGTTTTCATTTACAGGAAGAATTTAAACAAGTAAAGAAACGTAATAAACAACTGTGTGTTATATTAGCTCAGGGTGAAAGTAAGTTTAATTACTTGTAAAAATGGTTAACATAGAGAAGTGGATGCTTCTAAAAATAAGATATATATATGTATATCAATCTGCTGACTGTTGCTTCATTAAAGTTGTAGGAACAGATGTAGTATCCTTAGTGTTCCTGTCTATGTGCTCATCTCCATCCAGTTCAAAGAAACTGATTGGTGTACTGACATTTAGTTTGATGCATGTCTGTTTTTAGAGACTTAGGCCAAAATGAAATTTAAATTGAATTTACCCACCTGAAAAATGTTATGACACAAATCGGTTTAAAAAATTTTTTTAAAGATTTTTTCCTGCTCTAACGTCGTTTACTTGTCTAATCATGTTACTTATGTTGTTGGCCCAAAAAATAAATAAAATCCCTACCTATACCTACCCAACCCTACAAAGGCATGGGTAGGCAACATCTTACAAGGAATTTTAAAGGGTGGCCTTAGGATGTCTCTCAGCTGATTTTTATGTCCCCCGTAGCGGAGGGGCATTAAGTTTACCCTTGTCCATCTGTACGTATCGACGCATTTCGTCCGTCACGTCCCAAAATTGGTTTCCGTTCTAACTTGAGTTTGCCTCAACCGAATGTTATGAAACTTATACACAATGCTAATTACCACAAAACAGAGATCAAGTTTGAATTTTGGTGGCGTCACTTTAACCATTCTAGAGTTATGCCCTTTATAAATGGAAAATTGCAAAATTTTTAGTTTCCGTTCTCTAACTTAAGTTTGCCGCAACCAAATGTTATAATATTTATAAAACAATGCTTATTACCACCAAATACAGATCGAGTTTGAATTTTGGTAGCTTCACTCTAACTGTTCTAGAGTTATGCCGCTTTATAAATGGAAAAATTACAAAATATTTAGTTTCCATTCTCTAACTTAAGTTTGCCTCAACCAAATGTTATGAAACTTATACACAATGCTTATTACCACAAAATACAGATCAAGATTGAATTTTGGTAGCGTCACTCTAATTGTTCTAGAGTTATGCCCTTTATAAATGGAAAAATTACAAAATTTTTAGTTTCGGTTCTCTAACTTAAGTTTGCCTCAACCAAATGTTATGAAACATATACACAATGCTTATTATCACAAAATAAAGATCAAGTTTGAATTTTGGTGGGGTCACTTTAACCATTCTCAAGTTATGCCCTTTATAAATGGAAAAATGCAAAATTTTTAGTTTCCGTCTTAAATTAAGTTGCCTGACAATGTTATGACATTTATTTACATGCTTTTAACCAAAACTAGGCCAAAATTAAATTACATTGTTTGATGTTGCCCCTACCACCTAAAAAGCAGTCTATCTGAAAAATTTTATGGCACACATCTTTTCCAATTTTTTTTTTAAAGATTTATTCCTGCTCGAACAAAGATGAACAATGAATAAAATCCCTACCTACCTACCCAACCCTACAAGACATGGGTAGGCAATATCAAACAAAGAATATTTAAAGGGTGGCCTTAGGAATGTCTCTCAGCTGATTTTCTTTAAAAGTATTGAGTACACATATAAAACAAACCAATATTTTGTTAGCACTTCTAATTTTATTATCAGAATTTCATGGAATTTCTTTTGTTATTGTTGAATTTGTACCCAAAATCCACAATTTCTTGTCTTCTCTAAAAAGGAATATAACTGTCAAACTAAAACATGAGAAGGTATATCATAGCAAATGCAAAGGTTCTAGAATTATACATTTTCTTAAACCTTACATATTACATAAGGATTTTAGTAATTATTGGCTTGATTCAAGAAGTATTGAATGTTTGGCCCAAACAGAGACGTACCACACCTTGTCAATTTTTATAGAGAAAAATATTCCATTTTCTTTTTTTTCCACACAGTGAAAGAAAAGGCAGAAGTATTAATGCAGGTGCAACAATTGTCAGATGTAAAAGATGAGCTCACACAACAGGTAGGTCATTACAGTAGGCTTTAATATGTACACAACTCACAGTGTACAAATCCAATTGTCAGATGTAAAGATGAGCTCACACAACAGGTAGGACATTACAGTAGGCTTTAATATGTACACAACTCACAGTGTACAAATCCAATTGTCAGATGTAAAAGATGAGCTCACACAACAGGTAGGACATTACAGTAGGCTTTAATATGTACACAACTCACAGTGTACAAATCCAATTGTCAGATGTAAAAGATGAGCTCACACAACAGGTAGGACATTACAGTAGGCTTTAATATGTACACAACTCACAGTGTACAAATCCAATTGCACTTTTAACAATTATAGAAACATCAAAAAATAATTACTGGGACTTTCTTTTAGGTAAAGTGCATTTTTACTTCTTAATATTGTGACTGGTATTAAAAGTATTTTTTTTTGTTTCATCATTATTTATAGATTATGATTTTTAAATTCTAACATATTTTATGTTTCATTTCCTAGGTCCAAGAATTAACAGGAGAATTAGAAAAAGAGAGATCAAAAGTACATTCATTGAAAACAGAATTGGATAAAATAAAAGGACATGTAAGTCTTGTTTATTACCCAAAACATAAAATAGAAATTACGAGCTACATGAAAAACATGGTGCTCTATTAAATCTGCTTTAATCCAGTTGCATGCTTTTGTCTGTCCAAGTCAGAATCTGATCAAAAGTCATCTTTTTTGATATTTTAATGTTTATGCTCTTAGGAAACTTTGTGTTGATGACCAATCATTGATTGTTTCTTTAAATTTATGCAAAGGGGTTTCAGACTATTTTTATACTTATATTGATCGTAACTGTATATCTAAAGCATGTGTAGATTCGAGGTTAGCTATTGTGCCATCATACTTATTCAGTATTGTTTGAAGACATTGTTGAAATTTTAAAAAAAATCTCAAAAATTAATTTCAGTCTAGGATTTTGATAAAATTTTTGTTGTTATTTTGAATGGGGCCTTGGTAGCTGACAGGTCTAAATGATTCATCTTCAGTGTTCTCTTGCTTGTCAACACTGAGGTTGTGGGTTCAAAATTCGCTGAATGCCTGATCTTTATTGACTAGGATTGCCAATTTTCCAGTCGAAGGTCAGTGGTTCTCCCCAGGTACTCAGCTTCCTCCACCAATAAAAATTGGCCACCATGACAAAACTAAGTGTGATGAAAGTGTGTCAAACACCAGCAATCAATGCAATCAAATGGAATCTCAGATTTCAGTAACACATGTTGATATTTTTTTGCAATATATACTGCAGTAAAGTGTTAATTAATGTCAGGTTGATTTTTTTTGCAATATATACTACAGTAAAGTGTTAATTAGTGTCAGGGAGACAGCAACCTAACAAAAAGTTATCAAAGCAATTTACTAGTCTAGTGATTTAAATTTAATTAGTTATGATGCTGAGAGCCTACTTGTAAAATTTGAAATGACAAATACTTTGCTTATATTTGCAGGGAACCAAACATAGTGGAAAGTAAAAACACCAGACTTGTGATATTGGCATTGATATTAAAGAAAGATAATGACTTAATACCTCATACTGACATAGAATTGGGAGGTAGTAAATGTACTTATAATGACAATTGTGTTAATATTGTATTTTAAAAAGAGTTAAGATATGAATGGGACTAAAATTGACACATGTTATAATTGATTTTGTTAGAATACTGAGAATCTCCCTGCATTGAGAAGGAACTTAAACAGAAATGTGAAATTTATCAATATTTAATACATGTTGGTTTTAAAAATGGCAAGTGATAGAATATTCCTTTCCTTTTCTTAAAAGATAATGAAAGTGTTTTTTTTTTTTCTAAAAAGCATTCAAGAATGTTTTATTCTGTATGTGTACACTACAGTGTAATGTAAACATTCTGTGTAAATATCAGTTATTTGTTATTGAACAATGTTTTTATTAATCATGACTGTATTTTTGTCTTGCATGACTGTATTTTTGTCTCGCCTTCATATATCGAAAAATTGCAAAATGTTTAGTTTCCGTTCTGTAACTTAAGTTTGCCCCAACCAAACAGTATGAAACCTATACACAATACTTATTACCTTAAAACTCAGATCAAGTACAAATTTGGGTAGCGTCACCTATATCGTTCTTGAGTTATGTCCCTTTATAATGTTGTATGCAAGCGGGGCATTATCTGTGTCCATGGGGACACATTCTCCATTTATCTTTAAAAGTATTGAGCACACACATAAAACAAACGAATATTTTGTTAGCATATCTAATTTTATTATCTGACTTTCATAGAATTTTTTTGTTATTGTTGAATTTATACCCAAAATCCACAATTTCTTGTCTTCTCTAAAAGGTATATAACCATCAAACTAAAACATGAGAAGGTATATCATAGCAAATGCAAAGGTTCTAGAAATGCAAAGGTTCTAGAATTGCAAAGGTTCTAGAATAATACATTTTCTTAAACCTTACATATTACATAAGGATTTTAGTAATTATTGGCTTGTTTTAAAAAAGTATTGAATGTTTGGCCCAAACAGAGACCTTCCACACTTTGTCTATTTTTATAGAGAAAAATATTCCATGTTTTTTCTTTTCACACAGTGAAAGAAAAGGCAGAAGTATTAATGCAGGTGCAACAGTTGTCAGATGTAAAAGATGAGCTCACACAACAGGTAGGACATTACAGTAGGCTTTAATATGTACATAACTCACAGTGTACAAGATGAGCTCACACAACAGGTAGGATATTACAGTAGGCTTTAATATGTACACAACTCACAGTGTACAAATCCAGTTGGCAGATGTAAAAGATGAGCTCACACAACAGGTAGGACATTACAATAGGCTTTGATATGTACAGAACTCAGTGTACAAATCTAATTGCACTTGTAACAATAATAGAAACATTGAAAAATAATTATTTGGACTTTCTTTTGGGCAAAGTGCATTTTTACTTCTTTATATTGTGACTGGTATTAAAAGTATTTTTGTATTTCATCATTATTTATTGATTATGATTTTTAAGTTCCAACATATTTTGTTTCATTTCCTAGGTCCAAGAATTAACAGGAGAATTAGAAAAAGAGAGATCAAAAGTACATTCATTGAAAACAGAATTGGATAAAATAAAAGGACATGTAAGTCTTGTTTATAACTCAAAACATAAAATAGAAATTACGAGCTACATGAAAAACATGGTGTTCTATTAAAACTGCTTTAACCCAGCTGCATGACTTTGCCTGTCCAAGTCAGAATCTGATCAAAAGTCATCTTTTTTGATATTTTAATGTTAATGCTCTTAGGAAACTTTTGTTGATGACCAATCTCTTTAAATTTATTCAAAAGGTTTTAGACTATTTTATACTTATATTGATTGTGATTGTATATCTAAAGCATTAATAGATTCGAGGTTAGCTATTGTGCCATCATACTTATTCAGTATTGTTTGAAGACATTGTATAAAAAATCTCAAAAATTAATTTCAGTCTAGGATTTTGATTTAATTTTTATTGTTATTTCAAATGGAATCTGGGACCTTGGTAGCTGACAGGTCTAAATAGTTCATCTTCAGTGTTCACTTGCTTGTCAACACTGAGGTTGTGGGTTCAAAATTCGCTGAATGCCTGATCTTTATTGACTAGGATTGCCAGTTTTCCAGTCGAAGGTCAGTGGTTCTCCCAGGTACTTGACTGTCTTCACCAATAAAAACTGGC
The DNA here is from genome assembly GCA_017311375.1 of Mytilus coruscus. Classification (NCBI taxonomy): domain Eukaryota; kingdom Metazoa; phylum Mollusca; class Bivalvia; order Mytilida; family Mytilidae; genus Mytilus; species Mytilus coruscus. The sequence continues at coordinate 46,875,689 of CM029601.1, forward strand.
CACCATGACAAAACTAAATGTGATGAAAGTGTGTCAAACACCAACAATCAATTCAATCAAATGGAATCTCAGATTTCAGTAACACATGTTGATTTTTTTGCAATATATACTACAGTTAAGTGTTAATTAGTGTCAGGAGACAGCAACCTAACAAAAAGTTATCAAAGCAATTTACTAGTCTAGTGATTTAAATTTAATTAGTTATGTTGCTTGGAGCCTACTTGTAAAATTTGAAATGACAAATACTTTGCTTATATTTGCAGGAACCAAACATAGTGGAAAGTAAAACACCAGACTTGTGATATTGGCATAGATATTAAAGAAAGATAATGACTTAATACCTCATACTGACATAGAATTGGGAGGTAGTAAATGTACTTATAATGACAATTGTGTTAATATTGTATTTTAAAAGAGTTAAGATATGAATGGGACTAAAATTGACACGTTATAATTGATTTTGTTAGAATACTGAGAATCTCCCTGCATTGAGAAGGAACTTAAACAGAAATGTGAAATTTATCAATATTTAATACATGTTGGTTTTAAAAATGGCAAGTGATAGAATATTCCTTTCCTTTTCTTAAAAGATAATGAAAGTGTTTTTTTTTTTTCTAAAAAGCATTCAAGAATGTTTTATTCTGTATGTGTACACTACAGTGTAATGTAAACATTCTGTGTAAATATCAGTTATTTGTTATTGAACAATGTTTTTATTAATCATGACTGTATTTTTGTCTTGCATGACTGTATTTTTGTCTCGCCTTGACGGAGTCAAAAAGCAAGATATAGGTATGCTGTTTCCGGCGACGGAGTCGTCATCAATGTATTAGTTTGTGATTAGGTCTAGTTTAAGGTGAACCACTAGTGGTTGGTCAATGATATTTGGTATGCAGTTGTATTATCACTTGCACATCTCATTTCCATGGAGATTATTTGGCCCTACCCCCTCAGTCATGGTCTATTAACTTTGAAACTTTTGCTTAGTTTACATGTATTAGTTTGTGATTAGGTCAGGTTATGGGGAACCACTAGTAGTAAGTCAATGATATTTGGTATGCAGTTGTTTAAGCATTGGCATATCTCATTTCCATGGAGATTATTTGGCTCTGCCCCCTCAGTCATGGCCTATTGACTTTAAAACTTTTGCTTAGTTTACATGTATTAGTTTGTGATAAGGTCAGTTCAAGGGGAACCACTAGTGGTAAGTCAATGATATTTGGTATGCAGTTGTATAAGCATTGGCATATCTCATTTCCATGGAGAATATTTGGTCCCGCCCCCGCAGTCATGGTCTATTGACTGAAACTTTTGCTTAGTTAACATATATTAGTTTGTGATTAGGTCAGTTGAAGGGAACCATTAGTGGTAGGCCAATGTTAATTGGTATGCAATTGTATAAGCATTAGCACACCTCATTTCCATGGAGAATGTCCCGCCCCCTCAGTCATGGTCTATTGACTTTGAAACTTTTGCTTAGTTTACATGTATTAGTTTGTGATTAGATCAGTTTAAGATGAACTGCTAATGTTAAGTCAGTGATATTTGGTATGCAAATTTATTGGCATTTGCAAGTCTCGTTTCCATGGAGATTATATAGCCCCAACCCCTCATCATGGTTCATTGACTTTGAAACTTTTACATATTTTACAAGTCAATGTTTGTGTTTAGGTTTGTTGAAAGGGAACAACTTATGATAAGTCTATGGTATTTGGTATGCAGTTGTATTAGCCTTGGCACATCTCATTTCCATGGAGATTGTTTTGCCATGTACCTTCAGTCATGGTTCATTGACTTTGAATATTTGCATAACTTACATGTTAAAGTATTGCTGTTTTAATTTCAACATGTGCATTATCACAAGTACAAAAAGGCGAAACATATCTCTGTGTTAACAATTTATTGTATAATTGTGTCATTTTTTAAAGCCATTGTTTTGTTTATTGGAATATAAATCACAGTTATGGGTGTTGCATTTTTTTTTGTGATGGCCATTTTGAACAATAGAAATGGTACTAAAAACTGTGTGCAAGATATACATATAATGTTAATGCAAAACTTTTGTGAAGAATTTCTTAATGAGTAACATGTGAGATATGGACATTAAAAATAGAAATCATATTTTTAGTTCTGATAGGACTATTTGTATGCAAACATATCTGAAATGACATTAATCATGTTAATAACTCTTGTTTGTTTGTTTGTTTGTACATTGTTTTAACAATTACATGAATAAATTCACACAAACATTTCTGTCAGAAGTTCCTGTTAAATGTTATCTTCCCTCAAACTGTTTGATTTATCATTCAATGCAGTCAGCATTTGCAGGAATGATATTGAATTGCTGTATAAAATATACATTATCTTTAATTTTTTTTAATATAAATGACAAATTTTCTAAAGTTTTCCTGAAAGAAAGAGTTAAAGCATACACTAATGACCATTAAAGGTTGTATGTTAACCTCTTGATGTCTTTTTATGTTTTGTGATGTGTTTGGATGCTGTCTCATTGCTACTCGACATCCCTTTCATTCATACATTTGAATTTTAATTTTGAAAATGGAAGTACACCTTAATGTGAGGATAGGGTGTTCTTAATATTTTTACATACTGAAATTGATTTTTTGGGAAGGGTAAACCATGCAGTTATCAATATAAATTTATCAATATCTAATACATGTTGGTTTTAAAATGGCAAGTGGTTGAATATTTCTTTCCTTTTCTTAAAAGATAATGAATGTGTTTTTTTCTAAAAGCATTCAAGAATGTTTTATTCTGCATGTGTACACTACAGTTTAATGTAAACATTCTGTGTAAATATCAGTTATTTGTTATTGGACAATGTTTTTATTAATCATGCCTTGACGGAGTCAAAAGCGAGACATAGGTATGCTGTTTCTGGCGGTGGCGTAAACAATGTATTAGTTTGTGATTAGGTCTAGTTTAAGGTAACACACTAATGGTTTGTCAATGATATTCGGTATGCAGTTGTATTAGCACTGGCACATCTCATTTCCATGGAGATTATTTGGCCCTACCCCTCAGTCATGGTCTATTGACTTTGAAACTTTTGCTTAGTTTACAATATTTCCTTTCTCTATTGTAACTGTATATGTATACCTAACAACAAAATTATTTTATTTACCTGTGTTTAAAGTTATTGCAAATGGCTGATATTTTGTTCGAGCATATTGTTTTCTTAAATTGTTTAACATTTCATACCGATATAACATGTTACTTTTATTATTCTTCCCTTAGTTTATTTATTTTGAATTTACATTGTATCATAGGTCAAATTTATTTGTTCAGTGTATGTTCAATGGTGTTACTATGTCCTTTGATTGAGTTAAGCTATTTCAGTTGATATTTTATAGTGTGTCTTTCTATGTTGTGATGTTACACTATTGTTTCAGAAAAAGGGTGAAGGTTTGGTACCATTAAAACGTTTAAACCCGCTGCATTTGTTTGCACCTGTCCTAAGTCAGGAATCTGATGTTCAGAAGTTGTCGTTTGTTGATGTGGTTCATAAGTGTTTCGTTTCGTTTTATATAGATTAGACCGTTGGTTTTCCGTTTGAATGGTTTTACACTAGTAATTTTGGGGCCCTTTATAGCTTACTGTTCGGTGTGAGCCTAGGCTCCGTGTTGAAGACCGTACTTTGACCTATAATGGTTTACATTTATAAATTTTGACTTGGATGGAGAGTTGTCTCATTGGCACTCATACCACATCTTCTTATATCTATGTATTAGTTTGTGATTAGGTCAGTTGAAGGGTAACCATTAGTGGTAGGCCAATGTTAATTGGTATGCAATTGTATAAGCATTAGCACATCTCATTTCCATGGAGAATGTCCGCCCCTCAGTCATGGTCTATTGACTTTGAAACTTTTGCTTAGTTTACATGTATTAGTTTGTGATTAGATCAGTTTAAGATGAACCGCTAATGTTAAGTCAGTGATATTTGGTATGCAAATTTATTGGCATTTGAAAGTCTCGTTTCCATGGAGATTATATAGCCCCACCCTCATCATGGTTCATTGACTTTGAAACTTGTACATAGTTTACAAGTCAATGTTTGTGTTTAGGTTTGTTGAAAGGAATGACTTATGATAAGTCTATGGTATTTGGTATGCAGTTGTATTAGCACTTGGCACATCTCATTTCCATGGAGATTGTTTTGCCATGTTCCTTCAGTCATGGTTCATTGACTTTGAATGTTTGCATAACTTACATGTTAAAGTATTGCTGTTTTAATTTCAACATTTGCATTATCAAAAGTACAAAAAGCGAGACATATCTCTGTGTTAACAGTTTATTGTATTATTGTGTCATTTTTAAAGCCATTGTTTTGTTTATTGGAATATAAATCACAGTTATGGGTGTTGCATTTTTTTGTCATGGTCATTTTGAACAATAGAAATGGTACTAAAACTGTGTGCAAGATATATATAATGCTAATGCAAAACTTTTGTGAAGAATTTCTTAATGAGTAACATGTGAGATACGGACATTAAAAATAGAAATCATATTTTTAGTTCTGATAGGACTATTTGTATGCAAACATATCTGAAATGACATTAATCATGTTAATAACACTTGTTTGTTTGTTTGTTTGTACATTGTTTTAACAATTACTTGAATAAATTCACACAAATATATCTGTCAAAGTTCCTGTTAAATGTTATCTTCCTCAAACTGTTTGATTTATCATTCAATGCAGTCAGCATTTGCAGGAATGATATTGAATTGCTGTATAAAATATACATTATCTTCAATTTTTTTAATATAAATGACAAATTTTCTAAAGTTTTCCTGAAAGAAAGAGTTAAAGCATACACTAATGACCATTAAAGGTTGTATGTTAACCTCTTGATGTCTTTTATGTTTTGTGATGTGTTTGGATGCTGTCTCATTGCTACTCGACATCCCTTTCATTCATACATTTGAATTTTAATTTTGAAAATGGAAGTACACCTTAATGTGAGGATAGGGTGTTCTTAATATTTTTACATACTGAAATTGATTTTTTCGGGAAGGGTAAACCATGCAGTTATCAATATAAATTGATTAATATTTTCATTAATCTTTTCAGGAAACAATTGTGAACTTGTTCTTAGTTTCCTGATAATTAACAAAATAGTGTAAAAATTGTTTTTAATAAAGCAAAACATAAGAGTTAACTCCCCTTTAATTGAACATAGTTAGTTACTCTGGTTAAAATCATAGATCCTGTTAAAAAATGATTAAGTCTGTATTTGTGGTGTATATTTGAATTATATCATTAACTCTGGAAATGATGCTAAATAATCATTTCCTGTATTGAATTGTTTCAATTTTTTTTTTTAAATACACTATACGACTTATAAAACAGACTGGTCAACAAGTATTCAAGATGGAGGCCTCCTTAAATGTGCTGAAAGGTGCCCAGTTTAACAGAAATAATAAAAAAAATTTACATATGTTCAAATTTCGCACCAAAATGGTGTTTAGTTTTTGGGTAAAGATTGCATGAAATGATTTCTAAATTTTCCAAGGTTTATCACTACTTTTGAGATGCACAAAATATAATGCATTGATCATAACATTCTTAACATCCTATCCGTATTAGTTTGTGATTAGGTCAGTTGAAGGGAACCATTAGTGGTAGGCCAATGTTAATTGGTATGCAATTGTATAAGCATTAGCACACCTCATTTCCATGGAGAATGTCCGCCCCTCAGTCATGGTCTATTGACTTTGAAACTTTGCTTAGTTTACATGTATTAGTTTGTGATTAGATCAGTTTAAGATGAACTGCTAATGTTAAGTCAGTGATATTTGGTATGCAAATTTATTGGCATTTGCAAGTCTCGTTTCCATGGAGATTATATAGCCCCAACCCCTCATCATGGTTCATTGACTTTGAAACTTTTACATATTTTACAAGTCAATGTTTGTGTTTAGGTTTGTTGAAAGGGAACAACTTATGATAAGTCTATGGTATTTGGTATGCAGTTGTATTAGCCTTGGCACATCTCATTTCCATGGAGATTGTTTTGCCATGTACCTTCAGTCATGGTTCATTGACTTTGAATATTTGCATAACTTACATGTTAAAGTATTGCTGTTTTAATTTCAACATGTGCATTATCACAAGTACAAAAAGGAAACATATCTCTGTGTTAACAATTTATTGTATAATTGTGTCATTTTTAAAGCCATTGTTTTGTTTATTGGAATATAAATCACAGTTATGGGTGTTGCATTTTTTTTTGTGATGGCCATTTTGAACAATAGAAATGGTACTAAAAACTGTGTGCAAGATATACATATAATGTTAATGCAAAACTTTTGTGAAGAATTTCTTAATGAGTAACATGTGAGATATGGACATTAAAAATAGAAATCATATTTTTAGTTCTGATAGGACTATTTGTATGCAAACATATCTGAAATGACATTAATCATGTTAATAACTCTTGTTTGTTTGTTTGTTTGTACATTGTTTTAACAATTACATGAATAAATTCACACAAACATTTCTGTCAAAGTTCCTGTTAAATGTTATCTTCCCTCAAACTGTTTGATTTATCATTCAATGCAGTCAGCATTTGCAGGAATGATATTGAATTGCTGTATAAAATATACATTATCTTTAATTTTTTTTAATATAAATGACAAATTTTCTAAAGTTTTCCTGAAAGAAAGAGTTAAAGCATACACTAATGACCATTAAAGGTTGTATGTTAACCTCTTGATGTCTTTTTATGTTTTGTGATGTGTTTGGATGCTGTCTCATTGCTACTCGACATCCCCTTTCATTCATACATTTGAATTTTAATTTTGAAAATGGAAGTACACCTTAATGTGAGGATAGGGTGTTCTTAATATTTTTTACATACTGAAATTGATTTTTTTCGGGGGAAGGGGTAAACCATGCAGTTATCAATATAAATTGATTAATATTTTCATTAATCTTTTCAGGAAACAATTGTGAACTTGTTCTTAGTTTCCTGATAATTAACAAAATAGTGTAAAAATTGTTTTTAATAAAGCAAAACATAAGAGTTAACTCCCCTTTAATTGAACATAGTTAGTTACTCTGGTTAAAATCATAGATCCTGTTAAAAAATGATTAAGTCTGTATTTGTGGTGTATATTTGAATTATATCATTAACTCTGGAAATGATGCTAAATAATCATTTCCTGTATTGAATTGTTTCAATTTTTTTTTTTAAATACACTATACGACTTATAAAACAGACTGGTCAACAAGTATTCAAGATGGAGGCCTCCTTAAATGTGCTGAAAGGTGCCCAGTTTAACAGAAATAATAAAAAAAATTTACATATGTTCAAATTTCGCACCAAAATGGTGTTTAGTTTTTGGGTAAAGATTGCATGAAATGATTTCTAAATCTTCCAAGGTTTATCACTACTTTTGAGATGCACAAAATATAATGCATTGATCATAACATTCTTAACATCCTATCCGTGAACATTTCCAGAAATTTATCAATGAAATATATGATCAGATATTCAAGTTACAAAATGATGTTTTACTTGTCAAGAAAATTACATAACTTGTGTAAGGTGCATGAATGTAATATTTGTTCTAAAAATATCAATGATGTCATTTTTAAAGTAATCTTTAAAATTGGAGTTATCTTCCTTTGTCCATTATTGTAGTTGAATCAACTACAACCAATAATATATACAATGCAATGTTTAATTTGACTTCCCACTGGTAAATTAAAGCAAACTTTTACCCTTCAGTGCTTACAAGCACTTTGATTTAGATTTCCTTATACCCTTTTTTAAGAAAAATGTTTAGAAACGTTTTCAGGGAAAAATGAGATTCTAATTTCTTTCACTCATACTCCATTATTGTTTTATAAAAATTTGAAATAAAATAATTGTGGCCTAACCATGTTGCATTTAAAGTTAATTGGGTCTTTGATAGTGAAATGTCTCTAATTTAATTGAATATCATTATGCCATTAATTATGGAGCAAGATGCTGGGTGTATATTGATATCGCCTGCATAATGATCAGTGATAAGAAAATATTGTAAGAAAGTATAAAATATCGTCTATATTTGTAATGTTTTTTTAATATTGGTATTTTGAGTTCAATTATGAGGTTGTTTTGTATTTTCATACAAGCATTAAAGATGTTATGTAAATGTTTTTTTTATTCTGAAATTAAAAAGAAAAAGAAAACACAATTTTTTTTATATCTTATATAGTTTAGAAAGTTGTCACGTACAATGATCAGGAAATGTGCCAAGGAATTATTTAAATAACAAAATCAAACTAATTGAACACCAAACATAAAAAGAACTGTTTTTATACGACCACAAAATTTTTTTTGGGTTCGTATAATGTCGTTGTCCTCTGCGTCATCCTAAGACACATTTGGTTTCCGGACAATAACTTTAGGTTAAGTTAATGTACCTCTATGAAATTTTACAAGAAGGTTCGATACCACAAAAGGAAGGTTGGGATTGATTTTGGGGGTTACTGTACCAACAATTTAGGAATTAGGGGCAAAAAAGGTGCAAAAAAACAAGCATTTTTGTAGTTTCCGGACAATAACTTGTGTGTAAGAGTATGGATCTCTCTGAAATTGTACCACAATGTTCCATATCACAAAGGGAAGACTGGGATTTAGTTTGGGGGTAATTGCCCCAAACATGCAGGAATTAGGGGCAAAAAAGGGGCCAAAAACAAGCATTTTTCTAGGTCCCGGACAATAACTTGTGTTTAAGTGTATGGATCTCTCTAAAATTGTACTACAAGGTTCCATACTACAAAGGGAAGGCTGGGATTGAGTTTGGGGGTAATTGCTCCAAAGGGGGGGGTTCAAAAAGTTTGGATGGGGGGATTTTTTTTCCAATTTTATTTTCTTCAAAATTTTTTAAATTTCAAATTTTTTGAAAAGTTTCAAGAAGATTTAATTGCTCAGTATTGCGCAATAGATTTTAAAGATCTTTGACCACATTTATTTTGTGTCAGAAACCTATATTATGTCAAAATTGCCCCAACTGTTCAGGGTTCGACCTCTGCGGTCGTATCAAGCTGTGCTCAGCGAAGCATTTTATTTCTTATATGGATTAGTGTGGTGTCACTTAGAATAATCAAGAATTGTTTTAAAGGTTTAAATTTTAGTTAAGACAGATAATTTATCTGCAATAGAAATATACGTTGAAGAGGACTGGGTCTGTAGTAGTCTAATCAATTAAATTATATACGGAAAGCTTTCATTTTTATATGTTTTTGTTTTTTGTCTCATAACAGTGCAGAGGGAGGATAGAAAAAACTGTATTATCACCTAAGGAGATTATGATACAAGGTATATGTCATTTAGCAACCAAACAAAAAAATCAAAATTATGTTGCCACATAGTTCATTATTCATCTTTTTTCAGAAGGTTGTTATCAACTTCTCACTTTCATTTAAAATTGAGTGCATAATGGCAAATTTGTCACACTTGCAACAAAAATGTTGCTGAAAGCAAGGCATAGTTTTGCAGTTTATCAAAACTTTACAAGGTCAGTTTCTAAACTACTGTATTTGGTCTACGGTTAATTTATGAATGTGCTTGCCACTCTTACAAGGTAATTGTTAAATGATTATTGTTACCCCCCATCCTTTTTGCAAATGAAGTTTTGAGTTTATAAAGACATTTTCAGAGTAATAGTAATATTTGGGTCTACACCAGCATTGCAATACATGCTTGAAACAAATTTAAACACTTTCACAATTGTTGTCAATGACCAAAGTAGTAAAATATTCCGTGCTATTTTCCTTGTCCATACATTTTTAGGAGCCTACCAAATGATTAATTAAATAATTGGTTCTCTTCCTGATTATCTATCAAATGGTTGCCACTAGACAAGAAAGACAGAAATGGGTCAAACCTGGTAGAATTTTTAAATTTTTGTACATTTTGAATTTCATAATTACAACATACTACCAAGAAAGATAAAACAGTAAAATTGAAGGTAATGGATTGTTAGTCTATATGTCACTGATTGTCTCAATCATATGTTGTGCCAATTGAATTGGGAGTTAAGATTCTAAAGCTGAAACACATTAAGCCTTTAAAAGATGTGATATGAGTTCAGATTTTAGATGTTTTAGATTCATGAATACCCCACATGTACTGTTGTTGTATTTTATTTCAAGCACGATTTGTAGTTGTTGCAGAGAAAATGTAACAAAAAGGGTTACAGATGACAAATTCGAGCATAAATTGATGGACAGTGGTAAAGAAATTTGAATTTTACAGACTTTTTTTTGGAATGAGGACATAAATTGAAGTCTTGGACAAATATAATATAATACAAAAAATTACTGATACAGTTAATAATACCTCATATCTTAACTCTCATATAGAAACTGACGGAGGGTCGGCTGAGAACTAAACTTTACGACAAAAGAGATGATTTCAATTTCATTCTATTTCTGTGATGCATCTTTCCAGCAGGACCTGCATATTTCTGTGAAGCGATTGGTAGACTGTTGGTAACCTTTTCATCATTTGTCTTTTTGACCATAGAATTGTCTGTTTTTGGGGTTTTTCGACTAATGATTTTGCTTGTCCACTTTGGTAACTTCTGCCGTTTTTTTTTATTTACGTTAGATGGTTCTTTACATATAGTTTAAAATGTTATCTTTGAAAATCTTGTAAAATCCTTGTTATTTTTTCATCGTTTTTGAAAGTAAAAAGTTGCCAATGTTTAATGTATGAAAAATCTAGAGAGAATTATTTCCCGCCAAATTTTCAATGGCTTGTATCTTGAAAACAAGCACACGGACCCTTCATTTTTATCTGCTTTTTTATTTTATTTATATACTATCAATTTATAACTGTCTTTTAAAAAAGCTTGTTATTTTGAAACAGAGTAGCGAACATCCTTAAACCAATCATAACGTCATAGTTGATCTGAGCTGGGATAATAATATTTATACGGCCATGTCTGGTCAAAATGGTGACGTAAAATATGATTCCCCTTGTAATGCAAGTGTCACGCTCTGTAAGTTAAAGTATCCTTGCAAAAAAACTCGGGTCTTAGAAGAAACACGCACGTATACAAAATTCACCTCGCATGTTTCTTGTCACTTAGGTTGAGGGAAATTTCACAATTAACCGCTTTTCATTATTGTCCAACTGCATGGTTTTGACATTCTCCACAATTTTCGATGAATTATCTCAAAGCACTAAACTGTTATTTGCTTGTATTCATCTTTACGTTCAAATTGTGAACAAAATGTAAGTCAGCCGAGAACCAGTTTATTGAAGTGTCAGACATATTTAGAGATAATCCTCCATTGAATTTGCCAAGTTGTAATCTAACAGGTTGAAATATTCTCCTGCTGAATTTTTCTGTAATATGCTTTTGACAAAGAGATTTCCTTAAATTTTCCACTGACTTTCCTGAAACTGTGAAACTTCAGACAGGCTAAGATTTTTTCCGCAGTTATCTGCCTTTTGATTTGTATTTTGTGAAGATGATAAGATCGAGTGGTTAGACCCTCTAATTTAAGCATACTAGTGTGCAAGTAGATTGTTACTTCTAATCAACATAAAGATTGATTGGTTGTTGTTATGTTTATACCCCGTGGCAGATATTTCATTCATGGTAAGGACGAGATCAAGTTATCAATAAATATGTAGGTCCTGTAACAGGGAACCACCTGGATTAAGGGCTGGAAATATGGATGAAAAATTATGGAATATTGGAAAGGGACATAAATTTAGGCTTGCAACAGACCGCTTACGGACCCCTAAAAGAGTTGTTGTAAGGGTTCTTAACGCGCAGAGAGCCTGGCACTCTCTACACGAGGCATCGGATTTAACGTCCCCATTCTAAGTAGAAGTGTCTGCATATTTATACACCCGCACTACCAAACGAATGCCCCCATTTTGGCAAGGGTTCTAATGTCGGTCGGAAGAAGACCAAAAGTGACCATATTTCTATTATACCATAGTCACATATGGAGGTTCAAAATAATAAAATATAGGTTATATATTTTCACTAATTGAAATTTAAAACTTTGCTGTCGAATTTTGTGAGGAAAGAATTAATTATAAAGATGACGTGTTAGATTTTAGGTATTCTACAGAGAAAAGGATATAATATATTGATAGACCTAGTTCAACTTAATTATTCTTTAGAGACGTATATTACCAAAAACCCATTTTCAACTGACATTTTATTTCCAGAAGAACTCCTACGCTTTGATTTATGACAGAGTTTGACTTATAGAGAAACGGAATTATTCCAGACAATAATTGATTTAATAGAATTGGTATTTGTGACATTTGTCAATGTGCAAAAGAGAGGCAAAAGATACCAAAGACATATTCAAACTTTTTAGCCGAAAACTGACAACGCCATGGCAGAAAACTAAAAAGAATCAAAAGACAAAAAACCGTATTGAAAACCAAAGACTAAGCAACACGAACCCAACCAAAATACGAGGGTGATCTCGAGTGCTCTGGAAGGTTAAGCAGACCCTGCTCCACGTTTTCATTGCAAGGTTTTTTCTTTCTTTTTCAAAACGAAATTGCAATATGTAATCACTGCCTACAAGGTTAAAATTGTACAATTTTTCTCTAATTCTTCGTGAATTTATCCCTTTCTGCACCCATTGTATAAAAAATTTAATCAACGTGTGGTTCGTTTGATCTCAGTTCATCATTGGTTAAAATCCGATTATGACGTCGAATTTTCTTACTTTCCTCTGAATTTCCTATTGTGACGGCATGAAAAAGGCGACCATGTCTGATGACGTCACATAGAAAGAACACATCTTTTGCAGATCATTCGAAAAGAAGGAATAAGTTTGCCTGCATATTGTTTGAAAATCATTAGAAACAGATTCCACCACCAATCTCGTAATACGATATTTATCCACTCTCGACAGTTAAATTTTAAATATCGGGCAAGCCTCGCGTTTTAAATTTGAAAATTTAACTGTCTCGAGTGGATAAATATCGTATCACACTCGATGCAGTGGTAGAATCTATATTTATAAATTTATGTAATGTTAAATGAAGGGTAAAAAACCACTTTATAAATTGTATGCGTCCAACGAGCTGTTCTTAATTTACCTTCATCAGAAACGCTCAGAGCCAAAAAGTGAAAGCCAAGGATGTATAAGTACCGAAACACGTTAAGAGCTACATAACCAAAAGGGACATAAAATAATATCCATTTAAGGTCAATTTTGTCTGAGGGAGTTGGAACCTCAGTTTCTTTAAAATTTCTAAATTCATCAACGGAGAATTAAGGAAAGGTAGGTTATAAATCATGGTAGTACTACTTTACGGACTACAGAGCTGATGATACCCTCGGGGACTGATAGTCTATCAGCAGTGGTATCGACCCAGTGCTAGAAAATGAAAACAATAATTTATAAATGAGTTTTAATAAGCATTTGTATGTATTTACCTTCTCCAGGAAGGCTCAATTCGATCAAGCAAAGAATGTATAAAAACCAAAACACGTCAAGAGCTTTATATGAACAAAGGAGACCTGCATTAATAGCTAAATCCATTTAAGTTCTGAAGAATTTAGAACCTTAGTTACTGAATAATTTCTAAATTGATCTTCTGAGAATTTAAGTTATGTTATAAACCGTTACATTTACTACTGTCGGCTGATTATATCCTGTAGTAGCGGTATCGACCAAGTGCAGGAAAACGAAAAAAAACACTTTCTAAATTGTTTGCGTTCAAAATGCTTTTCTGGGTTTATCTTAATCAAGAACAATCAAAGCCAAAAATTGAAAGCGATGGATGTATAAGTACCGAAACACGTAAAGAGCTATATGACAAAAAGAGATCATAAATAATAGCCAAATCAATCTATCCATCTGCATGTGTAATTGACGTCCCAAAATATTGTCTTTATGAGTATGGTAGACAGAAGTACACATATTTTATACATTTTGATATTATATTATTATCATTTAGCCTATGGTGTAATATTGCAATGAAAAATCATTGTGTGGGATTTTAAACTGCCACAGATTGCATCACTTTTTATAGGCTATCACTTTCTAGGGTTTCATTTATAAATAATCCTTATATAAATAATCCTTATCCTCTCAAATCGTACTTTCTTGTTAACTTGACCTGTTGATACTATTTGCAATGCTTTTTGTTATTTAATGTTAACATGGATCTTGTCTATTTACCAGCTTTGATTATTTGGAATTACTACAAATTTTCACTTCTTCGTACTATGAACATCAAAATTATTTCAATTCATATCTAATCAATGCTTGCACCTGTACAGGAAGTTTTATCTAGCACTAATTGTATAGTTTAATTGCGTAAGCCCTGAGGGTTTACGCAGTATATATGGACGACCTCTGTAGTCTTTCGGAACACCGGAAGTCTTTTCGGAATACATCTGTTCTTTTCTATGACCACCTGCGTAATAGGTTATTAATTGATCTAATGAATATTCATTAACGCTATACAGTTGTTGAAGAGATAATTGTTTATCGAGACTAAATATATATATTTGATATCCTCTGGGACTATTATACTAACATATTTTGTCACAGATATCCTACATCAGTAGTTATTGACAGAAGCTGTTGTGTAACGTTTTCTGAAGAACAAGCTGTGTTCCCATTTGGGATAAGATTTTAAGCGAAAAAGTGACTGTCAGTGAATAGATATGGCGTTTTAGGATTTTAAAATTTGGCCATTTAGCGAAATAAAAAAAGAGCGCAGTCCATTCAAGCAGGTTTAAATTCTTTATAATAACAGAATAAAGTACGACCATGCGGTTGCCAGTAATAGCTCACCTCTACTTCATTTCTCTACTGGATAGTTGTCTCTTTGGCAATCATACATATGTCCATATTTGTTATCAATCTTATATGAAAACAATGCCAGGTAATGCTGGAAATTAAGTCGAAATTTAAAAGGCACCTTTTGGGTGTGTTAATTCAGTGAAATATAATACAGTATTATAAGTGTCTGGCCAATTAAATGCAAAATTATGTCATATCGAAACATTTGATTGGTGAATACGCGTCTGACTAAGTCCTTGAAATTATTCTATAGATCTATATAAAACGATTCACGAACACTAATCGATGACTTCCTAATTCTTTAAAACTTGTGGTCATTGCGATAAACAAAAATGGGGTTTGATATATTCCTCGATGCTATTGTAAATTACTACCGGTATGTGGTTTTCGAGAAAAGATTATCAATATTGTTTATATACTTATTTAGTGATGATTATCTTATCAAGTCAGAGATCTGTTTGTTTTCTCTTTTGTTTTGTTTTTGTTTTGTTTTTTTTTTTTTGGGGGAGAATCGAGCTTTCAAAGGGACACTGACCTGTGTCGACTACCCTCTCCAAAAAATATAGTTATAAATTTAAAATCCATCCTTTTGTTTTGTCATGTGAAACCCCTCCCCAAATAAACCTAGTTAAAACATAATGTAGCAGGTGCACAGCTTTGTGTCTTAAAAGTCTTATAGATGAAGTTTTGGGAATTCCGTCAATTCATTTACAAGGAGTTGCGGCAATCTGTATTTATAAGTCAAGTTAGAGGGTCTAGTTGACAGATGCCCAGAGCGTGTTTGGCGAAAAGTTAGGACGATATGTTATAAGCAAAATTAAACACACATAAAAAAAACAGCTTAGTACAAATTATTTTTCTTAAAATGAAAATCAATATCCATATTCAACCGACAGGCGATTGCAAACATTTTTTTAAATTGCGTACTGGACATGAACTACATGTAAACTGCATTGGCCTTTTCATTCCTGCTTCCTTCTCAGTTTCTTTCACAAAGCCGTATAAAAACAACAAAGCTACAGCTTCTTTTTTATTTGGGCTAATTTACAAAAGGACAGGCTAGAAATAAAAAGTGAGATTCGTTTTAAAAGTATAATAATTCCGGTTTCAAACTGTTTCACTCCAAAAGCTTGGTTTGAGTTTGTTGCCCGTGCATGGTATTTATAAATTAATAAAAATATCGTGCATATGATAGCCAATGACCAAACAACAAAACAACACCAATTTTAAAAAGAAAACATTAAATGTGATTATCTATAATACCGCAGTTCCACTAGGCCACGATCGCACTACGATCTGTGAAAAAATGATCGTGCAGATCGCAGTAAGGTCGTAGTACGGTCATGGTGAGGTCTTCATGATCGTGATGAGCGTGGCCAACTTTGAACATGTTCAAAACAATCGTGGTGCGGTCGTGGCGAAATCAGGTCGTAGTAGAAGCGTAGTGAGAGCGCAGTAAGGTCGTGGTAAGATCGCAAATGTCGCTGTACCATCGTAGCGACAGCGTAGCGAAAGCGCAATTCTAGTCGGTAAGACTGCGCTACGATCTCACAGCGACTTTACTACGACCTCACTACGACCATCACGTTCTTACCGCGACCCAAACACGCTTCCACTACGACTATACCACGCTTATACAACGCTGTTCAAGACCATAGTACGATCTTAGCACGCCCATGCCGTCCTCATCACGCTGTTCTTACGACCCGACTACGTTCATACTACGATCATCATGCTCTTTGTTATTGTCATATAAAATTTATAAAAGCTCTCCAGCTTTTGTTTGTATGTTATTTGGATCTCTTGTCCTTTATCTCAAACGGCTCAATCATTCTTGACACATCTGTGTCATCCCTACTATCGTTCACTAAAACATCGTCATTTGATCTTGATGGATCAGCAATAAGTTGTGATTCAGGTTGGATTGGTCGGTCCGACATATATCTTCTGGATCGATCATGATTCGTTACTATCAGATCTTCCTCTGCCCCTACCTCTACCCTTACCATTACGTAGATTTTGGTTGCATGACTGCGTTGTTTCCGAGAAACTCTACGTATCAATGAGAAATAGAAGGAATGATACAGTATTTATATGGAACACGATGTTGACGTTATTGCTGGGAGCGTAGCAAGATCGCGGTATGAACGTGGTATGATCGTAGTATAGTTGTGGTAAGAGCGTGCTATAATCGCAGTAGTAGCATGGTAAGATCGTGTTGCAATCAGATAAATCGTAGTATGGTCGTAGTGGGGACGTGATGAGCGTAGAAAGATCGTGATAATCGTAGTGAGGTCGCAGAATAAGCGTGGTGAGAACGTGGTATAATCGTAGCGGGATCGTTGTAGAAGCGTAATGAAGACGTAGTACTAGCAACGTGATTGAAACGAAAATTTACATTTTCATGCCGCTCATACTGCGAGCTCACAACGATCTGAAATTATTTTCGATCGTGGTGAGCGAGGTGCGATCGTGGTCTTGTGTGACTGGGGCATAAGCTTTTCCGCGAGGAAAAAACAAAATTTGCTTCCGCAGTTGCAGATTTAACATTGTTGTTATGATATTTTGAGTAGTTAAAACCAATAATATATATATAAAATTGAGAATGGAGGTGGTCCGCAGCTGGCCCTAACTAAAATTGTGTGCTAGTTCAGTGAAAATGGACGTTACACTAAACTCCAAAACATATAAATGAACTAAAATTAAAAACATACTAGAGACTTACAAAGTTATATATATATAAACCAGTTTGATACAATTATAAAAAAGGTTTTAGTTTGGGATTATCAAAAAGAATGCAGCTCAGAATTTATAACTTTTTCAAACTGGCTACAAAACAAATAATCATGATTAATTGATTAAATTTCTTCACATTTGAACTTTAGCCTGAAACTAAGTCTTATATATATAAAAAAAACAGCACCTTAGAATGGAATATCCAATGGTTGACTTAGCATGTTGTCTTTCAGGAGTGCGGAGATTAAAAATGATTCCTTTAACAAGAGTAAAACAATGCATCTTTATTAAACAATTATCTGATATTTAATGCCAATAGATATAGGAAGATGTGGTATGAGACAACTCTCCATCAAGTAACAATTTATAAAAGTAAACCATTATAGGTCAAGGTACGGCCTTCAACACGGAGCCTTGGCTCAAACACGCATTTGGGTTTACGATTGCATTTCTTTTTAAAGAAAGCAACTTGTTGTTGATATTCACCCCATATGTACCAAGGGTTAGATTAGTTTTATTGATATTAAAGAAATTTCTTGGTATTCCTAAACGGAAGATTTTATACACACAGAAGAAGAAGTATAACTAACAACAAAATTATTTTCATTTACCTGTGTATGATATGACGCAGGTTTTTCAAAAGTGATGATTTTCTAAATATTGTTTAACATTTCACAGTGGTATCATACTTTAACTTTGTTTAAACCTGTTTATTTACTTTTGACCTTAATTATTTATCCCTTATAATTTTTATTAACTATGTATTTGCATTCAGGTATCACAGATCAAATTTATTCGTTCATTGTGTGTTAATTTACGTTTTTTTTTTTTTTTGATTGAGTTAAGCCTTCCAATTGATATTTTATAGTGTGTCTTTCTATGTTGTGATGTTATACTATTGTTTCAGAAAAGGAGAAGGTTCGGTACCATTAAAACGTTTAATCCCGCTGCAAATGTTTGCACCTGTCCTAAGTCGGGAATCTGATGTACAGTAGTTGTCGTCTGTTTATGTAGTTCATACGTGTTTCTCGTTTCTCGTTTTATATAGATTAGACCGTTGGTTTTCCCGTTGGAATAGTTTTACACTAGTAATTTTGGGGCCCTTTATAGCTTGCTGTTCGGTGTGAGCCAATGCTCCGTGTTGAAGGCCGTACCTTGACCTATAATGGTTTACTTTTATAAATTGTTACTTGGATGGAGAGTTGTCTCATTGGCACTCATACCACATCTTCCTATATCTACTTACAGATTATATTATAGTAATGTTATCAGATGTTAATGCAAGTAGATACAAAATATTGAAACTCTATCATCGGTGTTGAACATATTTTGTCATAAGTTGTGGATTCTTCAATAATCAAAAGATTCAATAACAGGTACTTATAATTGCTATAATTTCAAGACATTTCACTCTTCTATCTACATTACTATTTAAGATCGTTTACATTGTCTGATTGGTGTCATCCTGGTTTGCCTACATTTTATTGCAGATTTATAAAAACATAGGGTGTTTTGTTGTTTTAACAATTATTATAATAGTTTATTCCTGAATTATAGTCATATTTTTACCATTATTTTACCTGTAAGTTTTATAAAAGATACTTAATTCTACTATTAAATCAAAGAAAATGTGCAAAAATATTTTATAAATTTACCAGGAAAATGTATTGAATTTGACGAATATTCAAAAAATATTCAAAATGTTTATTATTATGACAAATTGTCGACAATTGTTTTAAATTGTTAGTACATTCTGGAAAAAATGTAAATTTGAAAGCGAAATAATGTAACATTTCAAATTTATTCTAATTTTTCAACATATTTATTTATTTTTTATTTTTTACAAATACTTTGTTCTGAAATTCAATATAAAAGACAATTAATTCTAAATAATAAACCGAAACACGTAAAGAGCTATATGACAAAAGAGATCATAAATAATAGCCAAATCAATCTATCCATCTGCATGTGTAATTGACGTCCCAAAATATTGTCTTTATGATTATGGTAGACAGAAGTTCACACATTTTACGCATTTTGATATTATATTAATATTATTATTTAGCCTATGGTGTAATATTGCAATGAAAAATCATTGTGTGGGATTTTAAACAGCCACAGATTGCATCACTTTTTATAGGTTATCACTTTCTAGGGTTTCATTTATAAATAATCCTTATATAAATAATCCTTATCCTCTCAAATCGTACTTTCTTGTTAATTTGGCCTGTTGATACCATTTGTAATGCTTTTTTGTTATTTAATGTTAACATGGATCTTGTCTATTTACCAGCTTTGATTATTTGGAATTACTACAAATTTTTACTTCTTCGTACTATGAACATCAAAATTATTTCAATTCATATCTAATCAATGCTTGCACCTGTACAGGAAGTTTTATCTAGCACTAATTGTATAGTTTTATTGTTGATATTCAACCCATATGTACCAAGTGTTAGATTAGTTTTATTGATATTAAAGAAATTTCTTGGTATTCCTAAAGGGAAGATTTTATACACACAGAAGAAGAAGTACACTTAACAACAAAATTATTTTCATTTACCTGTGTATAATATGACGCAGGTTTTTTTCAAAAGTGATGATTTTCTAAATATTGTTTAACATTTCACAGTGGTATATCATACTTTGACTTTGTTTAAACCTGTTTATTTACTTTTGACCTTAATTATTTATCCCTTATAACTTTTATTAACTATGTATTTGCATTCAGGTATCACAGATCAAATTTATTCGTTCATTGTGTGTTAATTTACGTTGTTTTTTTTTTTTTTTGATTGAGTTAAGCCTTCCAATTGATATTTTATAGTGTGTCTTTCTATGTTGTGATGTTATACTATTGTTTCAGAAAAGGGAGAAGGTTTGGTTCCATTAAAACGTTTAATCCCGCTGCAAATGTTTGCACCTGTCCTAAGTCAGGAATCTGATGTACAGTAGTTGTCGTCTGTTTATGTAGTTCATACGTGTTTCTCGTTTCTCGTTTTTATAAAATTAGACCGTTGGTTTTCCCGTTGGAATGAATTTACACTAGTAATTTTTGGGGCCCTTTATAGCTTGCTGTTCGGTGTGAGCCAATGCTCCGTGTTGAAGGCCGTACCTTGACCTATAATGGTTTACTTTTATAAATTGTTACTTGGATGGAGAGTTGTCTCATTGGCACTCATACCACATCTTCCTATATCTACTTGTAGATTATATTATAGTAATGTTATCAGATGTTAATGCAAGTAGATACAAAATATTGAAACTCTATCATCGGTGTTGAACATATTTTGTCATCAGTTGTGGATTCTTCAATATTCAAAAAGATTCAATAACAGGTACTTATAATTGCTATAATTTCAAGACATTTCACTCTTCTATCTTCATAGATATAAGAAGATGTGGTATGAGTGCCAATGAGACAACTCTCCATCCAAGTCAAAATTTACTCATTACTATTTAAGATCGTTTACATTGTCTGATTGGTGTCATCCTGGTTTTCCTACATTTAATTGCAGATTTATAAAAACATAGGGTGTTTTGTTGTTTTAACAATTATTATAATAGTTTATCTCTGAATTATAGTCATATTTTTACCAATATTTTACCTGTAAGTTTTATAAAAGATACTTAATTCTACTATTAAATCAAAGAAAATGTGCAAAATATTTTATAAATTTACCTGGAAAATGTATTGAATTTGACAAATATTTAAAAAATATATTAAAAATGTTTATTATTATGACAAATTATCTACAATTGTTTTAAATTGTTGGTACATTCTGGAAAAAATGTAAAGTGAAATAATGAAACATTTCAAATTTATTTTCATTTTTTCAACATATTTATTTTATTAATTTTACAAATACTTTGTTCTGAAATTCAATATAAAAAGACAATTAATTCTAAACAATAAAATATAAATGCAACTGTCCAGTAGCCAAGCTTTACAAGTTTCTTGTTCTAAAGCGAGAAGATATGAGTGTATTATGAACGACATTGATGCTAAAAAGTAACGTATGAATTATCAACATGCTAGTCTTTATTATCGGTCGTCCTACTGTCTGTATCACTCTGCTCAACTCTGACACGGACGTCATAATGAATGAACCGAACTTATCAAGTCATCTTCCGGTTTGCTGGTGAAACAAAGAAAACACTTGTTTGTATAGATAATATATTCAAATTATAGATAATATATTAATTGTTTCGACACAATAGGAAGCCTTTTGAACTTGTTCGCTGCGCTCACTCGACAAAAAGTTTCATATTATGACTCACAGCTGATATTTTACAATATCAATATACAGACAACCTGATACTCGGTACTTTTCGACAACATAGTTATCGAGATTGCAGAATTCATTAATTTCAATTTTATAAATATTGATGATGTCATACTTACCACTTTTTTCGGTGAGTACTTTCATCCCAGTATCACTGTGAATGTGCATTTAAGAAAACTAATGCGACAAAAAGATCTGCTTTATTTGTAGAAATTTTCGCCTGTAATTGTTGCAAATGGATAACAGAAAACTACGAAATGAGTTCAGTTTTACTATTGTTAACTTTCCATTTTTAGCAGAAACGTACCATCACCTCAAGCCTGTTGATTACGTATGTTTGGTATTGATGGATTTTACAAATAGATGAATATTCAACTTAAAAAAACTTTAATTTCCACCAGAATAGGCGATAAAAGTGTGGATATTAGACTAAGATTTCCTTACAAATTATTTGATGTCATGCGTATACATATGGCGGAGGTGATGATATGTTGCTGTTTATTCTTAATGACCCATGTTCAATCATTAGATGGACAACCTTAAAGACTGAGAGCTAGCTGTTGTAAGAATTGTATAATATAACAAATTTTCGTAGCATGGTCGAAAAAGACATGCGTTAATTATTGCAGGGATTTGAATGAAATAAAGTCTTTAAAGCCCTTTATTAAAAATGAATTTAAAGAAAATATAAAAATATTTTTGAAAATAGAATAAACAGTTATGATGAAAATAGTAAACTTTTACTTTATAAAAATTTAAAACTTAGCTTGGATAGGGAATTTTATTTAGCTTCCAATGACTTTTCTATAAGAAAATGTTTTACAAAGTTGAGAATTGGTGACCATAATTTAGAAAAATAAAAGGGTTGATATTGTAAAATTCCTAGAAAGGATATAATATGTAAACTGTGCCACTTGCTGGAGGATGAAAAACACTTCCTCCTTGAATGTAAAATTAACAAAATATCTAAGGGATAGTCTATTTGAAAATTGTTTACCTACTCATAATTTTATGTCTCTTATCCAAGAACAAAAAGTAAAAGAAATGCTAAACCCCTCTATCATGGAACATGTTAAAAATATTGGCTCCTTTATAAAACAGTCATTAGAACTGAGGGCAGAAGTCTTATATTTTTTTTCCATGTGTTATTTCTTTTAGAATTGTACCTATGCTTTATTATGTTTATTTTTGTTTGTTGTTTTGTCACAAACTAATTATGTTTATATGACAATAAAGATATATAGATATTAAAGCCTCCGTCATTTGTGCTAGATATTGGTTTGCCTGTTGGAGATTTGTCTGTACGGTTTATATTTTCAGTTTCCAACATCAGAAATGAAAATATTATAACCATTGTTCTTATTATATTGTTCTTACTATGTACATTATAAGAAGCAGTATCTTTAATCAGATTTTTTTTTCGGATCGAGCAGCTGCTTTCACTTCCAGTTTTTTTTTTTTTTTTTTTTGAGGGATTCGTGTAACTTTTTGTTATGAATGCTTGTAATGAAAGAAGATACGTTAATAATCCCTCTTGGTTATAGTTTCCATTCATTGTAGACCCCCTTTCTGTGAATTAAAGAACGTTTTCATTATCAATGTGTAATGCTCTTTCTGAAGTCCAAAAGGAATTATGCATCACCGTAAAAATAAATTATCTCGTCTTAAAAACAAAATCTTGTCTAAAATCGCTTACTGTTTCTTTCGACAACAGCGTCAACATATAACTGCAAAATGTCAATGTAACATTGTCCAAAATGACTAACTGTATATTTTGCAAAATTAAAAGACTGACATCAATTAGTCAAACTTGATTTGCTTCATATCAAGAAACATAGAATAGGGAAAAAATCGAGGTTAACACTGAAATAAGAACCATTCCGTCTTTGAAATTCCGCTCAAAAGTAGTTAGTAAATCTTTAAAAAAAAAAGAAAGAGGTATGGCCAATTTCCCTTGCATTTGTTTAACTCACAAGGCCGGCCGTTCGGTCTTTTCTAGAAACTTGTTGAAACCTAGTAGAATTTGAATTTAAAGAGTCTGAATATTATCTACCATTTCTTTTTTTTTAATTTACATTAGTTTTATCTGGGACTATTATACTAACAGTAAGTATAATAGTCCCGGTTTTTATCCATAAAATCAAAATGTTATTCAGTGTCATACATTGCTGTTGAGGACAATTTTGACTCCATTTTGCAAATGTTATATAATTTTGTACAATATTTCACCAAGAACATTTAAAAAAAGAGTTATTTTGTATCTGAAAGACAAAAGACAAACATTTACTTCTAATAGATTTTTGGTTTGATTACGAATGTCCTTCCTTACACATTATTTTAATAAATAATCTCAGCATATCACTATCTATCAAATTTGCAGTTTTGAGCTACCTCTGACAGGTGGGTGTTAGGCATTTCTAATATGGTCAAACTTTCAGAAAAACGTCATAATCATGATAATGTTGTCAGAATATGAAAACAAATACATGAAGCTGTGAATTTTAATAGAGACGAAATATCTTTCAAAATTGTCATAGTGTAAAATAAATTCAACGGAAATTGATTTTGACTGTTATTGCATATCAGCCAAAAAACTTTTAAATTGACTTTCGTTCGAGAAATACAGCTGTAACTGTTGTAATGGGGAAAAGTGCCGGAAACTGTTATAATGACAGTGCTGTAATTCTTGGCCAACAAGTGCTGTACACAGTAACTCTTGACCGGTTAATATCATGTTGTCAAAAACTAAATCTATTTCTTTATTTAATGGCTCATGTCATCATTCCAAGACTTCCATATGATTTATCTATGATGGACAATGAAGTATCATTCCAGTGTACACTGCTCTTCCCGCTATGTTTGGAGATGACTTGGTCTGTGTCAATTAATTCCCATCATTGTACTTTATATTCGTGTTGGTGTTGTCCAATTTCCGCTTACATTAATATGCACACATACTCTCATACACTAAGTATTTTCAACATGTATACATTCGTTTAAAAACAGAAAAAAATATTGCTTTGCCAAATTACAATATATCTTTTATATTTTTCTTTTAAGTCTCGTTATCAATTGATATTTTTTTCCAAATTGCTTTAATTAAAAGCTAACACCAGTATCGTCATGGAAGTTTGAGTTTCAATTCAATTTGTTTACATACTGATTCAATATACATTAGATGTTCTGGTTTCATGGAATATTTCAGCGTGTTAGGCATCATAATCAATAAATGTTCATTGATCTAGTGATGTATGTTTAAATTGCATGTTACAATTTGTTTTCCTTGTCGTCTGTCGAAGAAACATATTAATGGAAAAAATCTAAACCTCATTTATATAATTCCATATTTGGTTATGTAAATAACAATCAAGCAAAAACAACATCGTTACCACTTATAACATATGTGTCCTATTAATATGTCTAATTATGCTTAATTTGAATTAATTATTTAAGTTATAATTATCTGTTGCTGTTCAGTTTCTTTTCAAAAGTACGCATGTGCAGAGCCGCTGTCCTCTTAGAATAACTAGACTTACGTCAAAGACTATCGCACGAAGATTTGTCTAAGAATCGATTGCCATTATTAAACATACGGATGCTGTAAAACTACCTAAATTGTTGTTTAGAATGGACAAGAAATAATGTAGAAATTAAGCTGTAAATTGGAAATTTAAAAAGTAAAGATGGTGAAAACATCTCATCATATCCACGAAAAGCACCAAGACAGTAAGTATCATTAATACATCAATTATTATTTCATCTTTTCATAATAATAAAAAAGTAATTTGGTTATTGCAGTATTTTAATTCATGTAAGTACCGTTTTATTTAATATCTTTTGAACATTGTAAGACTATTAACTAAATGAAATACCCTTTTAACTAAATAAGAGAGGTTTTGTACATTTGTACCATACTGACATGAAATAAACATTGTATTATAGATAATTCTATTTATTTATTTATTATTATACGTATCATGAGTTAACACTTCTTTCTCAACAGAAACTTCAATATGTTAAAAAGGGTATTTCATTTAGTTTTTTGGAATTAATATTGATTCACTCATAGGGTCTTTGCATCGGAAATAAACACATTTATTATAAAACCAGTTGTTGGCATGATACGGGTTATGTTCTTCTCATATATTTTATGGTATGATACTAAACCCCTAACGGGGCTACATTTTGGTAGGTTTTTACTATCAGTAACTTCATATTTTCCGGGTCTTTTTTTTTTCTTAATTAGGAAAATATAATCAGCATAAATTTTGCCTGTTGCTACCAAAATGAGAGTGCTTTCCGTTTTCATGCTAACAAGTCCTCTGGATTTTAAAAGTCCCGGAATAAAATTAAAAGAGCAATATTAGTTTATTATAAATAAATTCTCTGAGGATTTTACATGTAACTATTGGTAACTTTTCATTTTCCTAATCTTCTTTCCTATCAAGGCATATATGATCTAAATCGATTTTGACTGTTTTGCAGAAGTTCTTTCCGTTTACACGATCCCAGCCGATTGTCAAGTTGTTTTGTGTTTGTTTCCCCAAGGTACACGACTAACAAAGCAATATGCATATTATTTTACTTTATTTTTATTTCAGTTATTGAAATACGTGAAAAGTTTATTTTTAAATATTTTAGAATGAGATCTTAGTAATTAGAAGCTATTAAATATGAACGTTAAATTGAAAATGCATTAAATATAAATGATTGCGGTTGTTATAGACTAAGGTTACCAACGTTCCTTCAAATATTTATATTTCATATCTATTGAGATCTCATATTAATAGAAACCAACCTTAGGCATATGATTACACGCAATATCTCGTTGTAGTTTGTTATTATATATTCCGTTTTAAGTAAACATTAAGGGAATAGGTATTACGTCAAAAATCATATATTGGAAAAAATAAATGTATAGAAATAAAGAATATGGGAAGAATGTGGATGACACATTTAACAACAATAAAAATACAAATGATACAGTTCCATTACGGTTCAGACTGTGTGGTGTTTTTGTTTTATTCTTATTCTTATTTTCTGTTCTATAGTCGTTTTTACTATATAAGGATATACCTATATCAGTAATTGGCATATCAATTATTGTGAATTGTTAATTACAGCTGTGTAGTATGGGAAAGGTAGTCTGTAAGAATTCTACAGTAGTAGGGTATTAAAAATGTTCGCTCATTTTAATTTTTTTGCATTAAGAAAATTAAGAAAAGTCACTTTAGCGAACTCAGAGTGAATGACTTATTTCTACAAATGAAATGCAGTTTCTTTTCATTATTCCAGTTTCGGAATCATGCGGCTAATTACAGACTTAAATTCGGAACAAATACCGAAAACGTTATAATGACGCATTTTATCGATACAAATAAGATGACATACTTACAACTTGTAATCAGTTTAATTGGCTAAATAGGTGAAATAAACATCATTAAATGCTGCGTATGTTTTATATATCGTGACAAAAAAATATTTTGTGGTCACTAATGACCATAGCTGATATATATAAAAAAAAGTATTTCAACACTACTATTTACCGACCAGTATCTCATATTTCACTACAGGGTTTTATGGTATTAGTTTATACATCTTATTTGATATAATACTTCAATATCCCAGGCGGTTAAGAAATCAATGTACAATTAACTTTGTCTTAAACTGCAATTAACTTTGCCTTAAACTTTACAGTCAGTTCCTATCCACGTAGATCCGGAACCATGGGAAGACTCAGGTGGATTTTATAACGGAAAAGATCGATGTTGTTTTATAAGAAATATCAACTTATTGATTTAATGTAAAATCAATAATGCAGTCTCTTCGTTACATTAGTACATCAAATGCAGCTCCTATATTTCAATTGAGAAATCAAAAGCCATTAATCTGATAAACACGTCAACTCCATCAATTTTCAATTTTAGGTCTTTATTACACAAGTAGATGAAAATTGAATGAAAGTTTTACCGGTAATCGCGATACCAAGTCATTGTCTGTAATTGGTGTAGACATTTAATTTTTTCTAGAAATGAGTATACAAGTGCTCATATAAACGAATGATATTATCAACACTTATTGAGAGACTAGATATGTCGTAGATCATTTTGCGGATGCGTTGATTGTCTGATATTTTCGTTTGTTTCACAGTCGTAGGAGTAATCATAATGACATTCCTACATATGTTGAATGCTAATAACAGATCTGCTTTGAATGAACCGAATATATTCAACAGTAAACTAAATGTGTCACTTTTCTTAACAATGCGTCCAAAATGTCATTGAAAGTCGCACAATTTACAATCTTACATTTTTCCTGTTTTGATTTTACAAATTGATAGTTATTGTTCCATGCAGTAATAATTTAGAAACACGTGTCTCTTCGTCCTTAACATGCATGACATATTTGCCACTGGACGTTAAACAACCAACAATTAATTAATTATTTGAATCCTCAGAATCCTGTTCCAGTGACAAAACGTGATTAGCAGAGAGAGCCGCGTTGTTAGTATTTTTTATCAGCTAATACATACAAAAACTCGACTGTACAATATTAGATTTATGGACAAACCTGAATGTTAGAAAGGTAGTAAAAATACTCTTTCTTTTTAAAAATAAAACAGACTATTCGATTTGTTTAAAAAAAATCCTTTCCCAGATTTGCAGCAAACCATGACAACATTGAATCCTTGTTCACGTCTTGTTGTTTGTGTAGCTCTGTCGTTTTTATACGCCCGTCAAAATTTTGACGGGACGTATTATGGTATACAAATGTCCGGCGTCCGTCCGTCCGTCTGTCCGTCTGTCTGTCCGGCGTAAACATGTCGCACCGTAACTTGAGAACGACTCATCCAAATTTCATGAACTTAATGCAGTTGTTCCTTATGATGGTCAAACGATCTGTATATTTTTTTGTGAAAATAAGATTAAAACTTTTTGAGTTACGGGACTTTGTAACTAAAACAGGGGTGTTGTCCGTCTGTCTGTCCGGCGTAAACATGTCGCACCGTAACTTGAGAACGACTCATCCAAATTTCATGAAACTTAATGCAGTTGTTCCTTATGATGGTCAAACGATCTGTATACTTTTTGGTGAAAATAAGATTAAAACTTTTGAGTTACGGGACTTTGTAACTAAAACAGGGTGTGTTTTTTTCACATGTCGCGCCGTATCTCAAAAACGATTTATGATAATTGCTTAAAACTTTACACACTTCTTAGTTATATTAACCTTAAGATCTTTATAATTTTTGGTGATGATTCAAAATTTTATTTTTGAGTTATTGAGTATTTTGTAAAAAGGGGATGGGGTTTTACATGTCGCGCCATATCTCAAAAACAATTTATGATTATTGCTTACTTTACACACTTATTAGTTATATTAATCTAAAGATCTGTATACTTTTGATTTTGATTCAAAATTTTATTTTAGAGATATTGAGTTTTTGTAAAAAAGGGGGTTCACATGTCGCGCTGTATCTCAAAAACAATATATGAATATTGCTTAAGACTTTACACACTTCTTAGTGATATTAATCTCAAGATCTGTATACTTTTTGGTGATGATTCAAAATTTTATTTAAGAGTTATTGAGTTTTTTGTTAAAAAAGGTGTGTTTTCACATGTCACGCTGTATCTCAGAAACTATTTATGATTATTGCATAAAACGACGGGCGTATCATGCGCTCATGGCGCAGCTGTTTATTTCTTGGATAATGTTAAATGATTTGATCAAATTACAATTCGTTTGAAGTTTCATCCGACCAATTCAAACTACATGTATTGATTAAACTTAGTTTTGAAACAAGTCAAACGGTGGGAAATCCAAAATAACACAGAAAACAGTTCAACGATATTGAAAAAAGCGTGACAGCATTTAATACAAGTTTTTAAAGTAACCCATGCTAAGCTTAGCGGCAAATTGTATCTGAAAACATTTATTTTTCTGCTACAATGTTCTTACCGGCAAGTTCACTTTACGAGAGACATGGGAGAAAGGAAGCATCGATGTTTCGATATTTACAGTAAGTCCCCCAAAAAATATGAATGTCCAGTTGTCAGATTAACACTTCAGGTGTGCAAATCAAAGTTGATTGTCTCACTGTGACTTTGAGATGAAGTACAGCAATAAAAGCGCTGTTCCTTTGCTATTTGTGTGTTTTTTGCTGTGCATGTACTGATTTTTTGTCATGGATGGATAACCAATATCCTTTGTTTTTCTATTACATGGATTCTTTAATTTGCAAAAACATTATTCATTACTATTAAGATAAAAATAAGAAGATATGGTATGCTTGCCAATTAGACAACTCTCAACCAGATACCAAATGACGTAGAAGTAAGCGACTATAGGTCACCGTACTGCCTTCAACAATGAGCAAAACCCATACCATACAGCAAGCTATGAAAGAGCTAACTAGCTATTTTGCCCCAATACATTAATATTTTCCAACAGTATGACCAACCACAGATTTGGTGTATACGAAACTAGGACATTAATCCAACAATTTTGTTCGATAGTTTTCTAAAAATAACATTCTACAATCTAAATATAATTATGTACATCCTGAACGTGACACTGCTATCCTTTATCTCTTTCACAAAGGCATGCTTTCAGATTGATAAATCTCTGTCTCTACGGTTCCATTTTATTTTCTTGAAATAATATTATTTTACAGTCTGTATTGATTATTTCTTGTTGATGACGACATGACAGTTTGATGGCATTACTTGGCGTATCCATGGTAAAACTTGTCTTGTATTGTAATAAGGAAGTATGATGTCTAAGCTGTTTGTCCGCATGTTAAATAATCTCTTAATACATTGCATGTCTGATCAGAAATCGTCGATACTTCTGGACTGAATATGTTCTGTTTCTATAGAAGCACAAATAAAACTTTTCTCTATGGGAAGCACTATATCAGGCATTAAAAGCAACGAATGAACGCTGTTTTCAAACAAAGAAATGTATATGCGCTACATAAATATAGATATTTAACGCGTCTATAAGAGTAGGATGATACTGAAACATTTTAAGTCCAGCACATTATTTCTTAAAAACGAACTCTTTTAGTTCATTTGAGTGAACAATTCCTTAACAAAAGTACGTTGCTAAAAACTGATAAACTTAAATTGTTTTGAATCTGTTGAGGTTTCTTCAAATAACAATCTGTTTGCTTTAATTTGAAATAATTCAAATGAATTAGGTTTCTAATCTCCCTCATTTCAGGAACAAACCCACATGTTCTGGTATTGGTTAATTAGTTTAAAGTTACAGATTTAGAAACCTCTTGTCATCCATCTTTCGTGTCTTTCTGTACCAAAAGATATTTATCTGAGATTCCAAATTGACACGATTACTTTCACTCAGTTTTCGTGACAATCATTACAATGCCTTTGTACATCTATCTTCTGACGAGTTGACATTTCAATATCCATTTGTTTCACTCTGTTCCAATATAGAAGCGCAAGTCTTGTTCTAATAAAATACATCGTCTTTATCTGCTTTTAAAGCAGCCTGGTCGATAATACAAATTAAGATACCAGATTGTTTTACACCAATAAAAAGCCGTTTAAAACTATATTAATAATATGTACTTGCGTCTTCAATGACAAAGAAAGGAATTATAAAGAAAGCGTAAACGCGCAATTCACACATGAAATCATAAAAACAGTTTGTTCGTTAAGTCTTTATCTTCTTAAGGAATCTTTATTTTCTATATAGACTTTCCTTATTTCATGAATGAAATTATGTGAAATTAAATGCCTAGTGACATGATTGGCGGAATAACAGTTCCACGTTGGTCCATTCCTGATTTATATAATGCTTTTTTGTAGTGATTATTGTTTCTTGGAACTGCTATATAAACAACAGGGTTTTTCAGTTTCTTGGAACTGCTATATAAACAAAAGGGTTTTTCCGTATAAAAACAGCTGATCAGTGTTTATGACTTAAGGCTTGAAAAATTGTATATACACTTGTTTATTGTCGAAGACTATGCTGACCTGTAGTATCTTGTGGTTATTTGTGTCGTTAAGTTGCAGTATCATTGATGTTTCCCAACATTTTCTTGTATTTATAATCATATTCTGGCCTGTCATTGAATAGGTATTCGAATTTATGCCAACTTATATTTTTTTGTCCAGTGGTAAAATCAATTAATAAACAAACATACTTGGCCATTAGTTTGAAACATACCAGGACTTATCCTGTGGCATTGATGTTTTGGAACTTCATTAACTAGTATAAAATCGATATTAACCATCCCGAAGACTTTTATAAAGAGTTGCAGTTATCAATTGATTTAACCAATCCTGTTTAGAATTTGATATACTGTTGCTGTAATCCTATTATGAGTGCAATACACCAGCAGCTTTTTGCAGTTAATACTCAATGATTTAAAAAGTAACATGGAAATGAAATAGTTATTGATCGACCTGTCTTGCACGGATTCAGCAGAAATTTGTTGCTATTAAAGTATTATTTACATTGTTGATTGCTTTGTAAGAATCCTTTAGAAGAAATTTTACAGATGAAATGGTGTAGTAAAACACAGAAATAGGCGGACAAATTATCAATTAAGGTGGTACCAAACACCTTGACTAAAATCAATTTGACTCGTTTAATTTTCATAAAATTTTGACAAAATATTTACTTTGACCCTTTGACAAAAATATAAAAATTAAAAAAAAACTTGAACCACACACTTTATCGGAAAACTTTCATGGGATATATAGCAGTTTGACAAACACTTATTTTGATTATTGAGAAGCTTAATATTTCCTTAACAATAGAACGTGATTAAAACGTTCAGCTGATTTTTACAGAGTTATCTCCCTGTAGTGTTATCTACCACCTTAACTATATTTTACAAAGTAAGTTGATCATCCTTAAGCTAGGTTCACACTGCCGATCGGACCAACTCGATCAATCCCAATCAAGACAGATTAAGCGATCGGGAGACTGGTCTGACTCGATCAACAAGAATGTTCGGGGTGGTCTACCTTTTTCGTCATCGATCTGACTTTCTACCCGAGAATTTTTGACATGTCAAAACAATTCGAGTAAGGATCGAGAAGAGATCGGGAATTCGTCGACATGATCGAGAAAGGATCGTGTAGAGATCGAGTTTGGTCGGAATACAAATATTTTACCGATCAGTACTCGATCATTTCGACCTTTGCTCGACTTATATCCGATCGTTTCTCGATCAACGCCTTCTCGCTTGATCTGTGATCCAGATTAACTCAACCTATTCCCGATCGCTTTCCGATCACTGCGACAACTATTATTTTTTTATCCCAGACCAACTCGACAAATACTTAGATCTCTACTCGTTCAAAGTCGACCACTTTTCGATCTCTACGCGGTCATACACGAGTACACATGACTGCTACAAGATTACATAAAAGGTTGTGCAGATCTGATTAAATCTCATCATTAGCTAAAATCACATCTGTCTACTATTTAGTCCAACATCTAGGATGCCTCGAAAAGGAAGGAAGGTCAACCCTCCAGCTGTATCAATTGAATATGAGACTACAACCTCACCAACTGTCACCCCTAAAAGGGCTAAGAAGACAAAGACAATTAGTAAGGAACCAGCACCTCCTATACCTACTACGCCCGTTAATGATTCTCCTATGGATGTTATCTCCACACCTTACAGTCCCGTTAACCTTAGTCAGGAGTCGTTTGAAGACACACTTGACGTATCACAGTCGCTGTCGTCTAAGATCAACAACCGAAACAACATTTCCAAGCCTCATAATTTTAAAAGAAACCAGCGGGTATATAGAAAAATAGTCCTAAGTATGAAATCGTTCAAATTATAATGGCATATTGTTATTCTAAACTGTTTCCCAAAATTGATCGCCCTGAAGATCATAAAAAACATTTTATTAAAATAAAGTATGTCAATAAAGGTTTTGATTTTGTAAATATTGCCGGTATTAATTATAGCCAATTGTGTAAAGATGTTAATATCAGTGAAAATACACCTACTTCATGTAATTGCAGTAATTCCGAATACATTTATGGACCCATTTCCCATGTTATAACAGGAGATCTTAACATCGTTCAAGACCGAGAGTTAAAATCATTCCTCAGTAAAGGACCTAAATATCGTCCCCCGTCAATCATTAATTGGAATGAGTGTCGTAATATCATCCACGACTCACTCCGTACTTACTGTTTAAAATGGATAAAACGGGAAAAAGCTGACAAAAATCTTTGGACTCTTTTTAATTCAGTAATGAACATAGTTGATATACGTATTCAACATTTTAAAGAACATTTTACTCTTAACAACAACCATAATAAACCTATTTCTCGTATCAAACATAAACTTAAAAACTAGCCAAGGAATTTGTTTTGTCCCGGCCGATAAAGCTGCTAATAATATCATTATTGTTTGACGTAAATTTTACATTGAGGTTCTGAAAAAGAAATCACCAATTCACCAACATTCCAACTGACTCTATTTTCAGAAAACGACATCTGTAACAAACATAAACTTTTAGCTACCTCTTTACAAGCAGAACCAAATACAATGAAAGTCCCAACTATGTACTGGCTTCCGAAGCTACATAAAACACCTTACAAATGTAGATTTATTTCGTCTTCAAGCCATTGTTCCAATACTAAATTGTCTATTCTTCTTACCAGTTCACTTGGTACAATCAAAACCTGATAATAAATTGTTCAAATAAGGCCTTTGAAAATAGTGGAATTAATTACTTTTGGAGTGTCAAAAACTCGTTGGAAATACTTGATAAATTGCATGCTTATATTGGTGATTTTGAATCTGTTCAAAGTTTTGATTTTTCTACCCTGTATACCACATTGCCTCACATTCTCATTAAGAAAAATTCACACACCTAATTAAATGGGCATTTAAAAGTCAGAATGTGAATACATATGTTCTAACTCTTTCAGGTCATTTTTAGTAGCAATAAACAAAAGAACTATGTCAATTGGACATGCTTTGATACTATATCTGCCCTTGAATTTTTACTAGATAATATTTTTGTTCACTTTGGAGATTCCGTATATCGTCAGGTTATCGGAATTCCAATGGGGACTAACTGTGCACCACTTATTGCGGACCTGTTTTTGTATTGCTATGAGTTACAATTTATGACTAAAATCAGCAAAGACCCATCGAAACAACATCTGATACAAAAATTTAATAATACTTTTAGATATTTGGATGATATATTGGCTCTCAATAATGACGACTTCAGTATGTATACTAAAGGAATTTATCCTGTTGAACTTACTTTAAATAAAGGTAATACTAACAATGACCACTGCCCTTTCCTCGATCTTGATATCTATATCATTAACGGAAAGCTTAATACAAAATTTATGATAAAAGAGATGATTTTTCATTTCCTATCGTTAATTATCCATTTTAGATGGTGACGTTCCTTGTCACCATCTTACGGTGTTTATATATCTCAACTTGTACGATTCGCTCGTGTATGTAACAACGTTTCAGATTTTAACGAAAGAAATTTATGTATTACTGAAAAATTATTACACCAGGGTTTTCGGTATCACAAACTAGTCAAAACATTTACTAAATTTTATCATCGGTACAAGGACATCATTCATAAATATAGCTCAACATGCAGACTTCTTATACGTTCAGGTATTTCACATTCAATCTTTTATGGTAATATTCTTTATAAAGCACTAAAATGTCAGTATTCACCTCAGAAGCTGAGAAAACCTTTAAATAGACTTATTAAGAAGGGATATAGTTACGATACTGTTGTCAGGTCATTAAAGATTGCATATTTTGGCTTTAATATTGATTCACTTATAGGGTCTTTGCATCGGAACTTAACACATTTATTTAAAAACCAGTTGTTGGCATGACACGGGTTATGCTCTTCTTATATATTTTATGATGGTATGATACTAAACCCCTAACGGGAGGGATTGTGTCTGATATTCATAAGATGAAGACATAATCTTTCAATCAGTTTAATTGAGGTCTGGAGCTGGCATGTCAGTTAACTGCTAGTAGTCTGTTGTTATTTATGTATTATTGTCATTTTGTTTATTTTCTTTTGTTACATGTTCTGACATCGGACCCGGACTTCTCTTTAACTGAATTTTAATGTGCGTATTGTTATACGTTTACTTTTCTACATTGGCTAGAGGTATAGGGGGAGAGTTGAGATCTCATAAACATGTTTAACCCCGCCGCATTTTTGCGCCTGTCCCAAGTCAGGAGCCTCTGGCCTTTGTTAGTCTTGTATTATTTTTACTTTTAGTTTCTTGTGTATAAAATGGAGTTTAGTATGACGTCCATTATCACTGAACTAGTATATATATTTGTTTAGGGGCCAGCTTAAG
Organism: Mytilus coruscus; assembly: GCA_017311375.1. Classification (NCBI taxonomy): domain Eukaryota; kingdom Metazoa; phylum Mollusca; class Bivalvia; order Mytilida; family Mytilidae; genus Mytilus; species Mytilus coruscus. The sequence continues at coordinate 46,911,898 of CM029601.1, forward strand.
GACCCCTTCGGGTGCGGGAATTTCTCGCTGCATTGAAGACCTATTGGTGACCTTCTGTTGTTGTCTGTTCAGTGGTCGGGTTGTTGTCTCTTTGACACATTCCCCATTTCCATTCTCAATTTTATTATATCCTTAGTTCGATTTGGCTACTTTTCTGGAAGTTTTGGTGTATTATTTCAACTTTGAGTTTATCTACATGGTCTTCCTATACGTTTCTGGTGCCCATTTGATTCCGCAAAAACGTATTGTTAATGTTTTTTTTTAAACTGTACAAACGATTTACTGTGCAAAAAAATCTTGGCTGCACTTTTACAATGAGGGTTAAAGTTATAAAAAGAGGTGAAAGATACAAAAAAAAAACAATCAAATGCATAGGTTGAAAACAAACCGACACAGCCACGATAAGACAAACAGCAATCCACACAACGCAACATAGAAAACAAAAAACTTAGGAACCTGAAACTCAACCAAAAATAGGGTTATCTCATGTGCTACGAATGGGTGAGTAGATCCTGCATTAAACGTTGCATCTGTCGTATTGCTCAATATAGGTACTAATGCGGTGGCAAGTCTCAGTTGGTGGTGTTTTTTTTTTTTTTTTTCAAGATAAAAGCAGTAAATTTTATAAATAAGTAAATACAAACGATTCAAATTATCATTATTTTAGAGATTTCATTAAATCTTAGGATCTCTTAATCAACGTGGAACCAAGAACCTACATCTTTTAAAACGCAGAAAAATGCAATTCATATACCAAAGCTAAAGTTCAACTTTAAACAAAACAAAATATATATAAATAACCTTTATTATGAAACAATTTTACATTTTTAAAATAATGAGAACAGATTTCTTACTTAAACAAATACATCTGCGGTTTTACGGTGAAACTACAAGTATCTGTATAATTACACTGCTGAACTATATCATATTCTCTTGCCAATCAACTGAACCTGCTGGTGAATTGAAATAGTGCTTAAGATAGTCTCCTTGGCGGACCCCAGCGGATGTCACAGCATTACTTCCATGGGTATGATCACCATCTGTCATTTGCCTTCCCTGACGCCATTCACCAGGTTGTAGTTGATTGTATGCATCCTCATGGTGGATGGTCTGGCGTGCAATAGAAGGATTCCTAATTCTGAGAAGATTGTGCAGTGTAATACATACAAGAATGGTGGAATTGATGGTCTCTGGAGACTGATTCAAGCAGCCAAGCAGTCATTAAAACCGCATGGCAAGGATACCAAACGCGTTTTCCACAACTCACCCTGCACGGGAAAGTCTGCAAAGTAAAAATATACAATGCGATTGTGTTATTATACAAAAGTTATTCAATTGGGAAACCATAGATAAAAAATTGTTTCAAAAAAATAAAAAAATTGATACCCTCAAATAGCAATGGGCGACCATTCCTGATTCAGTTAAAATTAGGGAGGGGGTCGCTATGCAAGAGGATTTTGAAATTAGCATGAATAAAATTGCAAATAAACGGTAATGCAGAATTGTCTCAGATATGCGTCCTCAAATAACAAAAAAAAAAAAAATTGAGTAAGACGAATTCATTGAAATTACCTGCTTAATTTGTAGTAAAAGAATATAGATCCCGTAACTTTTGTTATACGAGTTCAGGTATCAACGTAAGTTTTGCACACAGGACCGGATTCATATGCTTCATGATATTTTCACGAGTTATTTTTTGTTAGAATGATATTTAAATCTTCACGAAAATCTGATCGTTGGAGTCTTCGATGAGAATTCAATTTTGTTCCGTGCGAAAAATTATGCAGCCCAGAGGACTAAAATGATTTTTATGAAGGTCCGGGGTTCTTATTACCAACAAAAATAATCTTAGTATGAAAGTTGATCGTACATCAACTCGTACGAATAAATGTTTTCTTATTTTTTTAAGGAGCCACAGAACGTTTGTGCAAGAAAAAACATAACGTTTTTTTCTCTCGATTACTTGGTGATATCACCTCTGTATATACTCATTCTGTCAAAAGAAACTTTTTGTTGTGAGTATATAAATATATTCAAAACAAATTCATATAAACTTTCATGCAAAAACTTTTATTTTATGAATGGACATGTGTAAAGATAGTAATTAATATGTATATCACCATTGAGAGGCCCCTGACATAGTGTAATTGCGTGAAGTCTTTGTTGTCGACAGTGATGCACACGATAACATTTAATTACCATGTGTCCATGTCCACGCTGTTATGAAACTCATTCTACATACATGTACAGTTGAAAATGCAAAAATGTGAAGAGGAAAAATTCCAATTTTACATGTCGGTACGTGCTGCATATTTGAAGACCATCGTTTATAATTTAAAACAATAAATATGTTAAAAATTAACATTTACAAAGGATTTTGAACACTATCATATTTATTATACCAGAAGACATTAATTATATCCTTAATGGTATTATAAGCGAAGAAGAAAGAAATTAAACTCGCTATTAGTAATTTGAAAAATAATAAATAAAGTGGTGATGATGGTGTCTTAAATGAATATATAGAGTACTGTTAACACTCTTTTGCCTGTATATGTAAAATTATTTTACTTGATTTTTGATACTGGAGTAATACCAGAAAAATGGGATGCTGGAATATTAGTGCCAATATTCAAAAACAAGGGTACAAGGTCGGACCCAAATTGTTACAAGGGTATTACCTTAAATTCTTGTTTTAGCAAATTATTTTCGTCTATCCTAAATAATAGACTTGGTAACCTATGAGATTGTATCCCCCTTATTTCAAGCTCACATGCTGGTTTTCGTAAAGGACACTCAACTACTAATAACATAATTGTCTTGTACGCCCTTTAGTCATTATTTACTTTTCATTAGGCGGGAAACTTTATTGTACATTTGTTGATTTTAAGTCTGCTTTTGACACCATTTGGATACTAGGGCTGTGGAATAAATTGCAAAAATCTGGTATCAGGGGTAACATTTTAACTGTTATTTATAATATGTACCAAAATTTAAAGAATCGAGTCAAACTTGGTAAAGAGTACTCGGACATATTCACAACTGTGAGATTGGTGTGAGGCAAGGAGAAAATTTGTCACCATTTTCGTTTTCAATTTATCTGAACGACCTAGAAGACTTTTTTGTGGATAATAATGAAGACTGTCTAGAATTTATCTCAGATTTATGCTTAGAAAAATTATTGCTTTATATCAAACTTTTCTTGATATTGTATGCTGACGACACTGTCATCATATCTGAAACGTCTGAAGGTTTACAAAAAGCATTGGAATCATTTGAGAAATATTGTAATATATGGAAACTAAAAGTTAAGATTGGTAAAACAAAGGTAGTGGTTTTTAGTAAAAGAAAGATGAAGAATTGTAATGCATTTAAGATTAATGATCAAATTATAGAAACAGTGGATTCATATTCATACCTAGGGGTCATGTTTAATTACAATGGAACTTTTCCAACCGCTAGAAAAATATTACATGATCAAGCTCAGAAGGCACTTTATGCCTTGTTCTATAAAATACAAAATATCAGTATACCTATTGATTTACAATTTAAACTTTTTGATTGTCTTGTTGTTCCAGTCTATTTTGTCTGTATACATGTATGTAAAATTATTTTACTTGATTTTTGATACTGGAGTAATACCAGAAAATGGGATGCTGGAATATTAGTGCCAATATTCAAAAACAAGGGTACAAGGTCGGACCCAAATTGTTACAAGGGTATTACCTTAAATTCTTGTTTTAGCAAATTATTTTCGTCTATCCTAAATAATAGACTTGGTAACCTATGAGATTGTATCCCCTTATTTCAAGCTCACATGCTGGTTTTCGTAAAGGACACTCAACTACTAATAACATAATTGTCTTGTACGCCCTTTAGTCATTATTTACTTTTCATTAGGCGGAAACTTTATTGTACATTTGTTGATTTTAAGTCTGCTTTTGACACCATTTGGATACTAGGGCTGTGGAATAAATTGCAAAAATCTGGTATCAGGGTAACATTTAACTGTTATTTATAATATGTACCAAAATTTAAAGAATCGAGTCAAACTTGGTAAAGAGTACTCGGACATATTCACAACTGTGAGATTGGTGTGAGGCAAGGAGAAAATTTGTCACCATTTTCGTTTTCAATTTATCTGAACGACCTAGAAGACTTTTTGTGGATAATAATGAAGACTGTCTAGAATTTATCTCAGATTTATGCTTAGAAAATTATTGCTTTATATCAAACTTTTCTTGATATTGTATGCTGACGACACTGTCATCATATCTGAAACGTCTGAAGGTTTACAAAAGCATTGGAATCATTTGAGAAATATTGTAATATATGGAAACTAAAAGTTAAGATTGGTAAAACAAAGGTAGTGGTTTTAGTAAAGAAAGATGAAGAATTGTAATGCATTTAAGATTAATGATCAAATTATAGAAACAGTGGATTCATATTCATACCTAGGGGTCATGTTTAATTACAATGGAACTTTTCAACCGCTAGAAAAATATTACATGATCAAGCTCAGAAGGCACTTTATGCCTTGTTCTATAAAATACAAAATATCAGTATACCTATTGATTTACAATTTAAACTTTTTGATTGTCTTGTTGTTCCAGTCTATTTTGTCTGTATACATGTATGTAAAATTATTTTACTTGATTTTTGATACTGGAGTAATACCAGAAAAATGGGATGCTGGAATATTAGTGCCAATATTCAAAAACAAGGGTACAAGGTCGGACCCAAATTGTTACAAGGGTATTACCTTAAATTCTTGTTTTAGCAAATTATTTTCGTCTATCCTAAATAATAGACTTGGTAACCTATGAGATTGTATCCCCCTTATTTCAAGCTCACATGCTGGTTTTCGTAAAGGACACTCAACTACTAATAACATAATTGTCTTGTACGCCCTTTAGTCATTATTTACTTTTCATTAGGCGGGAAACTTTATTGTACATTTGTTGATTTTAAGTCTGCTTTTGACACCATTTGGATACTAGGGCTGTGGAATAAATTGCAAAAATCTGGTATCAGGGGTAACATTTTAACTGTTATTTATAATATGTACCAAAATTTAAAGAATCGAGTCAAACTTGGTAAAGAGTACTCGGACATATTCACAACTGTGAGATTGGTGCGAGGCAAGGAGAAAAATTGTCACCATTTTCGTTTTCAATTTATCTGAACGACCTAGAAGACTTTTTTGTGGATAATAATGAAGACTGTCTAGAATTTATCTCAGATTTATGCTTAGAAAAATTATTGCTTTATATCAAACTTTTCTTGATATTGTATGCTGACGACACTGTCATCATATCTGAAACGTCTGAAGGTTTACAAAAAGCATTGGAATCATTTGAGAAATATTGTAATATATGGAAACTAAAAGTTAAGATTGGTAAAACAAAGGTAGTGGTTTTTAGTAAAAGAAAGATGAAGAATTGTAATGCATTTAAGATTAATGATCAAATTATAGAAACAGTGGATTCATATTCATACCTAGGGGTCATGTTTAATTACAATGGAACTTTTCCAACCGCTAGAAAAATATTACATGATCAAGCTCAGAAGGCACTTTATGCCTTGTTCTATAAAATACAAAATATCAGTATACCTATTGATTTACAATTTAAACTTTTTGATTGTCTTGTTGTTCCAGTCTATTTTGTCAGTCTCGCCTGCCACCATTTATGAATACAATGTTAGATTTTTGTCCTCTTGTACACTCAATGTGTCTGAGGTTAAATAAGGAATTTGAATCTTGACATATTTATTATGAATTATCTTTATATTTACCTGTATTGCCTGTAAAAAGGAATGCGCGAAAATGTAATAAAAAAGCTTCGCGCAAATGTTGACAAAATTTTAATCCCAAAATGCGCGCAAATGTAATGCACCCAATTCAGCAGAGCGGCTTATACTTCTGAGCAGTATATTTTATAGTTACATGTACAGTATTGTGTGATTTTATATGGTTATGGTTTAAATGAGGATTTCCTCGATCTCCTATATTGGAGATGAAGATTAATTACAGATACAGTACCCGAATTCACCCCCGAATTATTGGGGACATGGTGTTGCTATACATCTTTTTTTTTTTTGTGTATTGCAATATTTCTCAAAAAAATGTGAACCTGGACTTTTCACATTTTTAATATTACTTTTAATTCCATTGGCGATAGAAATTTCAAATGGCGTAAATATTAAAATTATCCTTTAAATAAAGGTTGACTTGCTATGATTAAGTTATTTTTTCACAAAAGAAAAACATTATTCTAATTAAGCTTAAAATTCAGCAGCTTACATCTTCTAAACCATTTCATACTTGCTTATTGTATGAAAATAAACCGTCACGTCATATTTACAAATTCTCTGGCTTTGTAACATTGTTGCAGTACGAATTTTAAAGCTGATTAAAATTGAAATGCCTTTAAATCCGGGAGAGCTATCAAGTCATACGAAGTAGGTAGGGATGATTTTGATTACAAGAATATTCTTTTCAAAAACGCCTTCTTCTGATTAAGTAGTATTTACATCCATTGTTCGATTGATTTTTGCATCAACATTACTTCATTACTTTGATAGTAACTTTGTACTCTCTGGCATTAAGCTGAAAAATGCCATTACAGTACATATCAATTAACTTAAAAAAAAAAAAAAAATCATGAAATAATTCGAATGACACGTGGCGCAAGTATTGAATGTGCTGTTGTCGCGATTGGAACACGACATGTTAATTGAAGCCAAAAACAATTTAAACGTGATATTTGTCCTTAACTTTTTGGGATAGTGTCATTTTCAGTTTTTAAAATCATGCAAATTGAAGCACAAAACGTATGTGTTGGGCGAATTTGATGTCATAAATAGTTCTAATGTAAAAACAACAAATACCGTCTTTTTTGTTATTGTATGATCATGTATGTATAGTTGGATTGACTCTTTGGTATATGTATATACCATATTACCTTTTATTCATTTCAGGACTCGTACAAAAGACAACATTTAATAACAGAAGATAGAGAAAGCATGTTTAAAAAACGCAGTGTATTGTTTAGAAAAATAAAAAAATTGAACTCTCTAAAACAAATTTTCTGTATTGTTTCTTTGCTGTCCTGTCTAGGTTTGCTGCACCTATCTCATTTTATTCACATCCTGACATCTTAAAACGTGTAACTAAAAGTGAAACATTCCATATAAAAGTGCATGCATGATTGTTCTGTCGATAAAAAAAGGAATCCGTTGGTCTTAAATAAAAATTAAAAGAAAACCTCCGCTTTAACCCAAAATGCCACATTTTTGTTCCTGGCAGCGTCAACATATTCTTACATTTCAACTGGATATTTCCTTGTCGACAATGCACATTTTCCATGAAACAAACATGTTTTTTTAAGTCTGCCTTTCAGGAAAACATTAGTAACCACTTTTAGCTATCTAGGGAATTCTGGTCGTCTTATTGATTAAATTTTACTTTCTGACTTGTCTGGCATTTAAATAAATGTCAGGTTTAGCACTCAAATTGTAAAAGAGGTAGAAATGTAAACACCGACATAGTATACTGATGTTTGTTCAAACATTGACGCCATCAAATAAAAAAAATGAATTAAACAAGCAAAAATAGATATGTAAATTGAAAAGCAAACAAAAAATACCTGGTAGTACGAATATAGGTTGTTATCTTTTATCACATTACAGCTTATGAAACGGCTTCAAGTTCATTTACATTAGCGGTTAATTTTTTGACGTAGGTTTTTTTTTTTTTTTCTTATTATTTACAACAAGGGAATCATCCTATAAATTATTATCCCACACAACTGATCTTGTGTTTCATACTTTTTTTATGGATAAAGTGTGGTTTTAAGGAAGCAACCCCCGAAAACCGCAACATCAAATGAAGTTCTTCTCACGTACAATTATATGTTCGTCGTAAGACCTAAACGGAACCGTCTGTAATAGGTGTAAACGACTTACTGTTGTCGTGAACCTGTACTTCTGTGTTTATTCGGGTTTTCGTCATTAGAAATATGTCTGTTGACACGGAACAGTAACTGTTCAATCCTTCGTGTCTGAGATCAAAATTGCTTAAACAGGTACATTTCTGTTTGTTGTAGTTGCTTATGCATTGCTTTTGCATATCGATCTGATACTAGATTTTATGACTTGTCATTGCCATTTGTTTTTGGATCAAGAATGATTTAAAACAGAATAGCAATCACATCCATCTTTGAATACAGGTTAGACATGTAGTCTGTTTAACGTTTATTTTTGTCGGTTATAAAGTTATCATGTTCGCCAAAGTTTTGTATTCATGGCTTTTAAAACTTTTGGTCCATGTTTTAATTCAATTTCATAACATTTTGGGGTGAAATTTATGAAGAGTTTAAATAATAAATATACATACATGATATATTAAATGCACTGTGGTATTGTAGAAACGAAGTAGATGCAAGATCTAAATCTGCATACTTTAGTAAAGAAAGGTTAACCAAAAAAAAACTCTCTAAAATGTTTTAGGATTACAATACGCACATATATTCTTGCTTATAAATACACATCCGTTTGTTTTTTTGTTTTTTGTTTTTTTTTTATTTCCTAACATTTTTTGCAAGTGTCTCATCCTGCCTTTTTTTTACTCAAAACTCCTGTCCTGCCTATTTTTTTCAAATTTCATCCTAGCCCCCCACCACCATAAAAATCAAATGGTAGCTCCCTAATGCACTCTAATCAATACGAAAAAGAAATTTTTCTAGATGAATCGATGCCAAGTATATATATATATATTTGTCTGAAATTATTATATTAAATTGAATTCGAACAGAACATTTTTTCTGGCTAGATTATACCACTGACATCTTTTAATGTCCCTCTCTTACTGATCAAATTTCCCATCCTAGTTTTCTACAGTGGGTGTTGCCTTGTTAGATTTCTCTCTGTGCACTGTTTGACTTGTCTAGGATTAAGATAAATATATTTAAATTCTGCAAAGAATAAATAGATAATTATGTATATATACCGACTATCTATGAAATACAATAAAATCAAATTGAAAATGCTAATTATATAAATTTAAACAATTCCCTATAGGGACGTTTAATAGGTTTGTATTTTAATTAAATTACATTTCTTTAATTCAACGTTGATATTGCTTTCGAGCTTTGTTTCGTGTAAACTGTATATATTTACATGTAATATCACTATTGAAATGAGTATATTGGGATTGAAACCAGCAGATCTGAAAAGTTAAAGTCAGCTAATTGGTAAACTATTTGTATCTCAGATGGTAGTTTCCTTCTGTCTATCTTTTTCGTCTTTAATTTCCCCCATGGTATTTGCTCTCTTTTGTTTGTTTTTAGTAATCTCGGTTAAAACGTGTTTGTAATGTGTTTAAACTATGGGTAATGTTGACTTAGTACTGGACATTTTGTTCATAACACTATATGGTGGCATTTTGATGTCTCTTTTTGTGAGTGCGTGTGTTTTCGGGCTGACACGCCATTTCTTTAAATTCGCATTGAGAAGACAAATGTTACCCTTAGGTTGAGAATAGAGCTGGATATGCGTTCTTTGTCGGAGCAGCTGATATCACACCAGCTTTGGGAGGAGGAGGGGGTCAGAGGAGAGGTCATATTGCTCAGTTTTTAGCTTTCTGTGTAGTGTTTTGTAGACAACGATTTATATTTTCGTCGTTATTCGTTCTGGCCATGACATCGTCTGTTTTTCTTCTTCTTATGGCTTTGGGTTGTCCCCTTGGTAACTTTCCACTGCCTCTTTTTTAAATTCATGAATGCGCACGCAATCGTACCAAAACATGATGTACCCTGAAAAGTTATTGCATCGTATAAATGCAATGTTTAGATTAATTTAAATCATAGAATATTTGCGGTATTTGATAACTATAATTGCATCGTATATATCATTTGATAAAATGAGGAATTATAGATTTTCACTCGATTGACAAACTAGTAATACATATTAATATTAAACGGTGCCATAATAATTATTCTGCCGAGTTATTAGGTACATACTCATTTTTCCAGAACAGTACTTTTCGGTACATTTAAACTCACTTTAATACTAGTGATATAACATCGTAAAATATGCATGTATATAAAACATATAACACGTTTATGTCCACGGCTAAAATTTGAGGTAAACGGTACGTGTATTATGCCCCAAAAAAGTAAATTATTTGACTTAACCTTACTATATCTTGAAACCCAGTCAAATATTATTATTCTTAATTGAAATGTATTGCCACTGAAATTTCCATTTTATTGATATAAAATTTGTATGAGTTGTCAACATTTGAAATATATAGAAGGACATACTGTATTAGCTATTATTGACCTAAAAGATAATGCTAGCTTCACATCATTCATTTTGTGAGGTCCCGAATGAAGTGGACCCCATATGAATAAATGAAAAAACGACACGAAGCGGAGCACAGTAGGTTCCAATAGGAATGCTAACTATCTGTTGAACAACACGCCCACTATGAATACCAATATATTGCCAATCGAAAAATCATGTATTTTAAATATTCGTGTTTCATTTTTATATCAAGTAGGATCTTCTATAAAGTGTTGAAGAATCCAAATATTATAATATTTACAGAAAACTTATTTTATAATATTAAATGTCAATCACAAAAAGCATTAGAGAATATCAACGTTTTAGCTTTTCTTTCTTGTTTACTTTTACAGTGCACTTACAATACAGTTTTCTATTTGTACCATTATTCATAAAATAATTTTCTAATTTTCTGATGAAACAAACGATAATCATGAAACGGTAATGTTTTGCTTCGTTATATTTTCAGTACACACTATAAATGCATACGGAATTACAGCCATATGCCTTGGAGTGATAGGCTGTCTTTTATTTCTTTCTGTGGTCACCTACAAGTGTTATCGAAGACGTCGAAGTCGTCTAGCACAGAGTCGCCTTTCAACTGCCATCAAAAAGGGTCTTAAAGAGAGTTCCGGTGTTAAAAAGAACATTCCACCACTTGGAACGCCAATTAAACACAAAGCAACAAGTCCATTAGGTCATACTAGACAGGATACATCTCCGGGGGAAAGAAAATTATCACCAACCTATTCCACTCATTCTGAAAAAGACCCCGGAAGTAAGCAAAGATCGCCAGACCAAGCTTATATTGAAAATGAGAAAGATAATAAGCCAGAAATGATCCACGAAAAAGAAGAGAGTATGCGTGAAAAGCAGCCAGACGAAAAACAGAGATCTTTAGGAAACATGGCATTTTCCATTGCATATGATTTACAAAAGATGGCGCTGTTGGTGACTGTAGTCAACGTCAAGGACCTGCCAACACGTGACCCTAGTTTAGGTGGATGTGACCCTTACATAAAACTACAGCTTCTACCAGAAAAGCGACACAAATGTAAAACAAGAGTCTTGAGAAAGACATTGAACCCCCAATATGACGAGACATTCACATTTTACGGAATCAATCCCAATCAGATTCCTGATATCACCCTTCACTTTGTAGTGCTGAGTTTTGACAGATTCTCGCGAGATGATATTATCGGTGAAGTTATACATCCATTGAACGAATTTGATATCTCTAAGAATGAAATGAATCTCTGCAAAGAAATTTGTCCACGTCACCTAACGGTAAGTTTGATTAAAATTTTGTTTCTCGAGTAACCTTGAACCGTTTTGCTTTCACAGACGGAAGAAATCTCCTTTGCAAAAAGGATTCAGCGACCATAAATATTGAAATTTAGATCCTACTTATTCTAAGTAACATATTGATATTTCTCCGTTTCTTTGTTATTATTCTTATCATTTATAATTATTCTTCCAATTATTTGACCGCTCGGTTTCTCAAAGATTACTAAAACAAGTATAATTAAATATTATAGAAATGTCTTAAACGACCGCCGTTAACACAGGAACTGCAGAAGGAGGAATAAAAATATCTTTGTATAATTGCACGAAACCATATGAAACTTTACAGAAATGTTGCATGTCAAATGTAGATCTGCCGACAGTAGTTAATAAATTCTAAAATGGCCACGTTATCATGGAAACATAGGAATTGTTTTACATCAAACCTTAATGGTAAACACATTTGAGTAGCTTGTGATTGCAGTTTTAGTTGTCTATTTTGTTTCCACCTGTCTATTCTGTTTCTTCCCTTTACGGTTGTCAAAAACACAGATTTAAAGAAATCATTTTAAGCTATTGGATATTTCTAAGCAGCGCTAGCTTTGCTGCAGGGTGTTGATGATGTTAATAGAGTCGTTTGTTATTTTTGAAGACAATCTCCCTAAGGTATTCGTCAAGCAAGCAAGAAGTAATTTTTTTTTTCTAGTAGTGAAAATGTTTTTAATTTGTAACGTAATCATTGAAAGTGAATACTATTTTATCTGTTATCTGGATTTTACTTTAATTGTTTGTTAAGGTTGGTTATTTATTATTCTATTCCAAGTTTTTACATAAAATACATTTATAAATTGTCCTCGAGCAGATCAAAAGGTGACAATCGTTAATAATGTACAAAGCACATTCCATGCTCTAAATGTTGTTATTTCCTACAAATATCAAACCGTTTTTGCAAATGTATCTCATAAAGACAGTGAATCAATTGTATAAGTAGGTGTACAGACAAAATATTATATTAAATGATTTCAGTTATGTACCTTCAGGGATTCACGTTTATTTGTACAGCGATAATGACTCCATTTTCTCTTATTAATTTTAAAAGGGCAACATTATACTTTTGCTAACTGTTATATATGTTGTATGACTTTTGACTGTTATAAACAGTAATAGTATGCATTGACTCTTTCTTTTATTTGTTATTGTCAAAACTATCCGTTATCTTGTCATCCACAATGTTTAAAAAAAGTGTAACACACCACATCAAAATTACATCTTTATATACTTTTACTGGTACAAAAATTCGTTCAGTTCATTTTATTCATAGAATATCCCAAGTCTGATTTTTAGGTTCATTAACAATGCGTCAGACACATTTATGACTTGAAACGAGTGGTAGGCGTCAAATAAAACATACGACAATATTGAATTTTTATTATTGCATTTCCTGGTCGTTTCCGGGATTTTTATTCATCTTCTTTACTAGATAATCATGAAACATTTTTGTAGACGGTTGTTACTGGTCATTAATTTCTGACCAAATGGTTCTTCAGTAGTTACAAGAAGATAAGAAATGAGTGATAAAAAATAGGAAAATGAAAAGCCTACGCAAACAAATAGAAAATGACCTTTCACAAGAGTAAGAGGGTAAAGGTCACGCTATATTTTTTTTTTATTTAATTTACATTTTTATTGGAATCTATTAAAAAATCAATACGATTTTTTTAGCTAAATGTGAAAAGTATGAGGTAAATGTTTACAGCGCGTGTCAACTGGCGAGGATGTTTAACCAAGTTGTAGTTTTTCAGCTACAAACTGATCAATTATAAACATATCTTTATTCATTAATTGCAAGTGAAATGTTGTTGGAATGAAGCAAGTGGAGTGTAGTACAAAATATTCTTACCATCCTTTTCCAGGTATTGACTGTCACTTTTGTGTAAATGAACATTTTTTAACACTTGCTATTCAGGAACACCAGTTTAAAAACAGTTTGAATTGGAAATGAAAATATCTGTTATAATTACATTTTAATATGTAACTAGTTTTAAACATTGTTTTGTTGAACAATGAATTATTGCTTTATTATCTGACGAAAAGTTATTGTGTTCTTATAATTTGAATATATTTTCTATTTTAATAAATGAAGTAATGATATATAAGGTAAACAATTTTACAGCAGAATCAGTTAATGTTTCTCAAAACAGAAGGCAATCACTGAAATCTATTGACAGAATATGTTTTGTTACACTGCACTTGCTTCAAACATAATAGCTAATTGGTATTGTAAAAGGACAAAGTCTTTCGAATTCTCATATTTATATCAAATATTTCCTACTTATCACTTATCATTGTACGAGGCATGTGAATTGTTAGTATATGTTTTACGTGACGACAACCTGGTACACTCTTTACATTTTCCAAGTGGCCTAGGATTGCACCTAAAAGTAGACCATTATAATGGAAGTCGCATTCTTTAAAAGACTGTCGTGCCTATCCTGCATTCATTTTATCAAATCAAAAACAGCTAAGGTCATCGTACGGCTTTCCGCTACCATGTACGTCAAACAACAAGGCACGATAAGCCTGTTTTGGCCCCTTTTTCTCATTTTTCAAATTTTGTTTTGGAAAGCTATTTATCATGATAAATTATTCCCTGAGGTTTGAAGTTTGTTTGGATGAACTTCAAAACCATTAATTTCAGACACTGGGTGAGGTGAGGGGTAAACTTTCCGTTATTATTCAAATATTGTAATTATTATTCACTTTGGAGGTGTTCCGTACAACGAATTTTTAGTTTTTAAGTGCCTGCGCCAACGTGACCCAGGAATTTTTTTATTCCAATGTCATTATCACTGTTTTTGCGATCTAAATCGCCATAATTTTCTTCGGGTCACATAGGCGCACGCTATTAAATTTTAATAAACACAGGCCAAAAATCGTGATTTTTCCTACTTTTGGAGTTTTGGTGCCTTCTTACCCCCACCCACCCCACCTCACCTCACCTCACCCAGTTGATGAAATTTAATGGTTTTGAAGTTCAGTCAAACAAACTTCAAACCTCAGGGAATATTTTAACGTGAAAAGTAGCTTTCAAAATAAATTTGAAAAATGAGAAAATAGGGGCCAAAACAGGGCTTATCGTACCTTGTCCTTTCATTAGTCATTGAATTTTTTCTCATAGCTTTATGTTTGTTCTATAAGTTCTGAAAACATGTGTTATTTGTGTAAATCTAATTGTAAATGCCTAAAGTGAATTGATTCTGCAATTCGAAAGATTTTGGAAAGTTTGATACAAGTATGGTTTAAATTTCACATATTATTATTGTAATAAATTCATTTCGTTTGGAATGTCCTTAAAAGCAAAAATTAACAAACAAATGTAAAATTTTAAAAATCTTTCGAAATTGTCTTTTAGAGCAATTTGCACTTTTTTATTCGAGCTCAACTGATTATTCTTTTGTAGTTGAAACGCGCATCTGGCGTACAAAATTGTAAAGCATTTTTTTGGACATTTTTTTACAACCACTACGTCGATGCCACATCCTCTCCGAGAGTATCACCAGTCCAGTAGTCTTCACGTCTCTGTTGACATGACATATCATTGATTTGGTCATATTTATTAATTAACAGTTAACAAAACTTTGAATGTTTCGAAAATCTAGCGATATTCTACATCCATGAATAGATAGTCTTAGCTGTATTTAGCAAAACCTTTCAAAATTTGCGGGTCTTCAGTGCCTAGTCTTAGTACTTGATTTGGCCTTTTTAATATTTTTATTCGAAACGCGCGTCTGGCGTCCAAAATTATAAGCCTGGTATCTTTGATGAGTTTTTATTTTTGCAGAGTTCAATGAGAATTTTATTGTGTAAGTATTTGCGAAAATATTGCAGAGTAATTCATGTTTAAAAAGTAAAATCACAAAAATACTGAACTCCGAGGAAAATTCAAAAAGGAAAGTCCTCAATCAAATGGCAAAATCAAAAGTTCAAACACATCAAACGAATGGATAACAACTGTCATATTCCTGACTTGGTACAGGCATTTTCTTTACTTCATATTCAAATTGTTCCTGTAAAGAGCAGTCAACACTCAAACGTTGGAGCAAACACAGTGTAAAATTACCATATTTTTTGGCAATTGCAAATATAAGAAAGAAGATGTGGTATGATTGCCAATGAGACAACTGTCCACAAGAGACCAAAATGACACAGAAATTAACAACTATAGGTCACATAACAATGAGCAAAGCCCATGTTCAGCTATAAAAGGCCCCGAAATGACAATGTAAAACAATTCAAACGAGAAAACTAACGGCCTTATTTGTGTACAAGAAATGAACGAAAAACAAACAAAGTTCATATAATATACCTTTCATAGCAATTTTCCTTCTAAAATTGAATTTCTTATAACCATGAATATTGCTCACTGTCTACAAACTTGACTTAAATTTTGAAAATCTAAAAAATAGATACGATTTTTAAGTTTACAGGTCTTTGGTAAGATTTTTCAGTTTGTCATAAATTGACTGATTTTACCCCATTTGAGACCAACAAAATACAATTTTTTAAACTTTTATTATTTTTGACATTTTTGTGTTTTATGATAGACAGATGTAAAGCTAAAAAATAATCACAAAGAACCGGTCTAATACTTGAAGCTAGTTCAAAGCTGATTCAGTTAATAAATAAACAATCTTTTCACACAAGTATTAATACATCTAACTGCGTTCATTATAGAAAATAAAACTGAAAGTGGAATTATTGCAAATAGTTATGCATCTTTTTTGAAAGATTCTCTCTTCATATTTTTTAAATCAGTCTGTATTTCCGGATGACGTCAAAAGTTTTGTGATAATAACATTAGTGGTACCAAATTTACTACACCAGATGCGCATTTCGACACTTAATGTATCTTTTCATTAACTATACGCAACAACGTCGCAATCGGAAACAAAAATATTACGAAATTGTATATCCTAGGGTATATGGCTTCGCCTGAGAAAACATATATTTCAGAATGTAAAATAAAGGCAATATCACTAAATGAAGGCTTATGCAGTCAAATAAGGCCTTAACTTCCAAAAATAGTATTTATACCATAACGGTAGGTCTTGAGCAATCACGTCACAGAAAGGAAACTGAATACGGTATCGAATATGATCAATCCTATCAAGTATATGACATGATTAATAACGATGTAGAATTATACAGACTGTCAATCTGATTTGGGGCTTTCAGGAACAAATTGAATTTTTCATATTTATCATGCGTGGGTAAATGGCATTGAGGAAAATTATGTAGAATTCTTGTTAGCATTTAACAGTGTGCATTGAAATATGCATGACATTAATTAATGCATGACAATCTTCTGTCCGATTTTTAAAACGTAAAAACGGGGAAAAGCAAGATGATCTGAAAATCGGTAAAAGTTAAAGAACTAAAAATTCAGCTACAAAGCACAATTGGAAAGAAACAGTAAGCAATCTACTACGGTTGTGTTGAAAAATATAAATATTGTCTACGCCTCTCTTTTAGTTTAAGAAGTTGAAAACTGAAAGACTACAAAACAGAAAAAAAATATCTTAGACAGAGACATTCTGTCTAGGTACTGTATTATCAGAAATTCTAATCTATTGATCCGACAGAATACCTGAACTTTGTTTCTTTAAAGAATCTGCTATAAAATACACCTGGTATATTATCATAAGGAGTGGACTTTGATTATAACCACGGTAATCTATTGGATTTTATTATCAACTTTCCTGTTTTTATTTAAAAAAATGATTTACAGTTTAATCGATACGGTCTGCATATTACTGAAGTTTGTCATAGATTGTAAAGAGTCACATAGCTGGTGTTTGTTTTTTTTTTTATAATTCCATCCTACAGGATATCAAATCAATATCAATATGGAGATGGGGTTTTCTTTCGGGGAAATCGATGATAAACCAATTATCAGTGGTGCATTTGATCAAGCAGTGCTTTTATCAGTATTGACATGGTCACAGCTTGCAAGTTTCGAAACAATGAGTGCTTGCTTTTCAATGCAACACGTAGGCAGGAAGAGCGTATCTGCCAAAAAAATCAGTCATTCCCATAAACATTTAGCTCTCATAGTGGTTTTATATTAAACTGGATCCTATAGATAATAATTCAAAGATTTAAAACAAATTAGGCAGTTATTCATTTAAAGTTTACATGTCATTATTTAGAGGTCATTTTGCATCTTTAAAAATTACACAATATGCGGTTTCAAAACGATACTGTGGCATTTGAAAGATATTTCTATCAGTCAGTTTTTACCATGTAAGGTGTTTAAATTAATGGTATGGTTATTTAAGTCTCAACCTCTAATCATGTCGTAATTATAGAAGAGAAATTTGTTAGAGTAGATAAAAGCCAACTTTCCTATGAAATGAATTTGCATTTCTCTGTAATTGTTATCACAAAGTGATCTGACCCACATTCCGCTAATTTTCTTGCCTTCAACAAATGTTATTGCATTGATTTGTTTTTCTCAATTTGTCGAAACAAAAGTTATAGTAAAAATGTCTATTTGGATACCAATATTACATTATATATTGGAAGTCTATTTCCTGTGAAAGTAGGAATCTTCATCAATACCCATTACTGTAAACACAGCCATCCATCAGAAAAAGCAATAACATTACGATGTAATAGCTGTGTACGGAACAGTCAATACAATATTTCATGTAATATGTCACTAAAAGAGACGTTTTATTGTTTAAATGAATAGGTTTAACCTTTCCGTTTTAGGATTCATTTTTCAGTTAATAACATTCCATGATAATTGCAATTGAAAGATATGAATTGATGTCTTATTCATATAATTTGTTTGAGAATATTCAGGAATTATATAACAAGCATAATCCTGTAATGGATAAAAATCTTGATAATTATACGCTGCAATTCCACCCTTGATTGAACATGTCGATTTATAATTTCATATACTGGTATTAAATATATATTTGAACACCATTCGTTTTAATGTCCTAGGAACATGATATCGTAATGTATTCTGATGAAGTCATGTCTTTTCATATCTGTATCTGATAAGAATTATTATCATGCAGATTTATTAACATTGCTTGTGATCAGCGTTAAAAAAATTTAACAAATCTATTTTTCAACATGTACATGTTTGCATCGCTCCTCTTGATGAGAGGCGAATGATAGCAAAGGGATATTTAAACTCATACATCATACATAAACAACGAACTAACAATGCCATGGCAAAACAAAACGAAAAACTACTTGAACTGTATTTTGAAAAGACAAACACAAGTTTACAAAACATACATATATATATATATATGGTATTTATTCCTGTAGTGCTAAATTCAAAAAATCGGTCAAGGTTATTACTTTGTTACCTGTATAACAAAAACTATCCAATCAATTAATGAAAATCAATTATATAATGACAACATATGTCATGTTACCTGAAAGACAGGAATACATATAGTATGTTATAACAGTTGTTTATTCAATTATTAATGAAAAAGCTGATATTATACTGTCAGTCTGGCTGAATCGTGTATCATGTATCATAGACTGACATAGACTGATATTGCATATTTATTTATTTTGTAGTTGAAAACTCAGGGGAGAGGAGAAATACTGGTGTCGTTATGTTATCAGCCAGCGGCTAACAGACTGACAGTAGTAGTGCTGAAAGCAAGAAATTTACCAAAAATGGACATAACAGGATTGTCAGGTAAAAAGGATAGAAAATTAAAATGTTTTTCGTTGATTTTAGTAGCCGCATCTGCATTTTCAAAACTTGATGGTATTGGGATTTTGTTTTCGAATGGAAAGACAACTTGTATAATGTGAAAATTTCTGAATACATTTCCCACAAACTGTAGCAAATCTGATTTAACTAGATATGAAAAAAACCAGCCCACTCCCCATCATTCAGTTGTAAGGCATACACACACTACAGAGTCCTTCAAATTATTCTTAATACTCTAATACTACCGCTACATAATTATCTAAATATGAGAACAGTAGGTTACCGAAGCTTATTTTTTTACATACATTAAGAAGATACCAATCAATATAACCAAAATAACCGAGGGAATTTATTTAGATATGCACCCCACCGTCGTGTTATAAACATTCCTCGAATTTAGTATAAGTGCTATAAAATATCTTGTAATATTTAAGACGGAAAATTGGTGTTGTTTTTTTTTTTTTTTTTTCTGTTGTTCAATAAATATATATGTATCCATATAACTGAAATGTAGTTGCGCCTACAATCAATAATGTCTTGGACAATTTGTAATTTTATGAAATGATTTATACAGTCTGAATTACTGACTAGAAGTCATAGTGAAACGGCAAATCAATACAGCTTAGATTTTATATGAAAATGTTCCTACAGGCAGTCTCTAGATTTATTCCATTAATTGACAAATGATACCATATATGGAAAATTTTATCCTTTACTGGGGAAATATCATATCAAAACGTAATCTGATTGTAATAAACACGTCAATTACAGTGATAGAATGGTCCATCTGGTACCTAAATAGAAACACAGGAAATTAATCACTTTTCCATCGAGTGAACTATTGAATTGTTTTCTCAATTTGGTATCAAAGTTAAATGCTAGTAATTTATGAAGAGTATTGTCATACATATTATTTCAACAATGTCAGGAAGCGGAATTAAGTAATCACACTGTGTTTACATAGTGTATGTATATATCTGTCTACCCGTCACTCCACCACAAATCACAAGTTTTCAACACACTGTAGACTAAGTATGATCATCGTGTTACACGCATGTATACTCTTCAAGAAGAGAAGGTTGATTTAAAAGTCATCGTTTAAGCTGATTTCAAGTGTCCGGGTCATTTGCCGGTATTATGTTAACGTGTTCAAATCGGAACATCTTAAACTGTTAAGCAAACTTCATTGCACTCGAAGCAGAATAAGTAAACATCAAAAGTTATAACAAGTATAAAAAAATCTTAGGCAAAACGGAAATATGATGGAACAATAAGATGTGAATTTTACAGTATTAACGCTTTGCAACATGCCAAATTCCGAATGGTTGTTTGTGTTTTTAATATGATGACAGTGTGCAATCTTCTAATGGATGCATACACGGTAACTTCCAAATGAAGGCGACAGTAGCGATTTCATTACCGATGTTAAAATCTCATAAATCAATTAAGAAAACAATTCAAGGCTACAAACAAAAACTAAGGAAATCGCATGAACACCAAAATAGACGTATTTACACTTGTATGCAAATTTGTCCGCCATTACGTAAAATCAAACAGGTTCCCGTAAACTTTGACATCATAATTCAAAACATTTGACGTCACAATTAAAAAGTGATTTTTGCTTGACGTCAAAAAGGTGATTCGGAGTAGATCTAAGGTCATTCGGAGGCAAAATACAGCTAAATACCAAAAGTGTAAATACGTTTATAAGAGAAACCGGATGCGTCGATAGCTTTAATTTACTTTTTCAATTTTGCTATACGTAAATACAATCAAAACATTACTTTGTAGTCAACAAAGGTATGCATTTGAGAATATGATCCTCTTTCCTGTGCCTTTGTTTAGTTTCTTGTACTTTCAAAAGCAATGGAAAATGGCTTTTCGTATTAAGTCTTTATTATACAAAATACAATCAATTATAGTTGTTTATATTTTCTTATCCTTCTTTTTTGTAGATCCTTATATAAAAGTATACTTACTTTACAATAACCAAAGAATTGCTAAAAAGAAGACACATGTCAAGAAGAGAACACTGAACCCTGTGTATAATGAATCGTTTTTGTTTGACGTCCCTTACAATGAAGGATTGGCAAATATTAGTCTAGAGTTCCTTGTCTTAGACTGGGATAGGATGACCAAAAATGAAGTCGTTGGACGTCTGGAGATAGGGTCCAAAGCCAGTTCACAAGAAATCCATCATTGGAACGAAGTAATGAATTGTCCAAGAAAACAGATTGCTGAATGGCACAAGTTAACGGAATGATTGAATGTAATTGGTTGACAGAATGTGTTTGGAAAATGTTTATTAATGTTGTTAATGATAATTACAAAGATATATTTTACTAAGAAAGGAACAGTTCAATCTATATTTGTAATATAATGCAAAATATAAAATGTACATTTCAGATATAACACACGATACATTAAATTAAAAGTATTGTTCAAGAGCAAATTTTGGTTTTAAAATGAAAGTTAACAATATCCTCACGGTTTGCATGAAACGAATGAAATGGTGATAACCAGATTTGAAAACGTCATTTATTTGAAATGAACAAAAATGTTTAGCATTATATTACAACATGGTTATTCATAGAATTATCAATAATGCTAAAGACACTTGTCTGTCATAGAATGAAATGCGAAATAAAGATATAAATATGTTCTGTTGTTTTCGGTGAGTAATTATGTGCTGAATACAATAAACAAACGCGGGAATCAGTTTCAATGATGTTAATTATATTCAGTTTATATAATATTAATTTCATTTAGAACATAATTATATAAATTAGAAAAGAACACGTTCACAGTTTTAATCACGCTCACATACTGATCATGTTTGCTTTAATAAAGATAAGGAGTGATATCGTCCAGCTGCTGACTGTTAGTCCAAGAATTAATTTGATTAAATTTTTCTAAGTGTTGGTTGCTTTTTGTTCAAGGAAAAGACAATCATTTATTCTGTCAAGCTGTAATTCAAAAGGTTTTCTGTTTGATTTACTAACACTTACAAAAAGGTGAAATGATGTTCACCGTTAAGTGAACTTATCCTTTGTAAAACTATTCGAAGCTTTTCCTTGAATAATTTGCTTTCATTTACTCTAGGGACAAATGATCTCAGTTATATATATATAGAAATTTATCTGCCTCGATTAGTTTATGTAAAAAAGTTCAAGATGATAATAAATATTAAACATATAATAAATAAATAGCAGTCATCGGTAGGAAATAAATAATTGATCATAGCTTAATAGGAAATTGCTATATCTTTGCCTTGCTTGAAACGGCTATTATTAATGTATTATTATAGACATATAAAGTCATGGTTAATTATATTTGACAAGTATGAATATTTTTTTTTCTGTATGATCTGTTTAATTATTTTTACACTTGTTAAAAATGTGATGCAGAAGAAAGAATTTGAAATCGCAATAACAAAATAAACCTGTTATAGTTTTGATCAATCAGACGAGGATGCTGAGTCATAAGTTTTCATTGAACTTTAAACTTCTAAATTCCAAAGTCGTAGATTGTTCTTTAAGTGGTTCAGTTTAATTACATAATCAATGAGAACAATATATAAATGATACGTCATTATCTGAGGAGAAATGGGAATAATCAGAATGAATGTTAAAATAAGTTTGATGTTTTGTATAGAAAAGCAGTGTGAAAACATTGGTGAATTTGTAATGTGTATTGTTCCATGCTTGTATAAAGTTTCAAAAGATATTCTTCATTTCCAGTTATTTTATTACGAGTATGTATTTGTTCATACTTTGTAACATCACAGTAATATACTGATAATTATTTTATTTACAAATTAAAGTCAAATGGAATATACGTGTATTTTGTTTACCCTAAGAAAACATGAATGAATACTTACCTAAACGAGCACGATGATGTTTGAATTAAAACGACCAGCGGTTTCTATTACATGTAGCAGCAAATGAAAAATTAACTGAAAAATGTCATAATGCTCGCTATTTTTTCCACTGTGCATACGGTGCTATAAATGTGTTAATATACTGTTATATAGAAATGCCATTCGTATCGATTCAAAACTTTGCAGCGTATTCTTTTGATCACGTATCAACCAATTTTTTGTCTGTTGTTTTTTATGCAGAATTTTCAATTCAGAGATTCAAAAAAAGGATAACAAAACTTCAGTGACTCCTTTCTGCCTTTTTCCAATCCATAAACCGAGACAGTAAGGTGAATCATTAGAGCAATTCTATCAATGTTCGTTTAACGTAATGAATTAAACTTCAATCTCTGACAATTCGATTGAAGCGACGTTTTTATCTAAAGAGAGAAACCAAAAGGATATTCGAACTCATACATGAAGAAAAACAGAAAATGCAAAGGGGAAAGTGATAAACGACCAAAACACAAACAATAGTCTTCAAAATACAGAATAGAAAAATAAATACTGAGCTACAAGAACCGGATGTTATCTTAAGTTCTTCAGAAGGGTAAGCAGATCTTGCTCAATATGTGCATCCGTCGTGTTGCTCATGAAGGTACAAATTCGGTGATGTCACACTCGAGGAAAATATGGCTGGAATGTGGTTACGACAATTAGAACGTATCCATCCCCATCTTTTAAGCAAATATTCCATAGCGGCCAACCAATTTGTGAAAAGTAAAATAACAAAAATACCGAACTCTAAAGAAAATTAAAATTGGAAAGCCCCTTATCAAATGGCAAAATCAAAAGCTCAAACACATCAAACGAATGGAAAACAACTGTCATATTCCTGACTTGAAGACGTCAGTAAATTTTTCAAAGGGATGACTTCAACTTCATCGCCCGGAAGCCTTGGTTTAATAGCTTCTTTGTAAGCAGCAAACCTCTATCAGGGAAATCATGATAGGAAATACATTAGCTGGAATATCGTATCAATTGGGAGATATGAATTCCATATGCAGACGGTGCTTGAATATTGCCACATAGCAATGAAAGTTCACTAATGATAAGCCGATGTAACCTCTTCTGTCGAAAAATTAAAATCGGCCTTAAATCAGAACATTTTTATGACAGGTCAAATTTAGGGACCAAAATTTGGTTTTAAGTATATGCATTTTCCTAGCAAGGACAACGCTTTCAGTGTTCATTGACTTTTCCAACGAGTTAAAGAATATCCTCAGCAATCAAACATTAAAACTTACAGTTGATTTTGTTATTGGCTTGATTTGGGGAAAAAATTTCGTGAAGGAAGTGCATTTAATTGTCTGATGATCTAATGGCCAAAGAAATACGGACATAAATATAATTATGCTTTGGTTAAAAACACAGGACAAATACAAAGAAATTGGTTGGCGATTAGATTTTAAATTTTAGAAACAAAAGTGAATAATGAAAGGTATCGAAAGTCTCAATAATGTTAACTTTTAAAACGGTAAATGGTCATCGTACCATTCATCAATACTGTTCCGATCAGTTTTTATATCCAGTGTTAGGCCTTCCTTGATTTTAATTATTCCACCTGCAATCATAATTAGTTTTGAAGTGTTGCTTTTGTCTTCCAAATTTGTCTCGTGACATTTAATGTTAAATCCAAAAATATCCCTACAAATAATTACTGTAGCTTTCACCAATATAACGGCTTCCTTCAATGCACCCCTAAAAACACAACTTTATAAAAAAACCATAAATCCATTGGTTAATATTTTTAAAGCACAGACCATTATAACTATTCTAGTACTCTGCAATAATGCTGTTAAAGAGAGACGACAGATATCGAAGAGATATTCAAAATTCAAACTCATAAATCGAAGACAAACTGATACCATGGCAAAAACAAACGAAAGGTGACCAAAAGACAAACAACAGTCTAAAGTTTTGGTTTAATAGCTTCCTTGTAAGCAGCAACCCTTTTATCAAGGAAAGCATGATAGGAAATACAAGCTATGGAATATCGTATTAACTTAGAAATATATACTTATATGCAGGCTCTGTTGGAGTGTTGATACATAGAAAGGAAAGTTAACAATTGGGAAGATGATATTATCTTTTTTGTCAAAAAGTTGTGTAGTCAAAAGTTAACCGATTTTCATTGTCAATGTCAGCCTTAAAAATTCAGATGTAACTCAAGATATGAGGCAGACTTTACTGTTTTAAGCAGTAATCAAGACGGATTACAAATCAACTGTCACTGGATCATTGGTTCCTGAACAGACTCAAACCTAATTTGTCAGTGATAAGTGCTCTGTTAAGCTATGACGGCAATTCAACGGCAAATACAAAATGACAAACCATATCCTCCGCAAATAAAGGTAGCAATACACAGATAGGGTAAAAACTTAAACAATGAAAACAACACGTTATAAATTTCATGTGTCCGAAGCGCTTTTCTAGATTTACCTTTATCAAGAACGCTTAAAGCAGAATATTTGAAAGCTTAGGATGTATAAGAACTGAAACAGTGGAAGAGCTATATAACCAAAAAGGATAGCCACATCCATCTAAGGTCAACTTTGCCTGAGGGAGTTGAAATCTTAGATTCTAACAATTTCAATATTTATTAACGGACAATTTTAAAAAGATTTGTCATAAATCATGTCAGTACCGAAGAACTGACTACTGGGCTGTTGATATCCTCCGGGACTGATAGTCCACCAACAGAAGTATCGACCTAGTGCTGTAAAAAATAAAAACACCACATAAATTTGATATTGACACTCATAATTTTTAACTGCCATCTTTTCCTAGCTTTCCAACAAATTAGGCTTACTGTTTGTGTCATGTATGTTCATATGTATGGAAACAGCATTCTCCATATATTTGATATCCTATAGTTCATGTAGTTAAAATGGTGAAATATTGACTCTTTTTGGTGAAACTATGGCAACAATCTGCATTTATTTGATACAAAATAATGCAAAATGGGATGAAAATGTCACAAATGTCCACAAAATTTGGTCCAAAGTAGAATTTCAATCCATATAAGTGATACCTCTTTCTGAAACCATTGACAATTATCTATCAAGACATCAAATAAAAACATATGCATTTCACCTCATTTTTCCATAAAATTGAATGGAAAAGTTCGAGAGTAAAATATTTGTAGGAAAATATTGCAATAATTTCTGGACCTATGACTGGTATACTGGTGAAAATACGGACTGTCAAACAGCAAATTGCATATCAAACATGCAAAAAACAATCTTGATGTTCATATGGACACACTTTGAAGGCTATATTAATCCTCAGCTATCTAAAAACTTATTACATTGTACAATAACTTTCATATTTGAAAAACTTACTGGGCCCAAAATGCGAAACCAAACTCCTATCTGTATATTGCTACCAAAGAATATATATTTTATTCACAATTGTCACCGAACAATACGCGGAGGATCAGTAAACAAGAGGCATAACCGATTCGTGGTTAAATAAATGTATGAAACTGAATATAGTGCGCACTACACGTTTTTACAGAAACTTCAACGGGTTTGATTACGATAAATTGGTTGAAAAGCAAGACACATGAAATCTTATGGAGCATTAAAACATAAACAGAACCAAATTACATACAAAACTCTTATTTGGACAATTTTGTCTGCTGTGTCAAATATTTAATCGCAATCCAAATTCAAAGCTGTATCAAGCTTGAATGTAGTGTCCATACTTGGTGACTATCATTCTAAGTTTTGGTTGGTTGGCATAATTTATTACCTCGTTACTACACACTTAATACAATTTAAGTCATGCCTGTAGCAAAGTGCTGGCAACTAAACGCATGATAACCTACGGTACTGTCTGTCACTCATAGGCAGTACATACTAGTAAAACGGGGTCCTGTAAAACGGACGCCATCTTGACTAAGGAAAAGGTTCATCAGAATATGCGATGCAAAGACTTATCACATATAGTAGTATTACAGGGTTAAAGACATTTTATGAAGTTTATTGATGCGTTCACTGCTTGGAGTTATTCACTCACAAATTTTACATGTATTTTCTTCTTTATTTGTTTCGGTTGGAGTAAAACACCAAGTTTAACAAATTATAGTCTAAATCTCTTTTCTGCAAAGGTTGTGAGTGAATTGTCCAATTTACACATCAATAAAGTTATACAAATGATAATTCATTGTAATTCTACA
Source organism: Mytilus coruscus (assembly GCA_017311375.1). Classification (NCBI taxonomy): domain Eukaryota; kingdom Metazoa; phylum Mollusca; class Bivalvia; order Mytilida; family Mytilidae; genus Mytilus; species Mytilus coruscus. Next base: position 46,939,384 of record CM029601.1, read on the forward strand.
TTTTTCAGTTTTAAATATGTCATGTTTTGTCTTTGGGTTTATTCCCCTAGCAGACACAACGTGTGTATATTCCGTCTGTTTATCGAGCATGACTATATAGCGGAAACAAATGTCAAATGTATTCGAGCCACAATATTGTTAATGTTGGTAACAAAAGAAGTCCGACGACTATAGTCTATCGAAAAGAGAAAAAACACTGACCAAACTCGGTTGTAACTAATCATAGCATAGGATTACTACTTTGACTTAACTGTAAGTGTTGATCTCCCCCTATTGCAGTTTATTCAAAATGAAAGTGCAAGATGATATGAAACATACTTATTAATTCTATTAGACTTTATATCCACTTCAATGATATTAAGAAATTGTTTAAATGAATTTCTATTCATTCTTTTATTGTAATTGTCATTCGAAAGGTGATAGGTATTCATTTTTAAATTGCTTTGAAAATGTCCAAACTAAGCTTTCATACAATTTTTCTTTTAAAACATCTTCTAAATTCATAAAAATAAGACTTCAGTTAGAATTAAACCATGTTATATTCAGTAAAATATATGTGAAATTACAATACATTGTTAGTCAGTTTCCATGGGAGATAATCTAAAATCACTGATAATTTGAAATATTGATCTTATCTCCCTTTATTTTAGAAGAAGTAACTCAAAAACTTAAATTTGGACATTTATTTTAGCAGTTCAAAAATTACTATCTTTCACCTTTTGAATGACAATAACAATAAAAGAATGTATAAAAATTCATATAAACAATTTCATAATAAACAATGAAGTGGAGCTAAAGTCTATCAGGATTGTAAGTATGCTTTATTTTATCACCTTGCACTTCCATGACTTGACTATGGTTTTCTACAGCAGTTTGTTAAAATTTCTTACCAGTTGAACAGTTTGGTTTGATAAAACAAACTGCAATTTGGTCAGAATTTTGAATTAACTGCAAAAGGTTGAGAACAACACTTACAGTCAAGTCACAGTTATAATTCCAATTAAAAAAACAATTATTGAATTATAGGATACAATCTATGCGTCTCCGATTCATTCACTCGTATTTAAGGCCTAAACCAAGCGTTTGGATTAGTAAGTATATATTCTATATCAATGTGCATGTATAATGAGCATACCGTTTTGCTTGTCATTAGATGAACGCCTTCAATAACCATATTAGACAAATACTTATCAAAAGTTAGATACTTGTTGCAAGATATATTTACACCAACTTATTAGCACTCAACAAACTGCTTCAGGGCTTATATTCCATTTGTCTGAAGTGAAATTACTTCCATCGCTTTACAAATTCATTCTACAAAATCAATTAACCCATATTAAAATATGCAGGCGCCATGGTTACGTAATTCTGTAAGTACCATATACAAATCTCTGTGGAGTTTCATAATTTTGCCACAAAGAAGCTGCTAACTATACTTAGAGATATAATATTCACATCTAATAGATATATAAGTCTCAAAGTAATACTTAGGTGCATCAAACCGGTTATAAACGCCATACATTTAGAGAATTCTTCTATTGTTAGCCATTCTATTTCAAATGATATGGGTTTTATTGCGAATCAATTTAATAATTAATTACCTTCGGATTTACCAAATTATAAAACAATGACCTATGTATATGTACAGATGCCCAAAAGTTTTCTAAGAATGCCGAGCTGAACGTAACGCGTACCTGCTGCTATGATATTAAAAAAATCACAACCATGAGTTGAGAAAAGACAATATCACGACAAGAAAAAAACAGCAAATGAAAAGACAAACATTAAAAAAAACTACACAGAAAACAAAAGGCTGACAAACACGAACCCTATAAAAAAAACCGGATGTGGAGGATAAGCATTTTCTGCTCAAAAACTCACACTGTTGTTTTTGGCAAGTTATCAATTTGTTTATCATTCGAATTCTATGATGTCATAATCGATGAAGAGGGCAGTATTATAGGTACAACTAGTGATACATATTCGTGGTCAACAGATATTTTGATATTTTATAACGGTCAACAAAATCAGGATTGTGTCCGTTAAACTTTGGAATCTGTATTTTAATAGTTACCTAGACATTTATAGAAAATTGATTAATGAAACTATCTAGTTTGTACAGACAGAACATGATCAAAATAATACTGATATACGCAAACGAAAATGTTAGTGTTTTACGACAGTTAAAAGCGTCGTATGCCTCTTTTATTTTTTTTCTTTAGTATTACAAAAATCTTTTCAGATGTCAGCAAACACTTAAAATGTTACTTATGAAAAAAAAACCAAGAAGAATGTAACACTCTTATGATTGAATTTTTCAAACTGGACATCAAGTGTAAAAACACTATTTGCAGTTATGCTAACCCTATTTAGGATGGAAATATTCATCTAAGTATATTTATAATAATAATCATGGGATTTTGTACTAACAGGGAGTGTCTAATAGATTTATATAAAATTGCAAAAGTGGTTGGCAGTCTTAACAAATTGATGTTTGATTCATGAAATTTTACAATTAAACTGTAACCAAACAATATATGTGTATCTAAAGCTCAATATGTTTTTCTCATATGTGTAAACCATTTAAATATGAATAAGTTTTGATTACTTTTCTTTAGGAAGTCTGATATCGTCCTGTTGTCATCGTGTCATTGACTGAGTGGGCTTCATTGAAATCAAAACCATCTATGCAATATCATTTACACTTGATCGGGTGTGTCGAATGGACTAAGAAAAATAATAAGCGTTTATGCTGATGTTTAAAACATGTTATTCATATTGTTTTTTTATAAAAAGGAAATGGTGCTGTTTTTTTTTTTTTTTTTTTTTAGTTCTATAGAAAATATAGAAATGATATTGACTGGTTTTGCATTGTTTATTTGAAATAATATCGACTGACGCATACATTCTGTTTATAACGTAAGGTCAAAATTATTTTTCTGTTTAATTTATTATCTGAACCAGATATTGCCTAATTAATTCTCCTTTTAACAGTAACTTTAAGCTAATAATACCACATGACAATACGCATCAGTTTCAGAGTCGCTGAAAAAAGGAATCAGACGCAAAGTAAGAATATGTCAAGATGGCAATAAAAGTAGGAATCCAGACAACATGGTCAAAAGAAAAAAACGAACAATTCAAAATTAGAAAAACCTTGAAAGGCTCATGTATCCAAACTTAATCTCTTGCATTTGTATAGATACGGCAAAGTTTATATTTCGCCTACTAAAATTTTCGAATCGAAAATAAATTGGTGAGACAAAGTTTTGTTATATGAAAATGTCATTGAAATAAGTTTAGTGTAATGGTAAGTGATTCAGAAACAAGATGTAGTTATAGAAAAATCCATGTTTTGAATAGTAACCTTCAACATAATTTGGGACAAACCATCAAATATGAGATGCACAATGTCATTGGGTAAACGTTTGGTAGAACAGAGACTGAACGATTAAAAAGAACATACAAATAGTTAAAACAATCACCATATGAAAACACTACAAAAACTAAAGATTGAGCAACACAAACCATGGCTGAACTAAATAGTGCTTGCTTAACAGGTTGTACACATCGTGTATCCCTGTTGTAAAGTTTTACAGATATGAAATATTTACGTTCTTTGAAGTCTGAGAAAAAGACGTTGTCCATCACTTACATATGGTAGAATTTTGTGAAATAATATAAAAAAAAACAGTTCTTTTGTTTAATTCTTATTATGTCCTTATCTAGTTAAAAAGCACTGGAAATGAAACACATAAACATGTGTTAGAGTTGCATTATTATTTATTGCTGTAGTTCGTTTCTTAAAGAGAAGAAAAAGGTGTGTGATAAACTTTTTGAAGATAAAGGACACTAGGCCAACATGTTATTTCAATCGACATATTGCATTTCTTAGTCGCCATTTAATTGTAGGAAATTGTTTGTAATTCTAATTGATAACACATTTAGTGTTTTACTCAAGTACTATAAAACACTAAAATTAGTTCTATTATAAACTATTTCCAATAATAAACCTCTGACTATTTTTGTCACAAAAATGTGAGTGTTACATATATACATGTCAAAAGTGTACAACAAAACAAAATAACTATTTAAAAATGAATATTAAATAATACATAATTTAAAAGTAGTAAACATTCATCAAAGATACCAGACTAAACATTTGGTACGCCATTATTGCGTTTCCGATTGATAAGACTAATTAAAACAATTGGATACGACGTTGACGAGTTTTGAAAACCACAAATTCCGTTTGATAAATGATAAACATATGTCAGGTTATTTTCGCGTTGGGTTTTGTTTGCAGTTTGAGCTTTAGATGAAGCTATTAAATCTTCGCTGTATTTATTATTCGTGTTTAATAGCTTTATACAATGCATTCAAATGAATAGTGTTATCTTAGCCTAGGGTAGATTTCACGGTATACCTAACGCGAAAATAGAAAAAAATGTCATGACATACATTGTATTTTTTTTTTTTTTTATTGTGTTCATAATTTTCTACAAAAGACAAAAATGATAATGATAAAGTAGGTCAGATGTGTTCATATTTGACATCCCAGTCAGAACTCATACTTAAAAGGGATAAAAAAAAAACATTGTTAACAACCATGGAAAAAAATAAACATTTGTTTTGTCATGCATTGAAAATTAAAAAAAAAAACATTTGAAGGTGACTGATTTATCTGTAGTCCGGGGTAGTACGCACTTTTGAATGGATTAAATCTTTCTCTTATACTAGAATATGGATGTGACATTCTGAAATTGCGATTTGTAAACATTGGTGGAAGGTTCTCCAGACAGTGTTAGCCATGGTAAGGACTATAATACCAATATCTGGACCAAAGGAATCAAATGTATCATTATACTGGTCCGTGCACCAATATTTTACAAAAAGTTTTATCCCACGCATGTACACGAGTTGCTTACAGACAATTGCTGATCAGTGATACTCCAGACATTGGGTCAGAGAATATTAAGAAAGAAAGAAGGATGTTACCCAAAACCGAAATTTCAAATTTTCTCGGTTCGCATGCAGTAATAACATTACCGGTACCATAATTTTCTGCACCAGATGCGCAAAATGTGTCCCAGTGATTCTCGACGCAAAAATATTTGAAAATTCAAAACTTAAGATTTCATTATACAGAACTTCTATATGTAGTTCTGTAAAGGTTGATTTACACCATCACCTGAAGTTAGTTAGACGGTTTAAAACCATGTTTAGTTATGAACAATGCCATTCAAAAGGACTAAAACGTAAGATAACAAAAAACAGAACTCCACGGAAAATTCAAAACGGAAAGTCATTTCTTAAATGGCAAAATCCAAAGCTCAAACACATCAAATGAATGGAAAACAGCTGTAATATTCCTGACTTGGTACAGGCATTTTCTTGTGTAGAAAATGGTGGATTAAACCTAGTTTTATAGCTAGATATAAAAGATCATAGATGAAATTAAGCTAAAATAAATTTTGATGATGGGAAATGATTAATTACACAACACTGATTAATATTTAATTGTAAAAGGACCTCATTAAACTATTTATGGTGACAATAAAATTATAACAATATTATATAAGTCTGTGGAACATTTTCTGTTATCTTCAGTTTTGTTCTTTTGAATGGAGAACAAGCAACAATATGACAATTTCAAGGTTCACATTAAACAACATCAGCTTATAGTTCTTCGTGATAAAGTTACAACATAACCGTGCGCCTTAACTTTGATAGACACTATCATATCCATTTATTATGGAACTACCTTAAATGTCAACTTAATTTAAATTGAACCCGATATGGTGTGTCTAGGGACATCACGTACTTGTTGATGCTTTAATAAATGCGTGGGCTTCCATCAAATTGAGGTCGAAGGCATCAATTAGAAAGATAATCTTGTAACAAATGATGTGCCGTTAGTTCCAATGAAAGGGGAAATAAATTCAGTTTGGTGAAAATCTGGAAGTAAAAATAGCTTTTAATGATACAGTAATTTTAGATTATGTAGAAAATCCATTATGGATGAATTTCATTACACAAAACAGAACCACATCACGCGTTCAGTAAATATAAAACAGGAAAGTGAATTATATTTGCTTATCATCTCCGAACTTATACGACTAGAGAAAAGGATATATTCTCAATGCACCTTACACAACTGAAACGGCCTTTCAAATACACCCCTTACAATAAGATTTTAAAAAGCAAACACCCATACAATTATTTTTGGAAACTGCAATAACGCAGTAGAGCTAGTTATAAAATGGTTAAACAAATCAAACATTAAGTCCTGATTCCAAATTGGGGATAGACTCGTAAAGAATGTGTTTGTAATTAGAGCTATATATCTAAGACAGAAAATCAAGCAAAATTATAAGCAATATCATCGGCAAACAAATTACATATATTTTATGCACAGTTGTCATTGAACTGTTAGACATCAAAATAGAAATTCTGTTGCATCTAAAATACACTATGACATACAAGTATGAAACGCACCCCCTCGTGACTTATTACTGTAATATGTACCGATTATCAGGTTGTCTACATATTGAGATCGTAAAATATCAGCTGCGAGTCACAATATGAAGCTTTTTGTCGATTGAGCGCTGCGAACGAGATAAAAAAAAGGCCTCATATTGTGTCGAGCAGCTGATATTTTACAATATCAAAATGCCTACAACCAGATAATCGATTTATCGGGTTGTATTTTCCGCATTTTGCATGATAGAAACAAGTGTTTTCTTTGTTTCACCAGCAAACCGGAAGATGACGTGATAAATTCGGGTCAAACTTCTCAACGTCGGTTCATATATTATGACGTCGGTGATATGTCCGGGTCAAAGTTATTAAGGCCGGGTCAACATAATTGACGTCACAAAGCCGTGATATGCAATTTGATTACGAGCCGAGTAGAGTGATACAGACAGAGGGACGACCGATAAATTTCTTAAGGAACGCTCCACAAGTTTTAGAAGCCAAATGCATGAACTGTTGGGGAGAATTAATACAGAAGGACAGGTATTGCGATATAGAGTAGAAATTTAGTTTTAGCTTATTTGCAAAACTTAAAAACTTGAAAACTGCAAATACAATGCATCATGGAATGAATGGAAGAAAGCACTAGCTATTCGGCGAACGGTAGTCTATTGGATTGTCAATCAAATATCAGCAGTACTGACCAATAGTGGTAAACTACTAGTAGATGTACAATATAGATGTTAGTTTGCGCTTCCGTTTAATGGCAGTGACGGATCAAGTATAGGGCGTCCAGGGCGTACGCCTCCTTTGGTCGCGAAAAAAAGGAAAACAATATTTTTAGCATAAAATCATCCAAAATAATTTTCGAATCACGACGCTCGGCAGTATCTATTACATTTTCTGGAATTACGCCCCTCTATTTTTCAAAAAGTCCTTGATCTCTGATCTGCCCCTGAACGGTTAGACACAATGTTTGGGAAGTTAGGTACATAGCACACTCACTGAGCGAATGGTTCTGTCCGGGACATAAGCGGTACCGAGCAGGTAATAGTTTAGAGTATTACAGCAGTTTACCGATGTTTATCAATTCATTAAGATACATTTAAGTCTGCCTCAAATCTTGACTAACATCTAGAAATTGACAGTGAGGGTCGGTTTTAAACAAAATTTGACGACACAAGAGATGATTTCAGCTTCCTAATTGGGAACTTTCCATTTCCACATAGCAACACTCCAGCAGCACCTGCATATGGAATATATATCTGACATTTGATACGATATTACAAAGCTTGCATTTTCTATCATGATTTCCTCGAAAGAGGGCTACTGCTAACAAGGTAGCTATGAAACCATGGGTTCCAAGTGGTGAAGTTGAAGTCATCCCTTGGAAAAATTTTACGGACGCAATCACTGGTTGGTTGACAGTTATGTAATATCTGTTTCACAGATGACGATGGATATGTTCCAATTGTTTTTACCGCTATCCCTTCCTTTTTTCCTCGAACGTGACATCACCGAACTATACTTGTCACCGAGTTTGTACTTACATAAGGAACAAGACGGGGGCCAGGATCAGGAGCAGGATCTGATTACCCTTCCGGAGTACCTGATAACCCCCGGTTTTGGCAAGGTTCGTGTTGCTGAATCTTTAGTTTTCTATGTTGTTTTCATGTATTACCTTGCATTTGGCGTTGTCAGTTTGTCAACGACTTATGAGTTTGAATATCCCTTTTGGTTTATTTCGCCTTTCTTTATTAGACATGTATTGGGTTGTATGTTTTAGCGTCTTGATAACAAGTTTATATAAGGAAATGTTGGCTGTTTAACCTATCCACCTTTATTCGTCGTAGTTAAACTGATATATCATGTTCGAGAGAGCTTTTTTGTGAAAAATACCAGTCTGAGAAAGCAATTTCCTTCGCCTAGCAGCTCAGACAATTTACCTTCTCTCGATCTGTATTTTCTTTTTAATTTCAAATGTCACTCCGAACAAGATATATCTAGTAAAAACTTTTCAAAAATAACCTTTGAGGCTTCTGGGCTTACTATTCCATTGGTCTGAAGTGAATTCGCGTTCGTCGCTTTACATATTTATTCTACAAAATCAATTAACCCATGTGAAAATACGTTGAAACAATAGCTACAATATGCAGTACTAAGAACAAAAATGTACAATATACAATTTTTTTTTCAGACGCATTTGCAATATGTTATTTCCATTTTCTAGCACTGGATTCAGTTCAGTAGTCAGTGATTCGTTACTGACATGATTAATAACATACTTTTCTTCAATTTGCAGTCGATAAATTTAAAAACTACAAAGAAACTTACGTTCCAACACACTCAAGTAAAACTGACCTTAGATTGGATCATTTTTATGACCTTTTGGTCATATAGCCCTTCACAGGTTCCGGTACTGTTCCATACTAGCATTTGTTAGTCTTGTGTGTGTTTTTTTTTTTTTTTTTTTTTTTTTTTTTTTTTATTTTGGTTCATTTATATGCTTTAAAGTTTAGTGGGGCGTCCATTTCGCTGAATTAGTATACATTATTGTACATGGGCAAGGTGATGCCAGCCTCCGGATGTGGGATTTTCTCGTTGCATTGAAGACCCATAGATGGTCTTGGGATATTTTCTGCTCTTTGGTCGGGTTGTTGTCTCTTTGACATTTCCCGTTTCCATTCTAAATTCTATTATGTTACAATTTTTGTCTCAAGCCCGAAATGCGCTTTAAATGCGCTTTAAATGCGCTTCAGACGAATAAATTTATTAAGTGTTATTTTCATTTTTATAGGTGTTATATAATGTTCACAGATAATATATATAATGCTTTCAAATTACTACTTTAGTGCAACAAACAGGTTTTATATAGTATACATATTTGCTATGTTGTATCAGACACTATATGTTGTTTTGAGTTGAGCTATTAACACGAAATGTGGCATATAAAAGATAGTATTTATAGATGTACAAAAGTTAATAAAGAAAGCTGAGCTGAAACAAACACATTCTTCTGATCTATTAAAATATAATTTACAGTTACAAGTTTTATCATTGTCCTCAAATAGAATTGCATCTCAAAACGTCCTATTAATTTTTCATTCAAGAAAAACGTAATTGTTTCGTCTGGTGGCAAATATTGCGCATCATATCCTTTTCAATGTTATCAGAAATATCACCCAACAAAAAACATTAAATCAGTTAGGAGGTTTTATCTTTAAAGACAATGTTAACCAAAGGGAGTTTATATGTCTTAAAGTTTACAGTCTTGTTAAAAAAAGGGGTCCTAATCAATTTCTACGGTTCAAAATTTCCTTGATCCGAACATAAGAATTTGTTTACAATGAAGCAAATGAAAATTTATTTTGAGTAATCAGGTCATGTTCAAAAGAAAACAAACAAAAAAAACTGAAAAAAACTCAAGATGTCAACAAACACCTGGAATGTCCATCATGAAGATAAAAATCAAGAAAGTTTTGCACTTTTATAATTTGGTTTTCAACTGGATTCAATTGCATAAACAAATTTACAGATTTGGACACCATATTAAGGATGAACATATTAAAATTTGTTTGTATTATAATGATAGTTGAATTTTGTATAAAAGGTAGTTTTTATCGCACTGATGCTTTTTTTTTAAAGAAATTTATATTAAATTGCAAATGCAGTTTGCAGTTTTCACAATCAATATTATATTTAAAATATTCACGAATCATTACAATACAACTGTCACAAAGAGATAAATATTTACGTATCAAGCTCAATATTTTTCTCGCTAAGAGTAAATCATTAAATCCAGATTAGATTTGACTGCTTCTGTTTAGGAAGTCTGAGATCTTTTTGTTGGCGTTTAATAGTGTAATTGACTGCGTGGGTTTCATTGAAGTCAAAACCATCTATCCAATATCGGTCGTGTTGAAAGGCTTAAGAAAAAATTAATTAGCGTATATGCTAGTCCTAAAATTGTTTTCGAGCTGCAAACATCTTATATGTTGAAGATGGTAAAATGTATATTGTAATAGGAATTGAGTTTGCCTTTTTTATTGTAGTAAAATATCAACTGACACAAACCTTCGGTTTATAATCTACAGCCAAGTGAATGTCGGGTCTGTTCAAATAAATAAATGGACCATATATTGAGTTTCAGGAATTAATGGTATGAAAATCACTACATAGAAAAGGCAAAGATTAGCAGCATAACCAGTGTTGAACTGGAGTGCTCCGGTAGAATAAGCAGCACCTACTCCATTTGTGTCACCTATCGTATCCTTGTTATAAGATTTAACATTAATGAACATTTTTTAACTGATTTTTGTAGTTTGTTCTTATGTTGTGCTGTTACACCACTGTCCCAGGTTAGGGGAAGGGCTGAGCGCTTACAAACATGTTTAACCCCGCCACATTCTGTATGTGCCTGTCTCAAGTCAGGAGCCTGTAGTTCAATGGTTGTCGTTGATTCTTGTCTGTCATATTTGTTTTTTCGTTAATTGTTTTGTTATAAATCAGGCCGTTATTTTTCTCAATTGAATTGTTTCATATTTTTCATGTCGGGGCTCTCATTGTTGAAGGCCGTATGGTTAGCTATAATTGTATACATCCACTTTATTTGAACTTTGGTGGATAGTTGTCTCATTGGCAATCATACCTCATATCATGGTTTATGATTTTTCATTGTTTCTTCCATCTACAATTTTTACTAACAAAGCAAAAACTGTAAAACATAAGTGTAAAATAAAGTTTACATATCTTCCATTCGTGCAGTTTAGTTTTACTGCTTTACAGCTTTATGTCTTAAATGCTTTATTCGAATTCACATATTGTGATGCACCATTAACACAATTTGATCTTAAGTTATCACTTTGAAAATAATATTTTTCTTTTTTCTATTTTTTTTTTTTTTTCTTGCTACAACCTGGTTATTTACGGTATACAGTAAAATTTTCAACCTGTGTTAATTATCATCAAAACATTATGTTTGTGATGAAACAGTTTGACAATAAATGGCTTGGCCAACACATTTTCTCTAACGACAGCCTTTTCTTAGTCAACATTCAATTGAAGGAAATGGTTGTAATTGAAATTGATAAGAACTTGCTTTCCCGTTAACTGTTTAGAATTAAAAATAGTTCCATTTTAAACTTCCAATTAAAAACGTTTAATGATTTTCGTCAAAATATATATAACATACAAATTAGCCTTATAATAAAAAAAATGATTTATTGATATATGTTCTGTAGAAATAGTAATTGATTGTACAAGTTATGGCTTTTAAGAAACTCGAAACATCATTGGATATAACTAGTACACTGTATTTGCTGTCATATTTGCATGACTGGATGGAATAGCCTTATATATAACACTTTTACAATATATATTTTGGGACTGAAATATAAATTTTATATCATTTATGTTTTGGTAATATCTTTTTACATTTTTAAACTTAGATATCTAGTCAGTACTTCAGTACTGACATGATTTATAACAAGCCTTTCTAAAATTGTCCGTTTATACATTTTGAAATTATAAAGAAACTAAGGTTTCAACTCCCTCAGGCAAAGTTTACCTTAGATGGATTTGGCTATTTTTGGTCCTTTTTTTTGGTTATATAGCACTTCAACTGTTTCGATTCTTATACATCTTTGGCTTTCAAATATTCGGCTGTAAGCGTTTCTAATGACGATAAATGCAGAAAAGCGCTTCGGACGCAAGTAATTAATAACGTGTTGTTTTTATTTTCTATAGCACTTGGTTGATACCTCTGTTGGAGGACAATTTGTCCCCGAGGGTATCCTCAGCTCAGTAGTCAGTACTTCAGAACTGACATGATTTATAACAAACCTTTCTAAAATTTTCCGTTTATAAAATTGAAATCATAAAAACAAACGTTTTAACACCCTCAGGCAAAGTTGACCTATGATGGATTTGTCAATTTTTTAGGTCCTTTTTGGTTATATAGCTTTTAAACTGTTTCGGTTCTTATACATCCTTGGCTTTCAGATATTCGGCTGTGAGCGTTTCTGGTGAAGGTAAATCAAGAAAAGCGCTTCGGACGCTTGAAATTAATAACGTGTTGTTTTCATTTTCTAATGACAACTACTTCTCTTCTTTGCTCTTTTATTTTCATTTATTTAAAATAGTCTATAAATAATTTCCATCTGAAGTTACATAATTGTGATCAACAGCCCAGTAGTCAGACATGAATTATCATTGAAATTGTCATATTTATAGATTAACTGTTTACAAAACTTTGAATTGTTCGAAAAAAGAAGGATTTTCGACCCCAGGAATAGATAACCTTTGCTGTATTTGGCAAAACCTTTCAGAACTTTTGGCTCTCAATGTTCTTCAACTTAGTAATTTATCTGCCCTTTTAACTTTTTATTCGAGCGCCACTGACGAGCCTTTTGTAGACAAAACGCGCGTCTGGCGTACAACATTACAGCCTGGTATCTTTGATGATTTTTTCACAACCACTGGGTTGATGCCACTGCTGGTGAAGGTTTCCTTCCCGATGGTATCACCAGGACAGTAGTCAGCACTTGTTTTGCCTTTTAACTTTTTTTTATTTGCGCGTCAATGATAAGTCTTTTGTGGAAGAAACACGCATATGGAGTATAAATCATAAGCCTGGAATATTTTATGAGTATTTTATGCACTGTATCATTCTACCAAAATTCAGATTTGTTGCATACTGTGCAACTTTAAAATAAATAATTTGATATATATCAAATTCTTTATAAAGGTAATGAAGCAGTTTTAACTACATTTTAGTGAAGTGTAATTCTAAAAGCCCAAGTTTTTATAAAAATATTCGAATTCCCAAATACCAAATACAGTGGAACTCTGACATGGCTTTCCATTCAAATGTGCAAATTTGTAAATCATTTCCTAACCAAAGCACTATTGCTCAGTATTTACATTACTATGTTGTGTTTTGTATACTGTTGTACGTCTTGTGGTCTTTTTCTTTATTACTGTCATGACGTTGTCAGTTTATTTTCAACTTATAAGTTTGAATTTCCCTTTTGATATCTTTCGCCTCTCTTTGGTGAATTATAAATACTGATATCTTAGTATCTCCGTATGTTTCAGAGTTTTTAATTCATATAAACCATAACTGACATAAATAACTTTTATTCATTGGTTTGTACATGTGTATATATATCGTTCATGTATGTCAGTTTTTCTCATTTAGAGATGGCGTGTGGTCATAATAAGTAGCTTCAGTTGTTTGTTTTTGTATGAAGTGAATGATTTGTTTATTGTTGAAACCCTACATCAACTGTCAAGATAAAGAACAGGAATAAAAGCCCTGTTCATTGATAATTTTCTATGTTTTCTATGTATTGTGTGCAATTTTGTCCCATGTACATTTACTCCATATCCTTTCATTTTCACTTCACTTCTGTTCAGTTCCAATTTTAATCAATAGCTAAATTGTGTGTGTTTGTAGATTCTGTCTCATTACAATTACTTAACTTTCAAGGTTTAAAAATAGTACTGTATGGATAGTTGGCAGCTAAGAATTGATTTGTTTTGTTTTGCCCTGCTTTGCTTTTTTGCATGTACAACGCCCCTTACATCTACTCAGGGGGTATAAAAGTACGCAGTATCACCTGGTCTTATCGAAGTGCCAATTCATATACAGGTATTTGAAGTTTTCGATGATGTCTGGCAATAAAAACGTCGTAACGTGATGCGGAGTTTTTATGATTATCATTTGATTCGAAATATTCATGGAAAGTAACCATGAACCGTCCCCAAACAATATGTTAAGCTAGTGATCTTCTCGTTTGAGTGAACTATATACTTCAGATTAAGTTTTGATTTTTCCCATTTGAGGTGTCTAAGAACACTCTGCTGGCGTTTAATAGTCTTATTAAATGCGTGGGTACCATGAATCTAGAACATTAATTACAATGCAATATCGTTGTAAAAACGAGATTTGTCGAGTTACGAGGCTACAGTGAGAATAATTTAGTACACATTTTATGTAAACTACAGATATTTTCAAAAGAAAGCAGTGGGCATATTTGCGTAATTTTCGCCTACATTTCCCATCGATACAACGGCTGCAATATGCAAACGTCAAAGAATAAGCTGAAGTTAATGTTAAACCATAATTATCTTCTGTTTTCATTGGGGTTGGACAAATCGACCAATCTCCCTCCCGAAAGACAAAATAGTGTCAATCAGTACTGATAAATTTGTTTTTTTTTTTCCATCAAATAAAGGCAACAGTAGTATACCGGTGTTCAAAAGTCATAACTCGATTGAGAGAAAACAAATCCGGGTTACAAACTAAAACCGAGGGAAACACATCAACTGTAAGAGGAAAACAAAGGAACAACAGGAACACTGAAGTGCAACAAAACAAACGCCAACATACATAGAAACGAACTATTTAATAACAACTGCCATATTCCAAACTTGGTACAGGACATTTTAAGAAAAATGGTAGGTTGAACCTGGTTTTATGGCTAGCCAAACCTCCCGCTTATATGACAATGTTAAAAAATATCGCTAAAATGACAACACTACGTGACAGAAATAAATCATTAAATTTTGTATCGAACATTTATTTACGAATATATATTGATGAATGTTAAAAGTGACAATTCCAACTTTTATATTCTCAGATGAATGTACACAGAACCATTCTTCAAAGCATCTAATGTGAGCAGAATTAAATTGTGCTTTTTTTTTTTTTTTTTTTGTGTGGTTCAGTATTTTACTTCCTCGAAAGCCTGTACATTCCTGTTTAATACCTGTATTGCGTGATGGAACATATTGAAATAAAATGTTATTGGTTAATACGAGGGTAACATTCTACTCATGCACATGGCTTTGAGGGTACTATAGTAATCATTCTTTAACGTAACTATAGTGGAGAATACAAAATAAGTAGCCTCATTCCTCAATCGTTCATAGATTGTAGCAGAAAAGCAAAGTCCGATTAAGAATTATTCGATGCAGACCTGAAGAAGTATAATTACCGATCTGATACTCACCCACCAGTAAACATTTAATTATTGATACAAATGAGTTTTTAGCGTGTGTTGTGAAAATTAACAAATGGGATTTATTATTGTCGGAAGGGTATTTGAACGAATAGTCCTGTGAAAAAGGTAACAGTATTGAACTGTATACAGTAAACTGGTTTCTTTAGTGATGAGAGTACAGTTATAATGAAAACAATCTTTCTTAAAGGTGAACATAAGAAAGAAACATACATTTTGTTTAAATTGGGGTAAAAGTTTTGTAAATAGACTAGTCCACGTATGCCAACAGTATGTAATCATCGGATGTCGATGGACTATTGTATACCAAAAGAAGAAGAAGAAGAGAACCAATTTGATTTAAATACAGGTCGATATCTAACTTGCTTTTGTGGGTGCAGGCTGTTTCGTAACCTGGTCTTTTCGTAACTAGTCGATTCGTAACTTATTAGGTCGTTTCGTACCTGAGACGTTTTGTAACCTTATATCAATATATAATAACAATATGAGTCGTAGGTTACGTAAAAATAATAAAAAGACTTATTGATGTATATATATATATATATATATATATATATATATTTATTTATTGAATAATTGATTGCTCATAATTTTACACTTTACAAGTACAGTTTTGCACACATGCGACTAGAACAGAATAGAGTAAGATAAAGTGTTCTAAAAAAAAAAAAAAAAATCTAACGCCGCCAACGCCGGTCCCCAGCCCGGGTGAAAAGGAGGAGGGGAGGGTTATGCAATTGCATGTAAAAGTGAAAAAAAAAGAGAAAATTATTATTTTTTTCAGGTCGTGTGCCATTCATCTACTTAATCACTTTACACCTACTGTAATTACTTTTTATTACCTGTCACTAGTTGTCATAAAACCATGAAAGCTGTCATCGAGCGTAATTACCAATTAGCCAATAATTAAAAAGATTTAAGAAAGTTTTAGATTAAAAATATTACAATATTGTTATTATTAGATGAACAATTTGATCATTCTTAAATAATAACTTTAACTGTTTCATTTAAACTAATTAATTTAAACTAACACTTTATAATCTTATATAATTACATCAGGTACGAAACGTCTCAGTTACAAAACAACGTAGTTACGAATCGACCAGTTACGAAACGACCAGGTTACGAAACGACATGCATTCTCTTTGGTTCATCGAAGTTATGGACATAGTAAAATCACAGATTTATATTTCAATTAGATTGTTCTCGAAACAAAGGAAGAAATTGGTCATCATCACAATTGTTGGGTATAATGGATAATAATGTGAACATGGTTCTGAAAGTGTTTTATGCCAAATTTCCTGTTCCGACATGTATGTTATATATATGTCACTGGACGTAAACTGATTATCCCCAAGGGATGTGATTTTTTCCAGGAAAACTATTGAGTATCAAAGTTTCAAATTAATTTCGGATTTATTTTCTTTCTTGGTATTCAATAACAGAAATTTAAAGAATAAACTGCTTGTCCGCTTTAGGGGTATTCTTGCCAGTTAAAACGGTGTCTTCCTCGAATGCCAACATTTTATTTGTTACCTATTCCTTGAACGCCAACAAAAATATTTCAATAGATGTTTATATAATAACAATAGGTGTTTTATAACTATGTCAATGTTTTTATAAGTATTTAACCGTTAAAAATAATTAGTGAACTTGATAAAATTGCAACATTTTATCGCTTTTTGATAAGAAAAAATAGTACATTTTGGGTTTTTAAAATTATTATGAATTTTAAAGAAATAAAGAAAATTAAAACATTTTTATTACTTTTTATTAAAAAAAAATATATATTTTGGGAATGGAAATGTTTATTAACATAAGACATATTAGAAATATTAAAGAAATTTTAGTTAAATACAATTATTTCAAACTAAAAAAAGATATTAGAGATTTATTTAATTCCATATCATTTTAAATATCTTATTAGTTAATTTGAACTATATGAAATTTTCAATTGAACAATTAATTGATCCTGATATTCAGCACCCACTTCAACTTGAGCCACTTGACAGCAGCTTCTTCTCTTTAAGTTGATGGTATCTTTTACAGTTGTCCCTCTACTTTTTACCAGTTATACATCCTACATAGCTTTGTGGATGGAGCTATGTACCCACTTGTCTTTGCGTTACTACCAGGAAAAATCCAGGCAACCTACATCCGTTTCTTCCAACTACTTAAAGATTACTGTCAACAACACCAACTGCAACTTCAACCAGAGACTATAGTACTTGACTAAGAGACAGCAGCACACAATGCAGCATGTACAGTGTTTCCTGGCATCACCAAGAAAGGTTGCCTTTTCCATTAGACCAAGTGTATCTGGCGGAAACTCAAGAGTATGGCCTGCTAGTTCCATATTCCAACAACGAGGACATCCACAAACTGACGAGATACAAAGTTTCAAGAAATTCCATCAAGTAATATGGGAGGATATTACAGCACACACAATTATAGAAATATTGAGAAAAAAACAAAAAAACATCAAAGTCCAAAGAGTCTATTGTAGATTTTGTGCAAACTTGAATTCCTGACAATATGCACATGTTGACTTTGTGATGCAACACTTTTCAAAGTTTCATTTTAGGAGAATCCATATTTGTTGAAGCAGTAACAGCAAAAAATGATTTTTAACATTTTGACCGACATGAACTAGATTTAGCTACCTGTAAATTACCTATCTGTTAATTTGTATGATTGTTTTGCTAAGCATGCACCTTTGTTGTGATAACTACTTACACTATTCCTCGAACGCCAACATAATTTTACAGGTAAATTGTCGGTAGATCAAAGGATGTTGGCATTCAAGGAATAAACCGTTAAAACAGACTTATAATTATATACAAAAATAGGGAAAGATGACATCAAATTGGTTCTGTCTTTTTTTTAAACATCGTTGGTCAAATAGCTAAAGTATTATACGTTGTGAGACGAAGACTATTATGTATAAATTTTGTTGATGTTTTCACACCTGAAAAGAATATTTGTTCGTAATTTTCGATTCCATTCCAACGTAATTTTCGCCTACATTTCCCATTGATACAACGGCTGCAATATGCAAACGTCAAAGAATAAGCTGAAGTTAATGTTAAGCCATAATTATCTTCTGTTTTCATTGGGGTTGGACAAATCGACCAATCTCCTCCCGAAAGACAAAATAGTGTCAATAATAAGTACTGATAAATTTGGTTTTTTTCATCAAATAAAGGCAACAGTAGTATACCGGTGTTCAAAAGTCATAACTCGATTGAGAGAAAACAAATCCGGGTTACAAACTAAAACCGAGGGAAACACATCAACTGTAAGAGGAAAACAAAGGAACAACAGGAACACTGAAGTGCAACAAAAACAAACGCCAACATACAT
Source organism: Mytilus coruscus (assembly GCA_017311375.1). NCBI lineage: Eukaryota > Metazoa > Mollusca > Bivalvia > Mytilida > Mytilidae > Mytilus > Mytilus coruscus. The sequence goes on from CM029601.1 coordinate 46,958,247, forward strand.
AGAAACGAACTATTTAATAACAACTGCCATATTCCAAACTTGGTACAGGACATTTTAAGAAAAAAATGGTAGGTTGAACCTGGTTTTATGGCTAGCCAAACCTCCCGCTTATATGACAATGTTAAAAAATATCGCTAAAATGACAACACTACGTGACAGAAATAAATCATTAAATTTTGTATCGAACATTTATTTACGAATATATATTGATGAATGTTAAAAGTGACAATTCCAACTTTTATATTCTCAGATGAATGTACACTCAGAACCATTCTTCAAAGCATATAATGTGAGCAGAATTTAATTGTTTTGTTTTGTTTTGTTTTTTTTTTTTTTTTAAGTGTGGTTCAGTATTTTTACGTCCTCGAAAGCTTGTACATTCCTGTTTAATACCTGTATTGCGTGATGGAACATATTGAAATGAAATTTTATTGGTTAATACGAGGGTAACATTCTACTCATGCACATGGCTTAGGGGGTACTATAGTAATCAATCTTTAATGTAACTATAGTGGAGAATACACAATAAGTAGCCTCATTCCCTCAATCGTTCCTAGATTGTAGCAGAAAAGCAAAGTCCGATTAAGAATTATTCGATGCAGACCTGAAGAAGTATAATTACCGATCTGATACTCACCCACCAGTAAACATTTAATTATTGATACAAATGAGTTTTTAGCGTGTGTTGTGAAAATTAACAAATGGGATTTATTATTGTCGAAAGGGCATTTGAACGAATAGTCCTGTGATAAAGGTAACAGTATTGAACTGTATACAGTAAACTGGTTTCTTTAGTGATAAGAGTACAGTTATAATGAAAACAATTTTTCTTAAAGGGAAACTTCGCAAAAATCAAAATTGATATTATGTCCATTCTGTGTAAAAGCTCAAATTCATAAGTATCAAAGTTTTATTCTGCTAGATAAGAGATCACCATCGATTTTAAATTTAGAGTATCAATTCTCTGCGTGCCGCCATTTTGATATCTTCTCCGTTTAGAAACCACGATAGGTCTATAAACCACAAAGGACCAAAACTACAGTAACCTAATGTCGTCGTAATTGCGTGTCGATATCTTTTCAATCGTACGGTTGTTTTATCCGACTTACTAACTTGATACGGAAAATGTTATTATTTTTAAATAACCATGGTCTGTCGTTTTAAACTGTTTATATGGAAATTGGTTAAAAGTCAAAGTTCAAATTCATTAATGATCATGAATAAGTGTTCCGTGAAAATTATTTTCGAAAACCTAATTTGTTCATAATTCTATTATGCAATAGACTTATTTGAATAAATTTGGACCTTCCTTATCTGATCACCAGCATGGCTAAAGGTATTACTCCCAAAGGTATTGTGAGGTGACACGTCCAGGTATTCAAGCGATTTCCTGTTGGGCTTGCAAGTTCATGCATCGTTTCATTTCTGAGGGTATTGATCAGTGTACACGGCCGATAACTTGTAACTTTCTATTTTGAACTATCAGGTGTATAATATACATCTCTGTCTTGCGTGTCCGATAGTGATATACTAGTCATTACTTAACTCATACGCTTGCTTATAAATAACATTTCTGGTGTAAAGAATATTATTTACAAAAATCTTAATAATTCCAAAAAAAAAATTAAAAATGATAAAATAAAATCTATTCACATATTTTTCCACGGGTAAATTTGGGAAAATGTAAGTAGATACTTGTTGTCAATAGTGAAGGACAGTTTGAAACATACAAGAAGTATTGATTGAACAAAATGTACACACTTGTCGATCATTCGTTTATACACCTGGATAGAAAGTTACGGAACTATAGATAGTCGCAATTTAAAATATACATGTATACATTGAACATAAGAAAGAAACATACATTTTGTTTAAATTGGGGTAAAAGTTTTGTAAATAGACTAGTCCACGTATGCCAACAGTATGTAATCATCGGATGTCGATGGACTATTGTATACCAAAAGAAGAAGAAGAAGAGAACCAATTTGATTTAAATACAGGTCGATATCTAACTTGCTTTTGTGGGTGCAGGCTGTTTCGTAACCTGGTCTTTTCGTAACTAGTCGATTCGTAACTTATTAGGTCGTTTCGTACCTGAGACGTTTTGTAACCTTATATCAATATATAATAACAATATGAGTCGTAGGTTACGTAAAAATAATAAAAAGACTTATTGATGTATATATATATATATATATATATATATATATATTTATTTATTGAATAATTGATTGCTCATAATTTTACACTTTACAAGTACAGTTTTGCACACATGCGACTAGAACAGAATAGAGTAAGATAAAGTGTTCAAAAAAAAAAAAAAAAAAAAAAAAACTAACGCCGCCAACGCCGGTCCCTAGCCCGGGTGAAAAAGGAGGAGGGGAGGGTTATGCAATTGCATGTAAAAGTGAAGAAAAAAAGAGAAATTATTATTTTTTCAGGTCGTGTGCCATTCATCTACTTAATCACTTTACACCTACTGTAATTACTTTTATTACCTGTCACTAGTTGTCATAAAACCATGAAAGCTGTCACCGAGCGTTATTACCAATTAGCCAATTAGCCAATAATTAAAAGATTTAAGAAAGTTTTAGATTAAAAATATTACAATATTGTTATTATTAGATGAACAATTTGATCATTCTTAAATAATAACTTTAACTGTTTCATTTAAACTAATTAATTTAAACTAACACTTTATAATCTTATATAATTACATCAGGTACGAAACGTCTCAGTTACAAAACAACGTAGTTACGAATCGACCAGTTACGAAACGACCAGGTTACGAAACGACATGCATTCTCTTTGGTTCATCGAAGTTATGGACATAGTAAAATCACAGATTTATATTTCAATTAGATTGTTCTCGAAACAAAGGAAGAAATTGGTCATCATCACAATTGTTGGGTATAATGGATAATAATGTGAACATGGTTCTGAAAGTGTTTTATGCCAAATTTCCTGTTCCGACATGTATGTTATATATATGTCACTGGACGTAAACTGATTATCCCCAAGGGATGTGATTTTTTTTCCAGGAAAACTATTGAGTATCAAAGTTTCAAATTAATTTCGGGATTTATTTTCTTTCTTGGTATTCAATAACAGAAATTTAAAGAATAAACTGCTTGTCCGCTTTAGGGGTATTCTTGCCAGTTAAAACGGTGTCTTCCTCGAATGCCAACATTTTATTTGTTACCTATTCCTTGAACGCCAACAAAAATATTTCAATAGATGTTTATATAATAACAATAGGTGTTTTATAACTATGTCAATGTTTTTATAAGTATTTAACCGTTAAAAATAATTAGTGAACTTGATAAAATTGCAACATTTATCGCTTTTTGATAAGAAAAATAGTACATTTTGGGTTTTAAAATTATTATGAATTTTAAAGAAATAAAGAAAATTAAAACATTTTATTACTTTTTATTAAAAAAAATATATATTTTGGGAATGGAAATGTTTATTAACATAAGACATATTAGAAATATTAAAGAAATTTTAGTTAAATACAATTATTTCAAACTAAAAAAGATATTAGAGATTTATTTAATTCCATATCATTTTAAATATCTTATTAGTTAATTTGAACTATATGAAATTTTCAATTGAACAATTAGTTGATCCTGATATTCAGCACCCACCTCAACTTGAGCCACTTGACAGCAGCTTCTTCTTTAAGTTGATGGTATCTTTACAGTTATCCTCTACTTTTACCAGTTATACATCCTACATAGCTTTGTGGATGGAGCTATGTACCCACTTGTCTTTGCGTTACTACCAGGAAAAATCCAGGCAACCTACATCCGTTTCTTCCAACTACTTAAAGATTACTGTCAACAACACCAACTGCAACTTCAACCAGAGACTATAGTACTTGACTAAGAGACAGCAGCACACAATGCAGCATGTACAGTGTTTCCTGGCATCACCAAGAAAGGTTGCCTTTTCCATTAGACCAAGTGTATCTGGCGGAAACTCAAGAGTATGGCCTGCTAGTTCCATATTCCAACAACGAGGACATCCACAAACTGACGAGATACAAAGTTTCAAGAAATTCCATCAAGTAATATGGGAGGATATTACAGCACACACAATTATAGAAATATTGAGAAAAAAACAAAAAAACATCAAAGTCCAAAGAGTCTATTGTAGATTTTGTGCAAACTTGAATTCTGACAATATGCACATGTTGACTTTGTGATGCAACACTTTTCAAAGTTTCATTTTTAGAGAATCCATATTTGTTGAAGCAGTAACAGCAAAAAATGATTTTTAACATTTTGACCGACATGAACTAGATTTAGCTACCTGTAAATTACCTATCTGTTAATTTGTATGATTGTTTTGCTAAGCATGCACCTTTGTTGTGATAACTACTTACACCTATTCCTCGAACGCCAACATAATTTTACAGGTAAATTGTCGGTAGATCAAAGGATGTTGGCATTCAAGGAATAAACCGTTAAAACAGACTTATAATTATATACAAAATAGGAAAAGATGACATCAAATTGGTTCTGTCTTTTTTAAACATCGTTGGTCAAATAGCTAAAGTATTATACGTTGTGAGACGAAGACTATTATGTATAAATTTTGTTGATGTTTTTCACACCTGAAAAGAATATTTGTTCGTAATTTTCGATTCCATTCCAAGAAGATCCTTAAATTTTTTTCAATTTTTTTCAAATAGCTGAAGTATTTATGCGTTGTGAGATTTAAAATATTTTGATGAAAACATTAATTCCTGAATATGTAAATAAAGATCGTTTTGAATGGACTAAATTCTATAATTGCAATTGGTAATGATCTGTTTCAAATATTCAAGGTTACCGATTCTAATTTAAAATAGCACAATTTTTAGATCATACACTCGTGTTCAGAAGGCTATTATTATTTATAAATTTATTCAATTAAATTAATTTAGTATTTCATCGTTACAAAAGTATCGGCGGTCATAATTCATTTAAAAGTGAGCTTACGCAAAATATAAAAATATACAACGACTATCCAGTTATTGTGCAACTTAATTACTCCACTAAATTAATTTTAATTCTTTTTTCTATATTTTCTGTGTCTAAAACCAGCACTCCTGTTTATCATTCATACGAAATGTTGTTCACACCTGGAACGGTAAACCGTGACGGCTACAATTCACTGAATGAAGATCAAAAGATTACAATTACAGAATGCTAATCTTTTAATTACCTTGAGTTTAACCACGAATTAAACATTCACTAAGTGTCACATAACAATACACATTCTATTTCCACAGTACAAGTAATATTTGCTGGACTGAAGCAAAAGGTCAATACAAACAAGTATTTTTAATACACTATCGATCATGTCAGTTTCCAAAATAAGAGTACTTCACTGCAACATCATATTTTAAACCAACTAAATCATTAGTCATTACCGAAGTGTAAAATTTTGTACAAAACCAATTTTACGTACAAAAAGTGGTGAAGTTTGCCTTAGGATCATATATAATACGTTTACAAAGGTATTGACCAATGATGGCAAATAAATCTTGGATTATTAACACTGATACAAATAGACAATTCATTGTCTCCTACGAAAATTAAACATTTGCTAAACTATACATTTGGTACTTAAGGAAGACAATGGCAATTCAAATAAAAAGTCGTCGTATTTAAGCATCCTCATAATCTTTTGTCTTTGTTTTCTTTTCTTTTCTCAATCAGTAGTATCAATTATAACAGAAATGTAATTGGATAAAAAAAAACATTATTTACATTTATTCATAAATTAAAAACGATTCTAAAACATTATTGGTTATTTGATCAAATAACTCAGAAATTATCAAATTTACATCCTTTTGAAAACTGCATGTCTCATTAAGGAATAATAATATCATGCCTGCGCAGAAGGACTGACTACGCTGCTAGTGGTACCATCGGGACTTATATTTACAGAGCAGTGGCATCAGAACAATGATGGTAAAACAAGATTCCGGAAATACTTAGATGCACCAAACCATATGATTAAAAAAGATATCAAATCCGTTTAAAAAGGCCTTCTCTGCTTCTGATATTTTACAACTAGCATAAGCAATATCAAAGGTAAATCAGTCTAGTAGCGGATAACGGGCTATTCTTAAACTATTAACACCACCATTCCAATGTTCCTCCTTCAAATGTTCATGTATGACATTATGTTGTATCATAAAAGCTTATCGAACTAATTGTATAAATCATTTGTTAAATTAGCACAATGCGTGGGAGAGCTAGTCTATGGTTAAACTAACTAGATATACAGTCTGTGCACTTACCTAATTTGCCATTGCTGTTTTTTCCTGACTAAATATAGTATAACGATTGTTGATAAATCCTTGTCCGTATTATCAGCTTTAAATGTTACGTATTCATAGGAAAACAACTGTATATCGTGTTTACCTAATATGTTGATTTTCTATCTAAACTCGAAATACTTTATTCCAGTATCTCTTGTCAGCGGTGAAATGGTTTTAAGATACTTTAATTTGAACTCTGAATAGTTTAACTGATAAGGAGTGCTATTGTGGGCTTTGAATATAAATATTTATCATAATTTTATTCACAAAATCACAAAGGTGTATGCATTATGCATGTGTTATTGCAATATAATTGTCTATGAGAAAAAACAACCAAGGCATATATATAAGGTGTACCTGACTTTCTATTCATGATAAGATTATTACCAATTTTTCAACATACTGTTGCCAGGGACAGAGATGCATGTAAATGCTTTAAGCATTACACTCTCTTACCTTCATGTAGAAAATTATTTTTATTTACGCATCTTCAAGTTTCAAAATGATTCAAACATACCAAAACCAGTTGTTTTGTGTCTATTTGTCTTTGATTATAACGATTCTTTAGAGTACAATACGTAAGCAATTCAGCATAAAACACATTTTAAGGAACACATACCGTAGCGCATGATATGGCATGCTCCAAGCTTGCGAGCCTGCGTGAATTAGAAATAACTCAATATTATAAGATTTTTCTAATGCAAATTTCTAAATGACCTTGTTCTCCACAATGTAACTTAATGTATTAATAAATTAGTAAAACTGCAGATATCTTAAATACATAAGTTCGTGGTTATTCTTTAGAAGTTAACACGCACTCGAAAGTAGTAAGGAACATTAAGCATACAGTAGAAACCTAGTATACATTAGAAATACCACTTTTTATTTAATCAATACATTAATTGAGTCATCGGAATCAGAAAAATTGATACCAATTTAAACTTTATCGTACGTATATGGCTACTTCGGTACGTAAACGTATCTAAATACTTCAGTTCTGAAACAACTCTAGTTGAAACTGATTATAAAACATAGTTGTTGATTTGATCAAACAACTTAGAAATTATCAAATTTACATCTTTTGAAAACTATAAGTCTATTACCTAAACCATAATAAAAAAGATATTAATTCCGTTTCTGAAAGCCTTCTCTGCTCTTGCTATTTACAACTAGCATATGCAGTTTCAATGGTAAATCAGTCTTGATTCGGATAAAGGGCTACTCTTAAACTATTTACACCACCATTCCAACTTTCCTCTTTCAAATGTTCATCTGTATTCTGTATGTCATTCTGTTGTATCATAAAATCTTATTAAATCAACTGTATAAATCCTTCGTTAAATGAGCACAATGTTTGGGTGAGATAGTCTAAGATTCAACTAACTAGATATACAGTCTGTCTACTTCCTTAATTTGCCATTGCTGTTTCTACCTGACTAAATATAGTATAACGATTGTTGAAAAATCCTTGAATAACAAGTATCATCTGTGAAAAGTATTGGCTTAAACTTTATTATTTCAATAGCTTTAAATGTAAGGTATTCATAGGAATTCAACTCTATATCGTGTTTACCTAATATGTTGATTTTGTATCTAAACTCAAAATACATTATTCCTGTATCTGTTGTCAGAGGTTAAATGGTTTGAAGATACTTTAATTCGAACGCTTAATAGTTCACCTGATAAGGACTGCTATTGTGGGCTTTAAATATAAATATTTATCATAATTTTATACACAAAATTGCTTAGTTTTATGCATTGTGCATGTGTTATTGTAATATAATCTTACTTATTTATACAATATTATCTATAATAAAACAACCAAGGCTAATATATAAGATGTACCTGACTTTCTATTCATAATAAGATTGTTACCAATTTTAAAGATTTGTTTTCAAAATACTGTTGCCAGGGACAGTTGCAAGTAAATTCTTTTAACAGATAACTTTCTTACCTTCATGTAGAAATTAATTTCTACATAATTTTATATAGGCATCTTCAAGATCCATAATGATTTAACCCTACCAAAACCAGTTGTTTTGTGTCTTTTTGTCTTTAATTATAACGATTTAATTTTTTTCTGAATAATTTGTGGATAAGTAAGCAATTCGGCATAAAACGCATTGATTATCAAACATGTACCGTAGAGTATGATATTAAATGTTCCAAGCTTGCATGCCTGTTTGAATTATAAATAACCCAATATAATAAAATTGTTCTTATGCAAATGCCTAAATGACCTTGTTCTCCACAATTTAACTTAATGTATCATTAATAAATTAGTAAAACTGCAGATATCTTAAATACATAAGTTTATCGTTATTCTTTGGAAGTTAACACGCACTCGAAAGTAGTAAGGAACACTTATTTGTATGTAAATTAAGCATACAGTAGAAACCTATTATACATTATGAATACCACTTTTCGTACTTAATCAATACATTAATTGAGTAATCGGAATCAGAAAAATTGATACCAATTTAAGCTTTAAATACTTCAGTTCTGAAACAACTCTATGCATAAGTGCAGACGATTCTAAAACATAATTGGTTATTTGATCAAACAACTTAGCAATTAACAAATTTACATCTTTTGAAAACTATAAGTCTATTATAGAATTATATCATGCCGCGCAGAAGCACTGACTATACTGCTGGTGATACCCTCGGGACTTACAATCACCGAGCATCAGTACAATGATGGTAAAACAAAATTACAAGATGATGAAAGATGCACCTAAACCATACAATTAAAAAGATATTAAATCCGTTTCTTAAAGCCTACTCTGCTCTTTATATTTCAACTATCCTATACAATATTAATGGTATATTAGTTCTGATCCGGATAAAGGGTTATTCTTAAACTATGAACAGCATCATTCCAACGTTCCTCCTTCAAATGTTCATGTATGTCATTATGTTGTATCATAAAAGCTTATTGAACTAACTATATAAATCCTTCGTTAAATGAGTAAAATGCGTGGGAGAGCCAGTCTATGATTAAATTAACTAGATATACAGCATGCGCACTTCCTTAATTAGCCATTGCTGGTTTCTTTGCCCTGACTAAATATAGTATAACGAATGTTGATAAATCCTTGAAGAACAAGTATTTATGCTGTTGCATCGATTGTCCCTCTCCAAATCATTTTTTTTCATTATAATTTTTCAATCATTTTTATACATTAATAGCTCCTAGCAGCATTATCAGTGATGAGTCTTGGTTCAAAATTATCATCACAATAGCTTTAAATGCTACGTATCTATGGGAAAATAACTGTATATCGGGTTTAATTATGTTGATTTTCTATCTAAACTCAAAATCAAACACATTGTTCTTTCATCTGTTGTCAGAGGTGAAATGAATTAAAGATACTTTTTTTTGTACCTTATTCAAACTCTAATTATTTCACCTCATAAAGAGAGCTATTGTAGGCTTGAATATAAATATTTGTCATAGCTTTTACACAAAATTACATAGTTTTATATATTGTGCATGTGTTGTTGCCATAAATTATACTAACCAATATTGTATTTAATGAAACAACCAAGCCATATATGATTCAATTGTTTTTCATTGAACAGTGCAGTGAATGATTGACATATTACATATACAATGTACAAATGAATATCTACGAGATAATAAACTGATTTAGACATTTGATCAATGATACTAAATAGATATGTTCGTGCATAATAACATTGTGCTACGATGGACTTTGTATGTATGATTTGTTCTGAACCAATGCATTTATATAGATGAAAATAACGCTATAGGTTACAATACACCATTAGATTTTATGGGCGCAGCCATTTTATGTGCATAACATGGTATTCAGAATTAAGAGTATAGCTAATCCTGATTGGTTGATATGTGCGCCCGTTATTTTTGTTATTAGAGACTTCGTGCATTCTGCATTATACCAAAGGCCAAATAAAGTTTTTGTTTTGGCCCTAACGGAACTGAGATGTCTTTTAAACGCTAGGATGAGACACGTATTTTTAAGTGTAAAATTGATAGGCATGGGAGATAAGTACAATTACGCTAAGAAAAGCAACGCGAACCTATAATTTTGGACCAAAAATACTGTCCTAATAACTTTTCTTTTATTCTAGCAAGGTTTCGTTTAAAAATCAACTTTCTAAAGTCTGTATCTCGAAAAGGCTATCATTGTCGCCTATGGGAAATTAATTGTTTATTTCAATCTTTATAGCTTTCCTGCGTCATATACGCTTTCCTGGATTTACCTGAATCAGGAACGCTTAAATCCATATAAAATGGCATCGAAATTAAATTCGTTTTAATGTCTGATAACTCTTGCAACTCTGCTCCTTAGCGTAAACGCAGCCATGGCCGTCGTAATTATACATCAAATACCTATCATTGTGTTTCTATAAATAGCATTACTATGTTTATGTTTACTCTCGGTATTTGTTTTTTACAGTTATCTGATTCCATTATTGCAATAAGTGTTCTTCAAGCTAAACCCATTAAAAATCGTCTTCGTGATAGGATATGTTTTAATGAATGGATTTAATGCCAAAGTTGTTTTTAAAGTAAAAGGTATATTTTGTTTATTCCAATGTTTATGAAATCATAATATACTGTGCGTTTTCACAGCAAACATTTCCACAGAACATTAATGAAGAGAGTATGATTGAATTCGAAAACAAAAAGTATTACAAATCTATAAAATATTCAAAAGACATTAGTCTTCAGATATCAGTATTTATGTTTTAAATTTTGTCTTGTATACTTTCGTGAGGACTTCAAACTTTTTGAATGAAATACCAAACTGCAAATAGTCAAAATACTAGCCTCATTTTGAGATATTGTCATTAATATCTGCTTATGACCTTTCCTAAACGGACTATGTTGCAACAAAAATTAATGTTATTTATTTTTGTTGAGAATGTTAGATTTTTTTTCTTCGTCATTTTTTAAATTATAATTTATCGCTTTTGAACTTTATTTGCTTACAGCATGTTCATTTATACGTGAATATGAATATTGTTTTGAACAACGATTCAATCAATGTGATGGGACTTTTGTCTAGCTTTTTTTAATTTCAGCTGTTTGCTCTACGGTGTTTGCTCTCAGTAAAATTATGATCTCGCAGCAACATAGCCCATTATTGCAAATTATACAAATCATGTACGACATTGGCTCACTTGTTACCCATAATGTTAATACCCACTAGAATTGGACGAATTGTAAGTTTGTTACAGATCCTATTTCCTGCAATAATTTCTGAATAATCTCTGCAGATGAGAGTTTATCCAATCGGAGAGAAGGACGTGGATCTACAAGGAAGTGTTTTAATATTTCTATAAGTTATGGATTTACTAGTAAATTATTCTCGATAAAGCTCATTTGCTGTATATATCGACACAACTTTAGATTTAAGTATCTCTACTATTTTTTTGCTACTTTCTAACTTTGCTCGTATCAAGCTTTTTAAGTAGCTGTATATTACCGAATTGAATTGAACATACTATGTATATTTAAAAAGTGTTAAATATCAGTATAATATATATAATAACACTTAATCGAATATCGTGGACGGTTCCGTTCACAAACTTTTTGGTTCGCAGATTTCAGACATTTTATGAATATGGCTTGCCAAACGTTCGGTCCTAAGCGTACTTGCTGAAGGTTACCATGGTTACGAACACGTGTTGTGCACAGTAACATTTCATGTAGAATCACAAACTGTTCACCATATCAATATCGATTCCAATATCTTAATATGTTGTGATATCTTTTGATGGAAGCTAATTGGACCGATGAGATAAAAGTTAGATTGTAAAAGATTAATACAAATGTTCACGTTATGGGTGTTTTGTTATTATATATGACAATAGATGGATACATAGCGAACTGCAAACGTGTAGAAATTCTAGTCTATTAAGTCTTTTGTGAGTAGTTTTCTTATTGGCATTTACGTTAGGTAACATTGTTTTTATACCATTTGTTCTTTGTGAGGTTTCCGGCATGTGGCATAACATTACCTTATTTAAGTATAAGACTTGTCTGGCAAACGATTAATACAGTTGTAATAGTAATGGAACATTTTTATACTAGAATTATCATCCTTTTTACTAGAAAATATCAAATGTATTGGAGTATGTTCGTGAAGACGTTTCTCTAGTAACCTCTGATTACTAGATTTTGTTGTTTTGTTAACAAATGGATGAAAAAGAAATTACTGTCCTGTTCACTGCTGGGAAGTAGTGCTCTCATGGCAGGAAAATAGCCTCTATCCTGTCCTCTGTTCAACAATGTGCAAACCATGGAATGAAATTGTGTGCTGGTTTTCACAGACAAACATGTTGTAGTATGTACATTCGTACTGAGATTTGATATCAAAATGTGTACCAATTTGAGGGGACACAAATGAAACTGCAATTAATATCTAATTTTGAGGGTACTGTGTTTGTTCATTATACATCATGTAGAGTCAGACGTAAATTCAGGTTTAATTTTTTTGTTCAGATTTTTGCGATCCAAACTGTTGATTGTTCTAACACAAAATTTCAATTTGATTTAAAACTGTGCGAGATAATGTCATAATTATGACATGAAAAATTCAACATAAATCAAATTATTTGTGCATCAGCGTGTATTTCTTTGTTATAATGGCATTTTCATGTAGCGTTGCACAAAGCAATAATGTACAGAGAATTTAATTGCAAGAAAAAGGAAGAAAAGCTGTCACGAAATACGAAAAATTGATGCAAGACTGGTGTGTTATGTTTCATTTAGTCATTAAATTCAAATAAAAATGAAGTAATATTTGATTTAACAGATATTACGTAATTTTTGTTACGTGATGTAGTGGTGCCACAGTATGAGGGTCTGTATGGGGTCCTTCATTTTTGTATTCGTTAATTTTTTAGGCAATTTTTCTCTATTCTTTATACTTTTTGCCCATTATTCTCTATTCCTTACATTTTAGCACTTCACTATTCTCTACTTTGTAAGCCCCCATCCACACCCTCCAGTATCAGTACGATTATGGTGGGTTTTCTTCTCCTACTGGAATCAATGAATCCTTTTTATGACATAGTTTCTTATGAGATATGGTACTGTGCTAGTTAAAGAATAAAATAATCAAAATTATACCCATAAAGTAACCTCATCATAGATACCAGGCTTATAATATCTTGTACGCCAGACGCTCGTTTCGTTTACAAAAGACTCATAAGTGACGCTCGAATCAAAAATTATAAAAAGACCAAATATCGTACGAAGTTAAAGAGAAGTGAGGACGCAAAATTCCGAAAGGTTTTGCCAAGAACAGTTAATGTAATATTCCCGAGGTAGAAACCCTTTAAACAAAAGGGTAAAGTAACATCTGATGACGCATTTTTTATCTTCTGATAATAATACATATCTATAGCGGCAGCAGGCGACACTCGAATGAGATCTTTAAAATTTATTCAAATAAGTCGTTGTAAGACGACGCGTTCCTCTTCTATCCTTGTTAACAGCTAATGCATTATGGATAAAACTAAAGGTTGATAGAAGTCCTCATAGACTCCTGCATCTTGACAAAATACATTTGTACACCGTAATTCACAAAGGGTAGATAAACGAGGACAAATTAGCTGCTGTGCTTTGTTTACATCAATCCCAGTACATGTATGTTTCAAAAAAATTCGACTTACAATTCAAATATTTCAATGTTAAATCAAAATCAAAAATTGTATTGCAGCCATGTCTAGATCTGTTATCCGATAAAAACAGATTAAGGATAATTTAGCAGAAGACCTTTCGTACAACATGCACGCAAAGTTTGATCAAAATGTGCTTATAAGTTTTAGCAGAAGTCTATTACTAGAGCCCTAGTAATGGACTTCTGGTTTTAGACAAGAGATAACAATGTAATTTTACATACGGTTTCAGAGAGAAGTATAATAACCATTAATACTGCCTTGTTTGCCAACCGATCACCATTAAATGAGGATCGCATGTAATTTTTTCAAAACATTTGTTATAGAGGAGATTTGTTTTTTAATGTTGTAATCAGAAACTACGATTGGCTCTTACAGCCATGTTTTTTCATTCAATTAGAACTAGATAAGAATAACCCGTAGAGGATTTTCCCTGGAAGTAAGTTCGCGAGTATTTTCGAACAATAACTAAGGTGAAAAAGATTATTGTCATGTGCTTTCAATATTAACTATATGCCACAAATGCCACAATGTTTTCTTGAGATCAACATTGAATGGAGATCGTTTGTAGACAAAGTGTCTTCTTACCATTTATCTCCTTAATGGCTGCCATTTTTTTTCATCCCAAAGAACTTGATATTGTTATAGAGACGAGCGGAAGACAAACGCAAAAGATCACATGGCGCTATGGGCTATTTTCAGCTAACAAGTATTTGTATGAATTCTTAAAATTTTACAACAAAAAATGAATATATAAGCAAAATTAATGCTAAACATGTATTTCTTTATCAACACAGATCTTTCTTTCAGCTCCCTTTGGATACTGGATATTCTGATGTTGTCTTTTTAGCATTGACAACAATTGTTTCAATGATCCATCTGATATTTTTTCCCGATAGCTAGTATAATTAATTCGATCACGGCAAACCAATAAAATTGGCGGTGTTTTTCATCAAATGAATGGATATTTCAGAATCTAGCCAATTATTTTCGTGTAAACAAGAGATCATTTATCAGATTTGTCAACTTTAAGTAGCAATTCTTACTTTCTACACAAGGAGTTTCTTCAATTATTTCACATTTTGCTTCTTTCTTTTGGGGTTATAATATTAGTTCATGAAGTGTTTGGGCTTGATGTGATGTTTTACAATTAAAAAGATTTTATTGGTAATTTGACAGTTTTGTTGCAGAGATTGTAATTCGCATCAATTCATTTTTGCAGACTTCTCCTTGACATCGATTAATTCACTACATGATGTCTGTATGATTGTTTTCCATTTTAGAGATTGATATTTGAATTTCTTGTGGTATTCTTCATACTGAAACTTAGTCAAACAGCACATTTTTTCTTTCCTGTTTTAAGTTTTCCAAATATGGATGTTCCATTGGTTCCTTCTTATTGAGGGTTTTGTTCTCGGTTGATTCAACACGGGTTTGCATTGACGTCTTTTATTTATGTTTTTATTCTCCTGTAGAGAATTTGTTGTTGATAACCAATATGAGTCTCTGTAATGTTTATTCATAACTTCTTCTTCAACTTTTGGTGATATAAATGTTGACTAGTCGGTCACGGGTCCAACTTATTGAAGTATCCACAATTTACTCCCTGAAATTAACTTGGATTGTCTAAGTTTGGCTACCCTTTCCAACTTTTTCATAAAATTAACTCATACAAGTAAAAGAAGAGTGCACACGCTGAAATGTCTCGCCTGCTTTTCTTACAGTGACTAAACTTATGATAACTGAATGCAATATGAAGGTTTCACAGTATCACATTAACTAAACATTATCAAGTGAAATGAGGACATGGTCAGGTCAGGTCAGAGGGCAGACAGACATGTATAATATACAACCACAACATATATGAGATAAAATTATCCTGCTTATAGCATGTGAGAAACAGACCTTATTGCGAAAACTGAACATTGACAAATGAACCATGAAAATGAGGTCAAGGTCAGATGAAACCTGCCAGTCGGACATGTACATCTTACAATCATTCAATACACCAAATATAGTGGCCCTATTGCTGATAGTATCTTACAAATAGACAAATTAAATAAATGTGGATAGTGTCCACATGTGGACACAGATGATGCCCCCGCTTCCATATCATATAGTTATAAAGGGACATAACTGAAGAACGGTAAAAGTGACGCTACCCAAATTTGAACTTGATCTGAGTTTTGTGGTAATAAGCATTGTGTGTAAGTCTCATAACATTTGGTTGAGGCTAACTTAAGTAGAGAACAGAAACTTAAAATTCAGCAATTTTTCTATTTGTAAACATGCATAACTCTAGAACGGTTGTGTATAAGTTTTATAACATTTGGTTGAGACAAACTAAAGTTAGAGAATGGAAACGAAAAATTCAGCAATTTTTATGTTTATAAAGGGACATAACTCAAGAATGGTAAAAGTGTCGCCACCAAATTTTGTACTTAATCTGTATTATGTAGTAATAAGCATTGTGTACAAGATTCATAACATTTGGTTTAGGCAAACTAAAGTTAGAAAATTGAAACAAAAAATTTGTACTTGATCTTAGTTTTGTGGTAATGAATATTGTGTATAGGTTTCATAATGTTTGGTTGGGGCAAACTTAAGTTACAGAATGGAAACTAAAAATTTTGTAATCTTTCGATTTATAAAGGGGCATAACTCAATAATGGTTAAAGTGACACTACCCAAATTCAACTTGATCTGTGTTTTATCAGTGGAAGTCAAAATTAAACATTGCATTGTATAAAGCATTGATTGTAGTTGATTCAACTATAATCATGGACAAAGGAAGATAACTCCAATTTTAAAAATTACTTAATATTTATTAGAAAATAAAAATTTTGCAATTTTTCCATTTATAAAGGGGCATAACTCTACAACAGTTAAAGTGATGCCACCAAAATTCAAACTTGATCTGTGTTTTGTGGTAATAAGCATTGTGTATGAGTTTCATAACATTTGGTTGAGACAAACTTAAGTTAGAGAACGGAAACTAAAAATTTTGCAATTTTTCCATTTATAAAGGGGCATACCTCTAGAACAGTTAAAGTGACGCCACCAAAATTCAAACTTGATCTGTGTTTTGTGGTAATAAGCATTGTGTATAAGTTTCATAACATTTGATTGAGGCAAACTTAAGTTAGAGAACGGAAACAAAAAATTTTGCAATTTTTCCATTTATAAAGGGGCATAACTCTAGAACGGTTAAAGTGACGCCACCAAAATTCAAACTTGATCTGTGTTTTGTGGTAATAAGCATTGTGTATAAGTTTTTATAACATATGGTTGAGGCAAACTCAAGTTAGAGAACGGAAACCAATTTTGGGACGTATGTTCGTACTTACGTACAGACGGACAAGGGTAAAACTTAATGCCCCCACCGCTACGGCGGGGGCATAAAAAAAACTACACATTGACGAATGAACCATGAAAATGAGGTCAAGGTCAGATGAAACCTGCCAGTCAGACATGTACGACTAAAAATCATTCCTTACACCAATCACAGATGTCCAATTGCTTATAGAATCTGAGATAAAGACTTCGAGTACGAAATCTTAACCTTGATCATTGATCCATGAGATGAGGTCAAGGTCAGATGAACCCTGTCTGACAGACAAGTAGAACTTGCAATTATCCCATATACCAAATATAGTTGTCCTATTGCTAATTGTTATGAACGTTTAATTATGCTTTGGTAGGTTTGTTCGAAAATATTGTTTCTGGCAAATTTGACATCTGACGATTTTGCGTTACAAAATTCTGCCAACTTATGGCATACAAATGACATCTTTTTGTTTTACACTTGTGGGTAATCCTACATTTCAATGTAGTACCTGCTATTTGCCTGCTTTATATTGCTTAATAGGTGTCAAGACTGATGAAATATGCTTACTTCTTAAATCTGCCGTATTTAGGTACTTGATGACTGTGATACATTATTGACTTTGAATGTTAGCGACATATTTTTTACACGCAATG
The DNA here is from genome assembly GCA_017311375.1 of Mytilus coruscus. Classification (NCBI taxonomy): domain Eukaryota; kingdom Metazoa; phylum Mollusca; class Bivalvia; order Mytilida; family Mytilidae; genus Mytilus; species Mytilus coruscus. Next base: position 46,976,223 of record CM029601.1, read on the forward strand.
TTATTGTGTTCTTTGATGTTACAAAGGGATTTCCAACTGTCAAAAAAACGAATTCAAACTGATCAGCTGATTTAGGTTATTACTATAAATTTACACACAAACATTTTACAAAAACTGTTTAACATTATTATTTTGAGTTAATTATTGAATTGTTTTCAAAATAATATAATTATTTTTCCCTGAAGCTGTTAAGTCATTTGTGAGACAACACTTTGCAAAGGTATTTAGCATAGCGAAAATTACGGATTAAATATATAAAAACAATCTCTTCACTCATAACAAGTATTTCACGCGACAAAAAAACCTTAATTTTTTTCAGCAGTTGCGGAACAATGACAATAAGGTCAAGGGCTCGCTTGATATTCTTGCTGATAGTCAGTATTAAAAATAAAAATGCTGTTATTCTATATATATATCTGATTAATGGCTCAAAAGAAATTTTCCTGAAATAAAACTTTTCACAAACTTTCAGTGTATCTATAGGATCTGTGACCTTAACCTTTGAACTACGGACTAAAAAAATAATAATAGGGCCTCCTTCTAATCAAGTCACATTCTCCAGCTAAGTTCTGTGAAGGTTGGACACATGGTTTCAAGATAACATCCAAAAGCAAACTTTTTGCATCAATTTGCAGATGTAGCTTGACATTTTACCTGAAACAATGAACACAAACTTACCATAGATGTGTTCAATCCTTGATCATTCAAGATGTAATATGGTTTCCTTCACTAGTATAAATTGCTAGGCAGTGACTATTTAAAATCCATGAGCAACTGTTTTCTTCCAAGAATCACAGTTTTTTTAAAGGAATTATTGTTTCGGTTGTTTCAATAAACTATTGCTTTATACACCCTTCAATTCATGATTAAGGGTTGTACAAGGTATTTTCCTATTGTTAAAATAGCTTAAATTTGTGTGTATGACTATCATTAAATTCTCCTATCAAAACACAAATGATGCCAAAAAGACACTTTACAAATGTAATGTTCTGTTAATGCAATCATTTGGGGTTTTTGATGTGCATTAGAATACATTCATCTTGTTTTGGACTATTCAAGCATATTACAGATTCTTGTCTAGTTTATATCTAACAAGATACTGAAGTACACTTTTCAACAGACTGGCATGAAAGGGAAGTTGGCAACATGTGTTGTATTTAAACATTTATTGGCAACATGTGTTGTATTTAAACATTTATTGGCAACATGTGTTGTATATAAACATTTATTGGCAACATGTGTTGTATTTAAACATTTATTGGCAACATGTGTTGTATTTAAACATTTATTGGCAACATGTGTTGTATTTAAACATTTATTGGCAACTTGTGTTGTATTTAAACATTTATTCTATTTACATTATTTTTTTGTATACTTTTTTTTACATATCACAAAATGTAAGGGTAACTACAACAATCTACAATTTGTTCAAATATGGAAACTAGTCCTACAGATTTATTGGCAATATTGAGCTAGAAGTAGAATACCTAATTAGCAGTAAAGCATGGCAGTAAGTTTATCATTGTAATGCAAGATGTGTGCAACAATTATGTATTCCTATATTGACATTAAATATTGTTGTGCAATAAATATCATTATTTGATACAAATATAAATTATATACATAAAACAAAAAAAAATATCATCTTAATTCACAACAAGGTTATAATGAATAAATTAAAAGAAAAACACTTCTTCCTTTGAGGCCTGACTTCATGAGAAAAGGGCACATTAATCTAGGATAATAAGTTGCATTGTATTTCTAAATAAACATATACCTGATTAATAATTATAAAACAAAGTATTGTGTTTAAGTCTCATAACATTTGGTTGCGGCTATCTTAGGTTAGAGAACAGAAACTAAAAATTCAACGATTTTTCGATTTGTAAACAGGCATAACTCTAGAATGGTAAACATGATGCCACCCAATTTCAAACTTGATCTGTATTATGTGGTAATAAGCATTGTGTATAAGTTTCATAACATTTGGTTGAGGCAATCTAAAGTAAGAGAACGAAAACAAAAATTTCATCAATTTTTATGTTTAGAAAGGGACATAACTCGAGACCAGTAAAAGTGACGCCAACTTGTTTCGAACTTGATCTGTATTATGTGGTAATAAGCATTGTGTATAAGTTTAAGTACATTTGGTTGAGGCAAACTAAAGTTAGAGAACGGAAACGAAAAATTCAGCAATTTTTCCATTTGTAAAGGGGCATAACTCAAGAAAGGTTATAGTGACGCCACCAAAATTCAAACTTGATCTGTGTTTTGTGGTAATAAGCATTGTGTATAAGTTTCCTATCATTTGATTGAGGCAAACTCAAGTTAGAGAACGGAAATCAACTTTGGGACGTACAGACGTACGTACAGACGGACAAGGGTAAAACTTAATGCCCCCTCTGCTACAACGGGGGCATAAAAATGCCTACCCATAGAATTAACTTGTTTGTATCAAGAAATCATTTTTGCAGTCTTATTTACAATTTTAAAGAAAAGAATCAGTAAAATTTGGCATTAAAAAAAAATCAAGTTCGTATGTATGATTAACATTTTAAGGTGAGTTAAAAAAATCTAACTGGAAGGTTGATATGATTAGTGAATTCACAGTTTAACAGTCTATAAACACTCATTTGACTGTGACTTTTTATGTAACACTTAGATAAAATACACAAATATCTAATCGACTTTGCAATAACCTACAATAGAACTCGCTATTTTACAATGACTTCCTGTCATGAATCTACAGGAAATGCAATGTCATATACTTGTTGATAATTCTCTACAAAATGTATCTCAACTCCATCTTTAATAAAGTCTGGTAAATCAGAATAATCTTTTCTGTTCTCTTCAGGCAAGATAATGCATGTAATTCCTGATCGCTTTGCCTGTAAAATAATCATATATCATAGTCTAACTGATTTACTGACATTTAATAAGCAAACAATACTATTTCTATGGCTTTTATGTGTTCATGTAAACAATCAATTGATCATTGCACAAAGTTTCTCAGTATATTCTCGTCCTGAGGACAATGATCTAGCCACAAAATCAAGTATCTTCATGACAATATCTTTTTTCTTGATCCAAGAAAATTGATTTTAACAATATAAATAAATAAGTCAACTAATGGGCAAAATATGATATAAAGCTGTTTTTATCCAGAAGTTAAGTTCAATTTAACAAACTATGGCTTGCATGAAATTATGATAAATTTAAGTTATAAAGTACACTCTTATATTTAAGAAAGCTTAATAGTAAGTTAATTAAAGTAACATGGTTGAACTTTTACTTGTTTTATGATCTGATATATTTAATAATCTCATTTATCATGAGAAAGAAATATTTCAAAAGGCTTGAGTTAGCTGTTTCAAGAACCTTATGCAATCTGGCTAATATTTTCAAAAGTGTACACCAAAATGCCGCGATTGGCTAATAAGGTCCCAAACAATTGAAATTCAACCAATGACGTGAAGTTGTTTTCAATTTGAGGTATGAATAATTTATGAAATTATTCATAGTCCTTTAGATTCTGAAAGGTGAATTAGCTTTAATTTTCATAAATGGACAGTTAGTCCATGATTTAAACTGCTAGATTCACAATGAAACAAGTTTAGATTAGCTGTGTAAGCACTATATTTTTCACTTACAGCAATTGTTTTCTCCTTAATACCTCCCACTGGGAGCACCTTTCCTGTTAATGACACCTCTCCGGTCATTGCTAGGTTCTGTCTACATGGTCTCCCTAATGACAGGGACAACAAAGCTGTTACTATTGTACATCCTGCACTAGGTCCATCTTTTGGTGTAGCTCCCTACAATAAAACATTTCATAGCAAGTATTGTTAAATACTGTAAATTCAGAAATTATTGTGAGGTTTTTATTATTGCGAAAAATGCGACAGAGTTGTAAACGCAATAATTTGAACTCGCATTTTGAAATATTTTATATGAATTAATTAAAATCGCATTTAAGTCTAAAATGACAAAATCGCAATTATAAATGCACGCAATAATTTCTGAATTTACAGTAGGTTAAGGCTGTGTACAATCAAACCGTTCTTGACTTAAATTGTAGTCATTTCAAATAAGTAAAAATCTTCTCATATAATGCATAATACTTTGAGAAGTCCATTTTTTGTCAGAATTAAAGGGCTTGTAAGCAAGTCAGTAATAGCAAATAATTACATTTATTGTATTTATCATAAAAAATCTGTACTTTTGATTTGCTGAAAGCAATGCGAGGCATTACAAAATCAAATTGAATTTCTACATAAAATTCAACATTCATGACAGCCCTTGCTTATCATGCCAATGTCACAACAACACAAAGGAAAACAAACGAAATATTTAGTTTAACTGGTAATTTCAAGGTTGTATAGCATAAAAATGTAATTATAAGAATTGAATGCTTCTTTTTGTAATTTTATAGGGTTGTGATCTTGCACACATTGTTAGTATGAAGGGCTTTTGCGCTTTATACAAAATGTGCTTCATTCAACGTTATACACCCCAATAAAATTACAAAAAGAAACAATTAATTCTTAATAAAAGGTTATGATACCAAACTTATATGAAAGAAGTAATTACCTGTTAAAGATGAGTGAAAGGTCAATCTCTAATAATTAAAAAAATAGTCAACCAATAGTTAAATTATCTACATTTTATCAAAAAGTGAGCCAAGACCTGAATATGCATCTTCAAAGAGATGACAACACTCAAATCAGAGTTGACTTGCAGAAATGAAATCCTGGATGACTTACCTCAGGGACATGTAAATGTAGCTGTGCCTTCTGTAGGAAGTTATTATCAGGTTCTGTCTGTGCCATGTAGGATTTAGCATATGTATAAGCTAGCTGTATACTTTCTTGCATTACTTTGCCAAGATTGCCAGTAACTTCCATAGCGCCATCTTTGTCAGAACCTGTTTCTATAGCTCTTTTCAATACTGTTTCTATATATAATGTAGCACCACCTAGAACAATATATGTATCACTCAGAACAGGAACATAATTAAAACATAATATGTAATTTTAACAAACACATCAAGGTGTTCAACACAATCAAACTAAAAGATCTTCCATGCCCATAAGGAATAAACCAAAGAACTTTCAATATGATTTCAAATGTTTTGTTTCAATCTGTTATACAGAACTCTTGATATTTTTTCTTTTCTTTTCCAACTTACTTATCAATAAAGTTAGTTTCAAAATACTGGTGTATATATACATTGTCTTGATAAAACAATTTGGAAAAATATGATGGCCTGACCAGTCGGTCATTTTGATTGAGTTTATAAAATCAGATTAATTAACAATATTGGTTATGCACATTTTCAGCTTCTCCTTAAGGTAAGAAGTATGTAAATGAACAATTCCTAAGAATAGAAAAAACATTTGTATGCTACTACATGCAGCAAAACTGCATCTAAAAATATTCGAATAAGCTTGGTAGCTCTAGGGGAAAAGATGGTCATTGATATTGGGGCTGGTTCCATCTCAGACCTACCCATAGCAGTCCATGCTAAACCTGTGACAACTCCTGGAGGAGTAACATTGTACATTCTGTCTGAAGTAAACAATGGCTTCCCTACATAGTCAGATAAATTATCTGTAGATATTTCTATGTTTTCTGTGTTTTCTTTAACCATCTTTAGTGCTGCTTTCCTAAATATCTGTAAATAGAAAATATCATTTCATGAATAAAAACTAGGCATAATTCTTTTTTTCAATTATATTAACATAAAAACAAAAATATTGATTAGGCCAGACATTTTTTATTTCAGAATAAAAATAAAAGTAGTGCTGCTTACTTTTATTTTTACTTTTCCCGCCGACTGTAACGAAATCCTCAGAACAAAATAAAATCTGTATAAATCGGTAATATTTAATTTTTACCAAGTCGATGAAACAGCAATTTTCATTTAAAAGTAAATAAATTCAAGGCAGAAACGATATATTTTCTTAAAAAAGATTTTTAAGCCGGTTGCATGTTTTTCATACAACAAGAGAGCGTACATCAAATCATTCTAACTTTCGGCAAATCAGTTATTACTTCATCAGAACTTGATGAAATTAGCCTGAAGTAAACTTATTATCCATGTATTGCATTAAAAACGTCATATTCCTTTCCAAATAGCGTATCAAACATCGTTTATTTTTGTAAATTTTACTTTGTCCGACATTTATATTATTGGGCATATTATTCTAGAACTACGGATCGGAGTCGGATTTCATCGGAAACGGACCCGCTATGACCGAAATCCGGATTCTTGCGATAATGACTACGGACGCATGAATGGCACTGCTGATAGACAATCAAAGAGCTGAAGAGCTCTGAGGGGAAAGACGGCCATTGTTTCTTTTTTCTTTTGGGAAGGGGGTATCTTTTGATAGTCTTCATATAAAGAATGAAAAAAAGAACACCTAGAATATGTAGAAAGGTTGACAATATTGAAATCAATTGTTGTGTAATGTAATTTCATTTCCTTAGTTAAGGATTCAAATTGGACCAATGGAAGAGATCTGCATCTTCTATATCAAAACATTCGATTAAAGTTGAAAGTTAATTATCTAAAATTCAACTGAATTCTATCATTTAACAACTACTACAATATTTTTTGAAATTTTAATTGTGTACCACTGAACTGCAGGCTAGGGCCATTTTCCTTTTTTGTGACAGTACTCTAAGATTTTAATTTTTTTTTCTCAGGAAAGTGAGGACTGAAAAATCTATTCAGTTTTAAATTTCCATTGATAAAGTTCCCAGTTACAACTCTCATCACAGGGATACAGGTACTAATAAAAACCAATATGATTGATGTAAACTGTGTGAAGCTTGTTTCCAGATCCTACATTTTGATATATTTGTAAATTTCATGAATAAATAGGTTTAAACTACAAAATGCAACATTTTTAATTATTATTTTTCTTTTACCATTACAATGATTATGTTGGTACACAAAATTTAGTTTTAATGGAAGACTATTAATCATATACTAAATGTCACATTTTAAGTGTTCTGATACATTAACTTTTATTTTAGTGGATTATTACTCATCAATTGAGGTGCTCCTGTATTGGAGGAAGATTCTCAAAACAGAATTTTACAGAAAAAATGAAAACTGTCGTTTCTCTCCCCAATCTCATGTATCCCCACAGCCATTGTTTACTGTGAAAGTTACAAGTTGACCTACAAATTAAAGCATTCCATGTTGATTTTTGAATCATCTACAGCAAACATAATTATGTTCAAATTGAACAAAAACCAATTTTAAATGAGTACACGAACTCTGAGAATGATTTAAATAATCAGTAAAGGATATCCCTGCTTCTACGTAGTGTGGCATTCCAACAATGACGTCACTATAATGTGGGTTAGATATATTTAGAATATCTCGTCATTCTGATTTTTCCGGATAGTAAAAGAAACGTAAATAGTGTAAGGGAGAGCTGAAGATACGATAATTTCGCGAGAAACAGAAGGGAAATGTGTTAAAAAGTGTTTAAAGTCAATCTATTCATTTGTGTGTCTCCTTCTCATCAATCTCAGTAAGATTTTTTGGGGTGTTTTCCACACTATAAAAACAAAATGAATGACGTGAGGGGATGTCAGTCTGGTCAACCACATAGGGGATTGACGGCTTGAAGCCGTCTTTCCCCAAAAAATTATCCAAAAGGAAAAATTACACATTCCACACCTATTAACATACTTTTGGTTAGATCTTCTTGATGTATATATTTCCATGTATATGAATTGTTTCAATTTATAAATTTATTTAACATATAATAAATAGCCTGTATGACTTTATTTCAATAGTTAAAGTTTATTATATGAATGTCATGTAAAATACTGTATGTTGTATCAATTATATATGTTATGTGTATATGCCCCCCTGGGGACCTAATTTGGAAAATAAAACTTATCTTATCTTATCTTATAAGTTAAATTTGCTCAAATCTGGGACTATTACACCAGAGACATATATCAAGTTTCAAGTTTTAATTAATTTTTTTTTATTAAATTTAATATACACAGGTGTATATTTGTCTCTGCATACACTTAAGAGGTTCCTGACTGGGTGACAGGTATTTACATATATAGTGTATATGCAGTAGGTTGATATATTTGCCTTGTGCCATGGATCTATATTTATGGAAATACAGAATCAAAACATAGTTTTTATGTTCATATTAATAGAAGGGTTACTATTGTGGTCTGTTCTCATTTCATTGTTCTTGTATTTTAATAAATTCTAAAAAAAAAAAAAAGGGTCACTTATAACGGTTTTATTTTTATATTTAGTGTCGACTGGACCAATTTTGCACTTTTATTATTTTTTTTATTTCATCCCCTCGAACCTAATTTTTTTTAAATTTTCTCGTTAAACAGATAAAAAAACAAGTCTGGCCTTATGAGGCTTTCATGAACTGAAAGCAAGTGAATTTAAGCCAAAAAGTGTTGTCACAATACTAGAATTACCCATGTCAAATTCTGCAAAAGTAAACATCTGTCTCTGTGCAAACCAGAAGTGATTGAGGTTTTTAAATTCAAAGTTTATAAATGCTTCATTATTTCTTTACAAGCAAACTTTAGTTTTGTTTAAAGGATATTATAAAATATCAACTGTTTGACTTAATCTATTTGCAGAAAAGCTGAATATCTTATAATGAGCTCATTGATATATCTTGCCTGCAGAGAGAAAAAAAAATTCTCTGTCCAAAATACTTGAACCATACCTTTTCCACCTGTTTCTGCAGATTTCTAACTCCACTCTCCCTACAATAATGTTTTATTAAAGTATTCATGGCATCATCCGATATAGAAACACCCTCTTTACTTATACCAGTATGTTCCTGGGCTTGCGGCACCAAATATTTCTGAAATATTAACAAACATATGCTATACACTCCATTAACTATACACAGTTCATTTTGGATGTAAGCAAAAATATTCAAAAATATATTTCATTAAATTGGTTGAAATGGTGAAATTCTCAGGTAAATGATATCTTTTTTATAAATAAAAAAAATTCAAAGTTTGGGAATGAGAAACCTGTGAACTTTGAGCAAATACAATGTGTACTTAGTAGTTTGTCTGACTGAACTCTACATACCTGAGCTATAGCTAATTTTTCTTCTGCTACATAACCAGAAACATCTATCATTTCCATTCTGTCTTTGAGTGGTTCTGGAATTGTATCTGTCACATTGGCAGTGCAAATAAATAATACCTAAAATCATAAATTATTTCAAAATCTTTTAAAACACTTAAATGAATTTTAAATCGAAATCAACATTTATCATAGCGAATAGTGTTAACTAAATGGGTAATAATTAAAATATTATATGATGATTTTTGGTTATTATTGTTCAAAAACTGCAAATTTAACACTGACAAAATGTTAAAACACATTATATTACATGGTTAATATAGTACAGTAGACTTCACCTAATAAGATATTGGCTAAACGAATATATCAGCTATTGTAATATTATTTCAATACACCAAACCCTTTCCTATATGTTTAATGTCAATTTTATTGTGTAATTGAATATAAGAATATATCAGCAAATCAGATAGGAATATTCATGAAATTTTCTCAAAAACCAGGCACAATTGGATATTTTCAAATTTTTCTAACAGAATTGGACCCGGAAGTTATGCAATTAAAATCTTGCAGACAAAAAATTTTGTTTTTTCTTAATAAAAAGAGGAACTATTTCTTATTAAATTGTTGTCTTAATTCATGGTCTTCCTTTGTTATATGAATTAAATGCCCTTACAGTTCAAATGGTTTGAATTTATTTATAAATACAAGTGCAGTACATTGGGAGAATTTTGATAAAACTTGTGTTCACAGAAACAGAGTATCCGATATGTCAGAGTCTACTGTAGTACAAGGAGACATTTGATTTTCAAGATTTTTTTCTATCTAAGTTAAACTCTTAATCCACTTAAAAAGTAAATATCTAAAAGCTTTTTTATGTATCAATAATACAAAGTAAATGGGGTTTCTTAGAAAAAAAAAGTAAGCTTATTATGTTCTGCTGTTACACCACTGTCCAAGGTTAGGGGAGGGTTAGGCACCTGCAAAAATGTTTGTGACCGCCACATTCTGTGTGTGTCTGTCCCAAGTAAGGAGGCTGTAATTCAGTGGTTGTCCCATGTTGCTGTATATAATGTTTGTTATTAGTATATTATTTTGTACATAAATCAGGTCGTTAGTTTTGTTTTACATTTGTCATATCAGGGCCTTTAATAGCTTGCTATGCAGTATGGGTTTTGCTCATTGTTGAAGGCAGTACCACATCTCTTATTTTTACATTATCAATCAAAATTCAATCAAATTTGCCTCATTTATTTCTAGGGATATTCAGAAAAAGTTGCATAGAGGTTTAAATGCACTCAATTTTAACAATAAGGGGGCATTCTACTGATTTTTTTTTTATAATTTTTGTGAATAGTGGAGGAAAGAAAAAATACCATCACAAAACAATCTTACTAGTTAAATGATAGCTTACTTTAGAACAATCAACAGTAACATCAAGATAATGGTCAAGGAAGTTAGCATTTTGTTCAGGATCTAGTAACTCAAGTAAAGCTGAAGCTGGATCCCTTGGTAACCTTTACCTATCTTATCTACCTGTAAATATAAACTTTATACATAAACAACTATCTTATAATTCAATACATTCTATTATCAAACCAATTTACTACTGGGATGGTTTCATTTTTATTCACATGGCAAATGTTTGTTAATGTAACTTTTCAAGGTCATGATGGTTCTAAAGTATGCATTTTCTTCAGTCTAAATTTTAACCCCATGTTCCAATCACATCAGCATGTAAAAGATGAAAAAAATTTGAATTTCTGTTTTCATTAATATTAAATAAATAATTGGAAATTATTAGTTGATTTTAAACAAACCCAGTTTACACGAGAAATAATAGTTTTATTAACAGGCAATTATATAAAATGTTTGACAGCCAATTGGTAAAAAAATAATTAAGACTACATGTGAGTTAAAATGTCAACATTAATCCAGTAGTTTCTGGTGCTGTCATTAGGAGCTAATTCATTATAATGTTGAGTTATTGGTAGCTGCGTACTCAATAGCAACACTTTTCCAAGCACTGGGTTTTACACAAAAAGACTGAAAAAACATATGAACTTGCTTCAAGTCATATACAAAAAACTTTTAATTTCAGTATTTCCAATGGAGAAATATCCCAAATTACTTGCAATAGAAGGAAAATTTATATATCCTTGGTACAATTATCAGATAAAACACACAGAACAGAATTTATAAGAAGTAGTCCATACAAGAATCATGCAAAATCAAAATGTTGTGCTTCACTTCTAGAAATTCTACAAATGTTTATTTTTGTCAATCAGTTGCAATATGGGTATAGATGAAAGGAATGAGTAATATTTTAGATTTAATGCCTTACCAGTTCAGATAATTGGCATGCATTTTACAATAGATTCTATAGGATATTATTGGAGTTTATGATACTTTCTATAGAATTTATATTTTACCAGGTAAGGGTCCATATAAAAAGTATATACCTTAAATAAGATATAAAAAAAATCATTTGTAAGCTTTCCTACCATGAATCTCATTTTGCATGATTCTTATATGGACTTGTTCTTTAGTAGACATACATCCCATAATAATACTAACCTCATCAATTAGTACAAGAGGATTCTCAGTCTTTGTTTTCTTCAGACACTGTATCATTTTACCAGGCATGGCTCCAACATAGGTCCTCCTGTAAACAGGGTAAAAAAAGAACTCCTTCATTTGTGTTTATATGTTTACATTATAAAGAATTAAGACAATAGAAGTAAATCAATATTTGAACATTTTACATTAAATTAAATAATTACAGCAAACGCTTTATTTTTGTTGTTAAGTGAATGGAATCTTTAAAAAAAAAATAAAACAGATCATTGGTTTATTTTCAACAGAAATTTATATCAGTAAGTATTTCTACCAATTTGTAACATCAATTTACATGGATAAATGAATACAAAATTAATTTTTTTTCAAATTACATTTAAGCTCCTTTTTTATTTAAAAATTACTCCGCTAAAACTAATATACCAACTTGCAAACACAGATTTTCAACTTCAGCATACCCGATATATGCTAAAAAAGTCTGTTGTCACAAATCACTCAAACTGTTGTAGGTTCAATACTATTGCCTTTTTTCCAAATCTAATAAAAATTTAAAAACAGAAAATATTACCTATGTCCTTTGATTTCAGCAACATCAGTCATACCACCAACACTAAATCTGTAATACTGAAAAACAAGAATGTGTCCATAGTAGACGGATGAACAAACGGACGAACGAACGGACACAGAGACCAGAAAACATAATGCCCCTACTACTATCGTAGGTGAGGCATAATAAACAGCTGCGCCATGAGCTCATGATACGCCTGTTGCATTTTTTAAGAATAAAGTTCAATAACTTTTCAATGTCATATCAGAAATTTGTGAAAAACTAAAGGGAGGTTATCCTATTTGATATAAACCAGTCACCAAAGTTTAATTAAAACTGCTCAAAGCACTTTAAAGGTATTGTCTGAAAACTGGAAAATCACCCCTTTTTTATGAATAAAATCCCATAACTCGGAAGTGTAAAATCTTAAATTTATAAAAATCGAAAGGGAGCTTACACCAATAGATATAAACAATTCTCCAAAGTTTCATGAGAACTGCTGAAAGCATTTTTGAGTTATTGTCCGAAAACTGGAAAACCCCCCTTTTTTTTGTTGAATAAAACTCCATAACTAGGAAACGTAAAATCTAAAATTTATAAAAATCAAAAGGGAGCTCATGTCAATAGATATAAACAATTGACCAAAGATTCTTGCAAATTGGTGAAAGCATTTTTGAGTTATTGTCCGAAAACTGGAAAATCCCCTTTTTTTTTAATGAATAAAACCCCACAACTTGGAAATGTAAAATCTAAAATTTATAAAAAATGAAAGGGAGCTCACGTCAATAGATATGAACATTTCACCAAAGTTTTATGCAAATTGTTCGAGGCGTTTTTGAGTTAATGTCCGACATGTTGACAATGGACGGACGGACAACGGTATACCATAATACGTCCCGTAAACGGGCGTATAAAAATCGTTTCACATTTATGACTTTCTATGCAAGAGTTATCTAATGGTTTACAATTTAAGTTTTCAAATATAAGTATGCTGTAGAATAAACAAATCACCAAATCTTAGAGAAATTTAGAGTACATGCTATAAAAGATTTCCACTTGGAGACCCAAAATATTTTACCCTTCTGTTTAAAGGTTAAGCAATAGATTAGTTCTTATTTTCTCATTTGAATTATATCAGATGTTGTCATGTTGGTGCCTTGTATAGCTGCATATAGGGTATTGCTCATTGTTGGAGACTGTAAGATGGCCTATAGTTGCTTATATCCACATCATTTGGACTCTGGTGGATAGTTGCCTCCTTGGTAATTATACCATATCTACTTATTTTTATATTAATTTTTAGTTTAATAATCTCTATTTAATGCTTTAGCAAAAGAACTGGGACATACTTGTTTTATATATAGTTGCAGAACCAGAATACTCACCTCTCTATTTAAGTCTTGAGCAATAGACCTGGCTTAACTTGTTTTAAATATAGTTGCAGAACCAGAATACTCACCTCTCTATTTAAGGCTTTAGCAATAGATCTGGCTATACTTGTTTTACCAACACCTGGTGGACCGTAAAAACATAATATTTTTCCTTGTGTTGATTTTTTTAACTGGCTTACTGCTATAAATTCCTTCAAAATAGAAAAATAGAGCATAATGATATATAATTGCAAGCAATAAGGCCTAAAAAAAAAAATCTGTGTTTCCGGTAACATCATTTTGAAAAATAGGGTCGGTAGGTCGGATTTTTTTTTTTTTTTAGACATTGTAAACGAAATCCGGAAAATTATCATGGTTTTTCCAAGTCCAGGTCCGTAATTAGTTTCAAATACCGGAAGTGCGGCCATTTGCAATGTTTTTGAAGCACCTGCTGTGCAAATTTCTTGGATTGTAACCTATTTGGAATACCTTTTGACATAAATAAAATGTTTTACTTGCTTTCTGTGCCAGTAGAAGCAAGTTAGATAAATAATTATGTCGATTAACAGAAGCCTGTGTCAAAAACAGGGTCGGTTGGTACCATTTTTTTTTTTTTTTTTGAAGATCCAATAAAAAAATTAGGGTCGGGGCTAAAAAAACAGGGTCGGTCGGGTTACCGGAAAAACAGATTTTTTTTTTCTCGGCCTAAGGATGAGGTTTTTATTTATGCAAATAATGTGATTGAGTGAGTATCACAATATTAAGAACTCGCATTCTGAAATCAGATACATATAACTGTATGCCTGTATTCCTGAAATCTCAATAATTAATCTCGCATTGTTGTCCTTTCTTAAAAAATCACAATATTTTACAGAATTGTTGAAGTACCTCTATAGTTAAGATTCTGAGAATGTTTCACAAAATTCTGAAAAGTGATCCAGAAGCAGTACAAGTTACAAAGTGGGAACAGAAAAATGCACAGACTAATGGACAGATGAACATTAGCATCACTTTATACAACCCTCTTCAAACAAGAGGCTCTCAAGAGCCTGAATCGCTCACCTGTAATTTTTTGCTTTAATCTTTCATCAATGATTATTTTTGCTTTTCAATATATATTAATGAGTGGCTTAAACATGCCATTTAAATGTTCTTTGTATCTGTTATATTTTCTTCAAAAGCAAAAAAATGCATTTTACCCCTATGTCCCATTTTAGCCATAGTGGCTATGTTTCTTGACGTACAAGGAAATAAAATACAAAATTTATACTAGATACTCTGAAACTCATTCAGCCGAAGTTTGGCTGAAATTGATTCAGCAGTTTCAAAGGAGAAGATTTTTTAAAGTAAGCAAACTAGATGAACAAATTGTGAAAAATTGTCTTTAAATGGCAATAACTCCTTCAGGGGTCAATTGACAATTTTTGTCATTAAACTTATTTGTAAATCTTACTTTATCTCTATCTATAATAATATTCAAGATAATAACCGAAAACTGCAAAATTTCCTTAAAATCATCAATTCAGAGGCAATAACCTAAAATTCAGATACCCAATTCAGGGCAGGTAGACTTTGACCTAATGAATACTTTAACATCTTGTCTTATTTGCTCTAAATGCTTTAGTTTTTGAGATATAAGTCAAAACTGCATTTACCCTATGTTCTATTTTAGCCATGACGGCCATGTTTTCTGAGGAACCAGAAAATAAAACACAAACTTTATTCTAGATAACCTAAGAATCATTCAGCTTAAGTTTGGTTTAATTTGGTTCAGTAGTTTCATAGGAGAAGATTTTTTAAAGTTAGAAAACATGATAAACAAATTGTGTAAAATTGTCTTTAAAGGGCAATTACTCCTTAAGGGGTCAATTGACAATTTTGGTATTATTTAAACTTATTTGTAGATCTTACTTTGCTGAACATTTTTGCTGTTTACACTTTATCTTTATTTTTTAATAATATTCAAGATAATAACCAAAAACTGCAAAATTTCCTTAAAATTACCAATTTAGTGGCAGCAACCCAGCAATGGGTTGTTAGATTCATCTGAAAATTTCAGGGCTGATAGAACTTGACCTAATGAACATTTTTAACCCCTAAAGATTTGCTCTAAATGCTTTAGTTTTTGAGATATAAGCCAAAAACTGCATTTTACCCCTATGTTCTATTTTTAGCCATGGCGGCCATGTTTTTTGATGAAACAGAAAATAAAACACAACTTTATTCTAGATACCCTAAGGATCATTCAGCTTAAGTTTGGTTGGAATTGGTTCAGTAGTTTAAGAGGAGAAGATGCTTGAAAAAGTTTACACAGGACGGACAACGACGACAACGGACAATGACGACAGATGGCGACAGACACCAAGTGATGGCTAAAGCTCACATTTCCTTTGGTGAGCTAAAAATGGGGGTACAAAAAGTGGAAATGAGCACATTTTTCGGCAAATCACTATCGAAGAATATCAAAGTATGTTTATAAGCTGTCTAACAATTATTCAAGAAACATAGTCTACCAATGAAAATCTTTTTAACTTTGAAAATTGAATTTGAAACTTTTCATGATATCTCACTACTTTCAAATAGACATTTTTAATACAGTACTTATTCAGAGTACTTTTGTCAACCTAAAAACATGTATCAACAACCCAAACATAATTAAAATAGTCAACTTTTTTATAAATATATCTTGCTTTTTATACTATTAATCAAACAAAGTAAATTCTTTTTCTTACTCACAAGAATTCTGTTTTTAACATCTTCCATTCCATAATGATCTTCCTCCAACACTTCTTTGGCTTGTTCTATTTCCAAATTTTCTTCACTATATTTACCCCAGGGTAAATTGGTTAACCAATCAAGATAGTTTCTTGTTACACTGAAATAAAAATGCAAGTTTTTCACATTTTCTTTCACAATTTTAGAAGGACAAAAATGTATTGTAAATAAATGGGAAATGTGTCCATGGGCACAGACAATGCCCCCTTTTGCATATAATGTTATAAAGGGACATAACTCAAAAAAGGTGAAAGTGATGCCACCATAATTCAAACTTGATCTGAGTTTTGTGGTAATAAGCATTGTGTATAAGATTCATGACATTTGGTTGAGGCCAACTTAAATTAGAGAATGGAAACAAAAAATTCAGCAATTTTTCCATTTGTAAAGGGGCATAACTCTAGAAAGGTAAAAGTGACGCCATCCAAATTCGAACTTGATCTGTGTTTTGTTGAGCTAAGGAAATTAATATGGCATATTTTAACTAGTAGCGAAATAACTTTTTTGGATAAAGAGGTTGCTCATACCAAGATCTCAAAAATGAGACTCTTATCGCAGTTTTTTGTTGATTCTTAAATGCAAGAATTTGAAAGCCTAAAGCAACAAAAAACAAGAATGTGTCCATAGTACAAGGATGCCCTACTCGCACTATCATTTTCTATGTTCATTGGACCGTGAAATTGTGGTCAAAACTCTAATTTGGCATTAAAATTAGAAAGATCATATCATAGGGAACATGTGTACTAAGTTTCAAGTTGATTGGACTTCAACTTCATCAAAAACTACCTTGACCAAAAACTTTAACCTGAAGCGGGACAGACAGACAAACTGACGAACGGACTGACAAACGGACTGACAAACAAACGGATGCACAGACCAGAAAACATAATGCCCCTACTTCTATCGTAAGTGGGGCATAAAAAGAGAGAAACTGAAAAATATAGATCTGTGGAACTCGTCTTATATGAACATCTTACTTGAATTCTGATGAATGTTGATCAAGGAAACTAAGTTTATTTGTTTCTTCATCAATGACTTCCATTACATGTTTGGGTACTACTAAATCCTACAATATAAAATAATATCACTATACTCCTCCACTGAGAATATACAGAATTTGGAATATCCATATAGTTCAGTCAAAATTACTTAAAAATCAGTACTTTAACAAGCTTAAGTGTTTGAATCAATAAGATCCAACTTGCATCTGAAAGTGATTTTTGAAATAATAATCATATTACATGAATACATTCAAGTTCAGAAATTGTGTACATAATTCAAAAAATGCAAAAAATGTCAATTTTGAATCAATTACTCCTCTTGTGTTTTGGAAACATGTATATTTGTGCTGAAATAATTTTTTCCAATAAACTTTAAATAAAATGCTTTGCCGAGCACAGCCTGATACGACCACAGAGGTTAAACCCTGAACAGTTGGGGCAAGTTTGGACACAATATTCAAGCTTGATACTGTCTGAATTTGGATTGTGATCAAATTTTTGACATAATATAGGTTTCTGACACAAAATAAATGAGGTCAAAGATCTTAAAAATTTGAAATGGGACATTTAATTTACCTAGTATGGTCTGATATCCAAAATCTAACAACATGGTTAGATTCAGCATATAAAAAAACACCAAAAATTTTAGTTGAAAACAAAGTTTAATTTTGGACCCTTCAAACCTTAATATGGACTAATTTGAAAACAGGGCCCAAAATAAAAAATGTAAATGCACAATAAGATTCAGCATATCATAAAGCTGCAATAATTCAGTTTTTGATGAAATCAAACAAAGTTTAATTTTGGACCCTTTGGACCTCAATGTAGACCAATTTAAAAATGAGGCCCAATATCCAAAATAGTAATACAAGGTTAGATCCCCCAAAAATTAAAGACTTTAAATTAATCCCATTGAAATTGGTTAAAAGATTTGTATTTATTTTCAACTGAAGATTTCTTGCTATTGAGCAATACTGTGCTGTTGCACAATACCTAGTTAATCTGTTATATATAATAATTTACACACCCTGTTTGGTGTGTACCTCCTGCCATATCAGTATTTGTTGCTTTTATATATAAATCAGAAATAATCAATGTGAAAATGGAAAATTTTTGGGAAAAAAAACCCTGAAATATTATGAAAAAAAATCCCCCTCAAAAAAAAATTTTTTGAAAAAATTTGAAATTTTGAAAAATCTTGAAGAAAAAAGTATGAACCCCCCTCCCCCAAAAAAAAAATAATTCAGAGTTCCATAAACTTTTACACGAGTTATTGTCTGGAAACTAGAAAAATGCTTGTTTTTGGCCCCTAATTTACCCCCAAACTCAATCCCAGCCTTCCCTTTGTGATATGGAACTTTGTGGTACAATTTCAGAGAGATCCATACACTTACACACAAGTTATTGTCCGGAATCTACAAAAATGCTTGTTTTTGGCCCCTAATTCCTAACCTATTGGTACCATAACCCCCAAAATCAATCCCAACCTTCCTTTTGTGGTATTGAACCTTCTGGTAAAATTTCATAGAGATCCATTCACTTAAACTAAAGCAATTGTCCGGAAACCAAATGTGTCTTCGGACGACGACAACACCGCCGCAAACGACATGATAGCATTATATGAACGCAATTTTTTTGTGGTCGTATAAAAACAAATAAATGGGGAATGTGTCCATGGGACAATGATGATGCCCCAGCTTGCATATAATGTTATAAAGGGACATAACTCAAGAACGGTAAAAGTGACGCTACCCAAATTTGTACTTGATCTGAGTTTTGTGGTAATAAGTATTGTTTATAAGTTTCATAACATTTATTTAAGGCAAACTTAAGTTAGAGATTTGTAAAGGGGCATAACTCTAGAACGGTAAAAGTGACGCCACCAAAATTCGAACTTGAACCGTGTTTTGTGGTAATTAGCATTGTGCATAAGTTTCATAACATTTGGTTGAGGCAAACTAAAGTTAGAGAACAGAAACGAATATTTCAGCAATTTTTCCATTTGTAAAGAATCTTAACTCAAGAACAGTAAAAGTGACGCCACCAAAATTCAAACTTGATCCGTGTTTTGTGGTAATAAGCATTGTGTATAAGTTTCATAACATTTAGTTTAGACAAACTTAAGTTAGAGAACGGAAACGAAAAATTCAGTAATTTTTCCATTTGTAAAGGGGCATAACTCTAGAATGGTACAAGTGACGCCACCAAAATTCAAACTTGATCTGTGTTTTGTGGTAATAAGCATTGTGTATAAGTTTCATAACATTTGGTTAAGACAAAATTAAGTTAGAGAACGGAAACGAAAAATTCAGCAATTTTTCCATTTGTAAAGGGGCATAACTCCAGAACGGTAAAAGTGACGCCACCAAAATTCAAACTTGATCTGTGTTTTGTGGTAATAAGCATTGTGTATAAGTTTCATAACATTTGGTTGAGGCAAACTAAGTAAGAGAACGGAAATGAAAAATTCAGCAATTTTTCCATTTGTAAAGGGGCATAACTCTAGAATGGTAAAAGTGACGCCACCAAAATTCAAACTTGATCTGTGTTCTGTGGTAATAAGCATTGTGTATAAGTTTCATAACATTTGGTTGAGGCAAACTAAAGTTAGAGAACGGAAACGAAAAATTCAGCAATTTTTCCATTTGTAAAGGGCATAACTCTAGAATGGTAAAAGTGACGCCACCAAAATTCAAACTTGATCTGTGTTTTGTGGTAATAAGCATTGTGTATAAGTTTCATGACATTTGGTTGAGGCAAACTAAAGTTAGAGAACGGAAACCAATTTTGGGACGTACGTTCGTACAGATGGACAAGGGTAAAACTTAATGCCCCCTCCACTAAGGCGGGGGCATAAAAAAAACAATTTTTTATGTTTTTGAAAAGTTGCATACCTTTATTCTTTCTTTAAACTTTTCTTCCAAAGCATCTTTATCTTCTTTCTCAATACCTAAGTCTCTTTTTATAACCTTTAATTGTTCTCTTAAAATATATTCTCTGTGTTGTTTCTGGACTTTCTCTTCAACCTACATTATACAATGAGGAAAATGTACGTTCATTTTAGCATGATTTATAAAAGGTTCAAGTTTTTATCTTGAAATACATCAATCAAACAATAACTATCAAAATTTCATCTCCAATGGTCCAAAATAAGACATCTCCAATGGTCCAAAGTAAGAATCCTTCTTCTAGTAAAAGTTTTAGGTAGAAATGGACAAAAATGTGATATTAACATGATTAATTTTTGCAATTTTAGAAAATAATGCATATAAATAATGTTATCGAAATTTAAAATACATTTTTATTTTTGCAAAACTTTTCCAGTCACAAATTTTGCCAGAATTTCAGAATTTTACAGTTGCACCTTTTTTCTTTAGATTACCATACATGAAAGGTTATATAATTATTATGAACAAGAAAAACAGATGCTTTAAAATTTCAGATATGTTTCCCATGAAATCTTTAAGAAAAATCATGTTATAGTTAATTCACTGTTACTGGTAAATTTTAGCAATAATCAAATTAACCGATAGTATTTATATATCAAATGGTACTTTCTTGTAATTAAAAAACACTTAAAGGGAAAATTCGCGATTTTTCACTTATCATCTTATTATGTTCATAATACCATAAAAAACATATTCACCAAGTTTTAATTTGATATGAAAAGTAATAAAGAAGAAAATTGGGAATTATTAATTTTATTTATCCAAACTTCCTGACTTATGTGACGTAGTTTAAGTCTTTTTGCATGCCGGGAGTGAAATTAATCTCATTTAAGTCTTGTTCGTTAACCATTTAATAACGCGATTTAAAGCGCATCGACGACTTTCAGTGTAGCTATTAACCAACTAAAAATAGGTGAAAGCCATGCAACTTTTAAAATTAGATTGTAGGATTTATGTTTTAACGATTTTTGATACAATTTTAGTAATAAAAGTAAATCATACAATAAAACATTTTATGATTTTTTCCGACAAATACTTTAAACAAACATAGGAAACTGACATGATCGATAGTGTATTAAAAATACTTGTTTGTATTGACCTTTTTGCTTCAGTCCAGCAAATATTACTTGTACTGTGGAAATAGAATGTGTATTGTTATGTGACACTTAGTGAATGTTGAATTCGTGGTTAAACTCAAGGTAATTAAAAGATTAGCATTCGGTAATTGTAATCTTTTGATCTTCATTCAGTGAATTGTAGCCGTCACGGTTTACCGTTCCAGGTGTGAACGAATTAAAATTAATAAAGTGGAGTAATTAAGTCGCACAATAACTGGATAGTCGTTGTATATTTTTATATTTTGCGTAAGCTCACTTTTAAATGAATTATGACCGCCGATACTTTTGTAACGATGAAATACTGAATTAATTTAATTGAATAAATTTATAAATAATAATAGCCTTCTGAACACGAGTGTATGAACTAAAAATTGTGCTATTTTAAATTAGAATCGGTAACCTTGAATATTTGAAACAGATCATTACCAATTGCAATTATAGAATTTAGTCCATCCAAAACGATCTTTATTTACATATTCAGGAATTAATGTTCTCATCAAAATATTTTAAATCTCACAACGCATAAATACTTCAGCTATTTGAAAAAAATTTACAAAAATTTAAGGATCTTCTTGGAATGGAATTGAAAAATTACGAACAAATATTCTTTTCAGGTGTGAAAACATCAACAAAATTTATACATAATCGGAATGTCCCTATTAAAATAGTCTTCGTCTCACAACGATAATACTTTAGCTATTTGACCAACGATGTTTAAAAAAGACAGAACCAATTTGATGTCATCTTTCCCTATTTTTGTATATAATTATAAGTCTGTTTTAACTGGCAAGAATACCCCTAAAGCGGACAAGCTGTTTATTCTCTAAATTTCTGTTATTGAATACCAAGAAAGAAAATAAATCCCGAAATTAATTTGACACTTTGATACTCAATAGTTTTCCTGGAAAAAAAATCACATCCCTTGGGGATAATCAGTTTACGTCCAGTGACATATATATAACATACATGTCAGAACAGGAAATTTGGCATAAAACACTTTCAGAACCATGTTCACATTATTATCCATTATACCCAACAATTGTGATGATGACGAATTTCTTCCTTTGTTCAGAGAACAATCTAATTGAAATATAAATCTGTGATTTTACTATGTCCATAACTTCGATGAACCAAAGCCAGTTAGATATTGACCTGTATTTAAATCAAATTGGTTCTCTTCTTCTTCTTCTTTGGTATACAATAGTCCATCGACATCCGATGATTACATACTGTTGGCATACGTGGACTAGTCTATTTACAAAACTTTTACCCCAATTTAAACAAAATGTATGTTTCTTTCTTATGTTCAATGTATACATGTATATTTTAAATTGCGACTATCTATAGTTCCGTAACTTTCTATCCAGGTGTATAAACGAATGATCGACAAGTGTGTACATTTTGTTAAATCAATACTTCTTGTATGTTTCAAACTGTCCTTCACTATTGACAAGTATATACTTACATTTTCCCAAATTTACCCATGGAAAAATATGTAAATAGATTTTATTTTATCATTTTTATTTTTTTTTTGAATTATTAAGATTTTTGTAAATAATAATCTTTACACCAGAAATGTTATTTATAAGCAAGCGTATGAGTTAAGTAATGACTAGTATATCACTATCGGACACGCAAGACAGAGATGTATATTATACACCTGATAGTTCAAAATAGAAAGTTACAAGTTATCGGCCGTGTACACTGATCAATACCCTCAGAAGTGAAACGATGCTTGAACTTGCAAGCCCACAGGAAATCGCTTGAATACCTGGACGTGTCACCTCACAATACCTTTTGGAGTAATACCTTTAGCCATGCTGGTGATCAGATAAGGGAAGGTCCAAATTTATTTAAATAAGTTTATTGCATAATAGAATTATGAACAAATTAGATTTTCGAAAATAATTTTCACGGAACACTTATTCATGATCATTAATGAATTTGAACTTTGACTTTTTAACTAATTTCCATAGTTAGTAATTATAAACAGTTTAAAAACGACAGACCATGGTTATTTAAAAAATAACAACATTTTCTGTATCAAGTTAGTAAGTCGGATAAAACAACCGTACGATTGAAAAGATATCGACACGCAATTACAACTACATTAGGTTACTGTAGTTTTGGTCCTTTGTGGTTTATAGACCCATCGTGGTTTCTAAACGGAGAAGATATCAAAATGGCGCACGCAGAGAATTGATACTCTAAATTTAAAATCGATGGTGATCTCTTACCTAGCAGAATAAAACTTTAATACTTATGAATTTGAGCTTTTTTACACAGAATGGACATAATATCAATTTTTGATTTTTTTGCGAAGTTTCCCTTTAAATAATGACTACTAGGACCCACATATTAGGTAACAAAGTGTTGCTCTTAAACTCAACATTTCTGTTTAAAGACTCATGTTTCCTTTCAGTTATTTAAAGTTCTGAGTTTATACACTTCTTTCAATCATCTTACCTCTTTAACTATTTTTCTCTGTAGTTTACAAACATCATATTCTATTTTAAGTAGTTCATACGTTAGATACAATCTTTTGATATCTAAAAAATAACACATCATCAATATTAGAGGTATTTACTCTTACTATCTTATAAAATTAACAACATTACATTTTCTTTCAGATCTGAAATGATGAAAATTACTTGATCAAGGCACAATAATAATCTACTGGATTATAATATGTAGAATATTGGTAAAAAATCTGAAATTCTTAATTATTTTTAATAAATGTCTAATTAACCTATATATATTTGTATTGTTGGTTTGCTGTCATTAAGATATGTGCAAAACATCTTCTTATATTCATATCTGCTGAAAATTCATTTTCATACATATAAAACTAAAAAACAAAAATGTGAAAAATATAAATCGACTTACATCTGTTTCCTCAAGAACTTTCTGTTGATCTTTTGCTTCAACTGAATTAAGTAGCTGAGCAGCTAAAATTAAAATTACACAGATTAAAAGGCACAATAATAAAGTCTTAAAAGAACAATTGTTAACTAAATATATAAAAAAACACAATTGTATTTATAGATTTTTTCAAAAAGATTATTTTAAATAAATTAGCAGCGTGAAAATGTTTTTGTTTTCTCTGACTTCCTAAACATTGGACTACAGAACTATACAGTAGGATACATCTGTCTACTTGTTCTTATCATACCTCCCTTCATAAATATCAACCTGTTCTTATCCTACCTCCCTTCATACATATCAACCTGTTCTTATCCTATCTCCCTTCATAAATATCAACCTGTTCTTATCCTACCTCCCTTCGCAAATATCAACCTGTTCTTATCCTACCTCCCTTCGCAAATATCAACCTGTTCTTATCCTACCTCCCTTCGCAAAAATCAACCTGTTCTTATCCTACCTCCCTTCGCCAATATCAACCTGTTCTTATCCTACCTCCCTTCGCCAATATCAACCTGTTCTTATCCTACCTCCCTTCACAAATATCAACCTGTTCTTATCCTACCTCCCTTCGCCAATATCAACCTGTTCTTATCCTACCTCCATTCGCCAATATCAACCTGTTCTTATCCTACCTCCCTTCGCAAATATCAACCTGTTCTTATCCTACCTCCCTTCGCAAATATCAACCTGTTCTTATCCTACCTCCATGCGCCAATATCAACCTGTTCTTATCATACCTCCATGCGCCAATATCAACCTGGTCAGTTGCTTCTTAATTCTCTTATCACAGCTTTGAGACATGAGCAGAACTAATCAATGACATCATAATGTTTCAGAAGATGTTATCATTGACATTACAATTCAAGATGAAAAGTTTCAAGCCTAATACTGTCTAATGGAGGATATAAAAACCAGCCCAAGCATAATAAACAGATTATCAGATTTTCTGTGTATAGACATTGTAAAATATTAGTCACAAACCAGGATGTGAAGCTTTTGGCATGTGAGTGCAGCAAACAAGCTAAAATGTGAAGAAAACCAGATATCTTATTCATTTTAAAATTGAAAACCACAGAGTATATTCAGTCCTGTACATAGATCACATGAAAAAACAGATGACCAACAAAAAAGTCTTCATCTAATACAGATAGTTACTTGGTATCTTACCTAGATCACACATAAACACAGGATCACCTGCAACTGAACCTTTATCTAAAATTGATAGTAACTGATCTCTGAAAAAGAAGAATATACAGCTGTTTAAATCCTGTGACTTTCTTACTTTATCATCAAACAGTGAAAAGTTTTATACTCATATTTTCAAAAACTGACAGTGATTTCAATTTTATGTATGATTAAATCCAGGAAAATCACACAATTCATTACATAGCCTATTCATTCTCATTTTGACACTTGATGTCATTCTTTGAATTTTTCCCTTTAAATTTTCATCAAGGTAGCACAAGACTATCAACAATGATAAAATTTTTTAGACTTTGCCAGAATATATTTCATATCATGCCATTTTTTGTTGTATGTTCAAATCATAATAATGAAGTATGTAAATATTTCAGGACTTGTTTTCAAATCATAGGATCTAAAAATTCAATATTTGGCAATGATTACCTTAGAAAAAAAACATAAAATAGAATTTTTAAATACAACATGAAAAGATAACTTTCAGAGGGAAAAAATGGAGTCACCATTTTCGTTTTCTTGTTGCATAATAAAACAGTTACATATACAGTTCAATCTAAAAGGAAAAAACAAAGTCAAGATAACCTCTCATTAAAAACTTAATTCTTCAAAAGTGTTCTTTTATTTCAGTAAAAATCGATACGGTTCATCAGAGATCAAAGATTGTCACAATAACTTTTCTTTTCCTATACTACCTCAATATTCTAATGCCATCAAATTTAGACACAGATAGTTACTCATATCGCAAGCTATCTCACAGATGTTTTCCACATTATAATATATAAAAAAACAAAGTAAAATAGTAATAACACATACCTATATAAATGATTCATCATAAGTATTTCTTGAATAGTTTTAACAATTTCTGCAGTAAGGGCCTGAAATAATGAGAAATAATATATATACATGACTAACTTGAATTCACACAATCTAAAATAAATCCATTGCATCTACAATATTTCAAATGTTTTAAAAAGATCTATCTTAAAAGTAACAATGCAGGAAAAAAATGATGGATAGTGAATCCCTGATATTTTTATAAATGTGTCAGTAAAAGATCTTAAAATAATGTGTAGACAAGTCATATTAATTATACAGTGACAAAACTTTTTTTTTAAATTCTAAACTTGCACTATGGAAATGTTTCATGGGATGGGGAATTATATGCACTCTATATTGAAAAGTAGACTGTGAAGCATGTCACTCAAAATAGCTTACCTGCTATATGTAAAACTCATCTAAAAAGTATTCAGCAACACAAAAAAATGAAATCTTCAAAAGTTAGAAGAAATTCCAACAAAATACATTCTTTAACAGAAATAAGCACAAACCTTTATTTTTGTATCGCTAGTTAAAGGTAAATCTTTTATATTTTCTGTTTCCACCATCAAAACTTTTGGCATCTGTGGAGGTGTTACCACTATACCTTCCAGTAAATCATTAGACAATGGAGGGGGAGTGGGTGTGGGTGTGATCAGTTCAGGATTACCATTCTCATCTAAATCAGATGCTTCAATTGGCAGTATTGGAGCTGTATCATCCTTGGGATTATCAAGCAATGCATCAAGGACATTGTTTCTCCTTCGATTTTTTCTTTTACCTTTCTTTTTTGCTTCATCATCTTCAAAAGTTTATGAACATAGTTAAATTAAAATATTTCATAATACATGTAGTTTAAAACTAAATTATGATGTACATGTATTATACTTTTCCAAAAAGTTCTACTTTACCATATAAAGCTTCAGACAAAAATTGGGAATGTACAAAAGAGATAACAGAAATGTGATGTACAATATGTACTAAAATTCACATTATTCAATATGGTATGCTTTTTGCATCTTGAAACTGACACTGCTCAAGAACCAGCTTTTCCTTTTTTTTTTTTTTTCTTTGTACTTTGATGAATATTGTCATAATTACCTGGTTTCTGATCTTCAGTTAACACAGACTTAATCATAATTCTGTAAAACAGGGAAATAGTATCAATTGTGAGAAATTTTAAAAATCTTAAATTTGTAAATCATACATACATGTACATGACATAGTTTGTAATGCAAAAACCTGTGCGTAAAATACAATCATGAATCAAACCTACCTTTGATCAAACAATTAACTGTTAATTTGCTTAGGAATATGATTATTCATATACTGTTAAAATTCAGAAATTAATGCTTAACATGCTTAATGTTGATTAAAGTATGCAGATTCTGTCCATCAACACAACAGATTGATTATATCTATCATTTAGGGTGAAATAATAAACAGTATAATGTTTGAAACTCTTAGATAGCAATAAATCTGGAATATGCAAGGAAATTAACAAAGGGTTAACATTTCACTTTTTTTAACTGCAGCCACCAAATGAAATTAAAGCACACACCATAAAACATGATATACAGTATTTTCAGTAACTTTTTAAACTAACTTATATTCTAATTCTATCTTACCTCCTGTAAGCCTGTACTTCCATTATCATTTTTTTATCTACAGCTTCCAGTACTTGCATGGAAAGAATCTTCACAAACACTCCAACATTATAAACATCACTTAAACTTTCCACAACCTCTGCATTATTACTGTAAAATAAAAACAACAATAAAATCATAAAAAATGTCTCTCCTACACAGGACCATTAAAATATTGTTGGAATGCTATACCAAAATAAACTAGTGGCTCCAAAAAATCTGATGCAAAAGTATGTTGATCATTTATCAAAATTTATCTCATGAAAGACACAGAGATCAATCAGACAAGTTTGGCTTTGACCAGTTACTGGATTTCAAAGAGGTTTTACTGTTAATTCTCTCTATTGTCTGTACCTTTAACCAAATAATGCAAGTGAAACAAACATGTATAAATGGTATTTGCTCTCTTATGAGATGCTTACATACAATAAATCTCCTTTTTGGAACTCCATTTAGAAGAAATTGAGGTTTATATACTCAGTATAGTCAAAATCCTCTTCAAAGAAAGTTGTTAACTTCACTAATTCTGTTTTTCACTTCATAAAATTTTGTTTATGACTGACATTTTTTCAACCAGTCTGGAGTCGTGGCAGCTATATTCAATTTCAGACATGATCACAATTATATTTCTATAAGGGTCCGGAAACGATCATATTTGCCAAATCACAGGGTTGGCAAAACCCAGGTTTTATGAGTATTGCCCTGCCCAGTGGGAAATACTGGGAAAACCCGGTTTTACTGGGTAATGTAAAATACTGGCCTGAATTTCAAAGAGGATTCAGTGATCAAACACAAATGCAATACATTTAAGATATTTATAAACATATTTTGATTTATAAATAAGTTTACTTGTTTGAGTGTCTTATAATACAAGTGTATACATTTGAGAAAGTATTATTCTACCAACTCTGAGACAAGTGTACATAAAGACACATTAGACAAATATTAATGTAACAAGCATTCTGTGAGTATTGCATGGCAATACATAGTCCCCTACCGGTTACAAATTCATTGTAATGGAACAAAATGCTAACTTGATCTATAACTTGTCATGGGGTAAACTGCATAAAAATATCAAGTCAAAATCTTCAAGCATGATGAAAAAAACTGTTGAAAACTGATTATTTAAGTGAATTTTCTATGTCCAAAGACCGTAACTCTGCACAAAATTATTAGACTGGAACAAAATTCCAACTTGATCTGTAACTTGTCATGATAAAACTATATACTAATTATCAAATCAATATCTTCAAGAATGACAAACAAACCTACCACTAAATTCTTCAAACAATTTACCAAAGAAAAGGAAAAAAATCCAAAATGTCATTTTGTCTTTTAAAAGTCTTTTAAAAAATGAGTTATTTCCCTTTGAACAGAAATCTACTAATTAATAAGTATTTCATCAAAAATTTAATTCTAGGGAAAGGGCTTTAACTGAACAAAGAGAAAAGCTAAAATCGTGAAAATTGAACTTGACCTGTAACTTGTCATGATAAATCAATAAACCAAATATCAAATCAATATCTTCAAGCACGAAGAAAAAAAGCCTGGAAAACTGATTTGCTGGACTGACAGACAGACAGACAGACAGACGGAGTGCAAACCTAAAGTCCCCTTCGTCTTCGTCGGTAGGGGACTAAAAGCCTTTCTCAATAATAATCCTTAAAATCTATTCAATCACCCTTCTGTCTAGATTGGTCAAACTGTTAAGATAAAGCCAAAGAATTCATTTTTTCAAATATATATAACTTATATTAAGAATTAACATTTACATGTAAGAAAAATTACTTTTAAATAATCTATATGTACATCACTAATTAATAAGTATTTATTCAGATTAGAACACAGATATGTTTATATAACAATAATCAGCCTTTTCATTTCTATAAGTGTTAATGACATGACCCTGTAGAGTCATTATTTAGCAATATGATTGCATAGCAATTTGAATTAACAATTCACTTAAACACTGCAATAAAATGCATTTTTTTCAAAGTTTGGATTATTGAAACAATGCTTGGAAATTAACAAGGTATCCCAAAATGTGCAAACCTTGTATTCTGCCTACATAGAATTAGGGGAGAAGAGAATGAAATTGAATTTTCAATCTTCTAGAAATGAAGCCTCAATGGTTATCTGCTTAAAATGTATATATTGAGCTATAATACTATGAAACTACAATAAGTCTTTACTATTTTGTGTTGAAATAAGCTTAAAAAATCATATTGCCCAGTATTGCCCAGTATTACCCGTTTCTGGGAGTATTGCCCAGCCCAAGAAAACCCGGGTTTTCCCACCTGGGTTTTCCCCAGCGGGCAATACTTTGCCAACCCTGGCCAGTCATGTCCTAAGCTGCAAGCTTATTGTCCTAAACAAAAATTGGGATTTAGGACAAATTTAATTTTTTTACAGAAATAATTTCGGTCATTTCATTGAGATCGGGTTTCTTAATCGCCATTTTGCACTTGTTTTTGTTTTAAAATCCCTTTCCTGTAATAAAACTGACACTCCAGTATAGTTTGATAATCCTGAGGGCCCTCCTAATAACTAAATCAGAAATGTACAAAGAGATAACAGAAATGTGATGTACAATATGTACTAAAATTCACATTATTCAATATAGTATGCTTTTGCATCTTGAAACTGACACTGCTTAAGAACCAGCTTTTCCTTTTTTTTTTTCTTTGTACTTTGATGAATATTGTCATAATTACCTGGTTTCTGATCTTCAGTTAACACAGACTTAATCATAATTCTGTAAAACAGGGAAATAATATCGTGTAAAATTAAATCTTAAATTTGTAAATCATACATACATGTACATGACATAGTTTGTAATGCAAAACCTGTGTGTAAAATAATCAATTATGTATCAAACCTACCCTTGATCAAACAATTAACTGTTAATTTGCTTAGGAATATGATTATTCATATACTGTTAAAATTCAGAAATTAATGCTTAACATGCTTAATGTTGATTAAAGTATGCAGATTCTGTCCATCAACACGGCAGATTGATTATATCTTTTTTTATTTATCTTTTAGGGTGAAATAATAAACAGTATAATGTTTGAGACTCTTAAATAGCAATTAATCTGGAATATGCAAGAAAATTAACACAGGGTTAACATTTCACTTTTTTTAACTGCCGCCACCAAATGAAATTAAAACACACACCATAAAACATGATATACAGTATTTTCAGTAACTTTTTAAACTAACTTATATTCTAATTCTATCTTACCTCCTGTAAGCCTGTACTTCCATTATCATTTTTTTATCTACAGCTTCCAGGACTTGCATGGAAAGAATCTTCACAAACACTCCAACATTATAAACATCACTTAAACTTTCCACAACCTCTGCATTATTACTGTAAAATAAAAACAAACAATAAAATCATAAAAATGTCTCTCCTACACAGGACCATTAAAATATTGTTGGAATGCTATACCAAAATAAACTAGTGGCTCCAAAAATCTGATGCAAAAGTATGTTGATCATTTATCAAAATTTATCTCATGAAAGACACAGAGATCAATCAGACAAGTTTGGCTTTGGCCAGTTACTGGATTTCAAAGAGAAGGTTTTACTGTTAATTCTCTATATAGTCTGTACCTTTAACCAAATAATGCAAGTGAAACAAACAAGTATAAATGGTATTTGCTCTCTTATGAAGTGCTTACATATAGTAAATCTCCTTTTTTGAACTCCATTTAGAAGAAATTGAGGTTTATATACTCCATATAGTCAAAATCCTCTTCAAAGAAAGTTGTTAACTTCACTAATTCTGTTTCTCACTTCATAAAATTTTGTTTATGACTGACATTTTTCAACCAGTCTGGAGTCGTGGCAGCTATATTCAATTTCAGACATGATCACAATTATATTTCTGCAAGGGTCCGGAAACGATCATATTTGCCAGTCACAGGGTTGGCAAAAACCCGGGTTTTATGAGTATTGCCCTGCCCAGTGGGAAATACTGGGAAAACCCGGGTTTTACTGGGTAATGTAAAATACTGGCCTGAATTTTAAAGAGGATTCAGTGATCAAACACAAATGCAATACATTTAAGATATTTATAAACATATTTTGATTTATAAATAAGTTTACTTGTTTGAGTGTCTTATAATACAAGTGTATATGAGAAAGTATTATTCTACCAACTCTGAGACAAGTGTACATGAAGACACATTAGACAAATATTAATGGAAAAAGCACTCTGTGAGTATTGCATGGCAATACATAGTCCCCTCACCGTTACAAATTCATTGTAATGGAACAAAATGCTAACTTGATCTATAACTTGTTATGGGGTAAACTACATAAAATATCAAGTCAAAATCTTCAAGCATGACGAAAAAACTGTTGAAAACTGATTATTTAAGTGAATTTTCTATGTCCAAAGACCATAACTCTGCACAAAATTATCAGACTGGAACAAAATTCCAACTTGATCTGTAACTTGTCATGATAAAACTATATACTAATTATCAAATCAATATCTTCAAGAATGACAAACAAACCTACCACTAAATTCTTCAAACAATTTACCAAAGAAAAGGAAAAAAATCCAAAATGTCATTTTGTCTTTTAAAAGTCTTTTAAAAAATGAGTTATTTCCCTTTGAACAGAAATCTACTAATTAATAAGTATTTCATCAAAAATTTAATTCTAGGGAAAGGGCTTTAACTGAACAAAGAGAAAAGCTAAAATCGTGAAAATTGAACTTGACCTGTAACTTGTCATGATAAATCAATAAACCAAATATCAAATCAATATCTTCAAGCACGAAGAAAAAAAGCCTGGAAAACTGATTTGCCAGACTGACAGACAGACAGACAGACAGACGGAGTGCAAACCTAAAGTCCCCTTCGACTTCGTCGGTAGGGGACTAAAAGCCTATCTCAATAATAATCCTTAAAATCTATTCAATCACCCTTCTGTCTAGATTGGTCAAACTGTTAAGATAAAGCAAAAGAATTCATTTTTTCAAATATATATAACTTATATTAAGAATTAACATTTACATGTAAGAAAAATTACTTTTAAATAATCTATATGTACATCACTAATTAATAAGTATTTATTCAGATTAGAACACAGATATGTTTATATAACAAGAATCAGCCTTTTCATTTCTATAAGTGTTAATGACATGACCCTGTAGAGTCATTATTTAGCAATATGATTGCATAGCAATTTGAATTAACAATTCACTTAAACACTGCAAATTAAATGCATTTTTTCAAAGTTTGGATTATTGAAACAATGCTTGGAAATTAACTAGGTATCCTAAAATGTGCAAACCTTGTATTCTGCCTACATAGAATTAGGGAGAAGAGAATGAAATTGAAGTTTCAATCTTCTAGAAATGAAGCCTCAATGGTTATCTGCTTAAAATGTATATATTGAGATATAATACTATGAAACTACAACAAGTCTTTACTATTTTGTGTTGAAATAAGCTTAAAAATATCATATTGCCCAGTATTACCTGTTTCTGGGAGTATTGCCCAGCCCAAGAAAACCCGTGTTTTCCCACCTGGGTTTTCCCAGCGGGCAATACTTTGCCAACCCTGGCCAGTCATGTCCTAAGCTGCAAGCTTATTGACCTAAACAAAAAATTGGGATTTAGGACAAATTTTACTTTTTTACAGAAATAATTTCGGTCATTTCATCGAGATCGGGTTTCTTAATCGCCATTTTGCACTTGTTTTTGTTTTAAAATCCCTTTCCTGTAATAAAACTGACACTCCAGTATAGTTTGATAATCCTGAGGGCCCTCCTAATAACTATATCATGCCTCCGAGAAATATTGGCTAATGATCGCTAATCACTTTTTACCTGTGTTTTTAATTCACACCTGACAATGATCACAAGCTCAGAACTAATAGCATAAAGAAATTAAAATTCCATGACAACTGTATTCATTATTTAATTACTTTTCAGCAAAGACAATCAATAATTCTGATTTGAAAATTAAAACTTAATTTAATTTACGTAGAAAAAAGTAATTTTTCACGAGTAACACATGTGCTTTATTTATTATGTAATACGCATGCGTGAAATTGCCTTCAGCAGATAGGACACTTAATCGTGAAATGCAAAATGATTTCATGCTTAATTAAACGAGTGCAACTAATATCTATTATATTCAAACACTTTCAAAGGTAATAAAATTTAAAACCTGGTGATTTCCTGTCAATTTGATAAACAAAACGAATCCCTGAAAATGAATCCGGAATTAATCGTACTTTAGAATTGTCGTAAAACTTCTGGTTAAAATTCGTCAAAAATCAAAAGAAACGTTAGCGATGTCTGAGAAATTAACCATTTTGAGTCATTAAAATCATTTCAAATTTAAACTGTTGCCTTCCCTAAACTGTTCTTGAACGTTTTGAGTAAAATGGTAAGAAAATTCACAAAGTAAATGCGATGAAACAGCCAATACAAGTTTGTTGATGCTATGAATCTAGTGACCATTCGATATCAGGCACCAACTTTTAAGACATCTCAAAATGAACGAAATTTTGTGAAAAAATTTCCAGATCCTTGAATTTCTGATAGAAAACTTCCTATTCATCATTTCTGACACATTTGGTTTCGCCTTCTAAAGCATATTCAATTATGAGACAGAGCAATGATATTAAATAACTACAAAGTCAACATAAAATTGAGAATGGAAATGGGGAATGTGTCAAAGATACAACAACCCGACCAAAGAGCAGAAAACATATCTGTTTATCAAAAGATAATCCATTAGCATAATTAAGAGTACATTGTATTTCTTCCATATTTGGCTTGATCTGCTTTATTTATTTTTGATTGAAGTCATCTAAAATGACAGTTGGTAAATATAACCGCTTAAGGACTAGAGTAATAAAATAAATAAGAGGCTCCAATGTCCTTGTTGTATAATATGCACGCCACAGAACATAATTCTGAAAAAGGGCCTTTACATCAGAATTTGAATATTTGTCGAATGGTTTCACAATAAAACATTTTAAATCTACTGATTGACAATAGATGACATGTGATGGCAATAGCAAATATTGCTTTTATTGGCCAAAATGAAATGAATGATCTTATTAAGATTTTGATAAAAGACTTCCTGAAATGTAAGGTGAATATTTCTTCGTTATACCTTTCATCTTTTTTCAAAAACACACCAGCATATGGCTGTCGCAGCTCCATCTTCCGTACTAAAAGACTTATTAAATCTTTATCTGTCACCTAAAAGACAAATAATGTAGAAGCTAAATATTTTTAACACAAATAATGTCTTGGCCTGCACTTTTTATATAAGTTTTCTTACCTGTTCCTTAAATTTTATTGTAACCATATGGTTACCTATAGTTGCTAACGTCTATGTAATTTGGTCTCTGGTGGAAAGTTTATCATTGGCAAAAATACCACTCTTCTTATTTTTAATTTTCAATCATTGGTATGTGATCAGTTACTGCTGAGAAACTTTTTGCAGTTTTATAGTCATTGTCTTACTTTCATATATAGACTCCTTGGTCTTGCTACAGCATGCTCAAATCAAGTGCTGGGAGTCATGGGTTTGGATCCTGGTGAAACTAGAGACCTGTTAATTCAATTGCAGTTTCTCAACACGAGGAGTATGGGCAGACTGGTCGACTGAGACAGGATTCTAAATAAGCGGTTGCTCTTAATTTCACATCAGGCCAGTAGACTTTTATGGACATCTACCATGTCTACCATGTTTACCCCCCAGGCTATTTCAATTTTGGTTGTAGCTTCACTGAAAATAGGGCAAATTACATTTTCTCAACTATTGTTCTAGACAGGATGTTTTTTTTTAACCGCTAGCTTAAAACTGAATATTGTCAACTAGTAATGTGTAAAACCAAGAAAATACTACATTACCGACACAAACAATTTTGAAAATTGGCTAACTGGAGGTATAGATAAAAGCAATATCGGATCTAACGTCATATAATGGATTTTATTCCAGTTGTGTTTACTTTTCCAAACTGGAAAATGTGTATGACCAGTCAATCA
This sequence comes from Mytilus coruscus, assembly GCA_017311375.1. Taxonomy (NCBI): domain Eukaryota; kingdom Metazoa; phylum Mollusca; class Bivalvia; order Mytilida; family Mytilidae; genus Mytilus; species Mytilus coruscus. The sequence continues at coordinate 47,012,283 of CM029601.1, forward strand.
GAATTTTTAACTTTAACTAAAAAACCTTTCAGGTGTATGATTTGGATGCATCTTCTTGAAGGAAAGAGTTGAATTGTTTGAAACATAAAATGAATTTCAAATTTGATTCTCTAGTTTCTGCCAAGCTTAAGTCTAAAACTATTTTAGGTGTACATGTAAGTGTAAACACAGGAATATTTTTCAGTTCCTTCTGATGATCATTAAGCCGGTTGGGGAAGATCCTTATACATACATTGTAATTATGTATCATCTGTCCCTATTAATGGGTATTATTCCCAAAATCAGGTATCAATTTTTTGTGATAAAAATTTTAATTATGTATTTCACGATAATTGCTGCGCAGCTTAAACATTCATGTAAATGGCAACATTTTTCCCTTTGAGAGCACAGTTCAAATGAAACCTTAATAAAAGTTGATGGCCTCTAAAAATCTATTTTTCGAAGGTGATTAACTTTAATCCAGATGATATTTCAGTCAAGGTGTTCTTCTACATGAGTGTTTGCAGCATGACAGCCAATATCTTGTAGTGTTTCCTGCAGCTTTTGAAAAGGGCAAGGTAATTTTTTTTCTCAGAGGGCACTCTTAGCGTGATTGGCTACACTTTAAGGGCACCCTTTACGCAGTGGACTATACTTTTAGGGCACTCTTTACATAGATATAAAGGCACTGTAATAGATAGGGATTTAATGGAATATACCATTGTTTCATATTTATTGGTAAGAACTAAAGATATGTATATTAGGTTGTTAACTTAAGTCCTTTTGTAATAAAATTATCACCTCTAGACTCAGCTAATAGAATCTTGATCATGTTCATTGTCGAATTGCCTCATTTCAATCAATAACTCCAGTTATAAACTTTAATACTGGATCACTGAGACTGATATTGTCTAAGGATGTGTTGTGATAGTGGACTTTGCATGACCAAGATCATATGCAATGCATTGCTTTTTAGATGCACAAAAGAAGTGCCAAATATATACCCTTTGAATTTCGCAAGTTTATACCCATCAAAGCTACCTTGGCTCATAACTGTACAAATAGTTTTAGGATATTCAAAGATTTGTATAGCAAGACTTACTATACATATTCTTCTGCTTTTCATTTTTTTTCTCTCTGTGTTTTTTGGTGTTTTTTTTTATTGAAACGTTGTTGATTTTTTGTACTATTCAAAACTATATCAGCTATATTCTAAACTATTATTTATTAAGATAACAACAATATGAAAGCCATCGTAAATCCGATGTCTCGACCGACGGAATAGTATAACTAGAAAATATAAACAAACAGATGTAATGTTCATCCCATTCATCATAAAATTATAACTCAAATGATTGCCTGGTTCCCTTTTAATTTGTCTACATTTTAAATTCGTAGAGGTACAAATTGATGTTGTCCCTATAAGATTCAATCATTCAGTGTCATTAATCGTATTTGTACTCTGTCGCTTCAAAACTGTTCAAACATTACGAATTTTCGAAATTCAATAAAATGTCGGCCATTCAGGGCTCACACTACTTCAGAATCATAGGGAGAAGTGACTTCTCTTTTTGAAACTGATAGGGAGAAGTGGTGATATTTGAAAGAGAAGTGCTTCTTCAAGACGCTGCGCTACAATGTTTTGATTTTACTATAGTATAAAGGGTCATATGTAAATAATGTTCTTTTATATTGTTCAATTCATATCTGAGTATACAATTAAATTAACAGTTCAAATTCAAATTGTTTAAGTTTAGGTTCTTGTGAGAAACTACCAACTAAATATCTAGCACTAAAAGATTTTTTTTTATGTCAAAAGGTAAAGAAATTATAATATATGAATAACAATTCAATTAAAAACTATCCTGTTTATCATGTTATGAAATTCAGTGTTTCTCATCAAAAGATATACAAAGTTAAGCTGGGCCATAATATATTGATATTAGTAGTTAAGCAACTTTAATCAATATTTTGAAACAATCCATATAAATTATATGGAATTATATTCATTAATCAATTAGATCTAACCAAAAGTCTGTTAATGCGTGGAATGCGTAATTTTTCCTTTTGGGATCAAATATTCTTCTGTCAGCTTTTCCATTCATGCGTCCGTAGTTATTATTGTAAAAATACGGATTTCGTCATAGCTGGTCCGGTTCGATCCGTAGTTAGTAAACAATTAATGGCGGACGAGAAAATTTACAAAAAAACGATGTTTGACAAGCTATTTGGAAAGGAATATGACGTTTTAATGCAATAAATGGATTAAACATGTACTGGAGGCAACTTTATCACTTTCAAATGAAGTAACAAACTTATTTTGCCGCGAAAGTTAGATTGATGTACGCTCTCTGAGTAACATGTACGGAAGTGCATGCAGTGATAAAAGTTGTCTTTTATTAAAATAACCTGCTACACACTGTAAAGTCAATGCTTAAACCTGTTTTCTTAAGAAAATGAATCGTTTATGTCTGAATTTCTTTAATAATCAATAAAAAATTGATGTTTTATCAACTTGGTAAAAATTGAAAGTGTCCGATGACGAAAGCGACTGAAAGCGAGTATCGTAAACAACAGGCAGGGACCGCGCTGTGCGTCGCCAATGTCGCAATTTGCGATTTTTTATTTCATCTGGCGACAAAATACGGCTGCTGGCGATATTTCTGGCGCCAACATTTTCCTATGTAAAAATTTTCATTTCTTGACAATATCGATCTTCATTTTAATTGGTAAAAGTTAAAAGAAATAAGTTGTAAAAATTTTACCTGGCGACAAGTTTATGACTTTGTTACGACCCCAAGCTAATCAACAGTTACAACAGGTGCCATAATCTGTTGTTACAGGTAATCCATTTATCGGATGGGTCATTAATGATCATCAACATTAATTAATTCAAATAGAATTGGTCAGTCGGGTCTTTGAAGAAATGGTCATACCGCACGACTCCACAATTTGCAATGTTTACCGTAGTTGTATGAAGAAAGCGTAACTGACAGGAAATCGAAAACCATAATCAACTTGTTAAAAACATCGTTTTACTTATTTCCGTTGAAAAATAGCAAATTCAGACGAAATTTGTCTTTGACTGCCCTCAGTTATGATACGAAAATAACAAACCGACCGCCATTGTTCAACTTGTGACTTGTTCTACGTACTGTTTATAATCCTCCAAAGAAGGAGCACACCCGAATAAAGAAAGATAACTCAATTTTACTTTTTCTAATCATTGAGATACCTACTTTAGACATGTCTAAGATATTTCTACATAGTTCTTGCTTTAGAATTTACATGTTTAGGTCATTTGAGTTATGGGAAGAGTTAAAGAGGGTCTTAGTAGCAGTATGGGTAGGATGCCTTTTGTCGTCTTTTTCTGTCATCTTTTTTTTTTAATACAAATTTTCACTATTCTGTAAATTTAAACACCTCTTATTTTATTTTCTTCATTCAATTACCCATTTTTTTCTATACTTTATAATTTAATTTAAAGACATTTTCTCTATTTTGTAGAGTATACAGACCATAAGCTAATTTATATTCTTCTACATATGAAATACTGACACAAGAAAATAAACATGATAAAGTACACATGTTGTTTTGTTGTATGTATATAAACCCTATGCAATAACTTACTTTAATATATATTACATGTTAAATTATGTAAAGTGCAGGCTGAGTGCATAAGAAATTTATATTGAACATTGTTTAAATTTTGGTAGACTAAATAAAGACTCTAGCTGGTTCTAAAGTTTTCAAAACTGGCTACAAAATAGAGGAGCTGGCGATTTTTCTGGCTCCCAACTTTTTGGGAGCCAGAGCAGCCCCTGACAGGGCGACTTGTTTTCGCTTTTGAGGGTCGGGGAAAGCGAAGTGACGGACGGGAAAGCGACTTCTTCGCCCTAGTCGCCTGGTAGCGTGAGCCCTGGCCATTAAAATATTGATTTTTGTTCCAAGGGAAATAACTCAAAATGGTCTTCCTAAAAGATGAATTACAGAATCAATATTAAGTTATGGCGGGTCGATCTAAAATACGACGGAAAAGGGGCATGGCGCCAAATTTTTTTCCTCAAAAGGACAGGGCGTCAAGAAAACACGCCAAAACATCCTGCATGAAACACTATCTTGAGATCCATATTTCATTAAGTATGATGTACAGCAAAATAATCCTTCTGTCAAGGACAAATCAAACATGGTAGATGGAGAAGAAAAAAATAAAGTATATGAATTGCATGAAAATATCAAATGCATGTGTACTTACAGTTATTAATTTTCTAAATCCTGGGAAAACAATGTTACGGTTAATCGTCAAGACAGGTAGGTTTGGAAAATAATCTGGGACTGTAATAGGAGCTAATAATGTATTAGTTGCAGATGTTGTTTTTTCTTCCGGTGCAGTATCAGCTGATCCATCCTGTTGCTCTCCTCCACTGCTACTGGCTCCATCTTCACCATCACTACTGCTACTGTTACTGCTACAAAATCTTTTTGAAATATTAAATGTTGAGAAAGGATCATTTCCTGTAAAGGCACTACTGTTAAATCTATTGCGAAGAGAATAAAGAGAAGAGAAGTTTCTATTAATTGCAACTTGGGATTTTTGCAAAGGCAGACAAGTATGATGCAACTGTCCTTTGACCTCGTTTCTGTAATCAGTATTTGTATGAATTGAGTTTTTACATATACATGTCGCTGCTACAGGTTGTAGAGTAACTGTTCTATGAACTCCAGCACTCAAATGTCTAGATATTGTCATACAAATTCGCAATTTTGCCTGTTTCGTAACACACGTGCTGGAAATTCGACCAAAAGTCGCCATGTTGAAAATAAACTTCCGGTAAGGCGGTTCTAAATTTTGAACGTGACGGAGTTCATTTTTGTCAGATTTGCGGAAAACAAAAACAAAATCACACAATACAACACGACAACAACATAACACAATCAAAACATAGAAAAAACAAACAAAACAAAACAAAACAAAACAAAAACAAAAACAAAAACAACAACAAAAACAAAAACAAAACAAATCAAAACAAACCTGAGACTATAGTAGTCTCAGAAAAAAACACAAATACCTACATACACAAAAAAAAAAACACCAACAAAACAAAAACAAAACAAAAACAAATCAGAACAAATACAAAAAACAACAATCAATGCCCATATTTGTTTGACAAACCATTGTAGGTTACTCATACAACTTGTAATTTTCATAGTACTAATTTATATTTTTAAAAAGAAAAGTTTTAAGCATATCATCAGTAAGATAGCTCTGAAATCAAATTATTCAACATAACGGACGGAAGAAAATAATCAGGCAAATAATTTTATTCAAATTTAAATTCAGAACTCGCCAAGGAATATATTTTTGTCCCGGCTGATAAGGCTGCTAACAATATCATTATTGTTTGACGTAAATTTTACACTGATGTTCTACAAAAGGAAATCACGAATTCACCAACATTCCAACTGACTCCATTTTCGGAAAATGACATCTGTAACAAACATAAACTTTTAGCTACCTCTTTACAAGCACAACCAAATACAATGAAAGTTCCAACTATGTACTGGCTTCCGAAGCTGCACAAAACTCCTTACAAATATAGATTTATTTCGTCTTCAAGCCATTGTTCCACTACTAAACTATCTATTCTACTTACTAGTACACTTGGTACAATAAAAAACCTGGTAATAAATTGTTCAAATAAGGCCTTTGAAAATAGTGGAATTAATTACTTTTGGAGTGTCAAAAATTCGTTGGAAGTACTTGATAAATTGCATGCTTATATTGGTGATTTCGAATCTGTTCAAAGTTTTGATTTTTCTATCCTATATACCACGTTGCCTCATAATCTTATTAAGAAAAATTCACACACCTTATTAAATGCGCATTTAAAAAGTCGGAATGCGAATATATATGTTCAAACTCTTTTAGGTCATTTTTTAGTTTTGAACAACACACAAAAGAACTATGTCAATTGGACCTGCTTAGATACTATAACTGCCCTTGAATTTTTACTAGATAACATTTTTGTTCGCTATGGAGATTCCGTATATCGTCAGGTTATCGGAATTCCCATGGGGACTAACTGTGCACCACTTATTGCGGACCCGTTTCTGTATTGTTATGAGTTACAATTTATGACTAAAATCAGCAAAGACCCATCGAAACAACATCTGATTCAAAAACTTAATAACACTTTTAGATATTTAGATGATATATTGGCTCTCAATAATGACGACTTCAGTATGTACACTAAAGAGATTTATCCTGCCGAACTGACTTTAAATAAAGCTAATACTAACAATGAACACTGCCCTTTCCTGGATCTTGATATCTTTATCTTTAACGGGAAGCTTAATACCAAAATTTATGTTAAAAGAGATGATTTTTCATTTCCTATTGTTAATTATCCATTTTTAGATGGTGACGTTCCCTTGTCGCCATCTTATGGTGTCTATATGTCTCATCTTGTTCGATTCCCTCGTGTATGTAACAACGTATTTGATTTCAACGAAAGAAATCTCTGTATAACTGAAAAATTATTGCACCAGGGTTTTCGATATCACAAACTAGTCAAAACATTTACTAAATTTTATCATCGGTACAAGGACATCATTCGTAAATATAAATCAACATGCAGACATCTTATACGTTCAGGTATTTCACATCCAATATTTTATGGTAATATTCTTTACAAAGCACAAAAATGTCGGCATTCAACTCAAAAGCTAACCAAACCTTTAAACAGACTTATTCGGAAAGGATATATATAGTTACAATACTGTTGTCAAGTCATTAAGGATTGCATATTTTGGTATTAATATTGATTCACTCATAGGGTCTTTGCGTCGGAAATAAACACATTTATTCTAAAACCAGTTGTTGGCATGATACGGGTTATGTTCTTCTCATATATTTTATGATGGTATGATACTTAACCTCTAACGGGAGGGATTGTACTTGATTTTCATATGATGAAGACATAATCTTTCAATCGATTAGTTTAATTGAGGTCTGGAGCTGGCATGTCAGTAACTGCTAGTAGTCCTTTGTTCATTTATGTATCATTGTCATTTTGCTTAGTTTCTTTTGTTACCTATTCTGACATCGGACTCGGACTTCTTTTAAACTGAATTTTTACTGTGTGTATTTGCTATGTGTTTCTTTATTCTACATTGGCTAGAGGTATAGGGGGACGGTTGAGATCTCTCAAAACATGTTTAACTCCGCCGCATTTTTGCGCCTGTCCCAAGTCAGGAGCCTCTGGCCTTTGTTAGTCTTGTATGTTTTTTAATTTTAGTTCATTTATATGTTTTGGAGTTTAGTGTGACGTCCATTTTCACTGAACTAGTACACAATTTTATTTAGGGGCCAGCTGAGGACCACCTCCGGGTGCGGGATTTTCTCGCTGCGTCGAAGACCCATTGGTGGTCTTCGGCTGTTGTCTGCTCTTTGGTCGGGTTGTTGTCTCTTTGACATATTCCCCATTTCCGTTCTCAATTTTATCCCATATAAACTTTAAACATTAAGTTTATGACAAGTAAGACACAAGACTTAATACTGTACAATATAACTGAAAATTCAATATATAGCGGCACAATCATGTATTAGTTTGATTACAGTAAATAGTCCAGAGTCCCCTGTCTTCAGTTCTTATGTGTTTTTTTTTTTTTTTTTTATGTATGTGTATAGAGTTGATGGATTGTGCATAAAAATCACGCTTTCTTCAGCAGATAAATCTTGAACAGAAATGTTTCTTTCCAACGATTACTTAACAAGTTTTCTCACTTCCCTATTTTGTTCACAAATTAATAACAAAATGTGTTTCGTCCTTTAATATGTTATCATGATTTAAGACATAATCTCTGCTCTCTAGGAATATTAGAATGTCTTCCCTTTTTTCAAGTTATATCTATGTCACTTTCATTGCCTATATATTGATTCCGAAAGATAATAATTTATAGCCTGGGATCCTGGCTCACTGCTCGACAGTAGACCGACGAAGTATTAGATTGGGTCAGGATGCCAGGCTAAATAATTTATAAATAAAGTCAGATAACATTCGACAGATATTAGTCAGGGTAACGGGTTGGAAACGAACCGAATTTTGATTTCGGCTTTAACGTCTCTTTCTATTAATGAAATTCTGAGAAAACTGCCAAATTGTTGTCCTATTTCAGATTTTACAATTTATATTAAGATATGAACAATTACATTACCCGAAGAAAAAAATATCAGTTCGCTACGAGCTAGGTATCCAAGTAATATAAGATCATATCACGATACTAATTTATTAGCAAAATATTTTTCATAGTTAGGTCATTATGTGACAAAATGGTTATTGCATTGCAACTTCTACATTCTATATTGATCATAGTTCAACTTTAGAAAAAAACAATCTTGAAGTAATGTTTCTGCATTTAGTTTAGTTTTTGGAAAAAAGCTCTCTACTTTTGCATGTTTGAAGGATGCATCCTCCTCACATTTTGTTTTCTTTGAAAAAAAAGCCAATTGAAGAAAAAAGAAAGAAAGAAGGAAGGAAAGACAGAAAGAAAAGAAACTGATTGATAAATAAATGTGGCCGGTTTGAGTAAAAAAATAACTGCCCCAAGTCAAAAGAAAAATATTTTATTAAACTGATGTTATAGTTCAGGTTATTGCATTCCGGCGGCGGCGAAATGTCTAAAATGTGGCAGTCAGTAAACAAGACGACCGTTCTATGCAAAAATCATGGTGATTACAGTAGCTGCATGTTTTTTTAATACACGCTAATGTTGAAGTAAAAGTATATCTACCTTCTCAAATACTATACATTTTAGGAGTGTTGAAAAAATCGTTTCGCATGGCTTAACAAAAATATTTGAATATTGACAAACTGTTACCATTTCCCTTTAAAATTTGGTTCACTACCGTGATCAAAATCCGATAGTAAACGAGTGAAATTAAAATATTTAAGTCTGAATTATATATAATCGATCGATTTTACATGTAAGACATTTTCCTATACTGCCCATACTATAATCAGAAGCCTCCCATGAGCCTGTAAAACCATATGCTAGTTTGATTTACTAGTATAATATATATATTTTTTTCCTTTATCGCAATCAATTATGTTTGCTTATTTGTAGATCTTATTTAGTGGCATTTTTGTAGGTCTTGTATTGATGATATTTTTTACTGTTGACAGTTTATAAACGTTTATTCCCATCTATTATAGTTTTGAGCAAGTATTTTTACAAAGCAGAAGATAGACCTGCTGATTAATTGTACTTATATCAGATTTGCTCATAGTTCTTAAGTTTTTGAGATATGAGCCAAAACCTTTGAAATTGACCAAGAATGAAATTTCAGGGACAACTCCAAATAAAGGTTTCCGGTTTTCTGAAAATTCCGCAAGAGATTGACCTTGACCTGTTGATCATTTTAATCCGCTAACAGTTTTGCTTTATTGCTTTATATTTTGAGATTTAAGCCAAAAACTGCATTTAACCTATTTGTTCTATTGTTAGCAACATCTGTCATGTCTGCTGATTGACCAAATCTTAAACTACATACCTGAAGGCACACTCAGTTAAGCTTGGTAACAAACTCAAAGTCAAAGTCAAAGTCAAAGATTTTATTGATATAAAATCCAAAATCTGGATTGTTATCAACACACAAACAAAGAACAAACATTAATCATTACAATCAATTATATGTACAGAAAATGGTAGTATATTATGTTTAATATATCAATACAAAACACCAAAAGATACCTAGAATTTTGTAATTTATTATTTTCCCCATCCCCCTTTTCTATTTGTTGACTGAGTAGGTACAGTTTTACGTAATATTAATACAATTTATATAATATATAACGTAAAATAACTAAGTCAGTGAACGTCTGCATTTGTGCATCTCATTAATACCTTTAATGCAACATTTACTGACATCATATTCATTACTTTGAAATAAGAGATGGAATTTTTCAATGTCTGAAAGATTATGGAAAGATGGTAAAATATCTGAAATATCCTGAAAAAATTTATTCCTTAACTCATTGAGTTTGATGTGTAATTCATCTTCAACTTCAAATTTACACAGGGGGCACAATCTGTTTTCTAAATCAATCTTTCTATGTCTGCCTTTTTCAATCATAAGGATACTATTACTTATCCTGATTCTTACAAAATTTGAAATATCAGCTCTGTCTATATCTAATTTTAAAAAGTTCTCCATCTCAAATTTCTTCTTCAAATCCTTGTTGGTTCTTAATTTGTTTCCTCTTTTATCAATAACATTTTTTGAAATGGAATGGTGCCAAAATTTTATGAAATTATTTTTCTGTTTTTTATATCTAGCAAAAGTTAAACGATTTTTACTAAATGAATTTTGATTTTCCCAGACATGGTAATTAAATCCAACTTTTTCAAATAATAATTTCATTTTTATTCGATACAAGTCTGAGTTATTATTAACACTTGATGAATAAATCTTATTTATTACACTATCTGGATTTGAATTGACTACATGATGCCAGTGACCTACACAAAGTTTAGTAGCATTAACAGAACATGGGATCGATATCCAATTCTCCCAAAACTGCCAAATTTGATGCAGTTTTGTTAACTCCTAAGATGTATCTTAGCATTTTCAGAGATTTTTTTTTTAAGTTTACGGCGACCGGGATTGGGTTGTTCAAAACGTTGGATAGTGTTAATCAGTGGTGAAACTGTTTATCCACTGGTTAACTTTAAATCAATGGATTATTTCTATTGCTAAAAAAATTTAATCGTTCCCAGACCCAGATGATTTATCAAGGCAGCCCCCTAATCCAACCTCTATGTTATAGTAGTAGTAGTAGTAGCAGCTAGAACCAATATTCATTTCGCTGTAGCCCATTTTTATTTTCCCCCTATTTAAACAGATGTACTGACAATATTTTTAAAAGTTATTGCCATGGAAAATTTACTTTTAGTTGAATGAAAGGGAGACAATGTATATTTCCCGTAATATACCGGTACTTGTATAAAGGAAAAAATATTTTCTAACCGACATCATGCAGGCCATACTTGCTTTTATGCCGAAATACAATGTAAATCTTTACATAAGTATGGGACGCATGTCTGTAATAGGAAAAATGATGAACAACAACAACAACAAAACCAGCAGAAAACAGTATTATTTTTTTCAATCAAAACATTATTTTCCCTCGGAATACTTTTTTGTTCCCTAGATATATCTTTTTAAGTAAGTAGTTATTTGTAAAAAAAAAAAAAAAACTGTTGACACAGAGATATGTCTCAGAAAAAGCCAATATGATGGACAGCAACATGGTTTATTAATTCTGTCCCAGGACCATTACCTAGTCGACAGGGCCTGAAAATAATCGTCAAATTGATATGTATTGATAGTAATACAACTTTATACAAAATATCATTGATCTATCACAAGTAGTTTTTTTATTCTTAGATGCATGATTTTTTTTATTAGTTGTTATTGGCTTTGAACTAGCTGTCAGTAACTGCGAGTACTCTCAAATCTGTACTTAGCATCTTTTTGTGGGGATGTATAAGTACCCTGCCACGTCCACTCTGTGTTTTTGTTACTTGTTTTTGTGCTTTATATCTATCTGATGAGTTAAGCCCTTTTCAACTGATTTTTATAGTTTTTCATATGTTGTACTGTTACACCACTGTCCCAGGTTAGGGGATGCCGGGTTGGGCGCCCGCCACATTCTTTATGTGCCTGTCAGTAGTCATCCCTGTTACTACTGTCCTAAGTCAGGAGCCTGTAATTCAGTGCATGGTTGTCGTTTGTTGCTGTTTATCATATTTGTGTTTCGTTCATCATTTTGTACATAAATCAGGCCGTTAGTTTTCTCGTTTGAATTGTTTTACATTTGTCCTTTCGGGGACTTTTATAGCTGACTATGCGATATGGGCTTTGTTCATTGTTGATGGCCGTACGGTGACCTATAGTTGTTAATGTGATGTGTCATTTGGTCTCTTGTGGAGAGCTGTCTCATTGGCAATCATACCACATCATCTTATGTCTATACTTATCAAACTGACTTAAGCAGAAAACTTAACATTAAAATTGCTAATTAATTCAAAGTCACTGGACCATGACCTAGGGGACAGGGCCTTAAAATAGCCAGCAAACTGATATGTACTGATAGTAATGCAACTTCTTACAAAATATCAAATTGCTAATTAATTCAAAGTCACTGGACCATGACCTAGAGGACAGGGCCTTAAAATAGCCAGCAAACTGATATGTACTGATAGTAATGCAACTTCTTACAAAATATCAATGACCTATCACAAGTAGATCCTATCAAACTAACTTAAGCAGAAAACATAACATTTAAAATTGCTAACGAATTCAAAGTCACTGGACCATGACCTAGGGGACCGGGCCCTGAAATAGTCATCAAACTGATATGAACTGATAGTAATGCAACTTCATACAAAATATCATTGATCTATCACAAGTAGATCCTATCAAACTAACTTAAGCAGAAAACTTAACATTGGAAATTTGCTAATTAATTCAAAGTTACTGGACCATGTCCTAGGGGGCAGGGCCTCAAAATAGTCGTCAAACTGATATGTACGGATAGTAATGCAACTTTATATCAAATATCAGTGATCTTTCACAAGTAGATCCTATCAAACTAACAGAGAGAAAACTTTACAATTGTTGACGCCGTCGTCGCCGTAGCCATCGCCGGAGCCGGAAAAGCAATCCCTATGTCTCGCTTTCCGCGACTTTCGTCGCAGGCGAGACAATAAACCCAGGTTTAACCCACCATTTTCTACATTAGGAAATGCCTGTACCAAGTCAGGAATATAACAGTTGTTTTCCATTCGTTTGATGTGTTTGAGCTTTTGATTTTGCCATTTGATAAAGGACTTTCCGTTTTGAATTTTCCTTGGAGTTCGGTATTTTTGTTATTTTACGCTTCAAATTTCGTGGATCACAGTACATCTATGCATAAAACGAATGTTTCTTGTTGAATACACAGTGGCAGTATACGTCAATTCTTCAAGGCGTGTTAGCACAAAATATAAACTGCCTCTTTTGAAAGAAGATGTGCGAGATAGGGCAGACATTTTATAAATAGTTCAGGAATGACAATTAATATTCAGCATGTACCGTTTGTACCTGGTTAAAAATGAAAGGGAGGAAATATTCAGCACTAATTTCTTGACATATCCTCGTATTATGGGTTTTCGTGCTATTAAGAATGTAGTGTGACGTCACAATTTCCATTGAAAAAGCATACATAGTACGAATTCATATATCGTATGAAAACATATGATCTGAACATATGCTTCCAACAGGCCACCAATAATTACAGACATTTTAAGGAGATATTACAAGGATTCTTTAGCGTGCAGAGAGTGTGGCATTCGCCTGTATGAGGCATTGGATTTAACGTTTCCATTCCGATCGGACGTGGCTGCGTATCTATACATCCAGCACAGCATATAAAGTCAAAGAGAGATTTAAATGAAATTTTAGGAAGGTGAAGAGTAGGCCACATTAAAATGTGACCTTGCAGAACTATAACTTTGGTAGCTTTTGACCGAAAATAATCTTTCAAACATAGAATTGTTCAAAGGTTAATTGGTACGTACACAGGGACTCGATCGGTTAGCACATTAAAATTTTGTTAATCAATGTTTTCAATTTTTTTCGTATCTCCTGTCTACTTGTGACATTTGTATAACGTTTTTAACGTTGACATCAATATTTCTTTTGTTTTCTAGGAATGTGCAAAATCCCCGGATATGGATAGTAAACTGCACATTGCTAGAAAACAAAGAAATATTGGTGTCAACTTTAAAAACACAAATAGACAGGAAGTACGAAAAAATTTGAACAACATTGATTAACAAAATTTTAATCTGCTAACCGAGTCCCTGTGGGTACGTACATAATAGGACGCTATCTAAGTTACTCAATACAGACGCCCAAAACAGGATTTCTTACTTGAAAGTGTTTTTTTTTTTTTTTTTTGCCAATTATTGACTTAATATATTATTCAGTATTTTTATACGACCGAAAATGTTTTGCCGTCGTCCAAAGGAATGCGGAACAACTCGGCCCGGAGACAAGTCGGATCGAGTCAAATCGGACCGACTAATAAGTCAACTCGGACCGTCTATGAAGACAACTCGGACCATCAATAAGTCAATTCGGACCGTCTATAAAGTCAACTAGGACCTTCTATAATGAAAGCTCAGACAAAGTATTAAAAGAGGATTTGAGCTATATAAATTATCAAATGTAATATTTTACATGACAATATCATTTGCATGTTGCTGCATGCATTTGCAAAACATTTTTTTTGTATAATGTGAATTTAAATTTTACTTATCTTTATCAATTTATTTTAAAAACTTAATTGAAGCAACAACAAAAAAAAAAGAAGTCAGGCTAGGTTGAATTTGTTTGCTTATTTGTTGAATTCTTTATTTATTATTTTAAAGTCAACTCGGACCGTCTATAATGCCAACTCCAACAAAGTATAAACATAGAGTTTGTGCTATTTATATGATAACTTGTTATATTTTACATAAAAGTATCCTTTAATGAAGATTCTTATTTCTACTTCATCACGGTGATTGTATATATTGAATAAAATCTTCATTAATTCATTGAATAAACTTATGAATAATGATAATTAAATTAAATCAATAATCAATAAAATGTAAATTTAATTATTCTAAAAAGAATCTACCAAAATATTTCAAACGTTATTTACTCATACAGCTTTCAAACAACAGAAATTTATAAAAAAAATCTAAGGAGCGTCATTTAATTGTAGACGCCCCAGTTGTCGTTTTCGTAATTTATATACTCAAAATCGACATCAAAATTTAATTAGAGACTACTTCTCTTCAGACACATTAAATCATTTATTTCGTCAAAACTCTAATTCTATACTTAGTCTTAGTTGGCGTTATAGATGGTCTGAGTAGACTTTTAGACGATCAAAGTTGACTTTATATACGGTCCGAGTTGATTCATTGATGGTCCGAGTTGTCTTCATAGAGTTAATTGCCTTTTTTGTAGACCGGGCCGACTTGTCCCGCACCTGTCAAAAGACATTAGGTTTCCAGATAATAGAGGCGGTGGACAGGAGGGCGGGAACCCGGGAGTAAGGGGGAGGGGGGAGTAAAAGGGGGGTCAGGAAGCGGGAGTTACGGGTGCGGGAACCGGGAGTAAAGATCAAGATGTTTTATCAAGATCAAGATCAAGATGTTTTATCAAGATCAAAAAAATCGTAAGGGGTTCCACGAAACCGTGTGTCTCGCCTGCGATTGCTGCTGTCAGTGTAAAAGTAATCACGGTTGGCTTAAAAAATGAGTCCATTTATCAATAAAATACAGAATTAAAAAAAAAATCAAACTTTTTCTTTAGATGCTATTTCTTGGTCTTGAAGATTAGCTTCTGTCCAAGTTTCATTACAATCCATGAAGGTTTACAAATTTGTCAAAAAAATTTAATCCCAGACTGTCTGTAAATGTTAACTGTAAAAAAACGAAGTCTATCTTTCTGAAAAATACTTTAAATGAAAAAAAAAGTATTTTCAAAGGTTTGCTTGAGACATTATCTCTTATTCATTAAAAAGCTTCTGCCCGGCAAAGTTTCATAAAACTCTATGAAGCCAGGTTTGACGAAGTAATTGATGTGTAACAAACTTTAACCCCCAGACTGTATCTACTTGTTAACTGTGAAAAAAAATAAGTTCATTTATTAGTAAAATACGGGAAAATGAAAATAAATGTTTTCAAAATTTTGCTCTGGATACTGTCTTTTGGTCTTAAACAAGCTTCTGTCCAAATTTCATAAAATTCCATAAAGGTTTAACAAAGTTATTGATGTCTGAAAAACTTTAACCTCAGACTATCTATCTGAATGTTAACTGTAAAAAAAAACTAATATAAAAATATGGAGATGTGGTATGATTGCCAATGAGACAACTATCCACCCAAGTTCAAACGAAGTGGATGTAAGCAACCGTACGGCCTTCAACAATGAGAAAAACCCATACTGTATAGTCGGCTATATAAGTCCATTTATTTGCAAAATACGGAATAAATATTTTCAAAATTTTGCTCTGGATACTGTATTTTGGTTTTAAACAAACTTCTGCCCAAATTTCATTAAATTCCATGTAGGTTTGACAAAGTTATGGATTTCTAAATAAACTTTAACCACAGACTTAACCTAAATATTGACGCAGCCCACGTGCACGCAGACGACGGAATCGCTATGTCGATCTCGCTTTCGAGAAATAAATTTCGCAGGCTCGACAAAAAAGAAGGGTAATCAATCCATGGTTACAGAACGATGGCAATTCGTCATAAAGTGAACTACAACTTTTAACGACACATGATAAATGAACAACGGCTCTCGACTTTGGACAGGTGCACAAAAACATTTGGCATAAGAAACAAATAAGTACTAGTAAGTGACAACTGACATATTGCGGAATGGGTACAAGCAAGTGGAGATGGACTGGTAGGTTGATCCTGGTCGGTTTGATCATTCCCAACCCATCTACAGGTACTTTTGGTCTGTGCTCCTTTCTATACTAGTATATAGACTGTCCCTGGCTCCCTATAGATTCCTCTGCATTTGCTCGCTTATTCTTGGCTTTCTGTGCATGTTGTTTTTTGTTATTTTATGTTGTTTGTGGTATTTGTATTTGTTGGCCTTCATTTTAATTGGTTTTACACGTTATTTCCCTTTTTCTGACAGACTACATTTTTACCAAATTAGGAAGTTGGAATATAGGGGAGGGACGTGGGAGTATAGGGGGAGGGAAGTGGGAATTGCTACCCCCTGTCCACCCCCTCATAATAACTTGAGTATAAGTGAATGCATCTCTATAAAATTTACAACATGGTTCTATGCCTCAAAAGGAAGGTTGGGATTGATTATGAGGGTCGTGAGGGGGGTGGGGGTTAGGATGAAATTTGAAAAAAAGGCAGGATGACAATTTATGTAAAAAAAGTCAGGATAAACTAATAGAGTGAAAAATCAAAATGCAGGACAGAGATTACAACTAAGACAAGAGGCTCTCAAGAGCCTGAATCGCTCACCAGTAATTTTTTGCTTAAATCTTTCATCAGTGATTATTTTTGCTTTTCAATATATATTAATGGATGGCTTAAAACTTCCATTGAAATGTTCTTTGTATCTGTCATATTTTCTTCAAAATCAAAGAAATGCATTTTACCCCTATGTTTCATTTTAGCCATAGTGGCTGTTTCTTGGCATAGTCGGTACAAGAAAATAAAATACAAAATTTATACTAGATACTCTGAAACTCATTCAGCCCAAGTTTGGCTGAAATTGATTCAGCAGTTTCAAAGGAGATTTTTCAAAGTAAGCAAACTAAATGAACAAATTGTGAAAATTGATTTTAAAGGGCAATAACTCCTTAAGGGGACAATTGACAATTTTGGTCATTCAAACTTATTTGTAGATCTTACTTTGCTGTTTACAGTTTATCTTTATCATTAATAATATTCAAGATAATAACCAAAATCTGCAAAATTTCCTTAAAATTACCAATTATGGCAGAAATCCAACAATGGGTTGTTAGATTCATCTGAAAATTTCAGGGCTGACAGAGCTTGGCCTAATAAACATTTTACCTCTCATCAGATTAGTTTAAATGCTTTGGTTTTGAGATATAAGCCAAAATTGCATTTTACCCTACATACTATTTTTAGCCATGACGGCCATGTTTTTTACTGAAACAGAAAATAAAACACAAACTTTATTCTAGATACCCTTAGAATCATTCAGCTTAAGTTTGGTTGGAATTGGTCAGTTGTTTCAGAGAAGATTTTTAAAGTTAGAAAACATGATAAATAAATTGTGTAAAATTGTCCTTAAAAGGCAATAACTCCTTAAGGGTCAATTGACAATTTTGATCATTCGAACTTATTTGTAGATCTTACCTTGCTGAACATTTTGCTGTTCAGTTTATCTTTATCATTAATAATATTCAAGATAATAACCAATAAACAGCTGCGCTATGAGCACATGATACGCCTGTCTTCTTGTGTGTGAATTTTATGCAATAATCATAGTTTCTGACATGTGAAAACATCCTTTTTTACAAAAACTCAATATCTCTAAAATAAAATTTTGAATCAAAACCAAAAGTATACAGATCTTTAAATTAATATAACTAAGAAGTGTGTAAAATTTTAAGCAATAATCATAAGTTGTTTTTGAGATATGGCGTGACATGTGAAAACCCCTTTTAAAAAAAAAAAATCTCAATATCTCAAAAATAAAATTTGGAATCAAAACCAAAAGTATACAGATCTTTAGATTAATATAACTAAGAAGTGTGTAAAATTTTAAGCAATAATCATAAATTGTTTTTGAGATACGTTGTGACATGTGAACAACCCTCCCCTTTTTTACAAAATACTCAATAACTCAAAAATAAAATTTTGAATCATCACCAAAAAGTATACAGATCTTAAGGTTAATATAACTAAGAAGTGTGTAAAGTTTTAAGCAATAATCATAAACTGTTTTTGAGATACGGCGCGACATGTGAAAAACCCCTCCCCCTTTTTTAACAAAATACTCAATATCTCTAAAATAAAATTTTGAATCATCACCAAAAAGTATACAGATCTTAAGATTAATATAACTAAGAAGTGTGTAAAGTTTTAAGCAATAATCATAAATTGTTTTTGAGATACGGCGTGACATGTGAAAAAAGTCCTGTAACTCAAAAAGTTTTAATCTTATTTTCACCAAAAAGTATACAGATCGTTTGACCATCATAAGAAACAACTATTTTAAGTTTCATGAAATTATGGATAAGTCATTCTCAAGTTACGGTGCGACATGTTTACGCCGGACAGACAGTCGGACAGACGACCGGACACCGGACATTTGTATACCATAATACGTCCGTCAAAATTGATGGGCGTATAAAAATACACACCTGTTTTAGTTACTAAGTCCCGTAATTCAAAAGTTTTAATCTTATTTTCACCAAAAGTATACAGATCGTTTGACCATCATAAGAAACAACTACGTTAAGTTTCATGAAATTTGGATAGTCGTTCTCAAGTTACGGTACGACCTGTTTATGCTGGACAGACGACATTTGTATACCATAATACTTCCGTCAAAATTTTGACGGGCGATAAAACTGCAAAATTTCCTTAAAATTACCAATTAAGTGGCAGCAACCCAACAATGGGTTATCAGATTAAACTGAAAATTTCAGGGCACCTAATGAACACTTTAATCCCATGTCAGATTTGCTCTAAATGCTTTGGTTTTTGAGATATAAGCCAAAAACTGCATTTTACCCCTATGTTCTATTTTTAGCCATGGCGGCCATGTTATTTGACAAAACAGTAAATAAAACACAACCTTTATTCTAGATACCCTAAGCATCATTCAGCTTAAGTTTGGTTGGAATTGGTTTAGTATTTTAAGAGGAGATGTTTGAAATAGTTTACACCAGAAGGACGACGAGGAAGGCCAAGTGATGGCAAAGCTTACAGTTCCTTCGAACGGTGAGATAAAAAAATGCAGGACAAAATTTTTCATCCTGTATTTAGATTTAGAATTTTTGGGTACCATTTTTAAATCGGTCCACATTGAGATCCAAAGGGTCCAAAATTAAACTTTAAAAATAAGATGTGGTATAATTGCCAATGAGACAAATCTCCACAAGAGACCAAATGACACAGAAATTAAGAACTACAGGTCATCCATTGTACGGCCTTCAACAATGATTAAAACCCATACAGCATAGTCAGCTATAAAAGGCCCCAAAATGACAAATGGAAAACAATTCAAATGAGAAAACTAACGGCCTTATTTATGTACAAAATAATGAACGATAAACAATTATGATATACAGCAACAAACGACAACCACTGAATTACAGGCTCCCGTCTTGGGAAAGGCACATACAAAATGGGATAGTGGTGTAACAGTACAACATAAGAGTAAACTATAATAAACTGTTATCACAGAGATATGTCTCGCTTTTTTGTGATTTTGATTATGCAAATGTTGAAATTAATATGGCAATACTTAACAAGTTAGGCTAATATTCAAAGTCAATGAACCATGACTGAGGTACATGGCTAAACCATCTCCATGTAAATGAGATGTGCCAATGCTAATACAACTGCATACCAAATATCATTGACTTATTATAAGTTGTTCCCTTTAAACAAACCTTAACACAAACATTAACTTGTAAACTATGTAAAAGTTTCAAAGTCAATGAACCATGAAGAGGGGGTGGAGCTATATAATCTCCATGGAAATGATACTTACAAATGCCAATAAATTTGCATACCAAATATCATTGACTTAACATTAGCAGTTCATCTTAAACTGATCTTATCCAAAACTAGTACATGTAAACTAAGCAAAAGTTTCAAAGTCAATAGGCCATGACTGAGGGGATGGGGCCAAATATTCTCCATTGAAATGAGATGTACTAATTCTTATACAACTGAATACCAATTAACATTGGCCTACCACTAATGGTTCCCCTTGAAGTGACCTAATCACAAACTAATACGTTAACTTAGCCAAATTTTCAAAGTCAATAGACCATGACTAAAGCGGCTGAGCCAAATAATCTCCATGGAAATGAGATATGCCAATGCTTATACAACTGCATACCAAATATCACTGACCTACCACTAATGGTTCCTCATAAACTGACCTAATCACAAACTAATACATGTAAAATAAGCAAAAGTTTCAAAGTCAATAGACCATGACTGAAGGGGCAGGGCCAAATAATATCAATGGAAATGAGATGTGCCAATGCTAATACAACTGTATACCAAATACGTCGTCGTCGCCGGAAACAGCATACCTATGTCTACCTTTTTGACCCCGTCAAATGAGACAAAAATCAGTTGAAAAGGACTTAACTCATCAGATAGATACAAAGCAGAAATACATCTAACAAAAACAGAGTGGACGTGGCATGGTACTTATACATCCCCACATCAAACAGACACTAAGCACAGATGTGAAAAAAAACTGAATAACTGGGGTTGTATTATATGCCGAATCTAACAGTGTATTTAGATTTTTTATTTTGGGACCCGTTTTCAAATTGGTCCACATCAAGGTCCAAAGGGGCCAAAATTAAACCTTGTTTGATTTCAACAAAAATTGAATATGTGGGGTTCTTTGATATGCTGAATCTAACCATGTATTTAGATTTTCAGCCCGCTATCAAATTCGTTCACACTGAGGTCCAAGGGGTCCAAAATTAAAGTGTTTGATTTCATCACAAATTGAATTCTTTGGGTTCTTTGATATGCTGAATCTAACCATGCATTTAAGATTTTGGATATTGGATCATAATAAGTAAATGTCCAATTTAAAATTTTTAAGTTCTTAGACCACTTTCATTCTGTGTCAGAAACCTATGTTGTGTCAAATATTTAATCACTATCCATATTCAGAGCTGTATCAAACTTAAATGTTGTGTCCATACTTGTCCAACTGTTCAGGTCGTATCAAGCTGCCCCTGTGGAACATTTTATTTTAAAATAAAGCCCATATAAAGCTTATCTATATCAAAAGGCGTCACCTTCAACGGACACACCTTGTTCCATTGTGCCAACATGCAAAACTTTTAATGACGTCTGTAAACTGATGAAAGTCTAATGGATGCTTTGTAAAACAGTACACTAGTACTTCTCAAATAACAATTATTATACAATTTTGTTTATTATAAAGCAAAATACAATGTACAATATCATCTGATTAAAATAATGAAAACATATTTATACTGTAAATTCAAAAATAATTTGCAAACATTTATTGCTTGGGATTGTTAAACATTGGACAAAAAGGTTAAATTGATTATTGTCATTTAAGGACATGTTGCAAATAAATAATGCTATCACAAATTTAAAATATAATTTTGTTTTTGGTAAATCTATCCCGTGTAGCAATTTTCAGTAAAAAAATGTATAAAAATCTGTGAATTTTCAGTAATATGAAAATAAATAACAGCATTTAAAAACAAAAATTTGTGAATTTACAGTAAATGGAAAATAAATAACAGCTTTAAAAAAAAATTGTGAATTTACAGCAATTGGAAAAAAATAACAGCATTAAAAAATTAATCATTTGGCTTTCAGAATTATCATTAAAATTATTAAACAAAAAGCAATATATATGATTATTATTGTCCACAGGATTGACCACACAAGGCAGCAGGAGGAACACACCTGTAATAGAAATAAAATAATATTTCATTTGTTGACAATTCTTAGTAAATAACATCAAAATATATGAATTAGGGAATGTTTAAATATTTGAGTGGCAATTTTTCTTTTAAATAGACAGATATTGTGTATGTAAAATATTTGTTTTCTATTCAAATCTATTGATTTACCAAATAATATTGCAATAGAAATTGTGCAGCTAAATTAGTTATAAAATGGAAAGCCATCTTACTTGCTGTACCCCTGTTTTTGACATTTTTGCCTATTGTGTCTGTTTGTTTTGTTCATGCATCGTTGTCTAATAATGGAATTTGATGCGACTGTCATACAAGTGAGAGGTTTGGCTAGCTATAAAACCAGGTTCAATCCACCATTTTCTACATAAGAAAATGCCTGTACCAAGTCAGGAATATGACAGTTGTTATCCATTCGTTTGATGTGTTTGAACTTTTGATTTTGCCATTTGATTGGGGACTTTCCTTTTTGAATTTTCCTCGGAGTTCAGTATTTTTGTGATTTTACTTTTTACTACACCAATTTTGATTTTCAAGGTGTTAAAATCACTATTACCGATATATTGCATTAATCATTGATTGAGTGTAAGACAAGCGCAGAAGCTATTAAGCTGAAAATTTAAAAATTTGCATACATGATAAAATTATTCAGGCTATTTTGATAAACTTTCATTGTTTGGTTCAAGTTTTATGGCATTTACTTTTTCTCCATATATTGACTGAAGTAATGATTTCTTTGGAAATTTGTATTGAAATACAAAACTGAATAAGAAGCAAAGTTTAATATAATTAAGACATCTTATCTTTGTGACAGCACTTGCCATTTCATTGCAAATGAATTTAAGGGTATCTCCCCTTTTCAAGTAAACACAATTCTTTATTATCATAAAACAATGAATCTCTTTATGATTCAGTACATGGTCATTAGGTAAAAGTTTAATGACTGAATGAGAGAAAGTAGTTAAAAGGACTAAAACCTTTGGAACTATAAAACATCTGATTTACATTTATTAAGGTTACAGTAGAAAATATAAAGATGTATATAAGGTTACAGTAGAAAATATAAAGATGTATATAAGGTTACAGTAGAAAATATAAAGATGTATATAAGGTTACAGTAGAAAATATAAAGATGAAATATAATTACAAACAATAAAGATTTATAGAAATTTAAACTGTCCATAAGATTACATCAATTAATTATATTTGTATGTGGCAAATATAGTCTCATCTCGAAACAGATCCAATTGCTACCCCAGCCAGTACCCGTAAGGACAAGCTGTGATGCTAATCTGTAATACAAAGATGAATCAGTTATTTAAACTCTACCAAATAGTCTACTGTGGATTAATTGATTTTCGTGGGGATTGAGGAAAAATAGGATTTCTGTAGATTCATTAAATTTAACAGGGATTGAGGAGAAAAGGATTTCTGTGGATATTTGATTGAAAGTTGATTGATAGAAAATTGGTACTTCAATTCAAAATTGCTTCACCATTACTCACAAAATCCAGAGGGTATTCAGTTTAAAACTTGACAAAAAGAAAAAAATCAAAAACAATCTCTAAGCTTGGCAGTATTTTTACCATTTTGGACAATTATGTACCCCCTCTTTCCTCTGGAGCTGAATATCTTCATGTAATTCAATCTTTTCTAATACCTGAACCATTATTAAGGTGGATCATTGGTATATATTTCCTTAGATAGAATTTTCTTATACTTTGCCAGAATGTAGATTTTTCCCTGCTTTTATCGAAAATATAATAAAAAGTATAGGTCACTGTGCTATTTTTCAAGCTACAAGTTGTGCAAAATATCCAAAATTTGCATAGATTGTTCATTAAAAACTTTTTTGGTGAATAAAAAGAAATCTACGAGATAGAATTTTGAAATAAAATATGAGAAGATAGGTTTTAAAATATGCTTTAAGAAAAAAATAGAAAAAGTGGTGTCACGGACGTTGTTTTCTTGCTACAATTATAAATTGAAAATTTCTCTATCAATCCTTATAAAATCTATTTGAATTATCTCCTTAAATGGCTAAATTGACAATTTGCTTCGAACAAACACAAATATTTGGTATGTGATAAATCAGTTTCAATAATGCAATAAATTATTTATGTTACTTTATTCCAATAAACAGTCTAACCCATTAATTGCCAATCAAGATTTAGGCAAAGAACTAGACCTATTGTGAACTGCTATTTTACAATCCAAGATGGCAATATACACTTAATCTACCTTAAATTGACATCAAACACTTTAAGAGTAAAAAAAAGTTTGTATACCTACCAACATGTTAGCAGTATCAGACCTCCAATTCTTACTCCCAACACCATGAAATCATTGTCATAATACATCAGCCTATAAACAAATAAAAAAAATATACTTGTTTGAAATATACCTTTTACAGATCAATCCAATCATGATAGATTTCTTTAAGAAAACAGTATATTAATAACACATACTTGTTAAAGAAATCTATTGGTGCTTCAATTGATCTGTTATAATTTCACAGCTATGTGACACTATAGCTGTGAGAATATAACATTGTCAACCAATGAAAAGTCAAAATGACAATTTTTTTTCAAGTAGTGACAATCTGCATTATCTGCATCACAGCTATGTATTATTTGAGTTATTTCAATTCAAAATTAAATCATTGACGGACAGAATTTGTTGTTTATTTCACTTCACCAAAGGATAACATAATAAAAATAATTGTTACCCTGCTGAGTCATGTGCTGTTACATAGAATGTCAGCCTTTAATAATCATAACCAATGAAAAACTGGCCAATCATTATGTTTTATTTCCTATAAATTTTGTATATTATCAACTTTCAATCTGTAAACTAATTAAGAATTGAATGCTTCTTTTTGTCAATTTATTGGGGTGTAAAAGCGTTGACCGATTCGAAGTACACGGAAGAGCTTCATTCTAAAAATGTGCACACGGTCAATGCTTTTACAACCCTATAAAATTACTATAAGAAGCATTCAATACTTATAATTACATTTTTTTGCTAGGATCATGATAACACGATTTCAATCAAGTTTTTCTTTTATTTACCTGTGCACTTTATTGTGAAAGCTCGTGTGAAATGAAGGTTAATTTCAGAATGACGCAAGATTGCTGTTAGCCAATCAAAATAACGTATTAAAATGAAAAATACATGTAATGTAATTATATACAAATGACTATGGTTGCAAAGATGAAACAAAATTATGTTATGTATAGATATTGATATCCTAAAATCAATGTCAATAATAGAAAAGCATCATCAAGAAAATAATTGTTTTAATGCCTTTATTATAGAGTTTGTGGAGTATCTAAACTTACCACAAACATTTCCTTGTAAAGCCTCAGACTTGGTTGATTTAATTGACCATTTCCAAAGAGCTGCTATCCTGGCTGCCAAGATGGCTTTCCTCGTATCAATGTCCTCCTCTTCTATGAGTTTTGTCAAAACTTTTAGTCACTAGTTCATATTATTTTTGTTCAAAACAATTCATTTTATCACTTGTCAATGTCTTTGTTTTCCATTTATTTTTAGAAATACAGTTCATCAAAAATATCAGATATATGCACTTTCAACTGATCACATTTTTTGAAAATTTACCCAATAATAGTAGAGACCAAATAATTTCTCCCACAGCAAACAGTGGTGGATTCAGGGGGTGGCTTATAGGGTGTATGTCTCCCTTCTGATTGTAATAAACATCCATTTTTAGTAAAAAAATCATCAAAAAAATATTCTTCTCTTCTATGGAATTACCCCCCTCTCTTTTCAGAAATCTAGATTCCACCACTGGTAACAATCTATTATTTAGAACTTTGTTTACACTTTTTATTTACCGAGCTCTAAATAATAGCTTATAAAATTAGCAAACATCTGATATGTGAAAAAAATATACAAATATCATTAATCATATTGATTAACAAAATGTCTGGTTATTGCCTACACTGAAGGATTAGTTAAACCATACTATTACCTCCCCTTGCCCCAAATTTCACCCTCTTTGGACTTCATCAATCACAACTGGGCAGAACATCTTAAGTGATAGGCTTTAATTTGATACATTTAGTCAGTAATATGTTTGTGATGGTAAGTAAATGACTATAGATAAATTTGCTACATGGAAAATCTTAAATGTATCATCAATATTTCAAAATAAATCAAAAGAATTTTAATTTCCATTTAAAAACATAAATAAACATTTTTGAAGGATTAAACACAGTTTTTCACCTTGCTCTCTTTTAACAAAAATTAAAAATACAATTGAATAATAAGAATTTTATTAAAAAAAAAAAAAATAAAATCAATAAATTTCAATATAAAATTTAGTACTATCAATTTTTACCCTAGATGTTCTTTTTAAACTATGCTGTTTGAAAAATATACTAAAAAAATTAACATTGGTTTTTATTTTCTCTTTTTCTCTCTTCTGTTAGATTCTCCATTCTGAACGACTGGAAGTGTTAACTAGACAAGGACCATCTGTTCAACACAAATTAAGGTCCACACGTTATAAAAGCTTAGTCATTTTATGCCAGGGATAATAAGGAATTTTTCTAAATTAAAAATTGAAGTTACCCAGTAATTCAAACTTCTGATCGGATTCAAAATGGAGAATCTTTACAATTTCTTTTTCTCAAAACACTGAAATTTTTTATTGCTTCAATTACATTCCTTTACTTATTTACAGAATTGATTACACAGATATTTTATGCAGTCACAGTAAATACCATCCTGAAAAAGAAATAAGACTCTTTTTAATTCATTTGTCATAAACTGTTAAAGATATTTACAGCAAAATAATAGTAAAGTGGGAATAACAATTATAATAGTGTTTCATAGTGATTATGTGCAAAACTTCATTTTTTAATTATAGAGATTTATAAGCAAGAAATAAGTAAATGGGAAAACATTTTGATTACAAAATAAATAATGTAATAACAAACTTCAGAAAAAAATTGTTTTCCAGTATTTATGTATCTTGACACCTCTCTTCAGATTTTTTTATACAGAATTATTATTGTTAACATTTAAATACAGGATGGACGGATGGCTGTTAAACGTCCAGTGGCAAATTATATGCATATTCAGGACAAGAACATGCAAGGGCGATGTTAATACGAAAACTGCCTTGTACTAGACATGCTGAGCTATACTTTTAACGTGCTAGTTCACAAGGTAGCAGTCCATAAGAAGACATGTTACCCTACCTGGACACTTTATTCTGACCAGTCTTTGCTCTCACTCCTAAATGAGGCGTGATTCGGGGGAAAATACCAATTTTCAAGTCTTTGGTTTGACACAGATGGGGATTGAAATCACGACCTCCTGCACTCAAGACAAAGACATTATCATGAGACCACCAAGGCAGTTATAAATACAATTAAAGAACTTTTGTGAACATGCTTACATACCCCATGCCCCTCATTGTCACTGGGCAAACAAAATCTCACCAGATTCCTAAGTTCAAAGACTCATAACTCCTAAAAAACTGATAAACATTTCTTGTGGATATGCACATCTACTTATTATGTCCTCATTTACTACAAAGTTTCATGAAATTCTGTTGTGCGGTTTCAGAGGAGTTGCGATGACAAACTGTTACAGCAGTATAGGACAAAATTCTATGTTCAAAAGGGCATAACTCCTAAAAAAAAAATTGAATCAATTTCCTGTCAATATGCACATCTACATAGTATGTCCTTACTAGCTACAAAGTTTCATGAAATTCTGATGTGTGTTTCCAGAGTAGTTGCAATGACAAGAACAGGACTGACAGATGGACAGACAGGTCAAAAACATTACACCCTACCTACGTGGGGTACAATAAGATCATTTGAATATGATACAATAATATAGAACATTTACATGATCTGAGATCAGTAATTCATAAATCTATGTAGTGTTTAAATCTTACCATAAAAGTCTGCTCCAATTGCCATTTCCAGTCTCAATCCTTACGGACAAACTGAAAGCTAACCTGAAAAAGGTAATGCTTAAACATTTAAAATTGTTATGAACTTCCATTGGTATATTGTATGTATATATAGAAATATGTTATATATGACTTAAGTAAAAGAAGATGCGAGGGAAACATCAAATTTACAGCAACCCAAGAACACACAAGTTTAAGACTTCCATGTAATCAATTGGATTCTTCACATTTAGTCATATAGATTCGAAATACAATTAATTTTCCAATAAGCGACAATAGTATCCCTCTGAGATAGATTTTTTAGATCGAAACCTTGCTCAGAATTAAAGGGCTGGAGTTTAAAAAATAATCTTGCCTCCATTTTGATAAAAAAAAATAATCTGATCTACTGTGGATTCATTTATTTTCGTGGGTACCAATTTTCGTGGATTAAAGAAAACTTACATATTCGTGGATATGTGATTTCGTGGTTTTGCCGAGGTCTGTATACAAGCCTATAGAAAATTGGCAATTCGTTGAACATTTAATTTCGTGGTTCACCTGTACCCACGAAATCCACGAAAATTGGTATCCAACGAATAATAATGAATCTACAGTATTCAGTTTCAAAAAAAAGAATATTCTGGCTTCATTTTTAGCAAGGATGATATGAATGATGTATACAAAAATTGTCTTGCTTAATATTCTGGCTTCGTTTAAAATCCCAGGCCCCACTCCCAGAAAATCAAATGGTCCATGCACAATAATGATACTTCAGTTTGAGAAAGCATGATTTATTTCTTTAAGTGTCTAGTTTTTATTTTAGTTGTTTTTGTGCCTCATACCGATCTATTGAGTTAAGCCAATTGCAACTTATTTTTACAGTTTGTTATGTTGTGCTGTAAGCTCACTGTCCCAGGTTAGGGGGAGGGTTGAGCGCTCACAAACATGTTTAACACCACCACATTCTTTAAGCACCTGTCCCAGGTCAGGAGCCTCTAGTTCAGTGGTTGTGTATGCTTTGTCATATTTGTTTTCTGTTGAATTGTTTCACATTTTTTTCATGTCAGGCCTTTTACAGCAGACTATACTGTATGGGTTTTTTCTCAATTTTGAAGCTGTTTGGTTGCCTATAATTTATTACATCCACTTCATTTAAACTTTGGTGGATAGTCATCTCATTGGCAATCATACCACATCTCCTTATATATATAAAGGTTTATTGTAACCTATAACAATACTGATTACATATTTTTTCAATCCTCAGGTGACATAATTTTTCCTATATTCTTTTTATAGTATATAAATGAACATATCATTTGTTTCAAAAAAGGAATTATAAACCTACTTATATCTTAGCTGTAGTAGGCCACCAAGCCGTTCTCCCAATACCATGAAACATGTCCCAGACATAACCTAAAAGGAATGAAAATTGACACAAATTATATATTTTTCCAATTTAACTAAACTATCATCCTTAAACTTTATAAAAGTTTTTCCGTTTCTTATTACAAATGATATAGCATCAGTCCTGTCTGTGTAGAAATTTTAGAGCTGGAAAAAGGTTTGATCTTAATTCCAACTGCACAAAAATTATCTGAGTAATCTCCCATTGAATGAAACATTATTGTTTGTTTGTACTTGTCTCCCCTTAAAGATAATTTAATTTGATATCATAATTGTTTTCATATACCTCGCAACTTATTATAATAATTTCGTTATTGGTGTTATGAATAGGAATTAATTTCTATAGAATCTATAAAAATTGTATGGCTTAAATAAACTTGCCTGATTTCGTTCATGGTAAAGCCTCCGACTTGTTGAAGATCTAGTTAACCATCTTTCTTGGAGCTGCTATTGATTCCTTACTGCTTTTAAATGTTTTTCAACATTGGTTTTTATGCTATCAAAATCCACTGTCCATTTGAATAACTGAAATGTCTGCTGCATTCACAATATTTAATAATATACAGTTTTCACAAAAATGTTTATTTCTTTTTTCCTATCATGATGATTTACTGGATTATTATAACAATGTATTAAGTACCAGATGTGCGTTAAAACATATCCAATATTTTGAAAATTTCCGAAAAGTAGGTTGTAACCCACAATTTCTTCCACCCTTTAAAACTATTATCTAGAACTCTGCTTACAGAGATTTTTTATTTACAAAGCTCTATATAATAGCAATAGACTAGCTAACAGACATCTGATATATGTAAATACTTATACACATTTAATAGACATAATTAAAAAACATCTAGTTACTGCCTACACTCCAGTATGAGGAGTTAAACAGGGGTATTACCTCCCCTTGCCCTTAATTTCAGCCTGTTAAGACTCCTAATCCATCACAACTGAAACACAGTACCTGTAGTGATAGGCTTTTGTATGATACATTTAGTCAGTAACATGTCAATGATGGTAAAAAATTAAAAATCAATTAATTTTGTTGACTGTCTCTTTCTAAATGTATCTTTAATTTTCAAGACTAGAGAAAAAAAAAAAGAACAGCAAAATTGAATTGTTTAAAATAAATCATCAACCATTTCCTAAATTTTGAAGCATAGTTAAAATACATTGCCTCTTCATTTCAGTCGTACTAACATTGATAAAAACTGCACTTGGAATATGAATTTGTGCAGATTACTCATGGTATAGTCATTAATAAAGTGTGTCTTCTACAAATATAGAGATAATGTGTCAATAAAATTGAAATTAAGTCATATCAAAAATCAACTTACAAAATAGTTGGCAATAATATTAAAAGACTTATGGTTTGGATTCCAAGTAGGATATTTTTTATTCTCTGAGAAAAATATGCTGTCTTAAAAGATCAAAGCACAAAATGTATTCAAAACTAATTAATTTCTTATTCTAAAGTTCAACAAACTTAAGATGGTTCATATGGTAATTAAACACATTTCCGATTTGTTGTGGTTAACTTATTTGTCTGATGAGCAAGTTATCTCTCTTACTACATAGTAATGATTAACAGCATTCTAAGTTACTTAAAAAAAATAATCAAATAAATGGAGAATGTGTCCATGGGACAAAGATGATACCCCCACTTGCATATAGCGTTATAAAGGGACATAAATAGAGAACTGTAAAAGTGACGTGACCCAAAATCGAACTTGATCTGTTTTTTGTCGTACATTGTAATAAGCATTGTGTATAAGTTTTATAACATTTGGATGAAGCTAACTAAAGTTGGAGAATGGAAAGCAATTTCGGGACACAAGGACGGACAGTAAAGGGTAAGCCTTAATGCCCCGCCCCCTCCGCTACAGCGGGGACATACAAATTATTTCTTTAAAAATGTATAAAATTTTCCAGATTTAAAATAAAGTTTAATTGCAAGTATGTTTGAAGCAAAAACAATACTGTGAGTTCGCCTTTGTTTTAGTGTACTTAGTTTTACAGATTTTGTGGATATAGATGAACTATGAAACAAAATAAAAATTGCCTCTTTGTTTTGTTTTTTTTGTAAGCAGAATTTGTCAAAATTATGAAATATGAAATCAAGTATCTAGGAAAATTCTAACTGCCCTTGATTGACTTATTATCTCTGATCAAGATTGTCTCCCTTGCAAACTATAAAAAATCGGAAATCAACATTTTCATGTAGATTTTACAAAATTATGTTTCAGTGCTCGTTATGATCAAGATAGCGCAATTGGGACAAGCAGTCAAAATTGTGTAATGCTCGCCTAAATCATGCAAGTTGGTACCAATGATAATGGAAATATCTAAAGTGGTATTGAACTTCATATATAATTGCAGCAAAATATAATGTGAAAATCAACACAGGAAATAAAACTGAAACCTTGATGACTTATCTCCTGTGAACTAGTATTTAGTATAACCCTCCGTCCCCCTCCCCCAATAAAAAGGAAAAAGAAATAGTTTACTTTAAACTTTGGATTTGTAGTTAATTTAAGAGTAGAATCTATTACAACATCTACAGCAAAAATAATTTAAAAAAAACATCAGTCAACCAAAAAGGTTTAACATTAAACATGAATTTCCTTAAAAATAATTAATTTCAAATATGACAAAAAAGGATTAGTGACATTGCCTAAAAAATGTACAAATAAGAAGATAGATTCCCAGTATGAAAATGTATGCATCAAATTTAAACCTTTAACTTGGCAATACCCTTGATTCCAATCGTTATCTTTCCGTTAAAGTGTTTTAGGCAACATATTTGAAGGCATTTGTGCGTTTGTTGGGCATAAAATCTACATCAGTACCTTGAGCTAAGGGATGAATATTCTAATGGGGATAACTTCCTTATGACTGCTTTGATAAATGTTTTTAAATGATTAAATTAATATATTCTTCAGGCAGGGTTGGTTTATGTACATAAGAATAAAGACGGATGTTTGAAAAATGTCAAGCAGTCACAATTACTTTATCAGTTCAAAGATGCAGGGATCCAGTTAGCCCATAAATGTTTAAATGACGTTAGAAATCAGCATATAGTAAAAGAGTATTTCTGGTAATGGAATCAAACGTATTGGAGAAAATATTGAAAACAAAGTGAAACTTTAAAATTTCAAGACTAACTTTTTAGATAAAAAAAAGTGAACTGTTTAAAGTGAAGAAATGTCATCTCACATTCGATTCAATGGTAGAATCTACATTCTTCAAATTTTGAATGTTAAACCTGGGGGATTTTTTAAGAATGGTTATGCAACATTTTCAACATTCACAATGTTAAATGGTTTAAGGAACTATTTATAATGAGAATCATACACACTTAGTTTAATTTTAAAATAATACCCAAATAAATGTTTCATCTGATGTATAGAGAAAATATATATGACAAGCTAGTAAAGGTCGAGGTTGAAAATTAACCCAAAGTTTGAGATAATTTATGTGTGAATTATAAAGATTACTGGCAGATGATAGTTTCAGATGACTGAATGAAAGTATTGGAAATTATAGATATAATCATTAATTTTTTTTTTTTTTGGTCCAAACAATAGAAAATCTGTGAAGTACCAAGATCATTCACATTAGAATTATTAAATATTATTTTTACTGCAGGTCTTCCTTCGTAGCCATCTTGGCTTTTCAGAACCAAATAAATATGTACTTAATGGATTTTTTCAACTTGCGCTTAAATTCAATTTGATATAGACCGTACAAAATTAACTTTTATTTAAAAGTGCTTAAATTTTATTAAATATTCAGAATGAGTTTTTTTTTCAGTTTTTTTATTTCCAATGCATCATAATGTGTCAAATACAATTAGATTTTGATTTAAAATGTTTTTTAACTTCCTTTTAAAAATTTTAAACGAAATTAAAAGCTTAATGTGCTAATATTGGTCTTTTTGATCTCAATAACAATCAAATATCGAATGTATATCATTTCAGAATTACATTAAAAGATCCCTTTGAATAACACACACCATATCCTGAATAAATAGAAACCACTGAACTATCCATAGAACAAAAGCAAGAAACGGACAATAAAACCTGACCAATCAGAACTAGCTAAAAAAACAACTATGTTAAATGTTAGTAAAGACGCAGCACTTGAAGCGCAATGTATTTCTGAAATGATCATTTGATATTTGTTCAGTCTATAGCAAACTTTTTTCAGATCAAGATTAATATTCTGTTACAAAATCTTACTTTTAACCATTAGTTTAAATCAATTTCAGTTCAAGTTTTATGTTGTTCTACAATCTGACAATCATGATGCATTGAATATACAAAAAAAGAAAAGGAAAATATTTTCCTTATGTAAATTTGAAATTTGAAATAAAAATATTGCATGTCCTTTTTTCCAAACGCTTTATCAATTAGGCCACTTTTTTTTTTATTTGTTGGTTTACGGATCCGCCGACCATGTTTTTCCCGATTTTGAAATAAAAAAAAAAAAACGATTTTGAAGATTTTTTTTAATACCGCCGACCCTTATCTGTTTGAAGAAGTACAAATAAAAATAAAAACATAATAAAAAAGATCAGCCTTTCTTCCTCCAGTCGGAATACCCTTGGAGTGGATTGGAAAATCCCATGCGGTTCCCTGTTCAGTCAACGTTTCATCATGATCTAATGCGGTGAAAAGGAACCAGTTGAAAATGGAGGTTGATGGCGGGTCAATTTTTTTTCAAGTGTTGATCAGAAACCCGTCGAAAGGGGATGTTTTAGGGCAGTTTGTCCGCACAAAACCATTACAGACTGTAAAAGACATTATTCTTGATTATTTTAGTGAAAGCGTTTTTGTTATTGACACCGTGAAAGCTTCCAAGAAAGACAAATTGACTGATGATGCCAGTGTTGTCCCTTTGGACACACCATGTGAAGTACTAGCCAATTTCTGGCACAAATTTCTCCATGTTAGTGTTCATGAGGTGTCAAGGGAAGATGAAATGGAAAAGCCTGGTACTAGTAGTGGTGTGGATGCATTCAGTTTATTAATGAATATGAGGAAATCCTACAGTAGCCTACCAAAGGAAAGGTACATAAATTTAACTTGCACTTGTTGAATAAAATAGTATCCAGTGTGGGATTTTACTTGCCAAATGTTTAGGACCTGAGACAAAAATGTAAATATCATAGAACTGATAGAGCTTACCAAACATATCTCTATAAACAGTTCACATACATTGCCTATATTTCTTCGTCTTTCACATTCTGTTGGTTCTTCTCGCCATCCTTGGTATAATTGGAAATAAAAGAAAGTCATTATTACTCAGAATCTACACAAATCACAAACTTTTTATACACAATTTTTTTAAACATTTTCAAATTGGTGAAGAACTTGTCTGTGAACTTGATCATGCCAAACAGCGATAAAACAAAATGGTTTCTTTGTTGTATACCAAGTATATTTGACATTTTGGCTCTCTTTTTTCTTTTTTCTGTTTTTCTGCTTCTTCAACAGGGACGTCAGAAAGAAACAATCAATTAAACAATCTAATTTACTGGGTAATATCCATCCTCACACTTCTACCAGTGAGCTTATCTTTAGTTTGGCTGCTTCATTTTTCCATGTAGACTGCTTCCTAATAATAAAACCAGATAATCTCCAGAAAACTTCAGCATGATATCTCAAAGTCCCCTTCTACAGGCATAGGCAGGAAGCCTGTAGCAGTCGTGAGGTCTGTGAACCTGCTTATAAAATAAAAGCGAACATCTTTTGCCGCCCGTCCTCGCGAGTCAGCGACGGAGGCCATCTCGACATCGATGACTGTCGTCCAGTTTGGAGGTAACCAGCTAATTAAAGGAAACACCACAAACAGCAAAATTACTTAATATTACTTACATTGCCTACATTTCTTCCAGTCCTTCACTTTCTGTTGTTTCTTCTCGCATCCTTGGTATAATTGGAAATAAAAGAAAGTCATTATTATTCAGAATCTACACAAATCACAAACTTTTTATACACAATTTTTTAAAACATTTTCAAATTGGTGAAGAACTTGTCTGTGAACTTGAGCAATTATAAAATAAAAGGGTTTCTTTGTTGTATACCAAGTATATTTGACATTTTCGCTCTCTTTTTTTCTGTTTTCTGCTTCTTCAACAGGGACGTCAGAAAGAAACAATCAATTAAACAATCTAATTTAATGGGCAATACCCATCCTCACACTTCTACCAGCGAGCGTATTTTAAGTTTGGCTGCAACATTTTTCCATGTAGACTGCTTCCTAATAATAAAACCAGATAATCTCCAGAAAACTTCAGCATGATATCTCAAAGTCCCCTTCTACAGGCATAGGCAGGAAGCCTGTAGCAGTCGTGGGTCGCTTGCGAACATCTTTTTGCCGCCCGTCCTCGCGAGTCAGCGACGGAGGCCATCTCGACATCGATGACTGTCGTCCCGTTTGGAGGTAACCAGCTAATTAAAGGAAACACCACAAACAGCAAAATTACTTAATATTACTTACATTGCCTACATTTCTTCCAGTCCTTCACTTTCTGTTGTTTCTTCTCGCATCCTTGGTATAATTGGAAATAAAAGAAAGTCATTATTATTCAGAATCTACACAAATCACAAACTTTTTATACACAATTTTTTAAAACATTTTCAAATTGGTGAAGAACTTGTCTGTGAACTTGAGCAATTATAAAATAAAAGGGTTTCTTTGTTGTATACCAAGTATATTTGACATTTTCGCTCTCTTTTTTTTCTGTTTTCTGCTTCTTCAACAGGGACGTCAGAAAGAAACAATCAATTAAACAATCTAATTTAATGGGCAATACCCATCCTCACACTTCTACCAGCGAGCGTATTTTAAGTTTGGCTGCAACATTTTCCATGTAGACTGCTTCCTAATAATAAAACCAGATAATCTCCAGAAAACTTCAGCATGATATCTCAAAGTCCCTTCTACAGGCATAGGCAGGAAGCCTGTAGCAGTCGTGGTCGCTTGCGAACATCTTTTTGCCGCCCGTCCTCGCGAGTCAGCGACGGAGGCCATCTCGACATCGATGACTGTCGTCCCGTTTGGAGGTAACCAGCTAATTAAAGGAAACACCACAAACAGCAAAATTACTTAATATTACTTACATTGCCTACATTTCTTCCAGTCCTTCACTTTCTGTTGTTTCTTCTCGCATCCTTGGTATAATTGGAAATAAAAGAAAGTCATTATTATTCAGAATCTACACAAATCACAAACTTTTTATACACAATTTTTTAAAACATTTTCAAATTGGTGAAGAACTTGTCTGTGAACTTGAGCAATTATAAAATAAAAGGGTTTCTTTGTTGTATACCAAGTATATTTGACATTTTCGCTCTTTTTTTTTTCTGTTTTCTGCTTCTTCAACAGGGACGTCAGAAAGAAACAATCAATTAAACAATCTAATTTAATGGGCAATACCCATCCTCACACTTCTACCAGCGGCGTATTTTAAGTTTGGCTGCAACATTTTTCCATGTAGACTGCTTCCTAATAATAAAACCAGATAATCTCCAGAAAACTTCAGCATGATATCTCAAAGTCCCTTCTACAGGCATAGGCAGGAAGCCTGTAGCAGTCGTGGGTCGCTTGCGAACATCTTTTTGCCGCCCGTCCTCGCGAGTCAGCGACGGAGGCCATCTCGACATCGATGACTGTCGTCCCGTTTGGAGGTAACCAGCTAATTAAAGGAAACACCACAAACAGCAAAATTACTTAATATTACTTACATTGCCTACATTTCTTCCAGTCCTTCACTTTCTGTTGTTTCTTCTCGCATCCTTGGTATAATTGGAAATAAAAGAAAGTCATTATTATTCAGAATCTACACAAATCACAAACTTTTTATACACAATTTTTTAAAACATTTTCAAATTGGTGAAGAACTTGTCTGTGAACTTGAGCAATTATAAAATAAAAGGGTTTCTTTGTTGTATACCAAGTATATTTGACATTTTCGCTCTCTTTTTTTTTCTGTTTTTCTGCTTCTTCAACAGGGACGTCAGAAAGAAACAATCAATTAAACAATCTAATTTAATGGGCAATACCCATCCTCACACTTCTACCAGCGGCGTATTTTAAGTTTGGCTGCAACATTTTTCCATGTAGACTGCTTCCTAATAATAAAACCAGATAATCTCCAGAAAACTTCAGCATGATATCTCAAAGTCCCCTTCTACAGGCATAGGCAGGAAGCCTGTAGCAGTCGTAGGTCGCTTGCGAACATCTTTTTGCCGCCCGTCCTCGCGAGTCAGCGACGGAGGCCATCTCGACATCGATGACTGTCGTCCCGTTTGGAGGTAACCAGCTAATTAAAGGAAACACCACAAACAGCAAAATTACTTAATATTACTTACATTGCCTACATTTCTTCCAGTCCTTCACTTTCTGTTGTTTCTTCTCGCATCCTTGGTATAATTGGAAATAAAAGAAAGTCATTATTATTCAGAATCTACACAAATCACAAACTTTTTATACACAATTTTTTAAAACATTTTCAAATTGGTGAAGAACTTGTGTGTGAACTTGAGCAATTATAAAATAAAAGGGTTTCTTTGTTGTATACCAAGTATATTTGACATTTTCGCTCTCTTTTTTTTTCTGTTTTTCTGCTTCTTCAACAGGGACGTCAGAAAGAAACAATCAATTAAACAATCTAATTTAATGGGCAATACCCATCCTCACACTTCTACCAGCGGCGTATTTTAAGTTTGGCTGCAACATTTTTCCATGTAGACTGCTTCCTAATAATAAAACCAGATAATCTCCAGAAAACTTCAGCATGATATCTCAAAGTCCCTTCTACAGGCATAGGCAGGAAGCCTGTAGCAGTCGTGGGTCGCTTGCGAACATCTTTTGCCGCCCGTCCTCGCGAGTCAGCGACGGAGGCCATCTCGACATCGATGACTGTCGTCCCGTTTGGAGGTAACCAGCTAATTAAAGGAAACACCACAAACAGCAAAATTACTTAATATTACTTACATTGCCTACATTTCTTCCAGTCCTTCACTTTCTGTTGTTTCTTCTCGCATCCTTGGTATAATTGGAAATAAAAGAAAGTCATTATTATTCAGAATCTACACAAATCACAAACTTTTTATACACAATTTTTTAAAACATTTTCAAATTGGTGAAGAACTTGTCTGTGAACTTGAGCAATTATAAAATAAAAGGGTTTCTTTGTTGTATACCAAGTATATTTGACATTTTCGCTCTCTTTTTTTTCTGTTTTCTGCTTCTTCAACAGGGACGTCAGAAAGAAACAATCAATTAAACAATCTAATTTAATGGGCAATACCCATCCTCACACTTCTACCAGCGAGCGTATTTTAAGTTTGGCTGCAACATTTTTCCATGTAGACTGCTTCCTAATAATAAAACCAGATAATCTCCAGAAAACTTCAGCATGATATCTCAAAGTCCCCTTCTACAGGCATAGGCAGGAAGCCTGTAGCAGTCGTGGGTCGCTTGCGAACATCTTTTGCCGCCCGTCCTCGCGAGTCAGCGACGGAGGCCATCTCGACATCGATGACTGTCGTCCCGTTTGGAGGTAACCAGCTAATTAAAGGAAACACCACAAACAGCAAAATTACTTAATATTACTTACATTGCCTACATTTCTTCCAGTCCTTCACTTTCTGTTGTTTCTTCTCGCATCCTTGGTATAATTGGAAATAAAAGAAAGTCATTATTATTCAGAATCTACACAAATCACAAACTTTTTATACACAATTTTTTAAAACATTTTCAAATTGGTGAAGAACTTGTCTGTGAACTTGAGCAATTATAAAATAAAAGGGTTTCTTTGTTGTATACCAAGTATATTTGACATTTTCGCTCTCTTTTTTTTCTGTTTTCTGCTTCTTCAACAGGGACGTCAGAAAGAAACAATCAATTAAACAATCTAATTTAATGGGCAATACCCATCCTCACACTTCTACCAGCGAGCGTATTTTAAGTTTGGCTGCAACATTTTTCCATGTAGACTGCTTCCTAATAATAAAACCAGATAATCTCCAGAAAACTTCAGCATGATATCTCAAAGTCCCCTTCTACAGGCATAGGCAGGAAGCCTGTAGCAGTCGTGGGTCGCTTGCGAACATCTTTTGCCGCCCGTCCTCGCGAGTCAGCGACGGAGGCCATCTCGACATCGATGACTGTCGTCCCGTTTGGAGGTAACCAGCTAATTAAAGGAAACACCACAAACAGCAAAATTACTTAATATTACTTACATTGCCTACATTTCTTCCAGTCCTTCACTTTCTGTTGTTTCTTCTCGCATCCTTGGTATAATTGGAAATAAAAGAAAGTCATTATTATTCAGAATCTACACAAATCACAAACTTTTTATACACAATTTTTTAAAACATTTTCAAATTGGTGAAGAACTTGTCTGTGAACTTGAGCAATTATAAAATAAAAGGGTTTCTTTGTTGTATACCAAGTATATTTGACATTTTCGCTCTCTTTTTTTTCTGTTTTCTGCTTCTTCAACAGGGACGTCAGAAAGAAACAATCAATTAAACAATCTAATTTAATGGGCAATACCCATCCTCACACTTCTACCAGCGAGCGTATTTTAAGTTTGGCTGCAACATTTTTCCATGTAGACTGCTTCCTAATAATAAAACCAGATAATCTCCAGAAAACTTCAGCATGATATCTCAAAGTCCCCTTCTACAGGCATAGGCAGGAAGCCTGTAGCAGTCGTGGGTCGCTTGCGAACATCTTTTGCCGCCCGTCCTCGCGAGTCAGCGGCGGAGGCCATCTCGACATCGATGACTGTCGTCCCGTTTGGAGGTAACCAGCTAATTAAAGGAAACACCACAAACAGCAAAATTACTTAATATTACTTACATTGCCTACATTTCTTCCAGTCCTTCACTTTCTGTTGTTTCTTCTCGCATCCTTGGTATAATTGGAAATAAAAGAAAGTCATTATTATTCAGAATCTACACAAATCACAAACTTTTTATACACAATTTTTTAAAACATTTTCAAATTGGTGAAGAACTTGTGTGTGAACTTGAGCAATTATAAAATAAAAGGGTTTCTTTGTTGTATACCAAGTATATTTGACATTTTCGCTCTCTTTTTTTCTGTTTTCTGCTTCTTCAACAGGGACGTCAGAAAGAAACAATCAATTAAACAATCTAATTTAATGGGCAATACCCATCCTCACACTTCTACCAGCGAGCGTATTTTAAGTTTGGCTGCAACATTTTTCCATGTAGACTGCTTCCTAATAATAAAACCAGATAATCTCCAGAAAACTTCAGCATGATATCTCAAAGTCCCCTTCTA
Organism: Mytilus coruscus; assembly: GCA_017311375.1. Lineage (NCBI taxonomy): Eukaryota > Metazoa > Mollusca > Bivalvia > Mytilida > Mytilidae > Mytilus > Mytilus coruscus. The sequence goes on from CM029601.1 coordinate 47,053,200, forward strand.
CAGGCATAGGCAGGAAGCCTGTAGCAGTCGTGGGTCGCTTGCGAACATCTTTTTGCCGCCCGTCCTCGCGAGTCAGCGACGGAGGCCATCTCGACATCGATGACTGTCGTCCCGTTTGGAGGTAACCAGCTAATTAAAGGAAACACCACAAACAGCAAAATTACTTAATATTACTTACATTGCCTACATTTCTTCCAGTCCTTCACTTTCTGTTGTTTCTTCTCGCATCCTTGGTATAATTGGAAATAAAAGAAAGTCATTATTATTCAGAATCTACACAAATCACAAACTTTTTATACACAATTTTTTAAAACATTTTCAAATTGGTGAAGAACTTGTCTGTGAACTTGAGCAATTATAAAATAAAAGGGTTTCTTTGTTGTATACCAAGTATATTTGACATTTTCGCTCTTTTTTTTTTCTGTTTTCTGCTTCTTCAACAGGGACGTCAGAAAGAAACAATCAATTAAACAATCTAATTTAATGGGCAATACCCATCCTCACACTTCTACCAGCGAGCGTATTTTAAGTTTGGCTGCAACATTTTTCCATGTAGACTGCTTCCTAATAATAAAACCAGATAATCTCCAGAAAACTTCAGCATGATATCTCAAAGTCCCCTTCTACAGGCATAGGCAGGAAGCCTGTAGCAGTCGTAGGTCGCTTGCGAACATCTTTTTGCCGCCCGTCCTCGCGAGTCAGCGACGGAGGCCATCTCGACATCGATGACTGTCGTCCCGTTTGGAGGTAACCAGCTAATTAAAGGAAACACCACAAACAGCAAAATTACTTAATATTACTTACATTGCCTACATTTCTTCCAGTCCTTCACTTTCTGTTGTTTCTTCTCGCATCCTTGGTATAATTGGAAATAAAAGAAAGTCATTATTATTCAGAATCTACACAAATCACAAACTTTTTATACACAATTTTTTAAAACATTTTCAAATTGGTGAAGAACTTGTCTGTGAACTTGAGCAATTATAAAATAAAAGGGTTTCTTTGTTGTATACCAAGTATATTTGACATTTTCGCTCTCTTTTTTTCTGTTTTCTGCTTCTTCAACAGGGACGTCAGAAAGAAACAATCAATTAAACAATCTAATTTAATGGGCAATACCCATCCTCACACTTCTACCAGCGAGCGTATTTTAAGTTTGGCTGCAACATTTTTCCATGTAGACTGCTTCCTAATAATAAAACCAGATAATCTCCAGAAAACTTCAGCATGATATCTCAAAGTCCCCTTCTACAGGCATAGGCAGGAAGCCTGTAGCAGTCGTGGGTCGCTTGCGAACATCTTTTGCCGCCCGTCCTCGCGAGTCAGCGACGGAGGCCATCTCGACATCGATGACTGTCGTCCCGTTTGGAGGTAACCAGCTAATTAAAGGAAACACCACAAACAGCAAAATTACTTAATATTACTTACATTGCCTACATTTCTTCCAGTCCTTCACTTTCTGTTGTTTCTTCTCGCATCCTTGGTATAATTGGAAATAAAAGAAAGTCATTATTATTCAGAATCTACACAAATCACAAACTTTTTATACACAATTTTTTAAAACATTTTCAAATTGGTGAAGAACTTGTCTGTGAACTTGAGCAATTATAAAATAAAAGGGTTTCTTTGTTGTATACCAAGTATATTTGACATTTTCGCTCTCTTTTTTTTCTGTTTTCTGCTTCTTCAACAGGGACGTCAGAAAGAAACAATCAATTAAACAATCTAATTTAATGGGCAATACCCATCCTCACACTTCTACCAGCGAGCGTATTTTAAGTTTGGCTGCAACATTTTTCCATGTAGACTGCTTCCTAATAATAAAACCAGATAATCTCCAGAAAACTTCAGCATGATATCTCAAAGTCCCCTTCTACAGGCATAGGCAGGAAGCCTGTAGCAGTCGTGGTCGCTTGCGAACATCTTTTGCCGCCCGTCCTCGCGAGTCAGCGACGGAGGCCATCTCGACATCGATGACTGTCGTCCCGTTTGGAGGTAACCAGCTAATTAAAGGAAACACCACAAACAGCAAAATTACTTAATATTACTTACATTGCCTACATTTCTTCCAGTCCTTCACTTTCTGTTGTTTCTTCTCGCATCCTTGGTATAATTGGAAATAAAAGAAAGTCATTATTATTCAGAATCTACACAAATCACAAACTTTTTATACACAATTTTTTAAAACATTTTCAAATTGGTGAAGAACTTGTCTGTGAACTTGAGCAATTATAAAATAAAAGGGTTTCTTTGTTGTATACCAAGTATATTTGACATTTTCGCTCTCTTTTTTTTCTGTTTTCTGCTTCTTCAACAGGGACGTCAGAAAGAAACAATCAATTAAACAATCTAATTTAATGGGCAATACCCATCCTCACACTTCTACCAGCGAGCGTATTTTAAGTTTGGCTGCAACATTTTTCCATGTAGACTGCTTCCTAATAATAAAACCAGATAATCTCCAGAAAACTTCAGCATGATATCTCAAAGTCCCCTTCTACAGGCATAGGCAGGAAGCCTGTAGCAGTCGTAGGTCGCTTGCGAACATCTTTTTGCCGCCCGTCCTCGCGAGTCAGCGACGGAGGCCATCTCGACATCGATGACTGTCGTCCCGTTTGGAGGTAACCAGCTAATTAAAGGAAACACCACAAACAGCAAAATTACTTAATATTACTTACATTGCCTACATTTCTTCCAGTCCTTCACTTTCTGTTGTTTCTTCTCGCATCCTTGGTATAATTGGAAATAAAAGAAAGTCATTATTATTCAGAATCTACACAAATCACAAACTTTTTATACACAATTTTTTAAAACATTTTCAAATTGGTGAAGAACTTGTCTGTGAACTTGAGCAATTATAAAATAAAAGGGTTTCTTTGTTGTATACCAAGTATATTTGACATTTTCGCTCTCTTTTTTTTCTGTTTTCTGCTTCTTCAACAGGGACGTCAGAAAGAAACAATCAATTAAACAATCTAATTTAATGGGCAATACCCATCCTCACACTTCTACCAGCGAGCGTATTTTAAGTTTGGCTGCAACATTTTTCCATGTAGACTGCTTCCTAATAATAAAACCAGATAATCTCCAGAAAACTTCAGCATGATATCTCAAAGTCCCCTTCTACAGGCATAGGCAGGAAGCCTGTAGCAGTCGTAGGTCGCTTGCGAACATCTTTTTGCCGCCCGTCCTCGCGAGTCAGCGACGGAGGCCATCTCGACATCGATGACTGTCGTCCCGTTTGGAGGTAACCAGCTAATTAAAGGAAACACCACAAACAGCAAAATTACTTAATATTACTTACATTGCCTACATTTCTTCCAGTCCTTCACTTTCTGTTGTTTCTTCTCGCATCCTTGGTATAATTGGAAATAAAAGAAAGTCATTATTATTCAGAATCTACACAAATCACAAACTTTTTATACACAATTTTTTAAAACATTTTCAAATTGGTGAAGAACTTGTCTGTGAACTTGAGCAATTATAAAATAAAAGGGTTTCTTTGTTGTATACCAAGTATATTTGACATTTTCGCTCTCTTTTTTTTCTGTTTTCTGCTTCTTCAACAGGGACGTCAGAAAGAAACAATCAATTAAACAATCTAATTTAATGGGCAATACCCATCCTCACACTTCTACCAGCGAGCGTATTTTAAGTTTGGCTGCAACATTTTTCCATGTAGACTGCTTCCTAATAATAAAACCAGATAATCTCCAGAAAACTTCAGCATGATATCTCAAAGTCCCCTTCTACAGGCATAGGCAGGAAGCCTGTAGCAGTCGTGAGGTCGCTTGCGAACATCTTTTTGCCGCCCGTCCTCGCGAGTCAGCGACGGAGGCCATCTCGACATCGATGACTGTCGTCCCGTTTGGAGGTAACCAGCTAATTAAAGGAAACACCACAAACAGCAAAATTACTTAATATTACTTACATTGCCTTCATTTCTTCCAGTCCTTCACTTTCTGTTGTTTCTTCTCGCATCCTTGGTATAATTGGAAATAAAAGAAAGTCATTATTATTCAGAATCTACACAAATCACAAACTTTTTATACACAATTTTTTAAAACATTTTCAAATTGGTGAAGAACTTGTCTGTGAACTTGAGCAATTATAAAATAAAAGGGTTTCTTTGTTGTATACCAAGTATATTTGACATTTTCGCTCTCTTTTTTTCTGTTTTCTGCTTCTTCAACAGGGACGTCAGAAAGAAACAATCAATTAAACAATCTAATTTAATGGGCAATACCCATCCTCACACTTCTACCAGCGGCGTATTTTAAGTTTGGCTGCAACATTTTTCCATGTAGACTGCTTCCTAATAATAAAACCAGATAATCTCCAGAAAACTTCAGCATGATATCTCAAAGTCCCCTTCTACAGGCATAGGCAGGAAGCCTGTAGCAGTCGTAGGTCGCTTGCGAACATCTTTTTGCCGCCCGTCCTCGCGAGTCAGCGACGGAGGCCATCTCGACATCGATGACTGTCGTCCCGTTTGGAGGTAACCAGCTAATTAAAGGAAACACCACAAACAGCAAAATTACTTAATATTACTTACATTGCCTACATTTCTTCCAGTCCTTCACTTTCTGTTGTTTCTTCTCGCATCCTTGGTATAATTGGAAATAAAAGAAAGTCATTATTATTCAGAATCTACACAAATCACAAACTTTTTATACACAATTTTTTAAAACATTTTCAAATTGGTGAAGAACTTGTCTGTGAACTTGAGCAATTATAAAATAAAAGGGTTTCTTTGTTGTATACCAAGTATATTTGACATTTTCGCTCTCTTTTTTTTTCTGTTTTTCTGCTTCTTCAACAGGGACGTCAGAAAGAAACAATCAATTAAACAATCTAATTTAATGGGCAATACCCATCCTCACACTTCTACCAGCGAGCGTATTTTAAGTTTGGCTGCAACATTTTTCCATGTAGACTGCTTCCTAATAATAAAACCAGATAATCTCCAGAAAACTTCAGCATGATATCTCAAAGTCCCCTTCTACAGGCATAGGCAGGAAGCCTGTAGCAGTCGTAGGTCGCTTGCGAACATCTTTTTGCCGCCCGTCCTCGCGAGTCAGCGACGGAGGCCATCTCGACATCGATGACTGTCGTCCCGTTTGGAGGTAACCAGCTAATTAAAGGAAACACCACAAACAGCAAAATTACTTAATATTACTTACATTGCCTACATTTCTTCCAGTCCTTCACTTTCTGTTGTTTCTTCTCGCATCCTTGGTATAATTGGAAATAAAAGAAAGTCATTATTATTCAGAATCTACACAAATCACAAACTTTTTATACACAATTTTTTTTAAACATTTTCAAATTGGTGAAGAACTTGTCTGTGAACTTGAGCAATTATAAAATAAAAGGGTTTCTTTGTTGTATACCAAGTATATTTGACATTTTCGCTCTTTTTTTTTCTGTTTTCTGCTTCTTCAACAGGGACGTCAGAAAGAAACAATCAATTAAACAATCTAATTTAATGGGCAATACCCATCCTCACACTTCTACCAGCGAGCGTATTTTAAGTTTGGCTGCAACATTTTTCCATGTAGACTGCTTCCTAATAATAAAACCAGATAATCTCCAGAAAACTTCAGCATGATATCTCAAAGTCCCCTTCTACAGGCATAGGCAGGAAGCCTGTAGCAGTCGTGGGTCGCTTGCGAACATCTTTTTGCCGCCCGTCCTCGCGAGTCAGCGACGGAGGCCATCTCGACATCGATGACTGTCGTCCCGTTTGGAGGTAACCAGCTAATTAAAGGAAACACCACAAACAGCAAAATTACTTAATATTACTTACATTGCCTACATTTCTTCCAGTCCTTCACTTTCTGTTGTTTCTTCTCGCATCCTTGGTATAATTGGAAATAAAAGAAAGTCATTATTATTCAGAATCTACACAAATCACAAACTTTTTATACACAATTTTTTAAAACATTTTCAAATTGGTGAAGAACTTGTCTGTGAACTTGAGCAATTATAAAATAAAAGGGTTTCTTTGTTGTATACCAAGTATATTTGACATTTTCGCTCTCTTTTTTTTTCTGTTTTTCTGCTTCTTCAACAGGGACGTCAGAAAGAAACAATCAATTAAACAATCTAATTTAATGGGCAATACCCATCCTCACACTTCTACCAGCGAGCGTATTTTAAGTTTGGCTGCAACATTTTTCCATGTAGACTGCTTCCTAATAATAAAACCAGATAATCTCCAGAAAACTTCAGCATGATATCTCAAAGTCCCCTTCTACAGGCATAGGCAGGAAGCCTGTAGCAGTCGTAGGTCGCTTGCGAACATCTTTTTGCCGCCCGTCCTCGCGAGTCAGCGACGGAGGCCATCTCGACATCGATGACTGTCGTCCCGTTTGGAGGTAACCAGCTAATTAAAGGAAACACCACAAACAGCAAAATTACTTAATATTACTTACATTGCCTACATTTCTTCCAGTCCTTCACTTTCTGTTGTTTCTTCTCGCATCCTTGGTATAATTGGAAATAAAAGAAAGTCATTATTATTCAGAATCTACACAAATCACAAACTTTTTATACACAATTTTTTAAAACATTTTCAAATTGGTGAAGAACTTGTCTGTGAACTTGAGCAATTATAAAATAAAAGGGTTTCTTTGTTGTATACCAAGTATATTTGACATTTTCGCTCTCTTTTTTTCTGTTTTCTGCTTCTTCAACAGGGACGTCAGAAAGAAACAATCAATTAAACAATCTAATTTAATGGGCAATACCCATCCTCACACTTCTACCAGCGAGCGTATTTTAAGTTTGGCTGCAACATTTTTCCATGTAGACTGCTTCCTAATAATAAAACCAGATAATCTCCAGAAAACTTCAGCATGATATCTCAAAGTCCCCTTCTACAGGCATAGGCAGGAAGCCTGTAGCAGTCGTAGGTCGCTTGCGAACATCTTTTTGCCGCCCGTCCTCGCGAGTCAGCGACGGAGGCCATCTCGACATCGATGACTGTCGTCCCGTTTGGAGGTAACCAGCTAATTAAAGGAAACACCACAAACAGCAAAATTACTTAATATTACTTACATTGCCTTCATTTCTTCCAGTCCTTCACTTTCTGTTGTTTCTTCTCGCATCCTTGGTATAATTGGAAATAAAAGAAAGTCATTATTATTCAGAATCTACACAAATCACAAACTTTTTATACACAATTTTTTTTAAACATTTTCAAATTGGTGAAGAACTTGTCTGTGAACTTGATCAAAGATTGAGGATGAAACATTTTATTCACTTTATTCAACCTATTGAAAAACAATATATAGAAAAACAGGAAGTAGGCGAATGACAGATCTATAACATGCTCACAGGTAATACGTACTAGTCACTGTTGAGCTGCAGACCAAATATGAATTCATTCTGTTCAGTATCTTTTGAGACTGATTTTACAAAACAAGTAATATTATTGAATTGACATTTCTTATATATTTTTACTTTCAAGTTGAACATTTTTGAATAATATTTTACAACATTTTGACAATGATTGGTTCTTTTTCAGTTGCTCTGGTACTTTTCAAATGTTAACCAGTGAACAAACAGATTACTGATTCAATAAAAAGTTATACTGAAAAAAAAAGTACTCCAACTGTTAAATGTGAAAGTTCTTTAAAGCAAGACTATAATGTACTCAGTATATGATAATAGAAAATGAAAGGATTGAGTAAATGTACATGGGACAAAATCGCACACAATACATAGAAAACATAGAAAATTATCAATGAACAGGGCTTTTATTCCTGTTCTTCATCTTGACAGTTGATGTAGAACAAATCATTCATACCCTACAACAAGTTCAAGAAGGCCCTAAGCGTCGATTTAAGCGGTACTATTGATAAAAATAAACCAGTACTTTTAGTAACATTCCAAATATCTGAATTGAAAAATGATTATCTCTCTTAAGTAAGTCTAACATATCATCCTCAAGTTTGACTACAAAAATTGTTTGGTTCCTTAATTTATGCAAAACAATGAAAATCTCTGAAAAAAAATATGTTTATAGTTGCACAAACCCTTAAAGCCATGTTATCAATATTAAAAAATTTAATGAAACCTTGGATATTGAACTTAAATGTTGTTAACACATAAAACAAACTCATTTATACTCAGGATGTCTACAGTCAAAGTCTGAGTCAGATGTTTTAATGAACAGAAAAGTTCAATGCAACTAACAAACATCATGTGATTTCAGCCTGCAACCTCACTCAAAAGGTGCTAACCACTGGCGGACCTTCTTACTGTGGTCATTAGTGATGCATCATTTATATATTTTGTCTGAAGTCTTTGTGTTTCAGTCAAGGTGCATTGTTTTGTGTGGTAGTCTTGAGAAGAAATGAGTAGTATAAAAATCTTTTAAAATAAAAGTCCTTCTTTGAAAGTATGAATATAAGGACATCACATTATAAGCAAGATGTTATATGATGTAGGATACATTTGGACATGTAAGTGCTCTAATAGGGGGTCTCCATGCTGTTACTCATAATGATTTGTGTTTAACAATGACATCCTACATCATATTCTTCGTGTTTTGGAAAAATGCAAACAAAATCTTTCATTGATGTAAGCATGGCTAAGGATAATGCAATAATTCCAATTTCTGTTTTTCTTTTAGTTATGTTATTGATAAGGAAATTAATGCCAAGGACTCACATAAAAGAAACAATTTGAGAAAGTGAATAATAATGTCATATAGATTTTTGTTTAAAAAATAAAGAATTAAAAAAAGGTATTCACATGATATGTGAGCAGTGCAATCAGATAGAAATCTACCTCATGCAAGTGCATGACTGTATACATGTACATGTACATGTATAAGACTAATTGATTTGGAACATTCAAATATGAAATAAAAGATGACTTTTGGTCTGTTTTGTAGAGTTCTTTAACACTTGAACTAAATTTTTAAACAGTTACAGACTTAAGTAGAGATTTTTTTAACCCAAAATAAGTTAACAGATGTATTGATATATTCATTTACATAAGGTTGTTTTCTATCCAACGCAGCTCATGTATTATAATTCATTTTAATAAAAATATAAATGAAAAATAAAATTCAAATGAAAACGAACAAAAACTTTAAATAGGGGTTATAAAGCTTATTTTAATAGATATAAACCAGTCACCAAAGTTTCATGATATCTGCTCAAAGCATTTTGAGTTATTGTCCAAAAACTTGAAAATCCGCCCTTATCTATGAATAAAATCCCACAACTCGGAAATGTAGAATCAAAAATTTATAAAAATCAAAAGGGAGCTTATGTCAATAGATATAAACAATTCACTAAAGTTTCATGAGAATTGGTTTAAGCGATTTTGAGTTATTGTCGACATGTTGACCACGGACGGACAGACAACAGTATACCATAATATGTCCCTTTAACGGGCGTATAAAAATCATGTGATAAATTTTATATTTTAGTACAAGATAATTTTATTTCTTGATAAATATATGCCATTTTTGTATTTACTTGCAGTATCAATAATGCCACAAAAAATTACTTACCATGTTCAATTATAACTGTATTCTTACCATACCTCTCAGAAACTGCAAGAGCTGTATAACACATGTACAAACATTGCTTACTCTTAAGGTTTGTTTTCTGCCACGTTGTTGGGTTTCTCTAAAATATTAGTTTTATAGTTAATGTTTAAAAATGTGACTTTATATGTTTTTTTCAACTAAATTATTTTTTTCTATAAAAATGATAAGATTATATGTTTTATTCACCTTTTTTTAAATAAGAATATTATCCAATTTAATGAAGACACTGATGAGTTATCATCACCACATCTTCATTGATCAGTAAACACAACCTGGCAGTGTGCAAGAGGTTGTAGGTTCAATTCCCAACAAGGTCAAATGACAATTTAAGTGATAAAAAAAATAGTTGTTTGGAGTCGGAATGTTTCTTGTTACGGTGACTGAGGTCTTCCTTCAGACTATTGACTTGTGAACTTTGCACCCTAAAAGCCAATTGTGAGTCTAGTACATGCAGGTTAACTACATGTTCTCATCCTGAATATATAATAATTGCCACTGGACACAAACACCAATACATACAGGTTTCACCTAATTTTTAATGATTGATTAACACTAATATTTAAAACCACTTTCAGCACTCTTGGCTATATCTCTGGCCAGTTTTTAATGATAGAGAAATCCAAAGTACTGCGGCCCTTACTTTCTGATATTTTTATATCTCATGAAAACAAAATTGCTGAATATACCTGTAGCCAAGATGTCATTGGAAAATTGGTTAAATGAAATTGAGAATGGAAACTGGGAATGTGTCATTTTTAAGAGACAACAACTCGACCGAAGTGCAGAAAACAGCCAAAGGCCACCAATGGGTCTTCAACACAGCGAGAAAATCCCACACACAGAGGGGGGCTTCAGCTGGCCCCTAAGGACTTGTTCTTTGAAAAGGAAAGAAATCAATGGTAAGTACAGGAGTCCCCCACCCTGTTTCTATAACCTTAATGATTAAAATCAATTCATAGTAAACAAATCATTTGTTGTATATAAAACTTGTTAGAATCTGCATTGAATTAAGAAAATCACGGGTTTCGGCTCTGGCACAACATGCTGTTTCTACATGTTTATCTAAAATTAAACCAATGCGGAGAATAATTTTTAAAAATGTATTTCTGACAAACCACCTGATTTTCACTTAACTCAAGATCCCCTTAAACTATTATTCAGTTATGACGAAACCCTTGATGAATAGTTAATGCTTGGTTGTGTAAGCAACGCATTGTTAATAAAAAATAAAAAATATCGCAATAACATTGATGAAGTGGTCGGTAATGACCATTGTTTATGTCAGTTTGATAAAAAAAAAAAAAAGTGGGCGTTATGCCAAAAAGACAGAAATCAATGCAAACACTTTGGTTGTCGTCGTTAAATATATCCTCGAGTCAGGTGTGGATCCAAATATAAAGGAAGCGGGGTGCACATTAATATAAAATTCCTGATCCGCCGCACCTGCTTGTACCAAATTTGCGGTACAATTTTAGCGCAAAACACACATACATGTAGTAGAGCGTACGTGTCTTCATCACATGGTACATTGATTCAATATAGGCAGACATATAGCCTATTGACCAAGGTCACTAATTTGTTCAGGTGCCAATTTGTGCAAAGATCATAGCTTTTCATATTCTTTTCATAAGGAAATCCTATTATAAAATATATAATTATGTGCAGGCAAGTTTTGATTTTAACTCATATTTGGGAATTTTGTTTGTAAATGTGCATTCTTTTGTAGACTCATCTGACTCCTCTCCAAAAATTGTGGCCATATCTGTCTTTTAATGTTGTCCATAAAAACTAAGTCTTACACTGAATATATATAATTTGCTTTGAGACCAGAAAATTGTTGAAAAATTAGTTTAAACAAAACTTGCGTTTCAGGTTAAGAAAGCGTTCGGGAATCGCTCAGAATGTACGATTTTGCGTCATTTTTTCCAGAGCCTTGAGCGGCCTCAAACCCCTCGATGAAAAATTTTTGCCTCACTTTTAAAAGAGGCTAGTTACGGCCCTGTCATATATTTTCATTTATTTTTAAATAAAAATTTGCAGCAGTTTTTAGAATCTAGTAATTACCATTTGTATTATCATTATATGAAAAATAATTCAACAACAGAGTTGAGTGGAGGTAATTTCTATGTTTTTAATTTTTTACACTAATCGATTTACAATTTAAATTACAACATTCGTAGCGGTCAACTCGATCCACATATTCGCTCAGTTTAAATATGTCAACTTTTATTGGGCAGGAGAATTTTGGACTTAAAATATCCTAGACTGGTAACAATTTTTAAAAGACATAACCTAGCCATAAACAGGAGGGATATGAATATTCTGCCTAACAAAATACAGACCTGTAAACAATTTTGAACAAAAGGCCCAGCAACAGGCGAAGATTCCGTCCGAGAAAAAATTCCCTCACCAGAAAACCAAATGGTCTCCCCCAAAAATATATTTTAAAGTGGTTGTAACAAATATAGACTTCATGTGTTTTAACTCGTTCTCGACATTCAAGCTAAACATTCATAATGTATAAAAATTAAATTACACAGTTGCAGGGCTATTTTTGTCTCAGATTTGTGTGTGTCAGTAAAGAAATTTAAGAATATATAAGACTGACCTGACTCATAATGTAAGGAATTTCCAACCACAAAGTCAAGATATTAAATAGGTGTTATAACCAGTTCAGTGTTAGGTGTTAACTTCAAAATCATGACTTTCCTCGTATGAAAAATTAGAACAATAGAATTTACCCGCCAAATACATTAGCCAATAAATGGATAGCGGCTTAATGAACCGTGAATCGGAAAATAAAGACGTACGCTGAAACAAAACTTCACTAAAACTTTAAACTGGGACTTAATATTGAGCCCTAGACTAACAAAAGACAAAATCAGTCCGTCAATAGTCTAGGTCCACGTCAATTTATTAAAATAAGGGGGGTGCAGTGGCGGATCCAAAAAGGGGGTTCCTGGGGTTTGAACCCCTTTTTTTGACGATCTATGCATTTGAATAGGGACATATAGTTGGACCACCCCCCACCCCCATCCCCCATTTATCAGTTATCCTGTTACTTGTAAAAAGAGTATGCATTTATGTATACGTATAAAAAAAATCTTTAGTAACGTAGCTTGACTGCGGAAGGCATGCCGAATCAAGTATCTTGTCCTTTTATCCTTTAACTTTACGTTCCGCTATATAGATGATGTTCTCTCACTAAATAATACTAAATTTGGTGACTATGTTGAACAAATCTATCCCATCGAACTAGAGATAAAGGATACTACAGATACAGATAAGCCTGCCTCATATCTTGACTTACATCTAGAAATTGACAATGAGGGTCGGGTGAAAACAAAACTTTACAACAAAAGAGATGATTTCAGCTTCCCAATTGTGAACTTTCCATTTCTATGTAGCAACATTCCAGCAGCGCCTGCATACGGAGTATATATCTCCCAATTGATACGATATTCCCGGGCTTGTATTTCCTATCATGATTTCCTTGATAGAGGATTGCTGCTCACAAGGAAGCTATTAAACCAAGAGTTCCAAGTGGTGAATTTGAAATCATCCCTTCGTAAATTTTACGGACGCCATCACGAGTTGGTTGACCGTTATGGAATAACCGTTTCACAGATGATATCGGATATGTTCCTTATGTCGTAACTACAATACCCTTCCCTTTTCACGAATGTGACCTACCGAATTAGACTATTTACCGGATTTGTAATAACATAAGCAACACGACGGGTGCCTCATGTGGAGCAGGATCTGCTTACCCTTCCGGAGCACCTGAGATCACCCCCAGTTTTTGGTGGGGTTCGTGTTGCTTAGTCTTTAGTTTTCTATGTTGTGTCTTCTGTACTATTATTTGCCTGTTTGTCTTTTTATTTTTAGCCATGGCGTTGTCAGTTTATTTTCAATCTATGAGTTTGACTGTCCCTCTGGTATCTTTCGACCCTCTTTGTTTGCCTTTTCGTCGTCTTTCGTTTTTTGCCATGGCCTTGTCAGTTTTCTTCGACTTATGAATTTTGAATCCCCTTGGAAATATCCGCCTCTTTTTTGGTTAATGTAACTTATATCTCTTTTTTTCTGTCTCAACTGATTTTTTTTTTAATCATAAGACTAAATAATTGATTAAGATCTAAATCTTTATTTGTCATGATCTATGTGAAGGGATTTTATTCGTGTTTCTCTGGTTTGGAAACTTTTGAAATAAATTCTATAAGTTATAATCTTGGTGAATTATAAAGATTGCAATCTAGAACAAATTCTGTTTAGTTATGCGACCAATGTTGACATATGGATGGAGAGTTGTCTCATTGGCACTCATACCACATCTTCTTATATCTATATATGTATAGCCTTTCACATGTGGACAGCACAAAGCTAAAGTTTTCCCGAGACACTATTTAGTTTGCGTTCTTGTCTCCCAGTTTCTATCCTGCGGTTACTAAACCTAAATTAATTGAAAATTCTTTGTTTTTTAAAATTGATAATATATAGTGACTCTCAAAATTGAAAAAAATTTGTTTGGTAGATTGTCCCATAAAGATGTTTACACAGGTAGTAAACACTCACTAGCTACACAGTAGGTGTGGTGTCCGGTTGAGATTATGTTTTTGTAGTGAATCGTTCCACTTTTTCAAAAGCAGACCTTGTTTTCGAGAGAAATTACATATGATAAAATCAATTTACTTTTATTCCGCAAGTATATCACTTTTATTCAATACTCCCCAACTTATTTTCAATAATATTTAAGTTTTGAACATTAACTACGCATAATTGTCTTCTCTTTCATTTAAAAATAACGAAAATAGTACTAAAATGGTAAGAAAATGTATTCCTTGTCAATTACAAAAAGATAAGAAGACATGCTGTAAATTGTTAATTTTTCAAATCATAGTTCGATAGTCCGACCTTAGCAACTTTTGAATAACTGCAATAAAAGCGCTGTCTCTTTAGTATATTGGTAATTCTCTAGTATTTGATGATATTTTTGTCTTGTAAACTTCCTCTTCTAAATGAATGAGATATTTAATAAGATATCCAGTGGTTGAGCAACAAAAAAATAACCGCTGCATGGTTTTCCAATGGATATAAAAATAATTAAAGAGTTTTGACGACTTCACAAGCATCTACAGCTATCGTTGCCATTATTTTTTTTTATTTTTTGAAAAAAAAAAATATTTGTGAAAAATTTATGTGTAGGCACGTGCCTAAAGTGCCTTACGGCAGCTACGCCCCTGGTTAAAAACTTCCATTTGTTAACTCATCAGATCGATACAAAGCAGAACAATCAAACAGAAACACAGACACGACGTGGCAGGGTATTTATCCATCCCTCATCCCTAACAACAAAAAGGACACTCAAGTACAGATCTGAGAGTACTCGCAGTTACTGGCTGTTTATCCATTGGATAAGCTATCCAGTGGATTGATTGATTGTTAGTTGCTTAACGTCCAGTGCTATCCAGTGGATAACTTTATCCAACGTTTTGAGTAACTCAGTCTGGGGCTACAGACGACGTACGACGATGACGGACGCCAAGTGATGGCAAAAGCCGAAAAGGCCAGGTGAGCTAAAAATGTCATTCCGTACAATGCATTGTTGTTGATGATGCAATTTTGATGGAATATTACAAATTTCCTGTTTTTTTGTCAAATTTTGCATTCAATGACATCATTGGCCAATACAAAAAAAAATCATTCAAATGGTTTTGGTTTAAAATAATAATCGTCCTATTCCTTTTTAAAATAATCTTCAATTGGCCAAATGTTTGAGAACAATTTTAATTGGGCATTTATGAGTACTATAATGCAAAGTACAAGTAAAAAGATAAGAAAGAAAACTTCAAAGAACTTTTTGATATTCGCCTTATTAGTGTGAAATAAATTCAGTGCGGAATTAATCTTAGTCCATTAATATTATCAGTCACAGAAGCACTTCGTATTCAGGTTTCCTGAAGAGGAGAACAATTTAAGACAAAGAGTTTTTTGTCACAGATATCAATACTGATATATCATAAAGTAAAACAAATAAATATATGAGGGTCTGGGTGGTGGTTTACAAAATAGGGAATAATGGGCGAAAAAATAAAGAATAGAGAAAAATGGACCCAAAAAATAAAGAATAGAGAACAATGGGGTCCTAAAATATAAAGAATAGAGAATAATGGGCAAAAAATATAAAGAATAGAGTAAAATAGCCTAAAAATTAAAGAATACAGAAATGAAAGACCCACATCCATACCATCATAAATATATGTACATGCATAAAGTTATGCTGAGAACTCTATTGCATAAAACGGTCCCTATTATCAAAAGTCGACCAATTTGAAGAGATAAATGGTCCGTGTATAATGTAAAGGAAGGGTCACACGTTGAATGGTTTGTTTAAACTTCAGATAATTAAGACCAAGAGAGGGAGGCTTCTAGTCGAGATTGCAATGTTCTGAAAGCAAGGATTTGAAGTTATTTTGTGATAACATGAAATTCTGTAAATCTTTGTCTGTCTGAAAAACTTTACAGGACTCGGGATGGCTCCATAGAAGTTTTTTAAATATGTATTGCCGTTTATCCGAAGAGGCTTCAGTTTTGATGCAGTGTGCACGTGGAGTAATGTTTTGAAGTAAATAGTGATTTCTTGATCATTAGCAATGCACATGTGTGTTCGTAACTTCTGTGCAGGGTTGTTGCTAGGAAAAGACTGAATACACAGATGCATAGAAGTTGCCACATCAATTGCTACCGGTGGACTATTATAGATGTTAAGCCAGGAGACAATGATATTAAATCAAATCAAGCATATTTTGTTTGCAATGTCAATTAAAGGAAACACGTAATTTACATAGGTACTTGGAGACAGGACAGTTTTTTTTGCCCTCCCCCTTTTTTCCAAAACCCGTCATTTTGTTGTTTTCTATTGATTTCAATTATTTTCGCCTTCTTCTGTATTATATGATAATAAATATACTAGAAATAACTTGTATTTGCTATTTATTATCAATTCCAAGTTTACTTTACACAGCGGTCACTGATATAAACTTAAAATAGCCAAATATGATTTGCAAAATGTGTCAGATATGCAAAAGTCGGAACATTGTCGGAAATCATCAAGTCCACTCCTTATAGGAGTTATTTCCCTTGAAAGATGATTCTTACCAACTTCTGCATTCTTTTCTGAAAACTATACTAAATAGAAACTGTAATTAGAAAAAAAGATCAGCAATACAAAATATATTTGTTGCAACACCCCCTTTTTTTTTGTCGATCAATGCTTTTGAATGGGGACATATGGTTGGAACTCCCCTTTTAAAAATGACTGGATCCGCCCCTGAACCCATACTTTTAACCCATTTTTTGTAAGTATTGCCTGGGACTATTATACTCACAGGTATTGCTTATTATTTGAAAAAAAAAACAAAACAATAATTGATACGCAGAAACTTGGACCAGCAAAAATGAGAATATTTTGGCCAAGTTTCCATTCAACACAACGGTGAGCAATACAGACTCATTGGAGCCGATAGTTTAATTTTATCGTTCAAATTCAGATATGAACTAAAGATTTTTTATTTAATGTGGCTAAATAAATATTTTGGGTAAGGCTATGGCTTTAATCTGATTTTGATGGAAAAATGGAAGAAGATACTGACTTACTTCTAGACAATAAGAACATAGAAGGTTCTTTATTTTTAGCTCACCTGGCCCAAAGGGCCAAGTGAGCTTTTCTCATCAGTTGGTGTCCGTCGTCTTCTGTTAACTTTTACAAAAATCTTCTCTGAAAATACTGGACCAAATTTAACCAAACTTTGCCACAATCATCATTGGGGTATCTAGTTAAAAAAATGTGTCTGATGACCATGCCGCCAACCAAGATGGCTAACATGGCTAAAAAAAAAACATAGGAGTAATATGCAAGTTTTGTCTATTATTTTGAAAATCATTACTAATAGAGAAAATCTGACTGGGCAAAAATGTTCAAAATGTTGAGCTTTACCAATTGTTCATTGATCTCAAAACTGTCAGGCGACTTCTTATAGGAGTTATTGCCCTTAAATGACAAATTTTACCAATTTTTATCATTTTTGCCTTTTATGTTGAAAACTATTATAGATAGAGAGAAACTTTAAGTTACAAAAGTGATCAGCATGACAAGATCTACAAATAAGTATGCATGATCGTAATCGTCATTCGACTTCTAATTAAGAGTTATTGCCCTTTGATGACGATTTTTACCAATTTTTTGCGGTTTTGCCTTATATCTTAAAAATCATAACAGATAGATAGAAACTTTAAATAAACAATGATCAGCAAGACAAGACCTACATTTCAGACAAATGGAGGAAATTTTCCGACAACTCCTTATTGGAATTATTGACCTTTAACGACAATTTTTACCATTTTTTTTGCGTTTTGCCTTAAATGATGAAAATTATAATAGATAAATAGAAACTTTAAATAACAAAAATGATCAGCAAGGCAAGATTCACAAACAAGTCAAATTTTGCCGATATAGTTAGTAGACTGTCACTCTTCATAGGAGTGATTGTCCTTAAATGAGGATTTTTTAACCCTCTTTTCTGTTTTGAACAAAAACTAAAGAAGATGCTAGAGAGAAACTAAACAGACAAAATGATAAGCAATACAAGATCAACAAAAAAGAAATTTTTGTCATGAATTCTATTCTTGTCTACAATGTTGGAGAGTCCATTGTTGATTATGCACACAGACCTAGGTGAACGACACAGGCTCTTTAGAGCCTCTAGTTTTTCTTCTCTACTCCCACGCCACTGTTAGGTGCTGATGCCAGGTCTTGCAAGTTTGGAAGTCCCCGTTAAATTTATTCAAAAAGTATGTTGACACATGTTGAACTTCAGATTTCTTATCTGGTTATATTGTATTGGTTGGTTGATGTCCCATTGACATATACCCCACCTCCTTAGTGAAAATGACATTTTTACATATCAGAAAGTTCTTCAAATACAAAGCCAAGAAGCTTATCAAACAATACAAAGGGTATCAAGTTCAAAATGATGATCCAAAAGTGTGTTACTTTGTAACTGTATGCATTTCTCAAAGATGGACAGAAGTTAAAATATAGAAAAATAAACAAATTTTTGTTAATGAAAAAAAAAACAAAAAAAACCCAAATATTTTGCCATGTACATTATTCTTTTTAAGCAAATAGCAAAAATTCTAAGACAATTTTTAAGACTTTACATGAATTTCAGCAGAACACTATTGATAGCTATCCCGTCGTAAATAATTAACACAAAATAACACTTTGTTAGGCAAATTATTTTTTGGTTTTTGGTAAGTCACTCAAACTTTCAACAGATGCTTCATCTTTTTACTGTTATTTATGTTTGTTCCATGAATTTTGTATAAATATGTATTTTTATACTTATGAACCTGGAAAAAAAAATATAATTAAAACTAAAGTAAACAACTATCAGCATTTATTTATTTATTTAAAATAAACTTTTGTATGTAGTGTATAAATAAAAACAGAAAAAAACATATATATCTATAGACATTACATTGTACTTCAGGAGAGCTGAAACTGTTTCTGGTGAGTTTACTGTTGTGTGATTCTAAGCTTTTAATGTTGCTTTCAGATAGACATATACAATAAAATAAAATGCCAATTAGTATTGACTTGATGCATCTTATATCTCACATGTTATTTCGTTTAATAAGTACCTTTTCATAGGGGCTTCAAATATGAACCCAAATATCATTCATTAAATTAGAATAACAGTTTTAGAAAATTTCAAAATAAAATTTCAAAATTAATTACAAGAAATCTCAATCCATAGCCTCAAATTTCTGAACAAAAATATTAAGGTCACTTTTTGATTTATTTGCTTCATATATAATGACTTAAAATACAACATATTTATAAAAAAAAAGATAATAATAATAACAAAACAATTTAAAACTGTCTCAACTCTCCTTGCATATTTCAAGGTCCATAACAGCACTTTCATAGCAAATAAAAATATTATATCAGTATAGTAGAAAACAATAAGAAAACAGTGTAGTTACATAAGCAGACATTTGTAATTCACCATTTCAGAATCTTATTGAATTCTGGGTAATATTTTCAAAACTGTACAAAAAGGCTGTGATTGGCTTACAACATCTCAAAGCATTGTTGTTTTCATTTTGGGGGTATGAAACAATGATTCTGAAATGGCAAATTGTAGAACTTTTAAAGGCATATAAAAAAATTCTTTCTATGCAGTAATGCCTTACAACTACTAAAAAATATATTGCCAAACAGTAACAACTGTTGTATAACCTACTTCTTCAAGATTTTTGCAAGGCTCTGCACTTTCCTTTCATATATCGTTTTTTTTTTAATTTATTTTAAAAATTTCATTTATGAAACACTTTTTTTTCAACA
The DNA here is from genome assembly GCA_017311375.1 of Mytilus coruscus. Classification (NCBI taxonomy): domain Eukaryota; kingdom Metazoa; phylum Mollusca; class Bivalvia; order Mytilida; family Mytilidae; genus Mytilus; species Mytilus coruscus. Next base: position 47,073,176 of record CM029601.1, read on the forward strand.
AGTATATCTAATCTTATTTCCTGAGACCACTCTATAAAGTAGTTTAATCAGATAGGTTCTTCAATAAAATTGTTTTTCGATTTCTTGATAAAATTAGCAAAACTATAAAGAAAATATATAAAGTGGGGTGCTCATTTTCGCCATAATTTTCCATGTTTTCTGCAGTTCATGTTCAGACCTTTAAGTTTTTGAAGTATACTGATATTTCTATATGAAGATAACATCAAAAGCAAAATATTCTTAGGTTGAAAACGTGTTTCTCTTAAAAAAATCATCTGAAAAGTTAAATTAAAGGCTATTTGAAATTTCCTGATGTTTTGTCATAGGGGGGACACATATTCGCCGTTTTTACACATCTATTTAAAACCAAATAACTGCAGCTTTAAACAATATCTATCAAATCAATTTCATTATAGATGAATAGCAGACATTTCAAAGGTGTAAAGAACTGAAATTTAGGGCAATCAGTCAAAGAATTACTAAGAAATACTTCTTTAAAATCTTTTTTTTCATTCAGGAAATTTGCCGAGAATCGTTGTCCGTTTTTCGGTCCTTTGCGGTAAGTGCCTAAATTTTTTCTAAGTTTAAAAAATAATCATATTTGTTACAAAAATATAATTTACCGGCATATTTCTTCCATTTCAGCAATCCTATAAAGTTTCTACACCTCAAAATCATAAAACGGCGAAATTGTGTCCCCGGCGAATATGTGCGCCCCACTCTAATAGAAAAAATTGTTCCTGTTCTTTGAAATAACTACTGATACTCTGCATGACGTCATATGTGAAATTTATAGAAAAGATGCTCATAAAGTAGCGTGTTTTCTTATTTGCAGAGAAATTAAACCAATAATGGTTTGAGTGTCAGGAATTGGTTTTTTCGTATTCTTGCAAATGCATCACCCATGCCAAACCGTTTGGAATAATTCTAATTTTTTACTATCAAACACTAATAGTAAAGTATATATAAATATGTTATAAAAATAAACATTATACAAAACATGTAGAAATGAGATATTAGCAAATAAAAAAAAAATCAATTACATTTGCTAATTTGAATTTATGAAAGAAATTGGAATGTTTATCAGATTTCAATGAGAAAAATATTTCCAAGGCAAGAGATTCATTCTACACTTACTTCAAATCTATCTACCAATTTATTGATACCAGTACCATCCACCTAATCGCTATTTATTCCATTCCGGATAAGTTCTAAAATTACACAACTTTTTCATCCAGTTGAAGCTAACTGGGACCCTGTTTAAACAATGCATCATGCATGGTACTTTTTAATGAGACCTGTTCAAAACATCGTAAATACTTCAAACACAATATTGTTTTTTCTATAATTTGAGTTTGGAAAAAGTGAATCATAATCTATCAAAGTTTCCTATTGATCGCTTTTTAAATTTTTCCCTCCCTCAGCTCGAAACTGATGACCTTTGTTTGTGGCCTGTTGACCCAAACAGGAAGTTGTCTAAATGTCTGTTTTTTCCGGATTGGACTAAATAGCGATAAGGTGTATTATGAAAATAAGGAGATGTGGTATTGTACATTTTGTATTTCAAAGAAGTCAATAAATATCATAAAGGGATATTCATTCTAAGCCAACTGTTTTTTTTTTTTTTTTTAAATTGGAATGAGCTTACAATTTTTCCAAATGCATATTATTGATTTTGGTACTGAAATCCTTGTATTATCTATATCAAGGTTATTGCGAGTTAACATATTTAAACAAACGAATCCGAAGGATGATTTTTAAAAAAAATATGTTAATGAGTAAGACACGTGGTATATACAATTTGTAATATAAATGAAATGGGAAAGCTTGAACGAAAATTAGAGACTGATCATGTTACCAATTTATCCAATGAGATTGCGGCTCGTGCAATTCAGTATTGCAATTGACCTACAATGGTGGTCACATGCATATTTGTAACAAGCAGATGCGGATCCAAAATTTTTTAAAGGAGGGGCAAACTAAGCAACGTTAGGAGTGGACTATGTAAAACATCTATGCATTAACCATACATGCAGTTCCATAAATGGCGGGATCCTCGGGTCCCCTGCCCCCCTTAAATCCGCCTTTGACAAGGATATTCAACATTATTTTGATGTTGGTAAGTTATGTTTTATTGTTAATTTTGAAGATGTTGTACAAATATTTTTTTTTAAAAGGTTGTTAATTTTATTTGAAAAAAGTGTTTAAATTTACCTTTTAGCTTTTGGTACAAACAGCTTTGTTTTTTAATTTGTTTTATAAATTTACATTCAGCTGGCCTTTAAGTGAACATAAAAACAATTTTAAAAGCGAAAATTATAAGAACATTTATGTATTATTAAAAAAAAAACACTACAATATGTTTTTTCCTTATTTTTTGTAGGGTTGCTTAATGGTTATTTAAAATCATATTTATACAAATTCTTGAGGGGCTGCAAAACACAGTTTTATGGGTTATAAAAATATTGCAAATGAATTTTTTGATCTCTCAGTCAATCTTTATTCAGTTTCCTAAATAATTTGTATTTCAGAAAAGGGGGTGGAGCTTTAGCCATAGAATAACATCAAAATGAACATGTTGCACCATAGCTAAGCTCCACCTACTTTCCTCTTAATTTCTAGCTAGGTTTCATGTTCAGTTATCAAAGTATGGTACAAAATCAAATTGCAGATAATAGACTATGGTTTTCATTCAACACACTTATAAAGCAAATTATTTCATTAAAACATCAAAAGAAAAAATGCAATTTATATTACAATCTTTTATAAATTGAAAAAAAAGTTTCAGCTTTACATATATATAACTTTTATGCAATTGGTTTACTGTTTTTTGTTATAATATGATCGTTGCTACAATCTTGTTTTAACACATCATTGAAATATTAGTAGATCTTAGATTCAATCTGATAAAGTACACATAATTTCTATGAAAATACATGAAAACTTAAAATAAAAGTTGAAGAAATAAAACTTGGGAATACTAATAATTCTACCATTCATTTTGTATGTATCTTCTTTATTTGCTGCAATATTTTGGATATTTTAGAGAATAGTAATTTAAATACATCTTTAAATTCCTTGTTATACAAACTTTTACTTTTGTCTTTCTTGTCTGAAAATAAAATAATTTACAATAATGGAGTTACTTCAATTTGGTGTAAGATCTTTATCATAATAAGAATAAAATGAATAGACAACTTTCGAGTTCGATGCATTTCCGTCAAAAACTTTGGTTTTAGTGAACATCATTCGTGCGTTTAGGGGCGTCGTCACTTCTGTTCCAATGTTGAGCAAGTGGTTGGAGAACTATGATGCTATATTGCACGAATTATTCGGCAAATTGAATTCTCATAATTGACAATCAGCACTGCTGTCATTAGGGAATTGTGATTAAGTACCTACGGAACAAACATTATTTCTAGTTTATCCTGCACAATGACGACCACTAAGACGCTTGATGAACGTAAATAGTGCAGGGATACAGGCGATCCCCTCTATATGGTAAAAGACGTCATAAAGGTGCGCATAATTGACGAGTTTTTTCCGGTGAAGGACAAACTCGAAAGTGGTCTATTCATAAATAATACATAAATAAAATGGTAACCAAATGACCTCTAGAAGTAAACATAAGATTATCAACAATAGAAAAATTAATTAGATTACTATTCCAACATCTCGCAGCAATAACAAATAGAGAAGACACATTTCTTTTTTCTAAAACATATTTATAGTTCTCAATTATCAGGGAGATTAGCACATATTCCCCAAAATAAATCATAAAGCTCAGGCTTCATGTACTTTTGTCATTAGATGATGGGGAATTTATCTAATTTAAAACTTTTAACATGATCCCTGAAGTCAGGATCCCCTCTCAAGTAACAGGTCCAGATTGTACAAAATTTTCTTTCATATGTTCACAATATTACCTCCCCTTTGTAATTTGGTTAAGGAAAAAAGATAAGTCTTTCATTTATGCACAAAAAAACCCAACCAACCCAAAGGATGAAATAATCTTATTAGTTAGCCAATAAATATGCAAAGCCTCCTATGGTCCCTTTTAGAATTACAATACCAAATAGTTCATTTAAACATCCTGGAACATTTGGCTAAACCATTGTTGAACAGTTTGGTCTTGCATCAACTTTTTTCTTTAGTTCAGAAACTTGCAATAAGTATTAAAGGGATCAGAATCAAAACAATTTCCCCCATTCTAATGTGATCACACATGACCAAATGCAAAGGACAATTGTTAAATTGCATCGCTTTAAAAAATCTTAGATTGAAAGGTTCATTTTGGGAGAAATTTGCCTTCTAAAGTACAAAATTCTACTTTTTTTTTAAGTTAAAAATGAGAAATATGTGACATAAGAATGCTCTGAAAACTATCAGAATTATTCTCTGTCTAAATCCAATTCTGACAATCTTACAACAATTGGTCAACTGCCAAAGTAGATCAGTTGGTAGAATTATACTGAAAATAAAATATTGTAAATTCAATAATTACTGCCTGCATTTGTTATTCCCATTTTGGAAGAATATGCCAGATTAATTATTACGATTTCTGGAAAAGCTACATATATCAGAATGCAAGTTCTTATTATTTGGAAACTCATCCAGTCTCATTATTTGCATTAATAAAAACCTCACAATAATTTCTGAATTTTCAGTATATTTAGGTATTGAACTTTTGCACTCATGATCAGTACATACAAGAAAAATTGCTTCTAATCACTTGTTTAAGTTAAACCAGAGTCTGGTTAACCAGAATCAAATACAACAAGTATTCTTAAAGGAATAATTTGTAAGTGTAAGCGAATAAACATTTAATTTTTCTTAATTACATTGAAAAGGTTAGCAGATGCACTACGAAATAATGTTAAATATAGGATTAGTTGACTTGAATTTAAAAATGCATCATAAAATACGCCATAAACTTTATTAGGGATAGCCTCACTAAATCATCCTCTGGTAATAGTTGTAAACAGAAGATGTTTTGTTGATGGTCATTTTTTCTATTCCTTCAAATCAAATGATGTGTTATCTGTACATCTAGTTAACCATTTAATTTCTAGATCCTGTGTTCTGTCATTTTTCATATACCATCGTAAGTTCTGGTCATATCAGTCTTGCCACATTTTAGGGTAAAGGCAATACCATCCTATAAAAGAACATATGAAATCTTACTCAGATGTAATCGCATTTTGTGTATTTCATAATTTAACTTTTTAAATCCCCAGCCCTAAGCAACCCATACATTTTTTCCAATTGTGTATTTATTTTCTCAGAAATTCACAACAAAAACTTTGTTACACACATCTCGAAAAATATTATGCATTAAAAAATACAGTGGTATTGGAAGAAAAAAAAAGGCAATACAGTTTAGCATTTGATTTTGACAATATGAAACTCTCTTTAAACATCAATATAAACGATATATTGAAATCTGTCTAAGCCGACCAATAGTAGTATGACAAAGGGAAAATGGCCTTTTTTTTTCATGTAAAAAGTTTCATTTGTCTTGTCTGAATTCACATAATATTTAACTGCTCAAAATAAAAAAAACGACCTCATAAGCCTTTGATTGCATCAAAATTTCATCAAAAGATGTATAAATTATTTCTGTGTTGTTAGGACTGGCAAACAAATGAACATCGGAATACCTTGTTTAGTTATTTGAAGACGACTCTAAAAATATAATAGGCTTGAAATTGCTAAAAATCCACTTCATTTGAACTTTGGTGGATAGCTGTCTCGTTGGCAATCATACAACATCTCCTTATTTTAATATTGAAAATATGTCTGCTCCATGTTAGGAATAATGTCAGTGGTTGTCTTTATTTCTATCTAAGTGAATTTTGTCCTTCACATATGGTGACTACATTTGTCTATTCTTGGAATTTTGTCCTTCACATGTGGTGACTTCACTTGTCTATTCTTGGAATTGTGTCCTTCACATATGGTGACTACACTTGTCTATTCTTGGAATTTTGTCCTTCACATATGGTGACTACACTTGTCTATTCTTTGAATTTTATCCTTCACATATGGTGACTACACTTGTCTATTCTTTGAATTTTGTCCTTCACATATGGTGACTACACTTGTCTATTCTTGGAATTTTGACCCTCACATATGGTGGCTACACTTGTCTATTCTTTGAATTTTGTCCTTCACATATGGTGACTACACTTGTCTATTCTTTGAATTTTGTCCTTCACATATGGTGACTACACTTGTCTATTCTTGGAATTTTGTCCTTCACATATGGTGACTACACTTGTCTATTCTTTGAATTTTGTCCTTCACATATGGTGACTACACTTGTCTATTCTTGGAATTTTGTCCTTCCCATATGGTGACTACACTTGTCTATTCTTGGAATTTTGTCCTTCACATATGGTGACTACACTTGTTTATTCTTGGAATTTTGTCCTTCACATATGGTGACTACACTTGTCTATTCTTGGAATTTTGTCCTTCACATATGGTGACTACACTTGTCTATTCTTTGAATTTTGTCCTTCCCATATGGTGACTACACTTGTCTATTCTTTGAATTTTGTCCTTCCCATATGGTGACTACACTTGTCTATTCTTTGAATTTTGTCCTTCACATATGGTGACTACACTTGTCTATTTAGAATAATTCTTGAAAACTGCATGTTGATCTGTAGATTTTTTTATTTTATTTTTGATTACTGTCTCCTTGACATATGTATGTACCAAACAAAAAACTTTTAACCACAGAGTGTATCTAAATGTTAACTGTAAAAACATTACTGTTGGTACTCGAGTAAAAGTCGATCTGACTATAAGTGGGATGCCCTTTCAGCTTAAAAATCTAAGGATTTAGTCTTGACCCTCATATAAGTTGATCAAATTTGGGCATTTTTTTTTGGCCGCAGACAGTAACTGACCATCGGTAATATCAATGCAAAATCCAGGAATAAAAGTATTTAACTGAATTTTGTCTCCGAGGGACCTTAGATCTGCTCCGAATAACCTTCTGACGTCAAGCAGCAATCACTTTTTAATTGTGACGTCAAATTTTTTAAATTGTGATGTCAAATTTTACAGGAACTTGTTTGATTTTATGTAATGGCGGACAAATTTGCATACAAGTGTAAATACATCTATTATAAACATTTTGTGATCCCTTCATTAAAGAATGTTTGTTTGTTTAAACTTAAATGATGTTCATCATGATAATTAATTTTGTTGTTTTAAATAATAAATACAACATAGAATGTAGAATTTTTCTTTACAGGCAAGATGAAAAGAAATATAAAATACTAACTGTTATCAGAACAGGTAAATCTATCCAAAATTCTGAATGTGGCAGAACTTCTGGGCCTCGGAATCCGTAACAAAATTTAAATGTACAGCCAAATAAAAAGTATGTTGACACAACAACTACAAATCTGAAAAAGAAACAAAAGTTGAAAACATGGAAAAATACCGAATCTAGCCTCAAGTAATTCTTTTTTTATCAAAAAATCATCGTTCATCTCAATCGGCCTTGACAATATCCTCTATTTCACTGAATTTTGAATACACAGTATTTTTCCTTTCTAACTATAGCCAATTCAATATTGTTGGCTAATAAGAGTATGATTCAGTTCTTAATGCACATTTTTTATCGACCAATCATATGAGACCTAGCTATTTAAGGATCTATTAAAGAATCCATGACACAATAATGTAAAACTGAGATCATCATAATGTCTTCTATGTTGAAATCTAAAACAAATATGAAATTCAGGAAATTAAAAAATATATAAAAAAGTTTTATGATGCTCAGTCACTAATTTATTTCTATAGTTTTTTGTGAGTAAAAATGTGTCCACATTCTGTTTTCTTATACAGTATTATGCATATCGAAACCAAATCAGTATAGATCCCAAACTCAAGATGGACATTTCAGCTTACACTGGGAAAATTTCTCAGTGGTATTCAGAAATGAAAACCTGAGCTTTATAAAATTATTTTGCATCCATCATGACAGTTTAGAAATTTCTTAAGCAAGTACAAAATCTTGACAAATGGTTTTCTCTTTCAGACAAATAAATATCATGGTCACTTGACAAAATTTGTGAAAGTGGCAAATTGTTAAAAAAGTTAAAGTCGAACCCTGCTTAGTCCATGTTTTTGTAAGTGAAACCCCCAAAGCCACTTTGATCAAAATTTAATATCAGGTTCACAACTCAATGTCCTGTAGAAGAATCTGCAATGTTTGATGAAGTCTGAAAAAATATTTTTTGCATATTAAGCAAATTATCATAGTTTGACATGGATAATGGCAATGTTACAGCTTTGGTGGCAGGCTACACAATAAATATAATGGTTATGATATCATCTCTAGATCATCCCTATATGAGTCGATATATCTTTGATGGGAGGAGACACAATAAATATAACAGGTATGATATCAGCTCTAGGTCATCTCTATATGTGTTGATATATCTTTGATGGGAGGAGACACAATAAATATAACAGGTATGATATCAGCTCTAGGTCATCCCTATATGTGTTGATATATCTTTGATGGGAGGAGACACAATAAATATAACAGGTATAATATCAGAGGTCATCCTTATGTGTTGCTAAATCTTTAATGGGAGGAGACACAATAAATATAACAGCTATGATATCAGAGGTCATCCCTGTGTGTTTCTACATCTTCGATGGCAGGAAAAACCATAAACATTACAGGGATCTTAGACTTACATTATAATTAAGAGAGATTCTAGACTTAAGACTTACACGATAATCAAGATAGATCCTAGACTTAGACTTACATGATAATTAAGACAGATCCTAGACTTAGACTTACATGACATTTAAGACAGATCCTAGACTTAGACTTACATGACAACTAAGACAGATCCTAGACTTAGACTTACATTATAATTAAGATAGACCCTAGACTTAGACTTACATGATAATTAAGATAGACACTAGACTTAGACTTACATGACAATTAAGACAGATCCTAGACTTCGACTTGACTTAGACTTACATGATAATTAAGACAGATCATAGACTTAGACTTACATGATAATCAAGACAGATCATTGACATAGACTTACATGATAATTAAGATAGATCCTAGACTTAGACTTACATGATAATTAAGACAGATCCTAGACTTAGACTTACATGATAATTAAGAAAGACCCTAGACTTAGACTGTTATCCTCTGGTACTGGTTGTGGTGGTGCTATGGCTGTACAGGCTCCTTCATACTGAACATATACAGTAAACTGAAATAGAAGTGTATTAGTATTATCACAAGATAAAATCTACTATTTGAATGAAATTTATAAATTTTGCTTTTGACAACCCTCCTTCCAATTTTGTCTAATATTAGTGTGATTGAAATACTAAGCTTTCATAAAAAAACCTTCACTTAAAGTTTATGGTTTCCAATAAGAAATAAAGGTGCTATACAGAAATCACAAAAATTATACAATATTTGAAAATAGAATATTTCTGACAACTTTTCTTAGTTTCTAATGAAAACAAGAATGTGTCCATAGTACACAGATGCCCCACTTGCACTATCATTTTCTATGTTCAGTGGACCGTGAAATTGGGGTCAAAACTCTAATTTGGCCTTAAAATTAGAAAGATCATATCATAGGGAACATGTGTACTAAGTTTCAAGTTGATTGGACTTCAACTTCATCAAAAACTACCTTGACCAAAAACTTTAACCTGAAGCGGGATAGACGGAGGAACGGACGGAAGAACGAACGGACGCACAGACCGAAAAATATAATGCCCCTAGGTGGGGCATAAAAATCATCGAAGGTATGTATAAAATAAAATTGAGAATGGAAATGGGGAATATGTCAAAGAGACAACAATCCGACTAAAGAGCAGACAACAGCCGAAGGCCACCAATGGGTCTTCAATGCAGCGAGAAAATCCCGCACCCAGAGGTGGTCCTCAGCTGGCCCCTAACTTAGTAAATCTACATTCAAATTAAACAGAGCTCTGACATGAAATGGAAACTCTATCCATGAACCAATACAGTTTTGATAGACATTTTAAATAGTCTGTCCAATTCCAGATGTAAAGATTTTTTGAATGGAAATTAATTGCTCGACTTGGTCATTGAATACAAGATTGAAAATATCATACAGTAAAAGGTAAACAAATTTATATGTGTAGGACTCTAAAGTGCGATGGGGACGCTAAAACACGATGGTCATGCTAAAGTGCGATGGCATACGCTAAAGTGCGATGGTCTGTGCTATTAAGTGGAACACGCTAAAGTCCGATGGCTCAATACGCTAAAGTGCGTTTTTCTGCGAAAGTGCGTTTGTTCGCGAAAGTATGGACGTTTGCAACGATACTATCATTATGACGTTATAAGCCTTTTGTACAAACAAAAAATGGAAGTGCCGTTAAACCAGAATATGTGTCCAGATGAAGGGTTTATACTTGACAAAAAAAGAAAGAAAAGAGAAACTAATGATCCTAATCCGGAACATTTTTGGTCGGTATTGGAAGAGGTAAATTTGATATGCAAAAAGAAATTTGATGAAAAAATAGCTGGGGTGCTAAAAAAATAAAGGAGGAACTAAATTTATGAATGGGAGATACAAGTGTTAGAAAGTATTTGGCCAACTTTCTGTATGATGACCATACTTGTTCATTGTACCACAGAAGTACAAAGGTAGGAGACAATCATAGAAGAGTCTTATCTAAAGAAGAAATGGTAGTGGAAATTAACAACAGTCATAAAATTGATCACCGCAAAAGTGACGCTATTTATGAAACATTAAGGAAATCATATTTTCCCGTAGTTCGTGCAAATACTAGATTACATGTTTAAGCAACATGTAAAATGTTCGCAATGCCTTGCAGCGGTTGATTTACCAAAGACACAAATAACTAGAAAACCAATACCAGTTACCTATTCCAATAGTAGGTGGCAAATGGATTTAAAGAAGATGCCTACATGTAAAGGATATAATTACATATGTAATATTGTTGACTGCTACATCCGTTTGCCTTTGGTGGACATCTTAAGCAGAAGACAGCAAAAGAAGTTTCCGAATTGCTCCTAAAATTTATCTATATATTTGGTCCACCTCCAGACGGATAACGGGAAAGAATTTAACAATGCAGATCTTTGTGCAGTGATGGATGAGTTTAAAACAAGAAAAATTAATGGTCGTCCGTACCATCCTCAATCACAAGGTTAGTTAAAAAAAAACTTCATTGTACTATAATATATTAAATAATAATTTAGTATCACCTATTCATTACAAAAGAAAAAGCAAAAGAAATATATATTGCCTTTACATTATGTCCAGGTTTACATTTTCAACAGGCTTTTTTTTTAACTTTTTTATGAATATTTATAATTTTTTTTATACCTTTAATGTAGACAAACGGTATACCTATAAATTACTAAACTAAACTATTATCTTCAAAATGCTATATTCATTAAATATAGAATTTAAAACAATGTTATAACACTTTTTTACACCATTATTTCAGGACGTGTGGAAAGATTTAATAGGACAGTTGTTGCATACTTTAGAGCCCAATTTGTTGACACAAGAGATTGGCCAAGTTTACTTAGAGAGTTTTATTACAAATATAACAACATAGTGAACAAATCTACTAGACCAATGACACCCCATCAAAGATTTTTCAAGAGACCAAACTTTTCAATGGCATTAGAAGAACAGGTAAATTATATAAACTTTTTAACTATAAATAAGAAAATGAGGTATGATTGCAAATAGGACAATATTCAATTAAAACACAAAACACATATATAAAAACAAAAACAAAAAGAGGTTGCAATACGATGTTTGATAATGATAAAACCCCACACTGAAAAGTACAGTTTAAACGATCATCTTATAAACACAATTTTATACACGAATCCAACGGTTATATTTAAGTATAAAACGTTACACCAAGTTTAAAGTTTGTGTTTATTATAAAATATAAGTAAATAGTTTTATTATTTCTGGTAATTTCTTCAAGTTAACACAGTGAAAAATTATTTTTGCATGTTGAACGTACAGTGACAAATATTACATGCATATACTGGATGATCACACTCAACCTTTTGTTTATTTATACTTAAATAAATTTATTTATTGTACTGTTTATGTTTAGGTTGCAAAGTGTAATCTAACTAAAGAGGAAAAAGAATTTCTAGAGATGGCTCACGTGGATGTAGAGGAAGATTATGAGGAGAACAATAACCTGACATTAAACATGTTAAATGAAAACTTAAAATCAAAGAAAACTAATGGAATTACTGATGCAGAACCCGGGGTTGTTATTCAGGTATTAAAATAGTTGCTTGTTTATATAAAATAAATTAAAAATAATGGAACTTGTAAAACAAAATATTTCACTAAAGTGGGTTGTCAATTGCACACAAGTCGTAAATAAGAAAATGTAATGAAATTACAATATTATTTTTAAATATATCTATTACGTGTTAGCTTATATTGTACCAGTGTATTATAAAGATTTCACATGAAAAATGTCTTTGTAGAAAAATAATGAAGACCAGCAGTCTGAGATGATAGATAATACATTAACCACTGATTCTGCAACAACTGGTGCATCAAGTACAAATTCTGAGGTGAGTGCGAAAACCTTGTTCTATTTAAAAGCGCATTAATGATATAAATTCTATTAAACAACAAATCAAAACATTGCATAACATAAATTTGTATGTTTAAAATAGGTTAAAATTCCTTCTTGTTACAATACTTGATTTATAAAACATTTTAATTGCACATTTATAGATTAACAGTGAAAGTGTGCATAAAAAAGCTCAAGAAATTGCCAGAATGGATGCAGAAAATGATTATCAGGAATTTGTTGAGTTGTTGTGGAACACAAGAATTACCAACATGATCAATGAAAGTGAATCGGTATGATACATAACTGTTTATTTTAATTGTTTTAAATTAAGTCATTTCATATAATTATAATTTAATTGTAATAAGGTTTAATCAAATACAATTTAATATTCTCTGAAAATCCTCCAGATATATACTGTTGTTGTGAAACATTTTTGACAGTAACACCCAGGATAATTTTATACAAATTCCTGGGTTCATTTTAAACAGAAAAGATAGAATATCACGAGGTGGAGGTGGTCTGGTTGCATATTTTCAGAAAAAGTAACATTTAATAGAAAAGCTGAATTTGAAATAAGTGACATTGAAACAATGTGGTTTGAAATTAAACCAGTTCACAAAAATCATTTTATTATGTTCCGTATACAGACCTCCTAGTTCATTAATAAATTGGATTGATGAATTTGAAAAGAAATTACAACTGCCATCAATCATAATTTAGATATTATTCTAGTTGGTGATTTTAATATAGATTTTTGAAACCTAATAAACAACCACAAAAATGGCTAAGTTTATTAGAAACCTATAATCTCAACCAGATAATTCAAGAAGCAACAAGAGTTACAACTGATTCTAGTACACTAATTGATCATGTTTATGTCACCAATAAAGATTTGATACTAGAATCACATGTTGCTAAATTCTCAATAAGTGATCATTATCCAGTTTGTTTAACTAGAAAAGAAAAAATTCCACTTATATCAAAAGGATATTCATACCACCATTTCTTACAGAAATTTCAAAAATTCAATGAGACAAATTTTCTAAGTGACTTAGCTATTGCACCTTTTGATAAAATTGAACATGAAAGTCACCCAGATACATGTATTCAGATGTGGTATGACATATTTAATGGAGTTCTAGATAAACATGCACCAATTGTTACTAAAAGAGTAAAAGAGACAGACAACCTGAATGGTTCAATAATGAAATTACATATGCCAGGAAAATGAGAGAAATACCATAGACTAGGAATGTGGTCCGAGTTCAAATTTTGGAGAAACAGGACAAAACACATAATCGATGAATCTAAAAGAAATTTTTATTCAAAGATGGTAAAAAATTCAAAAGCTTCAAAAGATTTGTGGAAATGTATTCACAGTCTTAACCCATCCCGACAAGAAAAACCATATGAACTTTTAAATGAAGATGGTGCTAAAACTAATAATGTCAGTGATATTTGTAATGTTTTTAATAAGTTTTTTACATCATGTGTTGAAAACCTGAGGACTGACAGATGTATGAGCAAAAATCATGATTATGCAAAATTAACTCAATTTGTACAAAAGAAATTTACTAAGTCAAAACAAATAAAATTTTCAATTCCACCAGTCACAATAAATGATCTATTTAATGAAATGATCAAACTTGACATTAATAAATCCACGGATCTGATAACATAGGACCTAAAATTTTAAAATTGAGTGCTCCTTCATAACTTCATCTTTAACTTACATTTTAACAGAATAATAGATACAAGTACATTACCCAGTGTTCTAAAGAATGCAAGAGTAACCCCTGTTTTTAAAGCTGGGGAAAAATTCATGGCAACAAATTATAGACCAATTTCTGTACTTCCTGTTTTATCAAAACTTTTAGAAAAGCATGTTTCAAAACATTTGTATGACTATCTAAAAAGATTAGATCTTTTACACCCAGCACAGTCTGGGTTTCGACAAGAACACTCTTGCCAAACTGCCCTTATCAATATCATAGATAAATGGGTACAGGATATGAATGAAGGTAACATCAACTTAGCAGTCCTGTTGGATTTTAAGAAAGCTTTTGATGTAGTAGATCATGATATTCTTTGTAAAAAACTTGAAATTTATGGATTTGATAATGCTGCTGTTTCTTTTTAAATCGTTTGAATGAAAGAACTCAACAAGTACAAATTGGTAATGCTCATTCAGATAAACTTTATATCAAGTATGGTGTCCCCAAGGCTCCATATTAGGGCCCTTCTGTTTATATTATACATCAACGACCTTCCTATCTATATGAAAAATTGTTGCACTGATTTATATGCTGATGATTCAACTTTACATCTTTCTGGTAATTGTTATCAAACTCTGCAGTCAAAGGTACAAGAAGATTTACATGGTGTTGAGGAATGGTGTAATGATAACAATATGTTCATCAATAAAATAAAACAAAATATATGATTATTGGAACAAAACAAAAAGCAATGCCACATTACAATGAGAGTTGTTTAACTATTAACAATCAAGTGATACAATCTTCCACATGCGAAAGTCTCTTAGGCATTAAAATTGACCCTTCCCTCACATGGACAAACCAAATTGATGTGATCTGCTCAAAAATTTCATCTAGGCTATATCTACTATTAAAGATTAAGAAATTTCTAAATCTAGACTGCAGAAAATTATTCTATAATGGTTATATCTTGCCACTAATTGATTATTGTTGTATAGTGTGGAGTAGTTGTAGCAGTGAGGGTTTAAAAAGGATATTAAAATTACAAAAGAGAGCTGCTAGATTAATACTAGAAACAGACCCTTTCGCTCCTTCCGAGCCCTTATTCAAACACTTAAACTGGATGACAGTTGAACAGAGAATAAAATATCACAAGTTTGTGATGACATTTAAGTGCTTAAAAAATGACGCACCATCATATCTTACTAACAAGTTTCATTATGTTTCAGACAGAAATCCATACCCCTTGAGAAATGCTACTCAAGGAAACCTCATACTCCCTAAACCAAAAACAGAATTGTTCAAAAAATCTTTTATGTATTCTGGACCATTCTTGTGGAATAATCTCCCAATACCGTTAAGAAATATTACAAATGTTAATTCTTTCAAATACAAAATAACAGATCATTTATTGAAATCAACCTAGCTGTATACAAAATATTGAAAACTGATTATGTCATCACGTTTATTTTTTCATAACATTTTATCAAGTTGCATTGAACATTATTATCATACTTGTCTTTTATACTAATGTATGCAATGTATATGTTTGCATTTTGTTTGATTTTTATGATGAGGGCCTCAGGAAGATTAGTTATATAGCTAACTGTGTAACCCTCTTAAAATAAAGTATTGTTGTTGTTGTTGTTGTTGTTGGTTAAAAAATTGTAATGGAAGATAAAGTACTTGGAATTTGTGTACATATATAGTACTTGTTTGTGAATGATTATTTGTTTTCTTTACATTTCAGGTAATAACAGGAAATGAAACTATAACTAGAAATGTGCATTGTATGCAGCCCGAAAATGGCGTAGAAAATATCGAGGTAAGTATTGTTAAGATGTTTTGATCACTATTAAACGTTTAGATTGGGTAATTGGATTACATTTGAATTTTTAATTCTGAAAAAAAGTTTAATTGGTCACTAAATTTTGTAAATCTTATTATACTTTTAAAATTAATACCCTATTTAAAAATACAAATATTTTTGTCGTTTTAGGTAAATAATACCGTACAGACTTCTAACAGATCGAATGAAAAGATACCGTCACAACAGCAGCTCCAAATGTCTCAGCCACTGCAAGATATCACAAATTCACAAATGATGCGCAATACAAGTTTACATCAAGTACTTAAATTTTATAACTTTTAAAAAAGTAGCTCTTAAAAATATAGCTTAAACATTATCAATTTCAATGGTATTTTTAAACGAAATGTATTTCTATTTTACTGCATGGTGTGTGTTAAGGTATTACAGTAATTATTCAAACACTTTATACAAATGTAAATAACTATTTATTCATGCGTACTAAGCGTTGTAAATAAGCAGCTATACTTACTTAATAATTAATTTTGTTTTAAAAGTTAGAATACAAAATAAGAAGATGTAGTTTGATATCCAATGAGACAACTCACCACTAAAGACCAAATGATATAGAAATTTACAGCTATTGGTCATCGTACTGCCTTTAGAAATGACCAAAACCTATACAGCATAGGTCTCGTAAAACAAATGTAAACCAACCAAAAGAAAACACCAACGGCGTGGTTTGTGTACAAAATGTTATGAAAGCTTAAACATTATAAAGTATTATTAAACCATTTCTTATTTGCTTTCAGTCAGAAGTTAGCCCATATTATAAGGACCTGTATGCAAGGAGATTCATACAACATACAGATTCTGGTATGCCAGGCTTTAAACGCCGTCACTTGGAAACCGAAATTTATATGTCTGAAGTAAGCAACTTATTTATTGTGACAAAATATAAATAATAATCAAGGTGAACGAACAGAGTGTAATCTATTATTTGTTGGTTACGTACTATTGAATGCTAAATCAAAGTATTATGAAATTTTTAAGCAAAAAAAAAATATTTGCATTAATAGCGAAAATTTTTATTTTAATTAAGGACTTTGTTTAATTCATAATCACTTGAACAATTTTTTTAAATAATTGTTTCAATTTGTTACATTTGTTATTTTCATGCTTTGATTTAATGTTATATTTTATTGTAACTTTATTTCTACGCTTTTCAGAATCGTGCAGAATGGGACAGTAGCATGTATCCGGAGGAGATGTTCCCTAAAAAAGTATCCAAAATTACAGAAATGCAAACCTTTCATCCTGCAGTTAATGAAATTATTGACTTTAAACCAAATTCAGCTCTATCAGCGGGAACAAACGTTTTTCTTTCAGGAAATTGGAAGAAAGGACTTGTTATAAACATTGAAAATGACGACAGTAAGGGGAAGGTATATACCATAACAGAGCTTGAAAATGGCAAAATTCATCAAGTTTCTAAATATCTAATTCGTCCAAATTTAATTTAGACAATTATTTTATGAATTCCATGTCATTTAGTTGCGTCAAATAAAGTCTACTTTTTACTTTGTAATTGAATAATTTTATAAAATGTTTTTTACAATAGGTTTTATTATACAGATATTAGAAGATGTGGTATGAGTGCCAATAAAACAACTCTCCATCCAAGTCACAATTTGTAAAAGTAAAAGTATGTTTGTTAAAGAGATTCATATTCGCCAATAAGACAGTAACTTAAAAACTAGAGGTGTATTATCATAATATGATTGCCAATGAGACAAGTCTGTGAAAGAGACGAATACTGGTCATCAAGACAGTAACGAAACGACCAGAGATGTAGTATCATAATATGATTGCCAATGAGACAATCTCTATCCAAGGCGAAATGTCATTAATTCTAATTAACTATAGGTTACCGTATGGCTTACCCCGCAGATATTAATCTATAACAACCAAAGGGTATTAAACGACAACTGAAACGGTCTGATTTATATACAAAAAAAAAACACACACAAACAAATGTGGTGTACTTGTCAACGAAACAACTATACACTTAAGACCAAATTTCGTTGGTGTATGCACCTAATTACATTATGACCTTCAATGTGGAGCATTAAATAAGGCTATATAGGACAACACAATAACTAGTGTAAAACAATTCAAAAGATGGCATGATTCATAAATAATACAATAAAAGAAAAACTATTATAAACACATAAAAAACAAAAACCATTGCATTAACCCCATTCCCGTTTCACCATCGGATTAATGGTGTGTTATACCAACGCACTTTAGCGTGTCATATATAAGTGTACTGTATCATGCCATACCATCGCACTTCAGCGTGTTATACCATCACACTTAAGCTTGTCAAATACGATCGCATTTTAGCATGCCGGACCATCGCACTTTATCGTGTTATACCATCGCACTTTAGCGTGTCTTATACCATCGCACTTTAGCGTGTCTTATACCATCGCACTTTAGCGTGTCATACCATTGCACTTTAGCTTGTCATCTATTTGCACTAAAAAAGAACAAACAACCATCGTACTTTAGCGTCTAAAACCATCGCACTTTAGCGTAGACCATCGCACTTTAGCGTGACCATCGCACTTTAGAGTACCATCGCACTTTAGAGTCCTACATATGTATATGTTTCAATGTGTTTGTATTATATCATAAATAAAGTTTATACAATACCTTGCATTTACTTTCATCAAAAGTAACATTAGTTATATAGTTAGAAGGCAGTGATGCTGTTTTACCCGGATCTACTGTTTTCCATTTCATATTTCTATTGCATTGGAAATACACCTCTGACTGTAGCACACATACAGTCTTGTTATCTTTCATGGTGTAGTTTGCCCCACTGTCAAAATTTGCTTTAAAATCAGTACCTAAAAATCAATCAAATTCATAACAAATTACATTGACATTTTTATTGAATTAAATTTCATGATTAAAGTAGAGTGGTGAACATATCCCATGCAGAAAACTGAATCTTTACAGATAATTAGACTCAGCGACGACAAAAAAACAAACATTCAACAGAAAAAACCCTTATGAAACAGATTTGACTAAGATAGATGTAAAATTTATTACCAAATCATCTGTATCACGCGTAAGTTTTGCTTACAAATTTTAAAAGATTTAAGCATGTTAAGGTTCCATTTTTATGTTACCAAATAATGATTCCACATCTATTTTCTAACCAGATTAGACTATAAATGGATATACATGTATAATATTTTGGATTGTCACTGGAAAACAAAGGGTAATAGATAAGGTGAGATATTTTCTTGGAATAGGACATCTATGGATCTTTTTTTCTACTGTAATTTTGAAAGAGTGCACGAATATACTTCTTTATGATTTTTATCAATAAATAAAAAAAGTCGCCAACTGATTTGTATAAATCAAATATAGTAATTTACCTGTATTGCCTTTTATTGTTGAATAGGGGTTTTTGTTAGGTATTTTCCCTACACTGTATTTTTTTGTTTCGTTTGCTCCAGTTCCATTGTAAGTCTTCACACATATACTAGAACTATTTCCACATCCCATACTAGTTTGTAGTCCACGACAGAATCCCATGAATACAGTACAGTTTCTATATGGATTCCAACCAATGCCTTCTTTCTGTGATGTAAAGGACCAGTAACTAAAATATATTAAAATTTTAGAACTTTAGCACAGAGAATTTTAGAAACTTTAGCACAGAGAATTTTAGAACTTTAGCACAGAGAATTTTAGAACTTTAGAACAGAGAATTTTAGAACTTTAGCACTGAGAATTTTAGAACTTTAGCACAGAGAATTTTAGATATACTGATAAGTGATAACTGAATCTACCAAGTTTGAATTAAGCCTACCAAAGAATTGTCCAATAAAAGAACTGGCGTATAGCATAAAATGAACAAGTACTGTAAAATTTATAATGAAACGTACATTTAGATATGCATGTACCCTTTACTTTGAACTAGTACACATTTTTGTTTGGGGCCAGCTGCTGGATTTTCTCACTGTGTTGAAGACCCATTGGTGGCCTTGGGCTGTTTTCTGCTCTTTGGTCGGGTTGTTGTCACTTTGACACATTCCCCGTTTCCATTCTCAATTTTATTATAAAAAATATAGTCATGCAGTTATGATGTTATCAAAATGCCTTTTAAACCAATTTCTCATGCATTGCAGTAGGTATATTATTTGGTTCAAATCTTTTCATATACTTTTCGTTTTGAGGGCTAATTGTGGTCGTTTATGTTTTTGGGATAGTATACAATATTTTTTTAAATGACATTATCATATGTTTTGAAAAATCCACGGCCTGACCTTCAGTAACACCAATGAAGTCTTCATCAATCATGTTATCAATGCCATACACATCTTTAAGTTTTCATGAAAAAGCCACAAGAAGAAAAGCAAGTTGTTGCATTTTCAACAAGAAATGATTGTAACAGGATGCTGTTACCAAGTCTCCAAAACAAATCCCCATAAGTATAAACTATATAAAGACTCTCCCTATTGAATAAATTGAAAAAAAGGTCAAGATCATAATTGACCACTGACCCTTTGACCTTTCAGTAGGCTCCAGGTGTCTATCACTAACTGTTCTCAAGGTATAAACATTTGAAAATTAAAAAAATTAAAATCCCATTGGGTTCTTAAGTAAACACCTCCTTTTTTGTCCCTCAAAGTACCCCTTTATAAATCCCATTGCACAAACAAAACCCTGATGGCCCCACTAGACATGTTAGTCTAACATATTATGGAACCCTAAGTTAATCTGACAAGCAGTTTAAGAGAACTGGTGAAGAAGCAGGACCAATATAAGTCTCCAAATTTTGATTGGGAGACTTTATTACATAACTTTACAAATACAATGTAACAATTTTTTTTCTATAGGTGACCCCATTTTTGAAAATCTAATCATTAAATTAAAAAATTCTGACCTTATAAAAGTTGTATCCAGTATTTTTTTGTAAGTTTTCTTTGATAAAATTAAATGAACGAAAAATGGTTCAGTTAAAGCATCTGTATACTTTTTCATAATAAATTATGTACTCTGGAAATTCACACACATGACCAAGCATCACCAGAATTTGAACCCCTTATAAGGATTACTAGCTACCTGTATTAGCTATTATGTTCTGCATCACAAAAAAATTTCAGGAAAACACATTTTTCTGTATACTTTTTCATAATGATCTGATAGAAAAGAATTATGATTCGTCTAATCAGGCTTTGAATAGAATAATGATAAAAATCATTTTAAACTCCAAAAACAATTAAATCTTTGGGGGATGACCATTTTCTATTCCTGGGGAGGAGGATTTTATACGGGTCGACTATTCATTTTTATCTAGATCAGCAGCTAAGCATGCTTATTTTTTCCCCAGCTTTACTGAGAGAAAATTTATTTTCACTATTATACAAAATTATATCCTGCATTTGGCCAGCTGTTATTTCTTATAGGGAGCAAGCTACAAATACCTGAATCGAGTGCAAGACTTTAGCTAAAGTTTTAATATATCTATTCAAAATATGTAATTGGCGTTGGCAAGTATATTTGATTATAGAGCTGCTTTGGCACAAAACGTACAAACTTAAATTACTTTTGTTTAATATCTTAATACAAGGATCTATTCTAATAATAATCAAATTACTCCCAACAATTTAAATTATGATAAAATAACGTCAAATGATCTTGTTTTATTTCTGAACATTTGTAGAATATTTTGTTACAAGTCCATGTCATTACTATTGAAGAAATGGATGTCTGTGATATATTTTAATTGCTCATTTTTAAAATTTGACCTTTTTGGGACATTGCATGCGAAGTACTTCATGAGATTTTACTTTTTTCACTGGAAACTTCATCTGTTGACCTATATAATGTGATTGTTTTATAAAATTTAATATATTTAGTTATGTTGAGAGACGTGCATTATGGCAAAATTTTAAAATTACAAATTGTTTAGTCTCTTAGAAAGCAATGTAAGCTAGATTTCTGAAGTCCGGATATAGTTACGAACTCTTGAAATATAAAAATAAGAAGATGTGCACTGAACACTGGTATGATTGCCTAGGAGACAGATTCCACCAGAGACCAAATGACATAAAACTTAAAAGTCTACAACTAAAGGTCACCATAATCTTTACTCTTTTTAAAAAGGCTATTTAAGTATTTTAATTTTCTTTTGGAGGCCTTACTACAATGCCTTACAGCAAAAATATTAAAATAGCCTTTCACAACATCATAATTATTTGGACTAAGATTTCTGTTGCTTTTTCGCAAAATTGGTGCAAATTCAGGGTACTCAGAATACTAACTGTGATCATGTTATACCTTCCAAATTTTGATGGCTCTTGACACAAGAAAATGTATCTCTTATGGAAAAAATGGGCTGTTATATTGGAGAGTGTTTTGAATTTAGACCTCGTTCACACTTGGACATTTAGATCAACCTAAACTAGATCCGTTCACTTAAGATCAATTTAAGCCCAATGTGGACGCTTTGAATCGATCTTGAATCGGTCTAAACTAAAACACTAAAAGAGGTAGTTTAGTTTGAATCGATCTAAAGTGAACCGATCTAACTTTAAGTGTGAACGCAGAGATCGATCTAAACTAGTACGATTGAATTGAAAATAATTTGTGCGCATGTACAGCGGAAAAATTACACGTGCAATTTATTACAAAATTGATGACCAACAAAAAAGGGCTGAAAATTAACGAAAACTATACGAACAGCAGTATCAACATTTGAACTTGTAATTCAAGTGAAACAATTACTTCATCCATTATTTTTTTGCAAGCGTGTGTATCAACACATTAATTTGATCAAATATTTCTATTTATACACAGACAATGTTTACAATTTCCCGGGTAATTAGGTCAGATGGATTGCATTTTTACTTGTAGTGTGAACGCAGTGGTTCAGATTAGAACGATAGAGATCGTTAGGATTAAAGATAATGTGAACGCTAACTGGTTTTATTTAGATCGATTCAAAAATGCTAGTGTGAACGTGGTCTTAAAGGAGATCAGGTCTGAATATTGATACCATTTAGTCTAGTAAATAATTTGAGAACGATTGCATATAATGTGATTTTATTATTTAATTGTGTATTCATAATATATATTGTTGTTGGCTCTGATTCTGACCAATATATACATTTGCATGTGCACTGTGATGTTTATTGTTGTAATTATCAATTATGTCAATCAATTGTAACAGATTTTAAGCCCTTTATTAGTCCAAATAATTATGACGTCTAGAAAGGCTATTTTATTTTTTTCTGTGGCGCCTTTGTCGTAGGAAGGTGTCACAGAAAAAAAATAAAATAGCCTTTCTAGACGTCATAATTATTTGGACTAGCCCCTTATCTGTTTATGGGCCCTGTAATTTGGGAAATAAAAATATTCTATTCTATTCTATTCTATACCTTTTTTTCGCTTTAGATACTTGCGAGGCGTCCAGCAATAAAATATTAAAAAACCACACAAGACATGATAACTTTTTGCATTAATGCTATATTTCATTTACCTTTGCAAAATATGAAATGCATTTTATGATAACCTGCTTTAAAATGTAATTTTTCAGTTCATGTTTTGTTATGGTAATTTTCCTTGAAATATTCTTGCAAAACTATTGCTAAAAATAACATTGGAATGTTTAAGTGAGGAAGATTAAGTGTATGTAGGAGAACAATTCTTAACTCAGAAAAAACTCCCTCCCCCTTTTTAACTGCAATATTAAAGGGAGATAACGTTCTCACCAATGTGTAATCATGTGATTTTCTAATGAGGTCATAATGGAGACAGCGAAATTGTAAACAGAGGAAAAAAGGAGTGTAGAAACCTGAAGTCGTATATTTTGCTCTAGATAAAGGTAATGCCTCATATTCAAGTACGTTATAAAAAAATAGAAAACAAGGAAACTGAAACCGTATGAAAATACTTAAGATTGCTGTGATTGACAATTTGTTCGCCTACCATTGTGATAGATTCCCAACTTTAAAATTGGAAAACGTATCATTTGGACAATTGTCACAGTTTGTAGGTTTTGTTACAAAAGAAATAAGCAGCATTGCTCCAAAAAGATTCATAAAACATTTGGAAAACATTTTCATTGTCGCCACCATTTTTTATCATGTGACGTCGCGTGATAATTTTTTTATATGGCGGGAAATTTAAAAACGAATGAAAAGAAAAAAATGTGTTTTAATTTTGAAGTATTTCAACTTTGTAAAAAGATAAATCAAACTGTCCATTTAAACATTCATTGTTTTTGATGCAATAATACAGCTCTTTTACCTTCTGTTGTCAACATCATGTAGAACAAATGTGAGGAAAGAATCTATCCCAGAACAATAAGGGACTGGAACGCACTACCACTCACCACCACCAGTGCAGGTTGTCAAGACTCACCTACATGAGACGATTTAGACTGCCGTCCAGGATGTTTTTAACTTACTTTACACTGTTACTGTATATAGAATGTATAGCACAAATCTTCACATTATTTTTATTTGTAACATGAATGGTAATTTTTCCTTTGATCTTCGAGTGGGTTAACTTCGGTTATTTTTAGAGGAGTGCGTTAACTGAATGATTTTTTAGTTATTGCACTCTCCAGTCCCGCCGTGTGTCGCTTGTCATAGGAAAAGCAAAGAATAGGAGGAGCTTAGACCAGTGCTCTAACTTCCATCTCAAAAGTTGTTATTTCACTGTCTAGCTCCGCCTCCTTGGCCTACTAAACTATGAAATCAATGACCCTAAAATGTCCTAATAAATGTAAACAAAATGCATACACAACAATATATCAAAACAAATTGAGAAAAGGGTGATGGGACTTACCTAACACTAGCCAAACTTGTAAACCAAACCCCAATTTAAAATGATTCCCTATATATATTATACATTGTACTTGAAACAAATGAATGCTCGATGAGAGCTACAAAAGGAATAACGTGGTCTATAAACGAAGAGGCGATATTGATAAATTGGTAGATACTTTTTTTATCGTGACTATATAAATATTCCAAAAAGTTGTCTCTGGAAATTTTGGTCGTTTAATTTCCTCCACTTAATGAAAGAATAAAACAAAATGTAATAGAAATGACTATGAATTTTCCTATTGTTATTTTGGTTGGATACCTGTTTTATCGTGTCGAAATTAATAATATTCTAAAAATATATGTCACTGGATGTTTAGTAATTTTTTCATTCTATAAAGGCCTATCTCCGTGAATTGATCATGCTTCAAATATTTGTCCCTGGATCTTACACTCATTCAACATGCAACCATTGCAATCAATTAACCGATCTTTTTCCAGTTCTTGGGAATGGAAGAATAGTATTTATTACCTTCATAATTGGTATTAGAAAATGTTTCCTTCTTATCATAACGATAAAACTCCTTTTGAATTACATGCCATTTACAAGTTGGAGGGCAGATAAACATCGAATAAAATTTTGCAATCCCCCCTCTTTTTCAAGAGTTTTTTGGGAGAAAAAATATTCAATAACACGTAAATGGCTATCGAGCCTGAATCCCAGGGCAACAATTCGTTTAAATGTACCTGTATCTGACATACAAATCCAACTGACATCTGCTGCATGCGTTAATTATCTGGAAATCAGATATAGTATCACACCACTATTTGATTGACATATTGAAAAGTACAGTAAAGTTTAATTGGTCAGCATTTAACCTTTGACGTCTGTCATAGCCCATTTATGTTACAAATCATATATAGCCACGCCTTACTCATTAACATATTTAATCCACTCAAAGCTATGCTTTTCGTGAATTAAATACGTTAATTCGTAAAAGGCGTGCTATATATATAACATAAAATATTTACATGCACATCCAAAATTGGCAAAATTATCAGTATATTGATGGTGGCTGCAAAATGGTAGAAGTAGAAACATCTCCACTGTAAGGGGATGGCCATTTGACATACTAAGATTTCTGTTGGTATTCGGGATGGGATGAGGGGTGGGACTAAAAAAAAAAGTCACTAAATCCTTGTTATACTTGTAGCTCTAAAATAAATAGATATGACAGCAATAACAACAAATATCCAATGAAAGCCTTATTCTGAAAGGAGACTGATTTTGTGTAGTGACAAAATTAGAGGATGGAAGGATACGATTGTTCCTCCTGAAATTACTACCAAATTCCTCTAAAACTTAAAAAAAAGTGTATTTTGAAAAAGTCAAATTTAATAAAACTAAAAATGTTTAAAACAACATACCAAAATTAAACATACAATACTTCTGAACAACATATAAAAAGTGCAATTTTAATGATTGATGTCAAACAAAAATATTTTCAAACATTGTTTGATCCTAGGTTGTGTATTATTTTGCCTATCCTGTTACTATTTACATGATTTACATAAGCATTTTTTTACTATAGTATAAGGTATGGATAAAATTTTAAGCAGTGGTTTTTCAAGAAAAAATAACTTCTATGTCTTTCCTTATTGTGTATAGATACAAATGTAGATTGTCAGTTAATGTTTCCTTGTTCATGTTGTACCGAAAAAAGCCTTTTAAACTTAGTTTGAAAATGTTGTAAAAATAACCACCAACAAGGTGAGTCCAAGATACCAACTCTTTCTAATAAACCCAACATCAAATACTTCCCTCACATACATGACATATTGATTTACTTTTGTCATTATGTTGTTGGTAACAGGAAGGTAAGTTTAGAATATATATATATATATATATATATATATAGAGTCTATAAGAATCTACCAACCAGTAAACTTAATAGGTATTGGATCATCAAAATTGACAATACTACACAAACAGGGAAAATTATATGAGTCTAAAAGATTGTGTAACAATACCGATAAATAGATGGAAAACAAAACACTAAAAGTGTATGGAAAAACTGAACAGATGATATAAATTATACAATAATTGCAATTATTGTATAATTTATATCATCTGTTCAGTTTTTCCATCTTTGTGCATGATATTCAACACTTTTTAGTGTTTTGTTTTCCATCTATTTATCGGTATTGTTACACAATATTTAGACTCATATATATATATAGATTGCCTAACAATGTTATTTTAACACACTATTTAGTATGTAAATATAAGAATGTTTAAAATATTTACAAACATATTTAAAATATTTTATGAAAATAACGCAATATTTCGCTAGACTAACTAGCTTTATCAAGAGTGCATCTATCCAGGTGAAATCGGATGTAGATGATAAGAAACTTTGCAGCTCAATGTATATGTTGCACTTGAATTTAGCTGCCTTGAAAATAATACATAATTTGGATGAAGTTCAAGATTTTACAAAATTGGTAGTTGAAGTTAGCAACGTCCATTGGCCAATATTACAGGATAAAAGGACGATGCTGTGTACTAAATTATTCTTTATCTTTCCTGTATCTTTTCTCATCTTTTCGTTAAGACCATCAGGTTCTAAAGTGTGGAGTTGGTGGATCCAAAATTTTCTCTTCTCCTTCTTGCCGTGGTGTCCCACTCAGTGTTGACTTCTATGATTTGGAAAGTAACATTATCAAAAGAATGTTTCGTTGAACAAAGATGTCTTGTGAGAGGACAGTTTTTGTTGGTTTTGTACCATGAACGATGGTTATTGAGCCGAATATTAAATTTGTCCTTTGTTTCTCCCACATACTGAATGCCACAAGTGTCACATGTTAATATATAAATTGAGTTCTCCGTTTAAAATTTTAATAACTTTCTTAAACTATCCTGGATTTGTACCAAACTTGGACAGAAGCTTGTTTATGATCAAAAGCTAGTATCTAGAAGGAAATTTTGTTAAAATTTTGTACCTGTTTATACGTATTTTACTGATAAATGGACTTAGTTTTTCTTCCAGTTAACATTAAATACAGTCTGCAGTTAAAGTTTTTAAAACATTTATTAGATTCATAAACTATCCTGGATTTATACCAAATTTTGACAGAAGCTTCTTACAATCAAAAGATAGTATCTAAAGGAATATTTTTATTGATTTTTTTCCTCATTTTTGTTGAGCCTGCGATTAACAGCAAAAGTAGGCGAGACACTGGGTTCTGCGGAACCCTTACAATTTTTATACGTGTGCATGTTAAACAAATTTCTTGGTAGAGGGGTCTAAATACAGCACAAACAACATTTTCCAAAAGACCAAAAAAGTGAAAAAGTATATTTTAACAAAACGCATTTGACTAACAGGTCGAAGAACAAATGTTCTTAAACCCTGCTGACTGCCATTGGCGATTGCTAAATAAACGGATCACAGATGTAATAAATGGATCTTAATTATAAATTTAATACTAAACAGAAAACAATAAACTTGCGGAAAAGATGGTTTACCGCAAACAAAAGGTGCAAAGGTTTTTGTACACCATATCCGGATTTCGACAATTAATGTCTCTTTAGTGATGTTAGGAATCGAAACGGTATTTGGAAAGCCATACAATTTACCTCAATTTTGGATAGACTCTTGAATTTTGAGGAGTCAAAATAGGATGAACGGATCATATAAACCCGAAGGCAAATATAATACAAGCTATATATATATATATACAAGTCTAAATTGAAAACAACGTTCAAACCTATGATTGCTTTGGATAAAAACCGCAATTTTTATACGTGTGCATGTTAAACAAATTTCTTGGTAGAGGGGTCTAAATACAGCACAAACAACATTTTTCAAAAGACCAAAAAGTGATAAGGTATATTTTAACAAAACGCATTTGACTAACAGGTCGAACAACTGATGTTCTTAAACCCTGCTGACTGCCATTGGCGATTACCAAATAAATTGATCACCAGATGTAAAAAATGGATCTTACATAATAATATAATACCAAACAGAAAACAATAAACTTGTATATATACATGATATATATCACTCAATTAAGTTCTATCCTGTAACTTGTATTTTCTGTTCTGTTACCAGTAAGCAGTATTTCATATTGTGTGTGCTAAATTGCAAGGATAAAGTTGTTGTAGGTAGCCATTAAATTAGTTCAAACAGTCAAACATTTTCAAAGTTCTTCCTAAATAAAATATATTTTTATACACCATTTGAAGAAGTTTCAAACAAATATAGTCTTTCCCAAGACAGTAACCTTAATCATAGTAACAGGATAGATAGTACTTAACAAAATAGACACATCTCTATATTTTTAACCATTTTGCAGATTCCAAGGCAATCCCAAAAATTTAAAAAATATAATATGAAATATAGTAACCTGATACTGAACACACATATATTTTGCTAAAAAAGAAATTGGATTGATTAGAATTTCATGAAATAGATTAGCCAATAGTAACCATTTATTAATTTATACTGATCTACAAACTTGTAAATAAAAAAAAAATATTATAACACTTAAAACACCTTTTTTCATTAAAATTAAAATGTTACCATCATGACCATAGGTTTCTGAAAATTTTCTTTATTAAATTGACCCACCTTTTTCTGTTTAGATTAAAATTCTATGCCCTTTATTCTGTCGGTAACAAATATGTAATATTTTTCCCAGCAAAAATATTATGCCAGAATGTTTCCTCCTGGCATTTGGAATTTGTATTCCATGACATTTGCATCTCGGTCAATATCAACAGATCTTGAGAATCTTGAGTGTCAACACAGGCATTTGTCTCTGAAATTTTCCTTTCCTATATACCTTAATATAACATGTTATATTAAAGTATATAGGTAATTTTTTTCAGAGACAAGTGCCTGTGGCTGTCAGGCAGTAATGTGTTAGTAGTTCTTTAGGGAGAAAAAACACCAGTGTGTGATGTAAAATTTCAAAATTGTGGTTAAAACATTTTATTTTTAAAAATGAGAATCCACTTTTTTTTTACTAGGATTTCTAATTAGTTGGTACCAATAGATATTACTCCCAGTATGTAGGTATAATTTGCTATACCAAACGGTTTACTTCATCCTGTGTCAAAAACTAATGGTTGCCCACCATTTTCAAAACGTCAAAAATATTTTGTGGACGGATTTTACCAAAACTTTATAATTTATAAAGAACAGATCATGAATAAATTCCTGGTGTAAAAAGTTACCCATGAAGATGATAGGTGCTTACAGTGTAGGATGTACATGTATTGTAGTGGGGCCCTGCTGAAATGTAAGTTTTCTAGTTTTTAAGAGATCTTACCGGTATATTTATGTTTATTAGATATATTTATAAATGTGAATTATATTAGATAATAGATAATAATAGATATTTTTTGTATTGTCTGTTTTGTTTATATCAGTGGAGGTAAACAAAAATAGCATTTTTTTGGTATAAAATTGTCCAAAAAAAATTTCACTCACTTCACTGACTTCCATTTGAAGCAATTATGAACCCCTGTTCTATAAATTTCCTCCTTGAATGTATCACCTTTAAGCTTTGTATTGTAAATGTAAAATGTTTACTTCTCTGTACCTTTGTTAAATGGTTTCTGGACTTAATATTATCATTAAGTACCAAAATGGTTTTAGAGAATACATTTTCCCCCTCTATCTAGGTAATTATGAAGTTAAAAGATGTCTTAAAAGGTATAATCATGTGGATTAATTTATTTTTCTAGGTACCAATTTTCGTTGAATGAGAAAAAAATGTATGTTCTTGGATATTTGATTTTGTTGTTGTGTCAAAGTCTGCAATCAAGCCTATAGAAAAAATGTACTTTGTTATACATTTAAAATGGTGGCTCACTATTACCCAAGAAAATGGTATCCAAGGAATAATAATGAATCCACAGTATAAGACATCTTGAATGTTGAAAAAAAAAACAACATAGGTACTTGGGGATAGGACATTTTTTTTTTCAGCTTCACCCTTTTTCCCAAAATCTTATATATCAGTGACTGCTGTGGATAGTAAACTTGGAATTGATAGTAAATAGCAAATACAAGTTATTTCTAGTATATTTATGTTCATTTAATACAGAAAAACACAAAAATAATTGAAATCAATAGAAAACAAAAAAATAACGGATTTTGGAAAAAGGGGGAAGCTAAAAAAAAATGTCTTATCCCCAAGTACCTATGGAAAAAATATGATGTGTCATACCATGGAAGTATCATATTGTCAATATAATACTTCCATGGTCATACTGATATCATCTGTCCAGATTGAATTTATAATATGGTGACTTCCAGCATAAAAGACCAATGTGTTATCTCTAGATGATTTATCCTTTTAAATTACTACCCTTTGAATTAAATTTAACAAAATGTACATGATACATAATTATAATTCAAGATTAAAACCTAATCAACTATAATTTTCTTTAACCATAAAGCATGTTCAGAAACATTATAAAAAGATAAATCCTCTGTTATGTTGAGCACTCATTTGTTGTGTTATCAAAATTAAAAAATATATAATAAATTGGAATTAGGTTTAATGTACATGATGTATAGATGTAAACTTGAGATTTGTCCAAATATGAACTTTGATCGTCTATTATAACAAGTATTACTTATAATAAACTTGAACTTTTAGTTACTTCCTAGATTCCAGATATAGTCTTTAATAAACAGTCTAAAGTATGATATTTCTCTAATATATATATTAAATAAAACAATATTTATATGTTAAATTTAAGTATGCAATAATATAAGTTTATATTTGTATTTAATGCCCTGTGAAATTGTATCAATATTATTTTTAATTTTATCTTTCCATAAACTGCTAGCATTTCATATCATATGAAATAATAATTACCTAGACTGTTATTTAAAATTAGGCTATATGCTTCAGTACATTAACTTCAAAATATTTACCTGACCTTGTCATTGTTGACTATTTAAGTAATAAGGTTATTTAAAAGTTATTCAGTTATGGTATTACGACATTAATGTAACAGATCTGGAATTACCGGTAATGTGAAAAATACACATGCTTGTCTGACTAAATGAATTAAAGAGGAACCAGAATTTTGCTGCAACTTATTGGTACAATACTACATTGATACCATATCTATAATATTTTAAGAAAGATTTGTAAATATAAAGGTAGGTGAAAATTTGTGTACTAAATAAAATATAAATGAATGTTTATATGCATTATAAATATTTGCGTTTTTATAGTTGTGCTTCTAATGTTATGTTTATCTTTTTAATACTGGTTAATGAAATCATTACAGTGTGTACTGGCTGGTCATTATCGCGTATGATACGATTTTGACACGCCTACATAGCTAATGAATATGCATTAATATAGATAAGAACAGCACGTGTAGCCAAACAGAGAGAGTTGTAGATTTGTAGCATAAATGTAAACATGTAGTTATAGAATTAGAAAATAATAACAGAAATATAGTGTTTTATTTAAAAAGCCAAGCGAGTAAAAACACGGATCTATCATGGTGGAGGACCTCAATTAAGTTATATTTTGAATTATCTAGCTTTGTATATTAATTTTCTGTGAATTGGATATTGAAGTGTTTTGTAACTATGTAAAACGGTGAGATAGCTCGTATAATTTAATTGACGTTGCCGGGATCCATTCACAATGGCTTGTTTTTCTCCCGGATATATTAACGTTTTACTTTTGATTTACATGGATTATTTGCTGATTGTATAACATTTTTGTTGATATCGGAGGTGCATGGTGCTATAACCAGTACAGTGATTAAAACAAGTGAGACATGTCAGCTAACCATAACTTTTCAGGAACTATATACAGCAACGGAATTTTCAATAGTATTATGGACATGCATCATTATTATTTCTGTACTTTACATTTATCGATGGATTTTCATCCGGCTTCATATTAGAGGTAAGCCAGTTTATGAAACACTCTTGGATTTTGCATTATATTTATTTGTTCCAAAATTACTTTTAGATGTGAAAAAAAAAAAAATGATAACTGCGAAGATGTGATTGTATAAAGTGTATATATTTTTACCATTATGCTCCAATGATACTGTGAGTTTATTTTTGTGAAAATTGTTTCGCCACAACCAATCAAAATTGTTTCAAACGTTTTATACAGATCTGTGTGTGTGAGAATTGCCTCGCCACAGCTAGTCAAGATGAAAAATTTATACTTGTGTGTGAGAATTGCCTCGCCACAAGATTCTGAAGTTGAGTGTGTGAAAATTGTCTCGCCACTCTCTATAGATGGAATAGGATCCCAGTTACGCAACCAGTCCGGTACCCACGAATGTAGTTCTTAAAAAATATATAACTTTTATTTAAAATGGTGTAGTTTTATTATTACACAAGTTCTGTAACTGAATGTAGATTTATTTGAAAGGGTAGGCTTTCTAGCTTGAATTTCTGTAAAATTTTGATTGATTTAAATGTAATCAGGCGTCGGTACATAGAGTAAATTGCCTAAATTCTAGCCTTTATTCTTCCCGGAAGTGGATGGACCTGACCTGTTGTCAATCTAAACAAAATTTTGCAACGGAATGCCGGTCATGAGGCACTGAGATTGTACTTGAAACTTGAAACAAATGCCTAACATGAAACAGAAGTCCCAAAGTGGCTATCAAAATTATTTATTGGACAGCACCCCATTTATTTACTATGATTTTCAATGCGTTTCAATGGGGAAATAACTGGGTCCCGTTCCTGTCAGAGGGCATATTTTGAACACTTCAATCTGCAATTGTAAGCTTATTTTGGAGTTACATGGATGAAATTTGGACAGAAACTTGAAAATTCAATAAGGAAAACAATGGTGTAATTATTTTTAAAATTTGAATTAAACTTTTAAAATTAAATTGAAATTTAAATTTATGAAATTTTTAAAAGTTTGTTTTCAATTTAAAGTTTCAAAAGGGGTCACAGTAAGGTCATTTTGATGGTATTATGTATTCATACACTTGTAAGTTAAAATGGAGGATTTTTCAAAAATATCAGTAAAGAATATTAGAAAAGAGCCACCTGGCAAGAAATAACAAATGTCTTATATGGGATCAGGGGACAACAAAGATGGAAAATATGGGCTTATTTCTTTCCAGTATCATATTTCTGGGACCTGGAGAAAGAAAAAGCCCATAGATTCAGTTTTATGGTTTTAATTAGTTTTGGTAAGTTTTAAATATTAAATACAACACTTTATGCCATTTTATGTGTCATAAAAGTTTGTGTGGAATGCGGGTCACATTACTGAAGAGCCACATCAAATAAATAACGACAGAATGTTTTGTAAACTCAGAAAATCTTGCCAGGGCTCTCAATTTTCAGATTGGGGCCTGGATTTTTGGGAAATATATAAGGGTAGGGCTATAGCTTATATAAACAATTTTAATTGAATGTACAACAATTTTAGACTCCTTTTAAAGATTTTGGTGGTCCTTAAAAGGACCGTTAATTTTGTCTGTATCTTTTCAGAAGTAGATGAATGCAGCTATATCTTCCTTGATTTTGGAACTTTTGAAGAACAGCTTCTGGTAGGTATATTCTTCTTAGCAGGTATTACTCTACCATATGAATGATCGTCTTTATGCTTTTACAAATGCAGCATCAAGTTTTGGATCAGGTTGCCCTTTTTATATCTGTCTGTACATTTACTTGATCCTTTTCTTCCACATGAACCTTAGTCTTCTGTTCGGTGCGTTGTAAATTTTTCTTTTTCCTTTCTGGAGTATTTTGGTTTACTTTGTTTCGTTCACACTCCCTTTACATTTGGTCAAGTGTTTTAATGAACCTTTGAGATTTTAAAACCAATACATTCTGCTTTTGTCACAAGGAATAAGCTATACCATTATTCAAAGTGTGAACTATTGCTGATGCCCTCCTTCAAATTTCTAGAAAAGTTCACATTCTTTGGTAAGGAAACACTTAGTGATCTGTTAACAGCTTCACCTTTTGAGTGTTATGATTAAATATCATTTTCATTAATACTTCTTCGCTAAGTTTCATTTTAAAAGTTCCTGCATTATTAACTTGTCTTTGTTATCCATATTCAGGTTGGTTAACTTGTTTGGACCCAAGTACATTGATCTCCGCCACCAACAGTTTGAGTGTCCACCACCACCACACACGTATGAACTAGTGGGACATTTAGAGCAGTCACAAGTATAACAACGCACAGTAGCATTAAGCATTCAGGCAGATCCAGGATTTCCTCGACATTTGTTAAACTGTAGGAGGTGCTGTCTTGACTGGTTTTAGCTACAAGTGAGAACTTCTCTGCATCTATCCTCTTCCATTGTATATTAAATAAACTTAGCTGACTGTTTGAAGACTAAGTCTCATGATTTATACCCTTGTTATGGGGTATGCTTCTTTGCATATGTAATTCTTATGAGATTTTTTTTTTAATTAAAAAATAATTATAATTAATTTTTTTCAGCAAAATTTTTTTTAACTAGATTTCCATACAAATAATGAATTTATCTACCATGTGCAATTTACAGAATGTAAATATCTTTAAAATAAAAAGTTTTGCTGATTTTAATAATATTTTCTTCATGAATTTATGATTTTATCCGATCAATTTTCTGGTATTTGAGATGTCATAGATAAGGATCAATAAATCTGTAACTGTTGGATCAAATCTATTGAAACTTTGCACAATAACTACTGAGATGTATACCTTTATTTTAAAAGTGCAGTTTTAAGTCTGGAAAAAATTAAAGTCTGACAGGAATAGGATCCCAGTTACGGCAACCAGTCCGGTACCCACGAATGTAGTTCTTAAAAAATATATAACTTTTATTTAAAATGGTGTAGTTTTATTATTACACAAGTTCTGTAACTGAATGTAGATTTATTTGAAAGGGTAGGCTTTCTAGCTTGAATTTCTGTAAAATTTTGATTGATTTAAATGTAATCAGGCGTCGGTACATAGAGTAAATTGCCTAAATTCTAGCCTTTATTCTTCCCGAAGTGGATGGACCTGACCTGTTGTCAATCTAAACAAAATTTTGCAACGGAATGCCGGTCATGAGGCACTGAGATTGTATCAAACTTGAAACAAATGCCTAACATGAAACAGAAGTCCCAAAGTGGCTATCAAAATTATTTATTGGACAGCACCCCATTTATTTACTATGATTTTCAATGCGTTTCAATGGGGAAATAACTGGGTCCCTGCTCCAGATGTACCTTAATAGCAAACCACGGATACCACAGATGTAGATGGAAGAATATTTGTGTGACAATATTAAATAATTTTGACATTTTGTTGATATGTGTTAATTGATTTACATTGAACTGTTAGTGACATTTACTTCATTTGTGTGTTATATTTGATCTTATATGAATTTATTTTGCATGCTTATATAGAGGGCTACACGTGACTGCATTTAGAAGTAGTATATTTGTTGTTGTTGATCCTTACATCGTGCTGATAAGATTATTTATAAAAGTTTTTTTTTTTTTGCTATTTGAGTGTCTAATTGTATTAGGAATGTTTGTGAAATCAAATGATTCAAGAGATATAAAGTGTAATAGTGGCCAAAAATTGGTGGCCGGGATTTTGTTAGAAGGGCCAAAAATTGGTGGCCGGGATTTTGTTAAGTGTTTAAACGTTGAACAACAGATGTAGTAGCGCAAAAGATGTTATGCTAGAAATAACCTATGTTTTCATATATTAATATCTATTTTGATTGAATGTTGTAAGAATCTTTAATCCTCGGCGGGGGATTAATGGATAATTCTGCGTGTGTGAGATAGACTAGTTATTATTATTTGAAATTTATTAAGAGTCACGGGTCTCTGCTAGTGTCATCACTTTCAAACATGTATGTTTATTTAAAGCTACAATTTATGCATCGCAAGTGTTCACTTGAGCAAAGTTGACAGTTGTAATCTGTCGTGCTCTTGGAAGTATCCGTTAGATAAACAAGTGAAAGTTTAATGGTCAAGATTTTACGACCTATGGTATCGAACATCTGTGTACAGATTTTCACACACAGATATTAATGGTGTTGTGGTTTCTATATAATGAGTTATAATGAGCTTTGGTGGTTAGATTTGTTGATTTGTAACAATAAAATTTATGCACACTTGTCATTTTGACAAATCAGATAAACAGAATTTCCGTTTCAAGAATTGAAAATAAAACTGCAAGTTAATTACACTGGTCATTAAGTTTAAACCATGATTATTGATTCTAACTGAAAAATGTTTTATTGTTTTCTGTTCTCATATACATTCTGACATACATTTTTTAATGCATATTTCAACGAAGAAAAGAAACCTTTTATTCTAGATCTTTTAAAACTTTCTGTTTTTATTTTATACTCCAAATTTTGACGTTATTTGATTTGAAACATAGTATTATTATTTAATGATACCTTTTGATTTTTTTAAATGTGTGTATTTTACAGTACAATTAGTATTTACTTACAGATTGTTTCAGAATTTTTTTGGTTATTAATAATTTTACATATAAGGATTTCATTAACCAGTAAGAAATTTCTAATTTGTGGGCGGGGATGTTATGTTTATCTTTTTAATACTGGTTAATGAAATCATTACAGTGTGTACTGGCTGGTCATTATCGCGTATGATACGATTTTGACACGCCTACATAGCTAATGAATATGCATTAATATAGATAAGAACAGCACGTGTAGCCAAACAGAGAGAGTTGTAGATTTGTAGCATAAATGTAAACATGTAGTTATAGAATTAGAAAATAATAACAGAAATATAGTGTTTTATTTAAAAAGCCAAGCGAGTAAAAACACGGATCTATCACTAAGAGACATAAAATTTAGGTATTCAGATAAAAAAAATATTAATTTTGGACATAGTTTTGTAAGATTTAGTATAACATGGTATAGAGTTTTGCCATTGAGACATTTAATAAATTTATCTTGGTATTTTGTCTTGGAATATATATTGCGGCGGGAAATTTAACATCCATCAATCAATCTTAACTTTTGTTTTAGTAA
Source organism: Mytilus coruscus (assembly GCA_017311375.1). Lineage (NCBI taxonomy): Eukaryota > Metazoa > Mollusca > Bivalvia > Mytilida > Mytilidae > Mytilus > Mytilus coruscus. The sequence goes on from CM029601.1 coordinate 47,111,219, forward strand.
AAAGCCAGTAGCTACGGTAGCCTGATTAATAGTCTTCTACTTCATGTTTTTAGCCATCATCCTTCAGGTCAATTATAACTTATATATCATGGTTATAAAAGTTATCAATAAAACATCAATTTTGATGTGTACACTGCCCCCATCATTTCAATATTCAGCCTAATACTTAAAATATTTAGGGAACATATACTTTATTACACATTTAACCTTTTGAAACTTGTTTTATAAATTAATATATACATCTGTGTTTTCTAAATATATACATGTACATGTATATATGATATATCAAAATTTAAGTATTTTTGAAACACACAATAGACTCGTGTTTAGCCATTATGAATTTTGTCAGTTGCATGAAGAGTTCAGATGTCCGAAATTTACTTAATGTTAAGTAATAGTTTTCTTAACCTTTGATAATCATTTTATCCATCATGTTGATAGATACAAGTACTTTAACACATGGTGAAGTCTGTTATTGCTTTGAATATTCCATACACATTACACAAACATGAAAAGGAAGTTTGTAGGAAATAATCATAATTAAGATCTTAGATTTTTAGACTGAAATTGTGCAGTTTTTATTATTTTGAAAGTTTGCTTATACTACAAGGAAGATTTTTAGTTTGAAGTTAGCAAATAAGATACTTATTGATAGTTCCCTGTTACAGAATCTGATGCATTCTGGGTAATATTTTCAAAAGCTTACACCAAAACGTTGTGATTGGCTGACATCATCTTAAACAATGGAATTTCAACCAACTATGTGACGTTATTTACATTTTGGGGTACTAAAACAATGAAATTAACCATAGTCCTTTTGAAGAGGCTAACTGATATTAAGTTTCTTTTTGATTGGTTTGATTTATATAAATTAGGACTTAATAAATATCTTAACTAATAAAATGGTAATTTAAGTTATTAAAATATTTGAATTGACCTTCAATAATTCCAAAATTTGCTTTAAGCATGTTAATGGGTAATTTTCTTGTGTTAACACACTAAAATAGTGAAAATTAGAATTAAAAAAAATAAAATGCAGCTTTGCTTATCAATCATGTCAATAACGATGTTTTGATATTTATTTTTATACAGCCGCAAAAGATTTTTTGGGATCGTATAATGGTATGATGTCGTCGTCTGCGTCGTTGTCCGAAGACACATTGGTTTTCAGACTATAACTTTAGTTTAAGTGAATGGATCTCTATGAAATTTTTTAAGAAGGTTCAGTACCACAAAAGGAAGGTTGGGATTGATTTTGGGGATGATGGTCCCAACCGTTTAGGAATTAGGGGCCCAAAACAAGCATTTTTCTAGTTTCAGGATAATAACTTGTGTATAGTATTTCGATTGCTCTGAAATTGTACGACAATGTTTAATACCACAAGTAGAAGGTTGGGATTTATTTTAGGGGTTATGGAGCCAACAGTTTAGGAATGAAGGGCCAAAAAGGGGCCAAAAATAAGCATTTTTCTAGTTTCCAGACAATAATTTGTGTGTAAGTGTATGGATCTCTCTGACATTGTACCACAAGGTTCCATATCACAAAAGAAAGGCTAGGATAGAGTTTGGGGTTAATTGCCCAGATATGTAGGAATTGGGCCAAAAAAGGGCCAAAAACAAGCATTTTTCTAGTTTCCAGACAATAACTTGTGTTTAAGTGTATGGATCTCTCTGAAATTGTACTACAAGGTTCCATACTACAAAGCAAAGGCTGGGATTGAGTATTGGGGTTATTGCTCCAAGGGGGTTTCAAAAAGTTGGTGGGGAGGGGGGATTTTTTTTCTAATTTTTTTTAAAGGATTCATATTTTTTTTTCAAAATTTTTCAAATTTTGAATTTTTGAAAAGTTTCAAGAAGAAATTTCAGTTGCAAAGTATTGCGCAATAGATTTGTAAGATCTTTGACCACATTTATTTTGTGTCAGAAATCTATATTATGTCAAAAATTTGATCACAATCCAAATTCAGACAGTATCAAGCTTGAATATTGTGTCCAAATTTGTACCAACTGTTCAGGGTTCGACTTTTGCGGTCGTATCAGGCTGCGCTCAGCGAAGCATTTTATTATTTTTAAAATTATTCCAAAAATGTTAGATTCTAAAAAGCGAATTACTAATTATGTAAGCTGGTTGATCAAAACAATTTTTGTCTCGCCTTGACGGAGTCAAAAAGCAAGACATAGGTATGCTGTTTCCGGCTTTGGCGGCATCAACAATGTATTAGTTTGTGATTAGGTCTAGTTCATGGTGAACCACTAGTGGTAGGTCAATGATATTTGGTATGCAGTTGTATTAGCATTGGCACATCTCATTACCATGGAGATTATTTGGCCCCTACCCCTCAGTCTTGGTCTATTGACTTTGAAACTTTTGCTTAGTTTACATGTATTAGTTTGTGATTAGTTCAGTTTAAGATGAACCACTAATGTTAAGTCAATGATATTTGGTATGCAAATGTATTGGCATTTGCAAGTTTCATTTCCATGGAGATTATATAACCCCACCCCCTAATTATGGTTCATTGACTTTGAAACTTTTACATAGTTTACAAGTTAATGTTTGTGTTTAGGTTTGTTTAAAGGGAACGACTTATGAAAAGTCAATGGTATTTGGTTTGCAGTTGTATTAGCATTGGCACATCTCATTTCCATGGAGATTGTTTAGCCCTGTACCTTCAGTCATGGTTCATTGACTTTGAATATTTGCATAACTTACATGTTAAAGTATTGCTATTCTAATTTCAACATTTGCATTATCAAAATTACAAAAAGGCGAGACATATCTCTGTGTTAACAGTTTATTATTAAATAAGGTAAATATGTTTGCACTAAAGCTTGTGGCTTGAAGACATATATGTTTATATACATGATGTATATACAATGACCTATATTTTGTAACTATTATCAAATATTTTCTGACAGCTAGTTTTTCTGTGTTGGTGCAGGGTGTTTTTGAAGGTAAACTTTGGCCAAGGACAAGCTATTTTTCAGAAAGAAGGAAGTTCAGTAGTACATACATATTGTTACGATTTCTTATTCCTTCATTTTAGTTAAAATAACAGTATGTTCAAGATAACAGCTAAGTTTGTTCAGGCAACCCATGGGGGTGTACGGACCCTACAGAGAGGAATGCAGACCTACACAAGATATGCTTACTATTCATTGAATGATCGTAAGGGAACACAAGATGGGTCCATGTCTCAGAAACCGTACCAGCCACGATACAGTTTGGATTACGACAGACCAGAGGATTTTGTTAAATCCCAGGTAAAACAGACAGGTTGTTGTATTATCAATTTAATAACTAACCCTCCCCAAATTTAGCTGCGGAATATTTTCAAGTAGATAAATAAGTGATTTGAGCTTCCAAATCATTTTACTTAAAAATCTTAAAGAAAGGCTGTATTTGATCATGTTGATTTGCTTAAATATGAATAAATAGAGATTTTGGGTTTACAGTAAAGAAACAAAAACCCAAAGCACAAAAAAGACATATATAGAGAGCCAAGTGCAAATGATGACATCTGTCTGCCTCCTTGTTTCTTTTTGTCTTGTTTTATACAAAATGAAAGATTAAGCTTCTCAGTTAATTGCATCATCTGTTGAAGACCAGTTTATTTTGAAAACAAAGAATCAGCCATTTATTGTATTTATTGTATCAAGATATATTTATTGTTTCAAAAATAAAACACTAAACACTATGCCTGCCTCATTTAAAACAGAGAGTATTCTTTCTGTTTCATCTAAATATTGTGAATTGTCCTTAAAAATTTGCAATTATTTACCATTTATGGCCTTACTTTATGTTCTTATTTCAGTTTAATATAAATGTTCCTAGAAAAAGGTTTTTACTTTTCCATCTTGAAAAAAAAAGAAAAATGAGATAAAAATTGAATAATCATGTAATATTTTAAATTGAGCATGAAAAAAAAAACCATATAGAGGATTATTTTTTAAGTTTTTAATTTTCTTTACAGTGGTGCAAAAATCAAAATGACTCTATCAACTATGCAATCTACAGAACGTTAGTGGCCTTGTACTTCCTGTTTGTGGTGATGTACTCAGCAATAGTTGGAACGCTGAAGATGAAGATGTTTATAATGTTAACTTACTGGTCTCTATATACTCTAACTGCATGTCAGATCCTGAGAGCAGTTAACGTGTGGCATTACATCTCTTTGAAAAGGCAGAAGAAAGGTAATATTAACAATAATAATACTGTGGATTCATTTATTTCATGGTACCAATTTTCATGGATAGAGGAAAATTGTGTATTTTATTTTTAGTGAATATTTGATTTCATGGTTTTGCCAAAGTCTGCATGCACATAAGCCTTTAGGAAATTTGTACATGTTGTACTTTGATTCACCTTTACATCCAAATCCATGAAATTGTTTTCCCCAAATAATAATGAATCCACTGTAGACACCAAATTATAAAGAACTTAACATGTCTGAGGTGAAAAGGAAAGAGCTTTCGAAATTTATCTTTATCAACATGATCAAAGTTACAACAAAAATTTTAAAAATCTTAATAGTTAGGTTTATGCCAATTATTTACATATTGAAAAGTACTGAATTCAATATGATTTGTGATATATACCAATTTTTTGTGATTTATATTGATCCTGGCAAATCATGAAATGTTCAATGAAATATAACCACCAAACTTCAATTTTCAAGGTTAAAATATGAAATTACAATTTGACAGCCTGAAACGGTCTGTTGATTATGATATATAATTTAGATTTGATGCATGATGGTACTTAGTTAATTCAACATCACACACTATGGTGGTCTTCAGGGGGATAAAATCTCAGTGCGATTCTATGGTCTTCAGGGGGATAAAGTCTCAGTGCGATTCTATGGTCTTCAGGGGGATAAAGTCTCAGTGTGATTCTATGGTCTTCAGGGGGATAAAGTCTCAGTGTGATTCTATGGTCTTCAGGGGGATAAAGTCTCAGTGTGATTCTATGGTCTTCAGGGGGATAAAGTCTCAGTGTGATTCTATGGTCTTCAGGGGAAAAGTCTCAGTGTGATTCTATGGTCTTCAGCGGGATAAAGTCTTAGTGTGATTTTGTAATTGATAACATGTGAAATGTTTGAATAAATAATTTAATGCTTAAATTTTATTTGCAAATTTATTAACTCGAATGAATTCCAGTATCATTGTTTATTGAGATAAAGTGTAGATTCATTTAATACATTAATCCCATTCTGATATAAATGTGTTTCATCATTGTTCAATTCTTTTACTACACTGTATTTTCTATATATTTAACCCGCACATTTATAGCTGGGGTATATAGTTTTTGACCAATCCAACTGTTATCTTGGTTTCTGGATGGTATCATATACTTTATATCAGATTCCAACCTTACATTGAAATATGGTCAAATATAATGAAAGGAAGATCTTTATTGGTTTTGAGGTCACAAGGTCTAGGGGTCAAGGTCATAGTTACAAAAAACAGACAGTAATTTGTGTAGGAAAGTTGTTTCTGGATGCTTAATCAAATGCTATATATTGGAGTTCAACCTTACCATGGAATACCCCTCTTGATGTTGAGGTCACTACTGCTTAGGTCAAGGTCATAGTTACTAAAATAGACTCAAAAATATGCAGCCATACATTACATCATTTTGCTAGATTGTTGTCTCATGAATATATAACCAAAATTAATAGATTAATAGATATTTTCATGTTTATTTACAGAATTGCAGATGATAAAAAGATTGAAGTGGCAGTGGACTTTGTATAACATCTCAGTAGGTACAGCACCAATAGTAGCTACATTATACTGGGGCATAGCTTATGATGGTGAGTTGGATTCATCAATTCTTTTCATAAAATATGATATAAAAAATTAAATGTGATTTCAGAAATAATGGTTATTGGCAATTAAAAGTTTTTTTGTTAAATTCAATTTGGCATAAATATACATCTGCAGTGTCAGTTTGCTAAGGAAAAAAATGTCTTTGCAAATCCATGCGCAAGACAATGAAATTATGACAAAACATTTAAAGGCAGCTGGAGGTTCTAAAATGAAGTCAAATATAAAAACATGAAAACTTTGTCAAAATGTAGTTTTAGTGTTGCCTGTGACGAAAGTCAGCACTACCGTTGTCTACAGCGTCAACAATTGTTAAGTTTTCTGCTTAAGTCAGTTTGATAGAAACTACTTGTGATATTTTCTATAAAGTTGCATTACTATCAGTACATATCAGTATGACGACTATTTGCCCTGCCCACTAGTTCATTTCTTTTTCTGAATTTTTGTTGACAGGCGAGACATATATCTGTGTCAACAGTTTATTATTATGCTTTTTACATGATTACAACAGAAAATACATGCACATCCCCTAAAAATACCATCCAAAAAACAAACAAATTTACTTTAAAAAAAAGCAGTAACCATTTTCATGATATTACAAATTAGCATTTATGTATAATTTTCTGTTATTTCAGGATCTGGATATAATTTCATCAATGTAAACACACATGGAGTTAATGCTGCATTTATCCTGTTAGATACATTCATAACCAGAATGCCTGTCAGACTACTCCATGTTTACCAGAGTTCGTTGTTTGGGTTTACTTACATAATATTTACCATAATTTACTGGTTCTTTGGAGGATTGAACCAGTTTGGACAACCGTTTATTTACTCTGTTCTAAATTATGGTCAGTCACCAAAAAAAGCCCTTATATATATAATGGCTATAGGTTTTATAGTTTGTCCATTAATACACAGCTTTGTATTTTTTCTGTACAGATTCAGGGTGTTTATTCATAGATATTTGACCACTATGGATAAAAGAGAAGCACTCGTTCATAACAGGGAAAAGTAAGACTTCAGTATTATATTATATTTTTTCTAGTTTGTCTTTCACACGTATATTTTTATAATGCTCAAATTGGAGCTATGCAATTGCTCATATTGAAGCTTCATACTTGCCTTAGCTATTATTTTATTTATTTTTGTTTAGTCAATAAATGTTATTGTTGATGTTCGTCTAAAGACATGTTGAAAAGTCAAATGAATTGAACCATTGTAGAAGTAGAAGATCTGTTTAATATAGTGGTTAGCTGTGAGTAAGGAGTAATTTTTGGTTCGTTTAGGGATGGAAAATCCAATTCATTTTTGTGTTAACATTTTCATTACAATAATTGTAGCCATTTTCAGCTGCAGTATAAAAAGACTATATTAGGTCAATGTCAGAAAAATATCAACTTTTTTGTATTCGTCACAAAACAGTTGAAGGGCTCAGTAAACCTTGCCCGTCCCAAGATTCTGAGTCTCATACAAAAAATTTGATATATTTTTAACATTGACTTAAAGTTTTATATTTATTTTTCACTTCATACTAAGGTTGCATTACATAATAATTCATCGGTCAGTCCCTATGTTTTTCCTTGATATATACATCACAAATATTTTTCTATCTCTTGGGTTTTCAGTTGAATCTCGTTAGTAAATTTGTTCATATAAAGAAGAAGAGATTTTTTTTTTCATAAGAAGTGTATCATTTTGTCATGCATGAACTATTGTAATAAATATGCCATTTTTTTTATTGAAATTCCAAAATGTGTATGCTCAGTATAGTTTTATGTTATGTATTGTGCCAATTTTACCAATATACATGTACCATCATTCTGTTGAATCATGTAATTAAAAAAAAAAAAAATAAGTACCTCTTCAATGTCTATTCCTGAAATAACAGCACATATTAATTTTGCACTTAACCAATAGACTTATAAAATTTTAATATTGTGATGTTATACTATTGTTTCAGAAAAAGGGAGAAGGTTTGGTACCATTAAAACGTTTAATCCCGCTGCAAATGTTTGCACCTGTCCTAAGTCAGGAATCTGTTGTACAGTAGTTGTCGTTTGTTTATGTAATTTATACGTGTTTCTCGTTTCTCGTTTTTTATATAGACTAGACCGTTGGTTTTACCGTTTGAATGGTTTTACACTAGTACTTTTGGGGCCCTTTATAGCTTGTTGTTCGGTGTGAGCCAAGGCTCCGTGTTGAAGGCCGTACATTGACCTATAATGGTTTACTTTTATAAATTGTTATTTGGATGGAGAGTTGTCTCATTGGCACTCACACCACATCTTCCTATATCTATTATAAAGTTAGACTGTTTAAAATATATGTTTTGCAATAACTAAGCTGTTTTTTTTTTTATACAATTCAATGCAATTTATGTGGTTGTTATTCCTGTGTCTTTTTTGTATGAAATTTTAAGTTTATAGTATTGTCTGTTATATTTTACCATTATTTATTTTATAGTAAGACGTGTATAAATGATAATTAATTTATAGAATAACTAATCGATGAATTCAGATATAGAAAAATATTAAACGAGTGACCTACCAACACATTAATTCACGAATGCGCGTAGCGCATGAGTTAATTATCAGTGTTGCTCAGTCAAGAGTTGAATACTTTTCGATATTTGTGACATGTAAATTATCGGTTTTTATTTCACTGGGAAATCATGGTAATTCATTGCAAACAATGTAATAATCTTATTTAGCATATGCTAGAAGGTCTTCTCACAAAACAACTGATGACAATAATGATCACAGGGTATATACTCTTTTGTCAAGAATTTACAGCAATTGTTCCCTTGATTATATATTTTTTTGTAAAAAGACTAATACATTTTATATTTAGAAGGGAAAATCTAAAATTAGTTTGAAACTATAGTTCCAAGTTTTGGACATAATAAAAGATTATTATTAAAAAAAGTCATCCATGAAATTGAGGATACACGAGTGATTTGAATGGTGTTTTTTTTTTTAACAATATTCATTTTGACAAGAAATAAGTGATAATTAATACAGAAAAAATTAGATAAACAGCTTTCATCAAATGCAAGAAGGGAGATAACTCTTCTGAACTTTATTGAAGTGGAAGCTTAAAAATGCATGAATTGCTAATTTTCAATTAAAAATAATGGTCATCTGTGAGGGAACCATGATCCCCAAGTGCATGTAAATCTTTATCAAACTGCTCCTACAAAGATTAGACTTAAAATTGAAGATTGAACAAAAATAGTGATCTGGTTTATTTATTGATTTCTGAAGCAAGCTGAACAGAATGAATGACCTTTTAGTAGACATAGTCAGATGATACTGTTTTTCATTCCTGGTTATTTTTATATAAGTATTGTTTATTTATGGTTTAACCAAGATATTCATATTTGGGATGACTGTTTAATATATATAGAGCTCATTATAGAAATGTTTTGCCAAAATCAAATGTTATTGAATTTTTTTTCAAATTAATCATGGTGCTGTGTTTTTTAAAAGAACTAAAGTTCTCATGTTGAATCATTTTTATTTCCGTGTTCATCATATTTGGCATGCACCGTTTTGACACATTAAATTTCATTTAAGATTTTTCATCTTTCGTGTATTACTAATTTATAATATGCAAGTCTTTACTACATTATCTTTTATTAATGTACTGTTGTAAAGGAAATAATGATATACATGTTACTTTTTTTAACCTTTTTTGCTTAAATACAACAAAAGTTTGTCATAGATTGATCTTGAAATTGATTTTTTTTACATAATGAGATGAAGTTACTTGTAAATTTATGAATTTAATGTTATTAACAAGCAATGAAAACTTATTGTACAAGTTGCAAAACTGTTTTCCTTTAAGCATTAGTAGTAAATAGTAAGAATACATTCCTGTATTTTTGCAGTTTTATAAATTAAACTTTACACAGATCATTCATAACTCCACATTGCTACATAAACATAACATCATTTTGGATAATAAACAAAAATTACATTTTGTGATGGCCATTATAAAAATGTGATATTTAGGAATCAATTAAAATGAGATATTTTGTGATTGTTTGTTTTCTTTTGAATTTGAAGAAAGGGAGTTTAGGGGTATACAACAATGATACAGCAATCCAACAACAAAAAATCCTAATAGACATCAAGAGGCAACATACAGTCATTAACAGTTCACATGTGTCTAAACAAATGTCAAAATCTTTATCATCCTAAGTCTAAACACATAGTGAATAAATTTAACAGAAACAATCAAAGATCTGGCTTTATATTACCCAATTCTCAAAATAATAATACACATTGAGATATGAAATAAAAACAATTACTGACGAGGTAACGGACTTGGGACAGGCACATGAAATGTGGTGTAAATCTAGTTTTTTGAGATCTCAACCATCACCCTTTTTACTCTTGATCAGTAGAGAGGGAATACATTCATAAAAGAACACACAATAAAATTCAGTAGAGGAAAAGAACTTAACACTAAAGTAAAATAACAGTACAAATCACAAAATAAATAACATTAAACATAACATAGTCACATTAAAGAATGATTGCAGCTTCTGAAAGCAAGCTCCATTAGTACTTATACTGCCTAGAAATCATGTCCTTTATGTAATATAGATTGCTGTACTGCATAGAATATTTTAAACAGCAGCCTCATAAACAGTACAGGAAGACATATTTATGCAATGCCAAAAACAAAAGAAACATATTTGTATTGGAGTTAAATTGCGGGGTGTACGTGTTCTTCTTGATACTTGAAAGCACTTCGCATTTCTGTATAACCAGAGGCTTCCTGTGTTGTCAATGGCTTTTTTTAAAGAAACAGTTAGTGGTAGAGAATGAAGAAGGGGTTTTGCTGTTTTTCATCTAAACAGATACTATAGGGGCTTCATCTTTGGTTCAGATGCGATATATAAAAATTCTCTACTTTTCTGAATCTGTACATTATATCGATTAAAATGATGTCTTACTTTAAGGATTGCGACCATCGACAGTGAAACTACAGCTCATTTTCATGTCGCATAGTATTGGCATATTGGCCAGTGGCAAATAGTTAAACTGGCATATTCCAAACATTTCCTGTATCACATTTTCATCAGTTATACAAAGAAAAAATCATAAAATTGGGTTTCTTTTGAATAAATAGAATAAAAACTATGAAATAAACATAAATAAAGTTACTTTAAACAGATTTTGTCCCTAGTATTATATGAACTAAGGTGTAGCTGAGTTGAGAAAATATTGAAATAGTGTATTTCTTAGAACGGCACTTGTAGCTATTTGACTATAAAAGTACCAAATATATAATATAATGAATAAAAATGTATGTTACACTGATCAGTAGTAAAGGTCAAAGTAGAAAAATCTACACTTTTCATGTGCAACTTTTGGTTCCAAATATATTCTTTAGACTAACAGTGAGATGAATACCAAAACTGTTTATTGATGTGTAATGGATCAGTCAAAGCGTTTTCAATGGTTTTCTTTATTGATAGAGTTATAGAGAATAAGAAGGGCTCTTCTGTACTCCATATGAACAGTTACTAAAAGAATAGTTTTACTCCATCACATTTTTATGTGCCTGTCCTCAGTCCAGAACCTCCTCAGTAGTTGTCTTATGTCATATCTCAAAGTTTATTTGTTATTTGGTGAGTATAATTAATTGGATATGGAAAAGTGATTTAAGATCAATAGTTTACTGGTAAAAAATAGTCTTCAATAAAGAAAAGGAATTGCCAAAAATATTGGACATCACAGTAAACTGTGCCAAACACCAAAACCAACTCATCAAAAATGGCTGTCAGCATCCATAATATTATATAAAATATTTTTACCTTCAATGTTAATAATGAAAAATATATATTTTACATCAAAAGAGAGGCAAAGAATACTAAAGGGACATTCAAACTCGCAAGTCGAAAAATAAACTGACAATGCCATGGCTAAAAAAGAAAAGACAAACAGAGCAACAACAGCACACAAAACACAACATAGAAAACCCAAGACTGAGCAACATGAACCCCACCAAAACCTGGGGGTGATCTCAGGTGCTACCGAAGGGTAAGCAGATCCTGCTCCACATGTGGCACCCGTCACGTTGCTCATGTTATGTTGGTACAAACCCGGTGATGAGTCTAATTTGGTAGGTCACATTCGAGGAAAAGGGAACGGGATTGTAGTTACAACAATTGGAACATATCCGTTGTCGTCTGTGAAACTGATATTCCATAACGGTCAAGGTGATGGTGTTCTTAAAATTTATGAAGGGACGATTTCAACTTCACCACTTGGAACTCTTGGTTTAATAACTTCCTTGTGAGCAGCAACCCTCTATCAAGGAATCATGATAGGAAATGCAAGCACTGGAATATCGTATCACCTGGGAGATATATACTCAGTATGAAGGCGCTGCTGGAATGTTGGTACATTGAAATTGAAAGTTCACAATTGGGAAGCTGAAATCATCTCTTTTGTCGTAAAGTTTTGTTTTCAACTGAATATCATTGTCAATTTCTAGATGCAAGTCAAGATATGAGGCAGACTTAACTGGTTCTGTTGTACCCTTTATCTCAAGTTCGATAGGATAGATGCATTCAACATAGTCACCAAATTTTGAATAATTTGGTGAGAGAACATCATCAATATAGCTGAAAGTGAAGTTAAAGGATACTGCTAACTTCTTTTTTTTCTTATTAAGAAGTTCCTGTATGAAGTCAGCCTCATATGAATAAAGGAAAAAGTCAGCAAGAAGAGCACAGTTGGTTCCCATGGGAATGCTGATTGTTGAAAGACATGTCCTCCAAACGTAACAAACATGTTGTCAATCAAAAATCAAACATCTTGATGATGTCAGTTTCAGAGAATTTTTTGTTTGAATCAGAGTGATTTTTTACAAAGTACGATTTATCCCTCCCTAAGACAAGAAACTTGTATCTACATAGGCCATTCTTTTTTTATGAAACAAAGCAGGATCAATTCTTTCAATTTGTCTTTTAGTTTGGAATGGGGAATACTTGTGTAAAGTGTAAAGATGAAAAGTCTTAGATTGTATGTACTCTAAAGATCTTTGGAATTTTTTTAGTATCCACAAAGAAATCAACTATCCAAAGTCAGAAACCTTTATCAGTTTTTGTCCTTTGTCATATCTGTAAAATGTTTTTATTGTTATTTGGGAAATATATTTGGTGTTGATGACAGATTCTTGAAACTACCAGTAGAGGTAAAATTCAGAGGTTGGCATATTTCAATAACATGTTGTTGACCCATAAAATTATGATTAGATTACTTTTTGAGGCATCACTTTTGATAAGTCAAATATATATTTGGTTTACAGTTGTATCAGATTTGGCTAATCTCATTTCTATGAAGATTATTAGGCCCATTATTTTAACAATAACCACTGACATTGTGTAATATATACATTTATTGTATAATGTTTCCGTAGTTTCAATTTTCTATTTTCAATACATACAATAAGCACTAGAATATCAAAAGCATATTTTTCATAAAGGTTTTGCCATTACTGTTTCATGACAATTTAATGTTACTGTTATCGAGTCATCAACTTCTATCAAAACACTATTCCTTTCAAATTAAATGTCAAACACAATGTTTGTTTTTAAATCTTACACAAAACCATGGATAGCACAAGCTTACATCATTTAAATGGTTGCTAATCACTGGTAAAAAATCATAAATCTTCTTTGTGTTTTCTAAATACAAATCAATGTCTTTCATATCTGCATTCTGAATATCTTCAATAGCCTGTAAACAGAAATATAAACAGTTTTGTCTGCCTGTATAAATCTAAAACATCATGTATCAATACACATAGGAGAGCATAACATTATAATCAGGGCAAAAATACACCAGCAACAAAGATAAACTAGAGGTACTGTGACCAAAGCTCCCATAATGAGACCCCTGCCTCTTGCAAATTCCATTCTTTGGTAATGGCATTTTTGGTGAAGATTCTGAGGAAGTTTAATCAAATTCTGACAAGGTGTTTTGGAGGACACTGGCAAAAAGTATTTTGAGGAAATTTTGAATAAAATTGTAATTAGGGGTTTAGGAGGAGTTGCAGATATACCCACCAAAGATGTACTATAGTGTGCAGATAGGTCTAATATCATTGTCATCTCAATGTAAAATCCAAAATTTTTCGGATAAAATAATTAAATAGGTGCAAATGTACATTATGTGATTAAAATATTGTGGAAGTTTCACATAATTATGTTAAGCAGTCCAGGAGCAGTTGTGGATTCAAAAGTGGGACAGACAGATGGACTCCCCCGTCACTATATACCACTGCTTTAGTAACTAAATTAGTTGGTTGTAATTTGAGATTTTGATGAGTTCTACTTATTTAAACTGACTGAACTTTGAAGGACTGATACCTACATGTATAAACATGGAAGACCTCATCTGGCAAAGTATTACTAGGGTGTGAAAAGTTTGAAACCCAGATCTTACTGTGTTGGGCAATACAGGGCAATGCTATTTTTAAAACTTATTTTTATACATGATTGGTATTAATACATATAGTGAGGTGAGAGTTTTTGGCTCCGTGTTGAAGGCCTCACTGTGACTTTGAGATGAAGAACAGCAATGAAAGCGCTGTTCCTTTGCTTTTTGTGTGTTTTTTGCTGTGCATGTACTGATTTTGTGTCATGGATAGATACCCCATATCCTTTGTTTTTCTATGATATACTGTAGTTTATATTATTATTTCCAAATATATACATAACACAAACAAATGGTGTGCAGTGGATTAAAATATAAACAGACAAGACATTTCAATAATAGATATGACAATTTGACCAATTCAGACAGAATGGCAATCTAATAAATTCTAAAAGAATCATGCATAATTCTTATCGAGAGAACTGTTTATATTTGTCCAAGTGTATATAGATGTATATTTACTTTTAAGAGATAAGCAGGTAAATGTTGTCTTATAGGAATGATTTTTATAACAGTATTGTTTTGGTTGGTTCAAAAATTGATCTTATAACTGCAGAAACCAATGTCAATAAAGTATTCCTATGTTAAAGAGATGAAGGAAAGATTTTTATGGTCAGAGTCATTGAAAATCATTCTAGCTGCAGACATTCAACACAAGAAATCTTTTATGAAAATAATGTTCCTTACTAAATTGTTCAATGATTTATGAGTATTTTTTCTCCAAATGACTTTTTGTGAAAAGAATCACTGTCTTAAAAAGACTTCAAGCATAAAACTTGTGTGTGGGTTTTATTCCTCCAGTATCATCATGATCTTATACACAAATTATTGTCCTGAAACATGAAAAATAATTGTTTTGGGCCCTTTTTGGCCCCTTATTACTAAACAGTTACGACAATAACCCCCAAAATAAATCCCAACCTTCCTATTGTGGTATGAAACCTTGTGCTTAAATTTAATAGAGATCCATACACTTATACTCAAGTTATTGTCTGTGAACCAATTTATTTTCTACGAACCAGTAAAACTGACCTTTTTTTGTCCCTAATTACAAAACCGCTAGGACAATACCCCCAAAAATAATCCCAACCATCCTTTAGTGGTATGGAACCTTGTGCTAAAATTTCATAGTGATCCAAAAAAAAAGTATATACACTTATACTAAAGTTATTGTCTGCGAACCGAAATGTCTTCAGACGCAGACGCAGCCATCGCCATAAAATAATATGAACGGAAACAATTTTGCGGTCGTATAAAAACATCTCTTCTCAATATTGTCTGAAATTTTGATTCTATGATCTTGTAGGTTACCATCTCATTACACAATTATCAAAATTAATAGAACCAATAAATGAAGCATGTAGCACTTCTCTCTTAACTGAAATTCTGGATCTGCCTCTGACATACAAAAGAAAATGACTAAAATTATAAAAACTTTAGTTATGCACTTCTGGCTTCACAATTATTTCATGCATTGGACATATCATTGGTTGTCTGTTTTTTTAGTTCAACAGACCCAAAGGGTTAAGTGAGCTTTTCTAATCATTTGGCTACTGTTGTACGTCGTACGTAGCCATCCGTTAACTTAAACTTCTCTGAAACTACTAGGCCAATGATTGGAACCAATTTGGCCACAATAACATTGGTTTATTTTTTTTTTTTTTTAAATGTAACCTTTGATCCTGCCAGTCAACCGACATAGCTGACATGGCTAAAATAAATGGATGTATGGATGGTAACGTTCAGTGGCAAGTCAAATGCATGTTCAGGACGAGCATAGATAAAGAGATATGAATGTTGACCCTGTTTTGTACTAAAGCTGGAATATTCTAAGTGCTAAGTTATAGGAGTTAAAGCCCTTTAATGATGAGTTTTATCAATTTTTGACATTTTTGCTCATTATCTTCAAAACTATAATATATATAGATAAAGTGAAACTTTTAATAGCAATAATGATCACAGGACAGGGTCTACAAATTTGTCACAATGGCCAAAATTATTGGTTACTTTCCTTTGGAAGTTTTCAGTTTGCCTATTAGCATGAACACTTTAATAGATTGGTAAGTTGCTCACCAAATATAAGTTATTCAGTTTAGAAGCATATGAGAAACGTTTGGGGGAAACATGGACGAATAGACTGACATAATAATAATAATAATAATAATAATCTTTATTTCAAGAGGGTATGCTCAATTACATGTAGTACAAACACTATTCTCCCTTGAGGCCCTCACACTCCACTCACAATGCATCACACAATTTCTTCATAACAAAGAAAAACATTAGAAAACATAATCAAAATTGATACATAATCATTTAAATAATTCCTGGATTTTCAAGTAAAAACTTAAAGCAGTTTGTTTTAAAAGTATTTATGTTTGACATGTGTCTTAGTGCTTCTGGTAGTTTATTCCATAAAGTTGGGCCAGAATATGAAAAAGATCTTCTAAATGTGTTTGTTCTTGCCTTTGGTATATTAAGTAATTGGGTAGTATTTGATCTAAGTTGCATTCCATTTTTATTTGTAACATAGGAGATTTTGTTAGACAAATATTCTGGGACAGATCCATATAAACATTTATGAACATATACATGATATAAGGCCTTGTGGTAAATTACACGATCAGTAAATCGAAGCCATGATAACTTTTTAAACATTGTATTAGATGGGGTATCATAAGGAAGTTCAAGAATAATTCTAGCTGCTCGTTTTTGAAGTTTATCTAATCTATTTGTATTTTGGTAACTGGTGTTTCCCCAAATTGTACAACAGTAATCCAAAATAGGGAGAATATAACCATTAAAGTATAACTTTCGTGTTTCCAGGGGGAGGGATTTCTTTATCCTAGACAAAAGATTTAGCCTGGTACTGATTTTTGTGCACAAAGTGTCAATTTCGACTTTCCACTCAAGATCTTCATCCATAAAAACCCCTAGGAGCTTTTCGCCATTAACATCTCCAATGTGGGAGTTACCAACAGTCAAATTAAGAACATGGTCTGTTTTTGCTAGTTTCTGTCTAGAACCAATAACCATAGATGTAGTTTTTGTTGGATTTATATACATCTTATTTCCCTTGCACCATTCTTCAATTCTGTCTAAATCATTTGTAATGCTGTCCTGGATGGTATTGAGACTACGACCTGTGCAGTGAATGGTAGTATCATCTGCATAGAGGTCTGCTTGAGATGAGGTTATATGAAGGGGCAAATCAATAATAAACAATAAAAATAAAAGGGGGCCTAATATGGAGCCCTGAGGTACTCCAGATTTTATTTCTAATGCCCTTGACTTGATTGTCCCATTTTCAACTTGTTGGAATCTATGACATAGATATGATTTAAACCAGTTACATGATAAATTTGAAATTTTGTAGCACTGCAGGTTTTGAAGAAGGATAATGTGATCTACCAGACCAAATGCTTTTTTAAAATCTCGGAAGATAATACCTATAATTTCTCCATCATCAATGGCTTTCAACCACTGATCGATCAATAAGTTTTAGTAAAGCAGTGTGACAAGAGTGGAGGCTTCTAAATCCAGACTGACTTGCATGAAGGAGCTTATATTTTAATAGGTATTGGTATAGGTGTTTGCAGACATGCTTTTCAAAAATCTTTGAAAGAGTAGGCAAAATAGATATTGGTCTATAGTTGTCGACAGTATCTTTAGGACCCTTTTTATGACTTGGCATGACACAGGCATTTTTAAGCTCAGAAGGAAATATACCAGCAGTGATACTCCTATTTATAATATAAGCTATTGACGGTGAAATAACTTCTGATGATAGTTTAAGTATGCGAGGACTGATCTGATCAATGCCTGTAGCTTTTGCAACATTTAAATTGCTAAGGCAGTCCTTAACTTCTGCAACTGTAATCAAAGGGATGTAAAACCAAGTATCTTGAGGTACTTTTGCTGCTACCTCCTCATAAATCTTATTACTATCAAATTTGTATGATTGAGATGTTGATAGGCTATCTTTTGGGGCAATATTTATAAAATGTTTGTTAAAAGCATCAACTATATGCTGAGTTTCTGTGATAACACCATTGTGTATCTTAAGTTGTGATGGAAAAGGAGAACTTTTAGTTTGGTTGAGCCCCTTGACATATTTCCATAATTCTTTTGGATTTTTAGTCTGTTCAATAGATGTTTGATAAAAATTGCTTTTTGCATCATCTATAAGTGATGTGCTTTTGTTCCTCCAGAACCTGTATCTGTCTAGATCATGCTTTTTATGGTAATAATCCCTGCTTTGTCTGGCAGTTAATATTTCAGGGGTTAACAATTCTGGCCTTTGAACATTTTTGACTCGCTTTGTTTTTATTGGAGCATGCTTATTTAAAACATCATTGAAAAGAGAATACCAGATATTTAAAGCTTTGTCTGTGTCATGTTCTTCTTTCACAGTATTAAATGGTTTACATTGAAGTTCTTTTATAAAATTCTCTTCATTAAACTTTTTAAAACACCTATAAGTTATGATCTTGTGGCTAGAATCAGGCATTTCTTTAACATTTGTTTTTCTTGTAAGGCATACTGGGTAATGGTCACTTAATGCCAAATAAGGTACATATGTTTCAATTATATTATCGGACTTATTTGTATATATATGGTCAATGATCTTTTTACTTTTATCTGTTACTCTTGTTGGATTATCAATAAGTTGTGTAAGACCATAGCACTGTATCATATGGGACCATTTGTTGTTACTACATCCTTGAGCATAGTCAATATTTATATCACTCATAATAATAATTTCTAAATCTAAGCTTGATGCTTTACTTATTTCTCATTCAAAAGCATCTATCCAGTCTACTTTCATATCAGGTGGTCTGTAAACTGAACACAAAAGAATAGGTTTTGTGGATGGAAAATTGATCTGAAGCCATACAGACAAGTTGAATGCAATATAGCCTCTACATATAGTAACAGAGAATGCTCTAGCCACTACAATATATGGATCACTATGACCAAAGTTACAAGACAAAAATGAATTTCGTTTTTATAAAACAGCATACCTCCGCTATAGTATATTTGCAAACAATCATTTCTACAGTCCTACATCTTTGCCCAAGAAACCACATTTAGAGTGGAAATTACATATCTTCTCTCAAAAAAAAAAAAAATGTTTAAGAAGAGCTTACCATGCTGATAAGATGACAGATATTATTACTTATCAAACAGATTACTAAAACAAAAAAAATGTTAAAGTTTTTTTTTGTGTTTGATTTTTTTTTTTTTTTTTTGACAATATTCTTTGTTGTTGTTTATCCTGAGTTTCAAGATATAATTTGACATCTAATTATTATTACACCAATTTACTATATATGGACCACAACAAGGGTTGGTCAAGGGCCGACAGACTTGCTCGGGAAAGCTTTTGGATAAGAAAGTTCAGGACAGTTTCCCCAGAGGGCATTAATGAAAAAACATAAAATGAGTTCCTACCATCACTTGTTTTCTGTAACTCAGGCTTCAGTACAGGACTCTCACAGTTTTAAGGAATTTTTCCTCCTCCCAAACATCAATATTGAAAAAATTTACCAGCGTATTTATTCGTGGTAATTGTACAACGTTCAAGATTATTATTTCAGTTCGACTACCACATGTCAAAATAAGAATCATTTGACATCTTACTGATGAAGGATATTAGTTTATTTATTTAATATTTGTTCATGATTTTACTATTTTTTTGGTGATGTTGTACCCTTTTAGACTTGCTTATTATATATTATATTTTGTAGTGTACTGTATCATATTTATATGATCCATCGCCTCGTAAGATTTATCATTGGCTATTATTCAGACATTTAATTATTATTACATATAGTATACAAATTTTCCAGTTTTGCAATTAATTAAAAATTGAAATAAAGTGTTTAAAAAAATAGCACATGATAAAAGAAGACACATTCCTTGATTGATATTGTGTATTAACTATTCCTTCATGCAACAATTTTCACATATAAAAACATGTGGTATCTATCAACTAGGTAAACAGTATTTTTCCCGTTTGAATGGTTTTACACTAGTAATTTTTGGGGCCCTTTATAGCTTGCTGTTCGGTGTGAGCCAATGCTCCTTGTTGAAGGCCGTACCTTGACCTATAATGGTTTACTTTTATAAATTGTTACTTGGATGGAGAGTTGTCTCATTGGCACTCCTACCACATCTTCCTATATCTATATAGTATTATATGAGTGACAGTTTAATATGAAAGTATGGTGTTTTCTAATTGATGCAGAGATGCATTCACTTTTTATTCACATTTTTTAAATGTGATTTCTTGGGCATACATGTAGACAGAATATGCAACTGTTGAAAGTGTCATTTTCAAACCAATATAAAAGTTCGTCATTAACAGAAGGTTAAGCAATAAAATTACCGGTAACTACATTATCTAGATTATAATCATAATATATGCAGCACTTACCAAAATTTCAAAGAATAATTGACAGAAATTTTCAATGTCTCAGACCGGGACATAATATTTATCTTAATAATCTTAACTGTATGGTTAATATCTGAGATGTATAAATTGAGTTTTCTCTTGTTTTCTGTTCACAACTTTATGTAAGTGATCTGTTTTGTCTACATCCACTTTGTTTTTTTTAGTAATATTTTCTTTTCAAAAATAAACCAGATACATAATGTCAGCAAATTAACAAAAAAAAACATGTTTCAAATTAAGTTAATTAACTTTTCAAAATTTCCTACTTCAAAAACCATACCATGCTTCATACCATCAAATTATACCATGGTATAGTAATTTGTACCATACCATCATACCATACCATGGTACCATTCATACATACCATGGTATGGTGGTATTTGTACCATACCACAACACATATACCATACCATGTTTTACAGTATGCCATCATGATCATCGTGTTCTGTACTATGTAATTTTATCTTCCCATTAGTGCTGACAATTGTGAAGTTCTTTATAACGATTTTCAAACAATAAAAGCATAAACAAATAATTTGTTCTGACACTTACAGTTACTAACTGTACTTGTCAGACAATAATCATTATAAATAAAAAGGAGATGTCGGTTCACTAATTGTATTTCAATTGTAAAAGTAATAAATTATAAAACAGACCAGAATCACATATAAAAATGGCTAAAAGACAAGATGAAATGAAAATTTGCATTAAAACCATAAATAAACATGTAGAATAATGTTTTTGAAAGATTCTAAAACTCAACTTCAAGAGAACCATGAGACAATGAACATAGTATATTTGTATAAATCATACAATTGTTTACTGTCAATTTATTTCCATGTAATAATGGCACAATATACAATATATATTTGTATAAATAAAACAACTGTTTACAGTCAATTGTTATCCCTATAATCATGGCACAATGAACAATATATAATTGTTAACATGTATCTTTGAGATTTGTGATTTTCCATAACCTTGGCCTAAAGTTTATACAATTTTAAAAAGACTAGTTATAAATACTCTACAGAACAAACTGTAAATAAAAATTGTGAGGAAAAACCTTTACAGACAGTGTCACTAGACACGCTAGGAGACAATAATAAAATCCAATATAATAAAAACATCATTTTTCTGCATGACCTTCACATAACCTTGAAATTGTGAATTTCAAACTCTTCCTATTTACAGAACAGGCACATGGGGAATGGATCCCCCTTTTTCCTAAATATTTTATTTTGTGTTGTCTCACATGTCTTATACTGTGATTAATACTAACCTTTGACCATTTATCCGATATTTTATCTATTTTCTGTTTTGTTTTTATCAACTTTTTCTGTTTCTTCTCATGTGCATCTTTTAACATTTTGTTGACTGATTCCAGTTCTGTGACCATCTTCTCCAGTTTCATTTTATGTTTAAGTTTAACAGGCATAGTATGGGCAACACTATCCTTAACTGGATCACCTGTAGGTCTCCTACAAAACATATATAGTGATTACTGATTTAACAAGACCAATACTGTGCCTGGACCTTCGTTACAGGGTTTTGTTTTGAAAATTGACCTTGCACGCCATAAAGATTGGAAAATCTCAAGTACAAAAATTTCAATAACTGTCACAGGTCATAGGAGCAACAAATGCATGAAAATGGTAGTTGAAAAATTCGAACACTAAAAACATCTGTATCCAACACCACAGCTATTCCTAATCCTTAACAAAAAGCGTATCATTATATAAACTATTATTTGGGGTTTTGCCCAATTCATAAGTAACTCTTTTAATCTCAAAAACACATAGGATCTAAAATTAATTTTACAAATTCAGTTTAATGATTTTCATAAGGAATCTTAATAAAGAACACTGCAGCTGCCTCTGCAGCTAGATTGTTCAACAAAAATGCACGTGGATATCCACAAATATTCCCGTGCAATGTCAGAAAATGACAAACCTGTTCCAGATTATCTTCAGATAATACTGTTCAGTCATCAGTGAACAGAAGAACTTTTTCTCTCTCCTTTTCATATGACATTACTTGAAAAACTCAAAGCCTCATATATCTATTCTTGTAACATGAACAAAACTGAAATGTAGTATTCAATGTAGGTCAAACTGGACGTGAATTTTTCAAACAAACACAAGAACATCTATACCACTTCCGCAGACCTAAGAAATTCAAAAGTTTAATTTACCAACATTTAGAAAAAACAAACACAATATCAAATTTATCAAATTCCAACAACTTTAAACCATCCATAAACAACCAGGACAATCACATAAACAGTTTGAAGATTCCCGTAAACTTTGCGAACTGTCTTGGAATAAATGACTACAGACAGCGTATCCCCTAGGTCTAAATGACAATATCATGGGCCAAGGGAACATATCTAAAATCATATCGTAGTCATAGGTCTCATGGCAATCGCATTAACTGCAATCAACGAAATAAACATCTTTCTAATTTTACACATGATGATTTTTTATCTGTATTTAAAAACAATGGTAAACATCAATTATTATGCAAACTTGGTCAAATGCCAATTAGTAAATTACATAATATTCATAACGATTGTAATAGTTATACTATATTGTTTTTCAGTACAAAATATGAGTGAACATGGATTATTACAGCTTTTTGTCACCATAGACTGTTCCTCAAATTGACAAACCTGAAGATCATAAAAAGTATTTTCTAAAAATAAAATACATTAACAGAGATATTGATTTTATTAATTTGTCTAGTATTTTTCATGACTCTACCGTTCAAAACTTTATAGCTCCATATTTTGATAACCTTGAGCCACCTATAATTTTGTATTCTTATAAAAAATGCAGCACGAGACTGTGAAACATCGAAGTTTAGATATGATCCCTATGGCCATGTAATTACAGGGGACCTCAACATCGTTCAAGACCGAGAGGTTTAATAAACTTTCCGAAAAAAGGACCAAAATACCGTCCACCGTCTAAAATAAATTGGGAAGAGTTTCATCAGGTTATTAAAGATGCTCTTTCATCTTATTGTAAAAAATGGTGTAAACTGGAGAAATCTGACAAAAAGTCACTTGATTCCTATTTAAACAAGAGGCTCATGAGAGCCTGATATCGCTCATCTGTAATTTCAGTTTCTGGCATTTGACTTATTTGTAGATCTTACTTTGCTGAACAATTTTGTCATTTACACTTTCTCTCTTTCTATAATAATATTAAAGATAATACATAACCCAAAACTGTAAAATTTCCTAAAAATTATCTATTTCTGGACAGTAACCCAACAATAAGTTGTCTATTGGTCTGAAGATTACTTGACAGGTAGATCTAAACCTGTTTAACACTTTCACCTATGTCAGTTTTGCTCTTACTGCTTTAGTTTTTGAGATGAAAGCCAAAACTTCATTTGACCCCTATGTTCTATTTTTAGAAACTGTCGCCATGTTTTTGAATGGACCAAATCCCCGAATACAATCTATAAACAAGATATCCTAAGGAACATTCAAAAAATTTTTAGTATTTGGCCAAGTAGTTTCAGAGAAGAAGATTTTTTTAAAAAGTAATTAGACTTTCACAAAAAATGTTAAAAAAAACTTTTAAAGAGCAATAACTCCTTTAGGGGTCAATTGACTATTTTGATCATGTTGACTTATTTATAGATCTTACTTAGATGAACATTTATTGCCATTTATACTTTCTCTCTATCTATTATAATATTAAAGAAAATAAACAAAAACAGTAAAACTTAATAAAAATAAACTATTTCCAACAGTAACCCAACAATGGGTGGTCAAATTTGTCTGAAAATTTCATAACAGATAGATCATGACCCATTTATCACTTTAACTCCCCTTTCACTTTTGCTCTAACTGCTGTAGTTTTTTTAGATATAAGCCAAAAACTGCTTTTATCCCCTATGTTCTATTTTTAGCCATGGCGGCCATGTTTGTTGATGGATCAAAACTTCAGATAATATTTATACACAAGATACCCCAAGGAACATTCAGTTAAAGTTTGGAAGTATTTGGCCTAGTAGTTTCAGAGAAGAAGATTTCTGAAAAAGTAATAGACTTGCATGAAAAAACATAAAAAATAAGTTTCAAGGGCAATAACTCCTTAAGGAGTCAATTGACTATTTTGATCATTTGGCTTATTTGTAGATCCTACTTAGCTGAACATTTTTGCCATTTACACTTTCTCTCTATCTATTATAATATTAAAGATAATAACCAAAAACAGTAAAATTTCATAAAAATAAACAGTTTCTGACAGTAACCCTACAATGGGTGGTCCAATAGGTCTGAAAATTTAATAGCAGATAGATCTTGACTTATTCATCACTTTAACTCCATGTCACTTATGCTCTAAATGCTATAGTTTTTGAGATAAAAGCAAAAACTGCATTAGACCCCTATGTTCTATTTTTAGCCATGGCAGCCATGTTTGTAATGGATCAAAACTTCGGATACAATTTATAAACCAGTTACCGTAAGGCACATTCAGTTAAAGTTTAGAAGTATTAGGCCCAGTAGTTTCAGAGGAAAAGATTTTTAAATGTTAGCAAACATGATGAACAAATTGTGTAAAATTGTCTTTAAAGGGCAATAACTCCTTAAGGGGTCAATTGACAATTTTGGTCATATTAACTTTTTTGTAGATCTTACTTTGCTGAACATTTTTGCTGTTTATAGTTAATCTTTATCTTCAATAATATTCAAGATAACCAAAAACTGCAAAGTTTCCTTAAAATTACCAATTTAGTGGCAGCAACCCAACAATGGGTTGTTTGGTTCATCTGAAAATTTCAGGGCTGATAGATCTTGACCTATTGAACATTTTTACCCCGTCAGATTTGCTCTAAATGCTTTAGTTTTTGAGATATAAGCCAAAAACTGCATTTGACCCCTATGTTCTATTTTTAGCCATGGCGGCCATGTTTGTTGATGGATCATAACTTCGGATACAATTTATAAACTATATACCCTAAGAAACATTCAGTTAAGGTTTGAAGATATTTGGCCCAGTAGTTTCAGAGGAGAAGATTCTTGAAATAGTTTACGACGATGACGATGGACGGCAACAGACGACGAACGCCAAGTGATGGCATAAGCTCAAAGGGCCAGGTAAGCTAATAAATGTCTGAATATTGTTGATATTCGTATATCACATTTTGAAAATAATTTAGAAATTAATAAAAGAGTAAGTAAAACACCCATTTCTAGGATTAAAAACAAAATTCAAATACTATCAAAGCGTTTTGTGTTCGTACCGGCCGACAAAGCAGCCAACAATATGGTGGTGGTATGATGTAAATACTACATGGAAGTGCTTAAGAATGAAACTATACATTCAACTACATTCAAAGCCGTACGCTCCACAGAGTCATATAGTAAAATATCATGTCACTACCACAGCTCAGCTTTCCTTTTGCACTGTCTTACAGTGTTTATATATACCAACTCGTTCGCTATGCTCGTGTCTGTAGTGACGTTTTGGATTTCAAAGAGCGTAATCTATGTATAACTAGTAAATTATTAAGTCAGGGATTTCGTTACCACAAATTACTTAAAACCTTTACTAAATTCTTGCATAGATACAAAGATTTGGTCTGCAAGTTTGGATGACCTGTAGAAAACTTATTTAAAACGGAATAGCACATCCTAAATTTTACCGTGAGGTTGTAAACCTAGCCGGAAATTTAGATAGGATCAGGGTAAACTTATCAATCCTTTAAATAAACTTATTCTAAATGGTTACCTATTCAGCACTGTAATTAAATCTTTAAATATTGTTTTTATTGGTATAAACATTGATTTTGTTATCAGTAAATTAAAACCATACTAAATATTACACATCTGTACTTTCACAGTACTACAATCTGTCTATACCTATAGTTTCACATTGCACAAGGTCATGTTTTTTTTTTTCTCTGACCGTTAATGACGTCTTTACACTAAATCCATTGGATGTTGGATGTATACTGATTGATATTTTAGTCTTAGTTACATGATTTTTTTTTATTAGTTGTTATTGGCTTTGAACTAGCTGTCAGTAACTGTGAGTACTCTCAGATCTGTACTTAGTGTCTTTTTCAACTGATTTTATAGTTTGTTCTTATGTTGTACTGTTACACCAGTCCCAGATTAGCGGAAGGTTGAGCACTCACAAACATGTTTAACCCCGCCACATTCTTTATGTGTCTGTCCCAAGTCATTTTTTTTCGTAAATTGTTTTGTTATAAATTAGGCTGTTAGTTTTCTCAATTGAATTGTTTCATATTTTTCATGTCGAACCCTTTTATAGCCGACCATACGGTATGAGTTTTTCTCATTGTTGAAGGCCGTATGGTTGCCTATAATTGCTTACATCCACTTCATTTGAACTGTGGTGGATAGATGTCTCCTTGGCAATCATACCACATCTCCTTATTTTCATACTACAC
The DNA here is from genome assembly GCA_017311375.1 of Mytilus coruscus. NCBI lineage: Eukaryota > Metazoa > Mollusca > Bivalvia > Mytilida > Mytilidae > Mytilus > Mytilus coruscus. Next base: position 47,138,399 of record CM029601.1, read on the forward strand.
ATCAACAAAAACTTTAAATAAAATTTGATTGTTTTTGGTTTATGACCCTTTTGACGTTCCTTTACCGCAGAAAGGGTTATAAGATAAATTTAAAGTTTGTAATTATACCATGCATACAAAGAAAATAAAATAAAGAAAAAATATGTGTTGTATATTACAATAAGTGAAAACATTTAAGTTGGCCCCTCTGGAACTCTTGTTTTAAAAAAGATTTTGGTGACAATCTCCATTTGCAATCCCTAATTTGTTCCATATAAATGGATAATAGTACCAAAACTGGAAAAAACAGACCTAACCACAAAAACTTGACATTGACCAATGAACCATGAAAATGAGGTCAAGGTAATATGAACCCTGATAGACAATCATGTACACCGTGCATTCATTTCATACCTCAAATATACTGACCTATTGCTGATAGTATCTGATAAACTGACAAAACCATGAAAACTTAACATTAACCAATGAACCATAAAATGTGTATGAACCAAGCCAGACAGACATGTTTACCTTACAATCATTCCATAAAAAAATATAGACTTGACCATGTAAACTTAACCTTGATCACTGATCCATAATTATGAGGCTAAGGTCAAGGACAATGGACATATGAAAGACAGAAATGTTCAAACATAAGGTATCTGCATACAATGTATGACGCATCCATGTCTTTATATAGCTTTATAGAAATAGCTTACACTGCAGCTGCAGCCGGATTGTAACCCCCATGTCTCACATTCTGCAACTTTCATTGCAGGCAAGACAAAAAACCTGAGCGATTTTAGCTTCACCTGTTATAAACCTTTTTTCGCTATACTTGCATTTATTGTGCCATAAAAAAGATAAAATAAATATAACTTGTATGGATTAAAAGTTCTTAGCAAAACATAAGTATCCTTGAACTAATCTCTTTTTTATGCAAAAACAAATTCAAATTCTGTCGATACTGTATCTTTGCATTGCACAAGGTCATATTTTCTCAGACTGTTAATGACGTCTTTACACAAATCCATCAGATGTTGGATGTGTACTGATTGATATTTAAGTCTTAGATGCATGACTTTTTTTTTTGGCTTTGAACTAGCTGTCAGTAACTGTGAGTACTCCTATCTGTACTTAGAGTGTCTTTTTGTTGTGGGGATGTATAAGTACCCTGCCACGTCCACTCTGTGTTTTTGTTAGATGTATTTCTGCTTTGTATCCATCTGATGAGTTAAGCCCTTTTCAACTGATTTTTATAGTTTGTTCTTATGTTGTACTGTTACACCACTGTCCCAGGTGAGGGGAGGGTTGGCGCCTTCAAACTAGTTTAACCCCTCCACATTCTGTATGTGGTTGTCCCAAGTCAGGAGCCTGTAATTCAGTGGTTGTCGTTTGTTGCTGTATATCATATTTGTTTTTCGTTCATTATTTTGTACATAAATCAGGCCGTTAGTTTTCTCGTTTGAATTATTTTACATTTGTCATTTCTGGGCCTTTTATAGCTGACTATGCAGCATGGGTTTTACTCATTGTTGAAGGATGTACGGTCACCTATAGTTGTTAATTTCTGTGACATTTGGTCTCTTGTGGAAAGTTGTCTCATTGGCAATCATACCACATCTTCTTATTTTTATATCATACAAATGATTTTCTTAAATATAGCTAAATAGCATTGATGCAGATATTTTCATAGAAGTCTTCTCATATTATATTTCTACGGTGCTGTAGATAACTAATTCCACTGTTAAAGAAAGGAAATCCATTCCACATAATATTGAAAAATGATATGTAAAAATAAAATGAAATGTAATTCCTAATGTTTAAATTGTGCATTACAATTTTGTTCTTTAAACAAAGAAAAATTAACAGTAAAATAATTACCCTATCATATTTATTTGTGGTCTAATATTTCAAAGCTATTTCTTAAAAGTACGCTTATCTTAGATGTACTTGTTCTTGTCTTACAGAATTATTTCTCATATTTTACAATTACTGATGGAAATGGTTGTGCCTCAGATTTTATTATAATCAAACATGACTTTATAACCCTCTTTATATAAAAAAAAACTTCCAACAAAGTGATATTGCAAGATCAGAATAAGAATAAGAAAAAGAAGATAAAGAAGAAGAAGGAAAAAGATAGGGGAAATAAAAAAAAAGAGAGAAGAAACACAAGGTCTCCACAATTTCACTGGGGCATGGGAGATCTACTTAGTTGTGTGCAACACCAAATTTATAGTGCTGCATAATAATGTAATATAATTGACACCAATTAATTCTCCAAATTCAAGAATCACTTATTTTTTTACTGAAAACTGAATCTATAGGCAGGATAAATATTTTCAAAATAAATGGAGAATGTGTCTATGGGCCACAGATGCCCCGCTTGTAAATATTCATGAGTCAATGTACTTATCATTGACATTTTCTTTTCTTTTAAAGTTAATGACATATATTTCTACATGTTGTCATTAGAAATTGCTTGCAGGTTTGAGAGCTCTCATTGTCTAATAACAAATAGTAATTAGGGATGTTGTTTGTTTTTTGTTCTTTTATGTTAGAGAACAGAAATGACAGATTTAGCAATTTTTCCATTTATAAAGAGGCATAAACTCAAGAACGGTAAAAGTGACACCACCCAATTTCAAACTTGATCTGTGTTTTGTGGTAATAAGCATTGTGTATAAGTTTCATAACATTTAGTTGTGGCAAACTAAAGTTAGAAATCGTTAATAAAAAATTCAGCAATTTTTATGTTTATAAAGGGGCATAACTCATGAACGGTAAAAGTGACACCACCCAATTTCAAACTTGATCTGTGTTTTCTGGTAATAAGCACTGTGTATAAGTTATATAACATTTGGTTGAGGCAAACTAAAAACCAAGAAACCAATTTTGGGGACGTACAAGGGTAACACTTAATGCCCCCTTGCCTAGCGGCAGGGGCATAAAAATATGATACCAACACTTCAGATCCGAAGTGAAATCATGTATTCATTGTAATAAGGAAGTCTTGTTAAATTCATTCCATGGTAAGTTTGCCTGAGTTACAAGCGAAACCAATGTCACAGCTCCACACCTTAACCAACACTGTCGTTATGTTCAAATAATTTTTTCCGAACAAAATTCTATTCTTTTATAATTCCTATAACACAGACCAAATTCCCTCAAAAAATTATGAACCTGATAATCTGATTACTTAAGGTAGTTCAGGGGTATAGAAAAAAAAAATGACAGAATTTTCTTATACTTTGCCAAAATGAAGATTTTACTATGCTTTTTCAAAAAATAATAAAAGTATGGGTCACTGCGCTATTTTTCAAGGTACAAGTCGTTCAAAATTGCCAAAATTTGCTTAGATTGTTCATGAAAAACACATTTTTGTGCTTAAAAGAAATCTATAAGACAGAATTTTGAAATAAAATATGAGAAGATAGGTTTTATAATATATTTTAAGAAAACAGAAAGAAAAATGGTGTCACGAACTCTTTTTCTTGCTACAAGTAAAAATGAAAATTTCCTATATGTCCAGTATAAATTTTGTACTAAAGAGTTATCTCCTTAAATGGCTTATTTGAAAATTGATTCTAAAAACACAAATATTTGGTATTTGATAAAACATTTTCGATAATGCAATGAATCACTAAGTTTTCTTTATATAAATAAACAGTGTAACCCATAAATTGCAAATCTGTCTCCAAATTTGCAGATTGGGGCAAAGAACTAGACCGATTATGTACCGTGATTGTACAATTCAAGATGGCGGTATACCCCTGAACTACCTTAAGTTTGAGAATTAGGTCAAGTCCATCTGACATGTCAGATAAACATATACAACTTAAAAAGAATACACATACCAAATATTGGTAACTAGTTGCGGACTTTTTACATTTTACATTATTTTCAAAAAATATGGACCAGACACAAGTTTTAAACAACTTTCAGTAGTAAGCATGGTATGGTCTACTCCTACTTCTAGTCTAATGTTAAGGTAACCAAACCTTATCATGAAACTTAACCTGACAACTGGAACATAAAAATTAGGTAAAGGCCTATAATTGTGACAGTATCAGATGGACATTAACAAACAAATACACAAGCCTAATATTGTTTATCTATGTCATATTACCAATGTACAAACTTTACATGATCAAAGCAATGTGCATAAGAACAAATCTTGAACTCTTGTTACATTAAAAATGTCTTTTGCAGTATCTTACCATGCTGAAGAATTGATGTCTCCATAAGCTTTATCAATCAATTTATCTAACTCGTTCATCAATATTGGGATTTTTTCTTCATCAAAAATCTGTTTGACCTCCTCCTGTGACAATAGAATAAATTCATAATAAATCCTATCCTCCTGAATTTTCTACCAAACTATTACCTTTCTTCTATAAATATAACATACTGTGGATTAATTATTATTCGTGGAGTATCAGTTTTCATGGTTTTTAGGGTGATAGGTGAACCACGAATTTAAATTTCAAAGAAGTACAAATTTCCTAAAGACTTGTACCCATATGCTGGCAAAACCATGAAATCAAGTATCCATTAAAATACAATCTTTCCTCAACCCACTAAATTTGGTCCCCCGCAGTATTCAAGTTAATACTGGTTTACAATTCATATAACAATAATACAACATAGAAAAGCATTCAATGTATTCAGGACAAACATCAAATATGTTCATGTGAAGCCTTTAAATAAAGTTTAACAGCTTATAGTGACACAATGTTTTTTTAGTAACAATGACCTTGACCTTAAACATGGTGACCTCAAAATCAATAGGAATTTTTTTCCTGTTATTATATGTGACAACATATCCAAGTAAGGTTGCAATCCCATATGTCATGTATGTAGTATATGTATTTGATTTAGTGAACTGAAACCACTTTTCTGCACCATATATATATACATGTAATCCTCCTTTGAACACACATGATGAACTATCATTTAAGTTATATGGTCAGTAGTGAACCGTACAACGAATTTATCGCACAAGGGACTTTTTCTGCCAAGTTTCGTATAAAAATAAACAATGAAATACAAAAACATTAAAAGATGACATTACCATTAATACTAGATGTGACGTCATCTAGATGTGACATCATGAACCCCATACAGATCCATAGGGGGTCACCACATGACAGCGTTAAATCAATCACAACGTCATAATTTACAACTAAGTGCAATAAACTATGTTATTATATGACTATAGATTTTCTGTTTTCTGATTGGCTAAAAGCATAGGAAATCCTCTTTGATAAAACATTGTATTCACCGCTGCAAAAATCACGAGAGGTTAATATAAGATTTGGAACAGTGTCCGTGTACCTAAATATAGATATTCAAACCAACCTCAATGACGTAGGTTTATGACATCAAGTAAATTCCTGTTTTTTTTTTCTTCTTGTTTTCAGTGTATTTTTTCTCTACTCCTTGTTTTTGGTGTATTTTTTTAGTAAGTTTCATTTAATACTTCAACTTATGAAAATAAGCAACTGCAAAAGCAGATGATATATTTAGCATAAAAACAGGGAGCAGTTTTAAAAGTATCTTGAGCAAATACTAGAAAATTGGAGAACTTGATAAAAAGTCATATAATAAAACAATTGTTGACTTTTGACTTCAGTTGATAGAATGATTTATCAACGCCAGAAATATGACATTCACCCTCGGCCGTTGGCCTCGGTGAATATCATATCTCTGGGGTTGATAAATCATGGTATCAACCTCATCAAAAGTCAATAATTGTATAATATCTGGTAAACAATGGCAAATCCTAGGCATTCTATGGTCAAAGCTTGTAAAATTATTTTCCACCATTTTTTTTAAACAAGGGTTTTTTCAATCATATAATATATATATATAACCTTTACCTTTAACATAGAAGTACTTAAACCATATTGGTTAAGGGCTATTTTCAAAATGTTCTGATATTTAACATTTCTAAATGAATAAAACACTCCATAGCTGCTGATGCAAATAAACCTATTATACAGTATAAAATTACTTTCATTATCTCAGTGCACATGGTGCAGCCACTAGCAAAACAACATAAATTGTTACTATGGTCTATATAAATGTTGTAAGAATTATTAGTTCATTTCTTATTTATCAAATAGCATGAGTATACACTGTATATATTTATAACTGCTCAATAAAGCTGAAGAAGGCGTTTTTAATCTTATATTACATAATATTGCCCAAGGTTTTTAATACTAAATCTTTCTTGTTTTCAATTGCTCATACTTTGGTGCATCTGTACTTGTATTTTTTAAAACAGCCCTTCTGTGAATGTGGCTGGCACTTCTATTTTCACCAATGTCTTCCCATCTGTCAGAGTGAATGCGGGCCAAAAATGAAAGGATGAGACAAAAAATAGGGGCTACAGGGTTTTGTTTGTGAACGAAAGTTCCTACAGTACAATTAATAAGGAATTTATGATGTTTGATTATCTATGTATGGAAATGGATCTATTACAATTTCAGACAGAAACTTGGTGCCCAAAGTCTGTTTTCCATGTTTTCTCTAACTACAAAGTAATTTGAATCAATGTAGGGTAGTAAGTTATCAAATTAAAGTTCTTTGCCTCTCAATGTTTTTAATAGGCTGTAAAACAGTTTGTGGATTGTGAATGATAGAAAGCATTGATTTCCTTTTTTAACTTCTATAAGTTATAATAAGGGACTGGTCATTTATAACCTGAAAAGGGGGAGGGGGGGGAATTAAGGGGAGGCCTTGGAAATTTTTGGGAATGGAAAGGGTGGTATTCAATTTTTCAATACTTAAAATGGGGAATCACAAGATTTGAGCATTTCTGTTTTTCAGACATGCAAAAATTATAGCTAATATGATGAATACTATATCAGTACCTGATTATTCAGCAGAAGTGTCTAACACTTGATTCAGATGTCATATATATAGATATATCTTTTGTGTCATAATTTTTGGCTTCAAATTTCATTTCAATGTTTAATTCATGTGAGCCATGAACATCTTCTGTTTATTTGTTGGATATGAAGAATGACAATTATAGGGATCAATGGATTGATGTCTTTGTCTTTGCATGTTTTCTCAAGGGTTTATGCCTTAATACTATACCCATTTCCATATATTAATAAAAACACTGACAATATTAATAGTTGTCTCCTACATGATTTATCATAAAACTCATGTTAGAGCATATCATTTTTATTTCAATGGGTTAAGATCAAAAAGATGATAATCTATTAGTCAAGTGTGGCATTTTTAATATACCGTATCTTTACATGAATAATTTTTCTTTATGACCTGGAGATGTGGAGTCAGGCTACCAACACTTACTTCCAATAGAAAAATATAATGTTTTGTCAGGAAAGACATCAAATGTTTTTTTGCCTCGCTCCGCTCGGCTCAACTGTTAACATAAAAATCCCAAGTTCAACATGTTTTTCTAGGAAATTATTTTCCTAAATTTAAAGTTGATAAAGAATATGAACAGTGCGCTGAAATTGAATGAAATTATCATGTCTTTGGAAGGGGGTTTTGGATTTATTTTCATTCTTCAAGGAGGGGACTTGAAAACTAGAGGCTCTCAAGAGCTTGTGTCGCTCACCTGTATCTATTGTGTTTTTGGAAATGATGTAAAATAAGGTTAAAATCATAATAAATAGTATAAGATACCCTAATAATGATTGAGGCCAAGTTTGGTTTAATTTGGCCCAGTAGTTAAATTAAAAGCAGGTCATCCTATTTTAGTCTTACAATGGTTACTGAAGACCCCTTATCATTATTTAAATTAGTTTTCAAGTTGTGACCATTTGAATTTTTTTTTTACAATTTTCCTTAGACTTCTAAAGTAAACCCCCATGTTCTATTTTTAGCCATGGCGGCCATGTTGGTTGGATGAAAGGGTCATCAGATATATTTTTCAATCAAGATACCCTATCGAAAAAATGTGGCTAAGTTTAATTTTATTTGGCCCAGTAGATTAAGTGGAGAAGATTTTTGTAAAAGATTTCAAAAATTTATGAAAAAAATGACTATAAAGGGCAATAACTCCTTAAGGGATCAATTAACTTTTTTGGTCATATTGACTTATTTGTAGATCGTACTTTGCTGAACATTATTGCTGTTTACAGTTTATCTCTATCTATAATAATATTTAAGATAATAACCAAAAACTGCAAAATTTCCTTAAAATTACCAATTCAGGGGCAGCAACCCAACAACAGGTTGTCTTAAAATTTCAGGGCGGACAGATCGCAACCTGATAAACATTTTACCCCATCAGATTTGCTCTAAATGCTTTAGTTTCAGAGATATAAGCCAAAAACTGCATTTTACCCTTATGTTCTATTTTTAGCCATGTCGGCCATGTTGGTTGGCAGGCGGGGTCATCGGACACATTTTTTAAACTAGATACCCTAATGATGATTGTGGCCAAGTTTGGTTAAATTTGGCCCAGTAGTTTCAGAGGAGAAGATTTTTGTAAAAGTTAACGACGACGACAGACGCCTAGTGATGAGAAAAGCTCACTTGGCCTTCAAGGCCAGGTGAGCTAAAAATGAGAGAAATTCAGATGTTTCCTCCCAGCCTCCACCCCCAAAATGAAGGAAAATTACCAGTCCCTAAAGCATGACAAGCATTTTGATAAAAAAAATTTGCTAAAAAATTATATATAATTAATAATCCTTATACAAGTTGGACACCAAAACAAATGTAAAGCTGTGTTAACTTTTCAGATTAACTAAAATGAATTTTATTCTCAAATGATATACATATTTATATGAAAAATAAATTTAGATAAAAGAAGAATGTGTCTGAGGACACAAATGCCTCCGCTCAAGCTTGCTTTTCAAACGAAAAATGGGACTGACGAAAAGACGGAAGGACAGAAGGACAGTCAAGGGTAACACTTCATGCAACCTTCATAAAATGAATGCTACACATGTAATGTTTCAGTTAAATATCAGTCAAAAAATTTTGGTCCAAGCACACTGAATGGAATGCAAAAACTTTTTTGGGGCACTGTTGATCAAGGACCCTAAAAATTGAGATTGGAAACTATGATTTCAAGTACATGTATGGCATGTACTATCAACATAAAATCTATGACTAACTGATCATTCCCTTTCACTAATGCCAAGAAAATTTTCAAACTATCGGCAAACAGGAAGCGGCTAAAAGGCAGATGTAAAAATTGCTTACTCGCTTCAACTCAACATCATCAAGCTGCATACCAAGAATTAAAATCATTCTCTTCAATAGGATCCAAGAAAAGTTTGCAGAAAATTTTCCTTGTACAATTGAGTGTAAAGTTTCAAACTATTGGCAAACAGGAAGTGGATACATGGCAGATGTTAAAATTGCTTACCCGCTTCAACTAAGCCTAATAAAGCCGCAGACCAAATATAAAATCATTCCCTTTCATAGAAGCAAAGAAAAGTTTTACTTAAGTTTTTTTTCGAACGGACAGAGTAGAGGAGTTTATACTAGACCTGCTTCGAAAGTCAAACAACAGTAAAAGTGACCAGATCCATTCAGTTTTACATGACAACAGTCACCATGGCATATTCAACTACATGCAACAAAAGGTTGCAGGCATTGTTGTGCTGAGCATATCCTTGCTAAACTTTTAAAGTATGGAAAACCGAAAGGTAGGCATTTGACTCATCTATAAAAAAAAGTGCTCACACGTTACAACTTATCAAATGTTGTCAAGCAGCTGTCAGTGCAGAGTTCTCAAAATTTTTTTTCACCTGGTGGTCCTTGAAGAAAATCTGCAGGTCCTCACTATCATTTCTATTACAAATTACCAAAATTGTGGTGGTCAAATCCCTAGGACCGCCACATTTCTAGAACTCTGCAGCAGCTGACCAAATACAGTCATTCTGCTTTGCTTTGTAGTTCCTGAGAAAGATGTGACAAAAAATATTTTTTTTAGTTAGTTGGATGATTTCAATATAGTCCCAAACTATTTAGGCTACATGTACATGCCTATAATAAAAAAAATATATTTATTTCAATCAATTCATCAACTTACATTAATTATCAACTCACATTAAAATTTGATTCAACCTGTCGTGTTAACTCTAAGTACATAGTTCTGAATGCATCTGGATTCTTCTTATAAATCGGATGGAAATGGTGTTGAAATCTAGCATACCTAAAAAGTACAATAAAACATGTATAGGCAGTCTTCCCCTTGCTTTTGAACTCTTAACATACATGTAAATAAATCGGTATACATGTATATTGACATCGGTCTTCATTTTTAAGTAACAAAAGTGTCAATTATTGACCATGTTGACCAAATGGACAGTTGCCAATTTTAAGAATAAAATTTTATAAGTACTATGTACTACAAAAAAAAAGTGTTATTAAAACAATATTAATTAAATTATAGAATACAAAGTTCTTAAAATAAGATAAAAAAAACTTGATTTTCTCTGATGTATCAAGGATTTGTATAGTATTAAGTAAGAAAGCCTTTTAAATGTATTTCCTTAGATATATATGATATATATGTTTGTTGTCAGGTCATTAAAGATGGCATTTTTTGGAATTAATATTGATTCACTCATAGGGTCTTTGCATCGAAAAAATAAACATATTTATTCTAAAACTTCTTGTTGGCATGATACAGGTTATTGTTCTTCTCGTAAATTTTATGATGGTATGATACTAAACCCCTAACAGGAGGGATTATGCTTGATTTTTATATGATGAAGACATAATCTTTCAATCAGTTTAATTGAGGTCTGGAGCTGGCATGTCAGTAACTGCTAGTAGTCCTTTGTTAATTTATGTATCATTGTCATTTTGCTTAGTTTCTTCTGTTACCTATTCTAACATCAGACTGGGACTTCTTTTAAACTGAGTTTTACTGTGTGTATTGCTGTGTGTTTGTTGATTCTACATTGGCTAGAGGTATAGGGGGAGGGTTGAGATCTCATTTTTGTGCCTGTCCCAAGTCAGGAGCCTCTGGCCTTTATTAATCTTGTATGTTTTTTTAATTTTGGTTCATTTATATGTTTCGGAATTAAGTGTGACGTCCATTTTCGCTGAACTAGTACACATTTTTGTTTAGGGGCCAGCTGAAGCCCGCCTCCGGGTGCAGGATTTTCTGGCTGTGTTGAAGCCCCATTGGTGGCCCTTGGCTGTTTTCTGCTCTTTGGTTGGGTTGTTGTCTCTTTGACACATTCCCCATTTCTATTCTCAATTCTAATATTTTGAAAACAAAAAAGAATCATGACACAATAAACTAGTTAGTGAAATTATAATTTTTTTCAGAGGACCTCAACATAATTTGTTGCCTTTGAATGGCATGGTGCTCTCCAATTATTTGCTATTATTTGCAAACAAGGGGTAGTCTAACATGAACAGACACCATTTTTATTACTTATATTTAGGCATCCAGGCAAAGAGGGGATTTACTCCAATTTAGTATTCATAAGTCATAAAGAATTTATTTTAGTCTATCAACATTATTCATTTAATATTTAAACAGGTACAAATGTATCAATGGGCCGTATCGATTGTTCTTCCATACATAAACATGATTTAACAAAATAAAAATAAAAACATGAAACTGTTTTGAAGAATGTAATCTGTGTTCATGGTGTTTTAAATTTCCTGCACACAGGATAAAATATTCTATAATAAAAGTTCCAGTCGGAAGTTTTGTATTTATATTAGTGACAATACTCACTTCAAAACAAGATTTCAAAATTTACAAAATATTTAGGCATCCCTTTTTTTAAAAATAGGAATATTAATTATACATGTAACAGAATTTCCAGGAATAATAATTATGTCATGTATGTAAGAGAATTTCTTGGAATAATTATTATTTAACGTAAATAATTACTGGCCAATTATTAATAAATAAACCTTCATGGACAGGTGATTCACTATTTAAAATACACTCGGGTGTTAAAAAATCACATGAAATCCATGTATCTTTTATTATGATCATTAAAAATTAGTCTATTTTATAATTTCCAGTCATCCTAGGAACAGATTTTATGGGGCTTTATGTTCCAGGAAATTGTTTTATGAAGAAGGAATAAATATTATATAATTTTAGTTCTCAAGAACTTTTGATATATACTATTTTGTTCCATCTGGAACATATATTATGCGGAACAAATATACAGTTACAAGATGCTGTCAGACATAATGTCAACCATATTGTCAAAAGTTGCGATAAAAAAATCGGTCATACACCTATCCTGAGTTGTTTTTTTATGAATGAGTTACACCAGTTGATCTGAGGTCAATCAGCGTAAACCACATCATCGAAAAATCAGTTCTTACTGTGACATTACAACATAAGCATTGTGACATATATATATAGGAAATTTACAGGAAAGTGCACAAACTCGAAAGTGTCTACTTCACAACTTACTGAACTGTGTCTTTCTATGTTGTGATGTTACACTATTGTTTCAGATAAGGGTGAAGGTTTGGCACCATTAAAACGTTTAAACCCGCTGCAATTGTTTGTACTTGTCCTAAGTCAGGAATGATCCGAATCTGATGTTCAGTAGTTGTCGTTTGTTGATGTGGTTCATAAGTGTTTCTCGTTTTTTATATAGATTAGACCATTGGTTTTTCTTGTTTGAATGGTTTTACACTAGTAATTTTTTGGGCCCTTTATAGCTTGCTGTTCGGTGTGAGCCAAGGCTCCGTGTTGAAGACCGTACTTTGACCTATAATAGTTTACTTTTATAAATTTTAACTTGATGGAGAGTTGTCTCATTGGCACTCATACCACATCTTCTTATATCTATTAGCTAGAAAAAGATGAAACATAAAACCAATATAGTTAAACATATATTTACTCCAAATAGGTGTTTTAAGCACCAAGACAGTACCAGACTCTGAAGTTGCCATTACTAGAGATTGGAAAGTTCAGTGAAATGTTCTGTGGTTTTATGCATTATAAAACCACTTTTACAGTTAATAATTGACTTATAAACATGTTAATTTAAAGATTCACTTTAATCAATGTTAATAAAATAACATATAATAAACAATAATTTTATTATCATTAACATAGATAAACCAATTTCAGGCCACCAGACTTCTACAGACTGACCAGATCTAATACAGGATTTTTCAATTGGTGCATTTTTGCAGGAATAAATTTAGTCACAAAGCAAATATCTGCACATCAAGGCCTTCTTCACTTGTGAAACTCATTTTGTCCCATAAATAGCAAAGGTTTATAGGACTATATTAAATAAACCCTAACCTTGAACATTACCCTAACTCTAGCCCTATCATTCATGTCATTTAAACCCAACCATTACGGTGCAGTCCAGTGTATCTGAGCACCTAAGACTTTTGGCTTCACTTTGGTAAATTCATAAAACCATTAATTTGATAATATTGAGAGAACAAATTCATGGCATACTTTAATTTCATGAAATCTTTTTAATGTATGATTTCAATCTTAAAGGAGACATGACACGATTTTCAATTTGTGTTCCAAAATGTTTATTTATACTTAATCTTCCCAAAAATACATTGATAGCAATATAAGTGTCAAATATTTTGTAAAATATGTATTTTAATGAGATTTTAATGCAACGATTTATGACCTGTCAAATATGCATATTTCCATCCCGAAGTCACTCAGAACGAGGCTACTACGTCAGTGGTTACTTTCATTCATATTGACATATGGGTACAGCGCAAATTTAGTTTCGATTATTATCCAACAAAACACATGACAGTGATGAACAATGAATTTGTGTGATGCCGATGGATTCAACAATATAATAAAAAGAATATTGACATGATGTTTTCTGTTTTCAAATGACACGCAGACTTAGAAGGTTTAAAGATATGACATTTAACAAGCCCAAACTACACTTCTCTCCTCCCACTTTCATAAGAAATCCAGATTTGGGGTCTCGGGTGCCATGCCATATGAGTTCATCATAGGTCACAGGTGTGCGGTACAGGTGATTGATTTTCGCAATTTCAGGTCTCGTTTGAAGTTGTAAGCCTCAGGTGTCACGCAACATTGGGGATTGATAAGACATAGTTATTACGCAATATTACTTCATTAGTTCTTTGTGTATATCCTGGATGTTGGTTTGCTGAGGGCACAGGTGAGATTGGAATATATTATTGTTACAGTAATAACGGTACAACTGCCTGATGTTTAATGAACACCTGTACTACGACCATGCAATACCCTATGCACTACCGATTAAATACCCTAACCAGTGTTGATAACTAATAGACAACCTGTATATAGATCTTATTTTTATTGCTTTTAAAATATGCAGATGTAAAAAGGTTTATAACAGTTGCATTTTTTTAATTGACTTCTTGAGATGGATAAGTAATATTTATGTATGCTTGCAAGTCTATAACTTCATAAGAAATTGTTAGGCAAAAAGCATAAAAAGCAAACAAGGAAATGATACGAGAATGTGAATCATAAGTCTTTTACATTCTTATATTGAACATCGAATATAATTATTGACAACTATCTAGTTGGTAAAGATTCAGATCATGATGAAAAACATTTCTTTTTAACATGGAAACTTAATAATAAATGAAGAAAGTGTCGTTTGAACCATTTATTTGGTATAACCGTCTGCCTCCAACAATGAGAAAACCCCATACCGTATATTCGGCTATAAAAGGTCTCAACATGAAAATGTGAAACAATTTTAACGAGAAAACTAACGACCTTATTTATAACAAAATAATTTCCGAAGAAAAAATATGACAGACATGAACCAACGACAACCATTGATCTACATGTTCCTGATTTAAGACAGGCACATTCAAAATGTGTCGTGGGTATATGTTTGTGAGCCTATTCATTTATTCAAATTACTCTTTTTGTTGCAATGTTTTGAAAAAGAACATTATGTATTATGAGTATTTTCCTGGAATCATGCATTTTGCTGGTAGCAATAAACAAACTGATTGCTAAATGATATTTGGAAGAGAGGGTGGAAATATATGTGAATTTGAATTTACTTTGTAATTCATTAAATTTGAAGTTAGATTTATAAGGGTCTGAATGGAATTCCATACTTTAGAAGTGTAGTGTAACTATATTAATTGTTTCATCATAAGATATTTTTTCTTAAACATGTATGGTTTTAAAGGTATATAACAGAACACGTGACTAAATCATACTACAGGTGCCTTCTTACCTTTCACCTGGTCAAGTATGCTATAGGTGTCAAAATTTAATTACTTAAACAACAGCCTCCAATAAATGTTTACATGAAAGGGGAATAATAAAATTGTTAATTGAATATCCTAATGTGGAAATAGTGTGATAAAGGATTTGTCACTACACAAATCATTGGTGTGATATAATGTATTATATGTCTCTGCCGTAACAGAGAAAAAAAAAACAATTTGATCATCAAATTAGAATATTTTCAATCATGATTAAAAGTAGTTTGATTTAAATTAAAATAAATGCAGAAAGCGGTTTATTAAATTAATTCATCAGACAAACCCATAGGTATGGTAACAGTCCGATCGGTTTTCAGACAAAACCGTCGTTGTTGGACTCTTCGCATGAAAAATTAATATCTTTTCTTGGTTATTTTCCACACACAATGGCTCAAATTGATGATATCAATTGTCTTTGTAGTTTGTCAGTAATCGGAAAAGTGCTGTCAATACGTTCATAGTGTATCGACATCGTCCAGTTCGAGACATTTTCCCAGCTTGTAACCACTGGCGTAAGCACGATCACGTGATAGTTTTCTAATTAAAATCATTCATTATGACAAGCGCTGGATTCTTTGACCTAAAAATGCCGATTGATCAGGTTTTGACCAGCAAAATTGCACAAAACATGTTTTAAGACTAATATTTATTAATTTAATAAAAAAAAAAAAAAAATCGTGTCACGTCTCCTTTAAGATTTTGAGTTGTACATGTGCTTGTCCAAAATTAGGGAAATCCCTGTTCTGACAGTTCTTCAAATGTCCAATGGTTGCGCATGCCATCTAAAAAAAAGAGTATCGGGTCCGTTCACTCCCAATACACATTCACCCCCTTGGTTTGTTCGCACCCTTTTTTTATTCAAATATTGGTTGAATTATTAGGTTTTTTTAGATGTATTTATCAAAATATCTAAATTTTCATTATTAAAAATTCAGGAAATTTTTAAATGAATTTTTTTTGTGATTTGATGATTAAATATTAACTTTTAGTTAGGTATGATTACTGTTAATTGGTATTTACAAAGCCAAATTTGGTATTATTGTTCTGTGTTTGTAAATCATGATTGTTGTTATAACTAGCTTTGGTGTAAATACAACATGTAGTTAGCTCCGTATCTTCCGCCTCTTTTTTTAATTCAAGTCTTAGATGAATGAACTTTACCTTAATCTTCATGACAATCATTTATTCATGATTCATTTCGTCAAAATAATTAATAAAACACTAAATTAAAGGAAACAATACATTTTAAGAATATTACTTTATTTTGAGGAAACAATACAAAAAACTTATTTATAGCAATACATTTATTTCAACACGATTAAAAATGTATTCATCACAAAACCTATAAAAAGGGTGCGAACGTGTGGGGTGCGAACGTGAATGGGAGCGAACGTGATTTTGGGCAAACGGACCCGGATTCTAAAAATAGTTAATTTTAAATAAAGGAAAGACTTTTTACTATAAAATACTATTCAGTTTGAACCGAACAGACTGCAAAGGATGCGGAACAAAAATCATTTCATTTTGATAAAATTTGCCTTAAAAATATTTGATGTCATAACTTTTATGAAAAATGATTAAATATAGTTAATCATAAGTTAGCAAATATAAATTTATGCTGAAACATATCAATTTTTAATCTTTCCTGTCCCTTTCGGAAGAGTATTACAATTACAAAAAACAATTTCATTTATGTTATATTGCGGATATGACGAAATCAGGTCATGCACAATATCACTAGCCGCATGGACATGGGGGATTCTTTGTACCTAGAGCAAACCCAAACTCTTCATTACAAGGGCCCGAAAAATAGAAGGTAGTCCAGATAAATTATCATGCAGTCTGCGGAGGCCGTGAGGGTATTTTCTAATTTTTTGTTTGTATCCCTCATTGATGACATCAAAGCAAGGATTAAGTCTCACTATACAAATCCTTGGTCAAAGCAAAAAATTAAAAAAAGCCTTCCATGACGTCATAATTATTTGGACTAAAAAGAAGGAAAAACTCGTTCCACAAAAATCGAACAGCTGAAATCAAAAATGCTTAATTACATTGAATCAGATCCGATTCCTATCTTCTTGACTGCAACTGATAGTGCATATCGTAATATTTCCAAATGCTTTCCATCAGATTCCTCTGGTAAAGTACCAGAATCTTGCAATCCAGACTCATTGGACATAATTATTGAGTTTACAAATCCCGCTTTGGTAATCTGGTGCTAGGTCTTGGCTCGGAACGGGAGGAATGACACCCGGGAAACAGAAAACCAGTCAGAATAATAACGTTATGCATGTTGCTAAATTATGTCTGTACGGTCCCGATACTCAATACTACTACATCGTTCATAAAGCCAGAGACATATAATACAATTATATGTCTGTTATAAAGCGAACTCTATATCATGAGTTTATATCACTCGTGTTTCATCTGGCTTTATTCATATTTACAAACTTATATAGCTGACTATGCGGTATGGGCTTTGCTCATTGTTGAAGGCCGTACGGTGACCTATAGTTGTTAATTTCTGTGTCATTTTGGTCTCTTGTGGACAGTTGTCTCATTGACAATCATACCACATCTTCTTTTTTATAATTAGTATGACATAGACCTTTATCTTAATTTGAATAAATTCAAAGCCTGTTGAAATGTCGTTGTTGCACCAAGGACTTATATATGTTAGGATCTGTTAGTTATACGTCCTTGCTGGCATATAACTAACTTATATCTCTGATTAATTGATAGATTGATTGATTGGTGTTTAACGTCACTATCCGCACTATTGGGTTGAAGAATCCAGAGTGCCCGGAGAGAACCAACGATCTTTGGTAGGAAAACTAACAATCCTCTAGTCAATTTGGAGTCGAGCGCACCTGCCACGTACGGGATTCAAACTCAAAACCTGAGTGTTGACAAGCTAGTGATCTGGGACTATTATACTAATATATTAGTATAATTCCCAGTAGTGATACTTTAGTTCGACTACTTTTTCTCTTGACTAGACCACTCTTTAACAAATTCTCTGTAATCTGAACACCACTAATATGTTAGTTATAGATGCATGTACCGTTTGAATTGGAACAATAGAACTTTTACATTGAATAAGTTGGGTCTGCGGTGAGTATAGTTTTTACAACAAAAATTTAATAACATTTACATGTGATCCATAGTAATATACTTGGGGACAGGACAATTTTTTTTAACCATCCCCCTTTTTTCCAAAATCGTTAATTTTTTGTTTTCTATTAATTTCAATTATTTTCACGTTTTTTTGGACTACAGTATACGAAAATAAATATACTACAAATATATAGTATATTATGAAGCACATTAACCAAGTGGCTCCAACATGGTCAAATTCAACCTGCAACCTTGGGCTACCTTGCGACCTTAGGTCTCATTTAAAGGTACATGTTACCTTGACCAATCTTAAAAACTGTTTTATTTAAATGTTCTATTTGCTTTACATTCGTTCTATAGTTAGTGTGACAAGTCTTGCTAGTAGTCGAATAGAAAGACTGCAAAGATAACCAATGGACTGATAATTGACTATAATTTACTTTTGTTAGTTGATGTACTCCTTACAAGTTCGTTTAGTAACGCTTCATGTACCACAAGATTACCTTGTTTGGTTTAATTATCCAATCAACACCTGATTGCCATTTAGAAAAATGAAAAACAATACACTTGAACATCTTGCAGTACCTTTATAAAGACAAGACAATTTTATTCTTTAGAACCACTGTATACACATTGGTACAAAGAATGAAATGATAATACAAAGTATATAAAATAAATTGTGCACATAACAAGATGAGAATGTTGCAATTACTATAAAAGATCATTTAGTTATTATTATAGAAAAACAGATAGACAAAGGCTAACCAGGAAGACCTGCTAATGAATTTATAACCTTTATAAATTTACATTTATTTCTATGTGTTGTTTAATAATTTACAAAATTTAATTACATTTACTCTGTTACAATAACAATTATCCAAAAACAGTTTTCTTGGGTCGTCTAGGGATCTACAATTCAAAAGAAAGTGAAATTTGTCACCTAATTCTTGACATTGACATAAATTACAATATCTTCTTTGTCTATCTAAACCTATCCATCTACCAGTTTCAATTGGTAATCTATGATTACCAGTTCGAAATCTACAAAATATAACCCTATCTTTATCTGGTAATATAACTAAATATTTTTCGAAATCTTCCAAATTCAGGACCAATTTGATATAGAAATTCCCTGACTGTCATATCATCCATTTCTATCATTAGTAACACAGAACAAAGTTGTAAACAAGGAAAGCAAAACAGGAGTGTCCATTTTTTTAAGTGAGTTTATTTCATGTCGACATTTAATTAGAACTGTACACATTTACCATTTACTGTTACGGTACAGTATCAGGTAAAAGAAATTAAAATGACATGCAGACAATTAAGGAAAATAAGTATGGAAGAAAATACAAACCAGGAATTCCCACTAATATCTAGTTAAAGGAAAAAGTGATAAGACTAAAATTACAAAACAGGGAGGTTCTCTTATTCACAGATAGGACAGCATTGTGAAATTTTGCACAATATTGTAGAAAAAGTTGTTCAGAAGTTCCGAATTGAAGGGACGTTGCCGCCTGGACCTGAGAGAATAAAGAGTTCCAATGAGATAGTACACACGGTACAATATTATAAATCAAGGAAGCCGTCTATTTTTCTTTCCAAAATACATAAGCGATTGCTAGTTGATGGTATTACAACACGAGAAAAGGTACCAAGTTTATCAACAATACCAAATATGGTGAAAAGGCTATTATCAACAATACCAAATATGGTGAAAAGGCTATTGAAGTCCAGAGGTATGCAACTTATACGGTTAATTAACTTCATGGACCTTTTGGAATTGAACATTTTGATATAATTGATGGACCATCAAACGGACTTGTTATGCTAGACTTTTTTGATAACGCATTACAAGCAGTAGATATATATGTAAATGCATTTCTAGTATTTTTCTACAGGTCGGAGATCGACACCATTATCATGGACAATTGTGGTTTCAACATGGCCGGTTTGTTGAGGGTCATATGAGGACTTTGTGTAACCAACATAATGTCGAACTTTTGTTTCAACCACCATACCATCCAGACCTGAACCCATGCGAAATCTGTTTCAAGGTTATGAAGGTCTTTTTTATGACACCACACAAGGTTTCTTCAGATTTCACAGAAATAGCTATATACGATGTTCTAAATATTATAACCCCTTCAAAAACACTGTCAATGTTTCGTGGATGTGGCTACATTGTATTTGTAAATTAAAAATATTAGTAAAATAAGTAAGTTATGTTATTTTTCCATGCTGTGAAATTTTCGGAATGCGAGACATATATGCATTACTTTGGTATAGATTCATCCAGAGTCAATTCTTGATTATGATTTTGTCAATTTTCAATTTTCTTTTCTGTCTGAAACTACAGGTCTAAATATTTTTAATCAGGTGAAAATAATGACTGTGTAAGTTTAAACCCTGTACAGTTATGTATCATGATTTATTTGAAATGTAGTAACAACAAAAGAGGGGATCGAGTGAAGGTATATCGTTAGGCGGTCCTCTTTTTTCAGTCTCTCTTTATCATCATGCTAGGTTTATTGTTTGTCATTTTTCTATATGGCAATCAGGTGTTGATTGGATAATTAAACCAAACAAGGTAATCTTGTGGTACATGAAGCGTTACTTAACGAACTTGTAAAGAATATATTAACTAACAAAAGTAAATTATAGTCAATTATCAGTCCAGTGGTTTTGTTTGTAGTCATTCTATACGACTACTAGCAAGACTTGTCACACTAACTATAGAACGACTGTAAAGTCACCAGGCAATTTTTGAACATGACATAAGGAAGGTTTCCTACTTAAGTCCTAACCAACTTACTTCTTAAGTTGATGATGGGCATTTTAAGAGATAGTCTCAGTCATGGTTTTGAGATTATAAGCTTCCTACACTTCCAAAGGAGCTCAATTCAATGTTTTCAGAGCTTAAAGGGATGGAGATCACACTTCAAGATTCTATAATTATAATTTAACATTTTGCAAATTCTTCTACATATGTTAAATGATATTTATTTTTTTATTTGTATTTTGGGGGAGTGTTGACTCAGATCTTTTCTAGTATAATTTGCATATTATTTGAATATAAATGCCAAAGTAATATCTTTCTTTCTTTCTGTATTTTCATGATTTTACACCTAAATAATGGTTATAATATATATAATAAAGAGGCTGTGATTATTTTGAAACTTTAATTATAAATCTGTAGCAAATCATAATTTAATTTCGTACACATTGAATAAAAGCATTTTTTTTTTCTGAAAAAGAGAAACCTAGATATTTGCCAGTTTTGAATAGAAGGTCTATAGGAATTGGGTTATATGCATATATCAAACCTTGAAAAAGAAACTTCCCAAAGTTAGCATACAACTTTAAATGTAGTTTTGGGTCTGAATATCAAATGTTCTCCCTATATACCCTGTTGTTATTTTTAAATGTGATCCTATGGATTTGGGTGGGGGGTCCTTAACTTCTATATTCTTTAAATTTGTAGTGCATTTTCTTTATCTTTAAAAAATGTTTATTCAGTAAAATTCTCATAAAATTATTTTATTATTAAATTTTTTTTCAGAGAAAAATGAGCAAAAAATATAGAGAATAGAGAATAATGGTGTGCAAAAGTATGAAGAATAACTTTGAAAAATAAAAGAATAAGCAAAAGGTAATGAAATACTGATTACAAATATGAACTATGTACAGAATAAAGAAATCATTTAATTATAGAAAATTAGAAGTTTTCTGATGACTTTATAGTCAATGGCCTCTTTGCTGAGAAATTGGTATTTTTTTACCAGTTTGTCCACAGTTAAGGATGTCAGTAAACATGATTTTACTAAAGTTATCTTTTTTGTATGACTAGTACTGTGTGTCCAATATGTTTCAAATCTCCCAATATCATTCCTAGATGTGAAAATGACATTTTGTGGTTAAAGAGGTGAAATAGACATGTAACAGAGTAATGTAATATGTAATATAGTCAATAAAAAAAACCCATCCAAACTTCTCAAAGATCAATTTATGGGGTCTTCATCAGGACATCAAAATCATGTCTAGGTATATTGAAACTTAATTTGAAAATTTCGTATTGCATGTGTTTCATTTTTTAACTAAGCTAACCAGTGGTTATACTCATTTAAATGTTTTGTCCAATATCATACATAGTTTATAAGAGTAATGCAGGTTCTTGGAGCCTCATGTTTAATTGATTTATTGATCTTAGCACATATTTACAACTTCTCGTCCAATCATATTGCTTGAATTTGCCTTCTAATTTTCATAGTACATACTTTTTCCGTGTACTAAGAAACTACGCATGAATGACCACAAGGGTAAGATTTCATTGTATCGTAATCAAGATATGAAAACAAAAATTGCCACTGGCTATTTTGAAATAAAATGCTGTGTTCCAAATTAAATTAAATAGTTTGTAATTAGTTTTCACATTGATTTTAAATATCCTGCTATTAAAATCTTTGGATCTAAAAATGTTTTGACAATTGCAAGGTTTTTTCATTTAAATAAAGAGTAACAAATATGGTTCTTTATACCTTGATTAGAGTACAACTGCTATCTTAAAATTGTAATAATTTATCATCCATGCAATTACTTTGTACACAAAAAGTGTGTACTATGAATTATTGTGAAGGAAATTAAGGCAACTTGTGATTTCATTAACTTTCTTGGGAAATTGATCTATTTCGTCATTAATTGATTAATTGATTATTGACTGCTTAATGTCCAGTGGCAAATATTTCTTGAATTGAAAAACCGTAATAATGTCTGAAGAGAATGTGCCACCTATATATACAAACATATACACATATTCTGATAAACCTTTTAGTGTTCACTTTGAAAAAAAAAAAAAAAACAAAAAACACAAAACCTATAATCTCTGATCTATTGGTAGTTGCTTTTTAATGCTATCCGCTAGACTATATATGGGGACAAACTATCTATATGTTTCAAATAATTTTAATTTATTATAGCTTTAGTTTTACTGTGAAATTGAAAAGTGTTTTCAAAACATGTATAGTTTCCACTACAATTTAATTATTGTCTGCTTTTGGTCAATTCTTTTTATCATCTTACCATGTAAAGAAGTACATGTATAGTAAAACACCTCTTTATATCAATATACATACTTACACCAGCAGCTACCGTCTTTTCATTCTGGAGTCATTAGGGTCTTTTGAAATAACATATCTTACAGTGATACTAGTGAGTAGATTTACAAAACATAAAATTCGTTTTACAAACACCTGTGATACAAGTAGTCAGCCAACTATCAATAGACCAATTTAAAAGATTACTCGAGTTGTAAATATGTGCTAAATTGGATAGTCTATGGAAAGGTAAATACTATGAAATTAAGAGCTCGGGGCAAGCCCCTCGCTCTAAATTTCATAGTATACACCTTCCATAGACTAACCTAGACTTAAATTAAAACTTTTAGGGAAATGCTTTAATATCTGAACAAAATTCACTTACATAATTTGGTGAAATACCTTTCTCAGGTTAAAATATTTTTCTACACAGCCAGTTACTCAAGTGTGAAGTGAGTAGATGTGAGTGAAAAGTATTTATTACCTGTATGATCATGTGATTTAAAGATTAGAATTTGGCTCCAAATTAGTTCTATCTTTACCTGGACAAAGACTTGAATTTTTTTTCTAATAATTTTTTGGGGACATGGAATATGTTTAAAGGTTTATGAGGAGTTTAAGGTATTATGAATTTAGTTATAATTATTTACTTTAATGTGATCTGTTTTGGATTTCAAACTTTTAATTCTGAAAATTTATATACTTTTGAACAAATTCAAATGATTTCATAAATTTTTCATACATAATTAGGTTGGATGTGAAACAAAATGATGACTTTTATTACTGTTTTTATTTCCAGTTGATCTTTCAAATGTCTGCATGTCTACATGTTTTACAAAAGTAGCAGCAATTAATTTGTAACCATGTACATGTAACATGATATGGAATCACATCATAATCTGTACAACATATTGACAAAAGGAGGTCACCATTCATGTATCTGTGCTTACACAAGAGAGTGTACAGTAAGTCAGCTATCTCTAGTTACCAAAACGTATGGTAAGAACCTCATCTATAATTATACATGGTGAGTATTTTTTTGTTGGTTAGAAATATATATGCATCAGGATACAATAATTTTATCTTAGATCCTCATTATGAAATAGGGATGTAGGGTAGACATCAATGAGGCAGCAACCCTATGAGAATAGATAACCAAAGACATCTAGAGGTCTACAACAGTTACTATAGACATAGGTTTCATAACGAGTGAGAATTGGATATCGCTTGATATCAACTCTAGATATTTAATTTTAATATATAAGAAAAGAGACTTTGGTGAGTTTATTATTACTATTTAAATCAAATAATGAGAGTTGATATCAAGCGATATCCAATTCTCACAAGTTGTTAAACCTATTTCTCTTATGGTCAACACTCTCGTGTTAGATTAAAAATTCCGCGAATAGTTGATCTAGTCTTTTGCACATACAAGTATGACGCATATGTCCTGTTCCCTTGTCAAACTTTAACATCGGACATTTTAAAACTTTTTGTATGCTTCAAAATGTAATAAAATTTGACAAAAAGATTTTCAGCTGAAAAGAGTGAGTGTTTTGTATATTATTGAAGAAATCACATATGTCCGTTGCCATGGACGAAGTGTACATCGTCTTAACCTTTGAAGGTGATCAATGACCTAACAAATAGCCAATGGAAATGTCATTATATCATCTCATGATACTGGATAAGCCAATCAAATTAACACAGATTTTTATATCACTTTTTTGTTTCACACTCCGTGCAGTGTGATACAAGAAATATCTCTGTATGCAAGAAATAGGTAACAGGTCGCAATCATAAGAGAAAGCTAAGTTGTAAATTGTTTCAAGTTTAAAAGAGTTCTGAATAAAATGAACAGTGACTAACAGAGAACTTTTGTGAAACCAAATTCTGACAGGCACATGAGCACGTAGCAGGGTTGAATAAGTTGTTTTTTTATATCTCAGAGCTCATCCTTAGTAATAAATCTTGAAATTACTGAAAGCATGTTCAAAGTTCTAGACCTGTTGATATGAAATCTCGTGCAATGCCTAAACCAAACTAAATAAAATGCAGCAAACTTTAAATAAGTTAATTTATGAACTTTAAAAAAAACAAAACAGATGCAATTATGGAGCAACAAAATTTTTGGAAAATCCATAAGTTGACACCAAGAGAAAAATGACACTCTTATTATTTCATTTAATACTATCTTATTGGCCTTTATTGCGAACCATGTGTAGTTTATTCACTGGGACCTTTAAATTTCTTCTAAGAGAAATCCATCACTCATTGATTAATTTACCTGAGTAAAAAAATTATCTTTTAAAAGATGAAAATACATTGGGTCATCATTTTCTGTATTCTTTATTTTTTATACAAATTTTCTCTATTCTGTATATGTAAGCACCCATTATTCTCTATTCTTTATTTTTAATATTAGAGCTATTTTCCCAATGCTTGTAGTTCTAAGGTTTGGTTGGCTTGCTTGCTTTGTTTGTTTGTATAAATGTTTGCTCAAGCATTGTAATTAAGATCGACATCTGCAATCAATAGATAGGCGGGGCTTCAGCTTGTATACATTATACTTAAATGTTATTGGATGTTTAGTATAATGTATACAAGCTGAAGCCACGCCTATCTATTGATTGCAGATGTCAATCTTAATTACAATGCTTGAGCAAACATTTATACAAATAAAGCAAGCAAGCCAACCAAACTTTTAAACCACAAGCGTTAGGAAAATAGCTCTAATACATTTTCTTTATTCTGTAGCATATCTAGACCACAAGCAAACTATAAGGACAGGAAAATTGACCAATAGATTCATTATATTAGTCCCATTAGTCCTTGTTTTGGGACATACAAATCAAAACAAAAACATACAACAAATTTCAATAGGCACAATGTTGAAAATTTTGTCAGAAATCAACTTTTAATGTTTGAATCACTGTTTACATTGAAAAGATTGAAAATATATTATTGATATTGAATTAACACAACATCACATTCAGTTTTGTGAGTTAAAACATGTATTTTCATCTGTTATAAGATATTTTTTTTACTCAGGTAAATTAATCAATGAGTGATGGATTTAAATTAAATTTAAAGGTCCCAGTGAAACTACACAGAGAACAAAAGCTTTTGTATTTATTCAACGGGACAATAGAAATGACAAAAGTTTAAATAGATTGACCAATAGGAGATGACTCTGTGGAAAAGTTTCATTTGGTTCGCAATAAGATTATTTTTCTGTTGTTCTGGTACTTTTTTCAAGTTTTTACAAGTGAATTGAAGTCGTTTTTTTTAAATATAAGGGAGATAACTTTGACCACATGTATTGAAATTTTAAAATTCAGTGGTTAGTTTAATATCTGTGATAAGTATTATGATTATCATTTCATTCTGACTGGTAAACTTTTCTTTCCATTTGTTTTTGGCATAGCAAATAGTACTTTTTTTACAGTAAAGCAATTATTGCCTTCTTTGTAAATGTTTAATCTTCCAATTTTTATACTAAGTTTTGTCAAATAATGTCAAATATAAAATATTCTCCACCACTTTAAGATGTATCAGGAAAACGGATTTTTATTTTAACTTTTACTTATTTTATCAATTGTATATCAATACTTGATAAATTTATTCAAGTGAGTTATTTCACAAGTATGCTTTTTTCAGTTCTGGGTTTTTGATTAAACCAAAATTTTATTTTTTCAAGAAAATAAATTTCTTTTCTCAAATGTTCCTTTTGTTAGTGTCTTTGGTATTCATAATTGATAACAAAGATAAAGAAATACAGAAATTGGCTATATAACATAACCCTTTGCCATGCTTACATCAACAAAAGATTTTTTTTTACATTTTCCACAAAAAAGGCAATGATGTAGGATGCCATTCTTCTAACAAAACAAGTAACAGCATGGAGACCCTTATCAGCACACTAACATGTCAAATGTGTATCCTACATTATAAAACAAATATTATTATATAAATGTTTATATACAAGAAGAACTTTCATTTAAAGAGTTTTACTCATTTTCTACTCTGTCGAGACTATTTCACTAACACTGCACTTTGACTGACACACAAAGGCTTCTGACAAACAAAATTTTTATTGAAGTTGAATGTCACTAGTGACGACTGGGTTAAGGAAATGGAAAGCACTTTGTCATTGTTGGTAGTTTTATGAGCTTTGACCTCTCAAGTGAGGTCTAACAAAAAAAACAACATATGTTTGTTTGTTGCATTGAAATGTTCAGTGCATTATAACTGCTTAACATCTGATTGACTTTGACTGTAGACTTATTTTTAGTTTCTGCTGAGTATAAATGAGTTTGATCAAAACACTGCTTAACCTATTCTGAGTGTTATGAAGATTTGATTTCTGAATATTTAACAAAGTTTTCACCATTTTTTAACTATTGATAGCAAGGCTTAGGGTTTATGCATTAGAATATACTTTTTTTCCACAAGGAGATTGTCACTGTTCCTCGACATACATTAAAGAACTACAACAAATTTGTAAAGCTAAGCTTGAGGTTGATATGTTAGACACACTTAGGAGATAAAGATACCTTTTTTCTTTGAGGTTGAAATTGTTACAAAAATTACTTTATTATATTGTGCATTTTAGCCGGCTTCCATGCACTAGCTTTATAAAAGTTTGAAAAATACATTTAGAATATTTATCACTTAAAGGGGCATACACTATGATTTAGACAAAAAATAATAGCATTTTTTTTGTCTAAACATAAATTAAGTTGAATATTTGAAGTTATAATTTGCTATTAGCAGCCAGTTTGGTTAAATTTTGTAAAAATGAACTCAAAAACATTGCTGATATATTATTGTTAAGACAATAATTCAACCTCATTTTGGTCTGTATGCATGCAACATTTAATTTGACCCATAGTAGTAGATGGGTGCACATATGCTCAGCCTAGTCAGATATTAAAAAGAATTTGGAATGTCAAAATAAAAAAAAGGGAGCCACCACGAAGAACGGTTTTGCTGACTGATTTGGTCCACAAAAATTATTCTGAATCAAAGCGGTAAAGTTCAAATTTTTATACCTCCACTTTTGACTAGCTTGAGAGAATTTTCTTTGAAAAGTATATTTCTTATATTGTATTTTGATAGCAGTCATATCACCTGAAAGTTTTATGGAAAAGTGAAGTAAATAACTGTAATCATTTTGAAAAAAAAATATATTCAGATTTTATAAAGGTTCAGAAATTAAATAAGATTGATAGAACCAATTTATTTTATATTTTTATGCTCCACCTAGGAGCATTATGTTTTTCGGTATGTGCATCCGTTTGTCCGTCCATTCGTCCGTCTGTCTGTCCCGTTCAGGTAAAAGTTTTTGGCCAAGGTAGTTTTTGATGAAGTTGAAGTCCAATCAACTTGAAACTTAGTACACATGTTCCCTATGATATGATCTTTCTAATTTTAATGCCAAATTAGAGTTTTGACCCCAATTTCACGGTTCACTGAACATAGAAAATGATAGTGCGAGTGGGGCATCCGTGTACTATGGACACATTCTTGTTTTATGTGTAATGCTGTATATATATCTATATTTCATTTCAGAGTTCACCCACAGATGTTTAATTTTTATACGCCCGTCAATTTTTGACAGGACGTATTATGGTATACAAATGTCCGGTGTCCGTCCGTCCGTCTGTCTGTCTGTCTGTCCGGCGTAAACATGTCGCACCGTAACATCAGAACGACTTATCCAAATTTTATGAAACTTAACATAGTTGTTTCTTATGATGGTCAAACGATCTGTATACTTTTTGGTGAAAATAAGATTTAAACTTTTTGAGTTATTGGACTTAGTAACTAAAACAGGTGTGTGTTTTTTTCACATGTCGCGCCGTATCTCAAAAACAATTTATGATTATTGCTTAAAACTTTACACACTTCTTAGTTATATTAATCTTAAGATCTGTATACTTTTTGGTGATGATTCAAAATTTTATTTTAGAGATATTGAGTATTTTGTTAAAAAAGGGGGAGGGGTTTTTCCACATGTCGCGCCGTATCTCAAAACAGTTTATGATTATTGCTTAAAACTTTACACACTTCTTAGTTATATTAATCTTAAGATCTGTATACTTTTTGGTGATGATTCAAAATTTAAGTTTGAGTTATTGAGTATTTTGTAAAAAAAGGGGAGGGGTTTTTCACATGTCGCGCCGTATCTCAAAAACGATTTACGATTATTGCTTAAAATTTTACACACTTCTTAGTTATATTAATCTAAAGATCTGTATACTTTTTGGTTTTGATTCAAAAGTTTATTTTTGAGTTATTGATTTTTTTTTTTTTTAAAAGGGGGGTTTTCACATGTCACGCCATATCTCAAAAACGATTTATGATTATTGCTTAAAATTTTACACACTTCTAAGTTATATTAATTTAAAGATCTGTATACTTTTTGGTTTTGATTCAAAATTTTATTTTAGAGATATTGAGTTTTTTGTAAAAAAAAAGGGGGTTTTCGCATGTCAGGCCGTATGTCAGAAACTATTTATGATTATTGAATAACAATTCACGCACAAGACGACGGGTGTATCATGTGCTCATGGCGCAGCTGTTTATTAATTTGATTTTTTCAGATGCAGCCAAGAGAATGTTACAGTCATAGACCTTGAATACCGGTATTGCATGCTCCGTTGTAGCAGACCAGGAAAAGTGGCATATATATTTCCGTAACTCTATGCAATAGTAACAAGATCAATCTACTCTGAGCTTGTTATAGAGCCTGTTTGATGGAAGTGACACCAACGTTCTACAACACACTACTAATTTATAAATGTTTTTTTTTGTTGCAGATGCAGTCCAGAGGATACTTCAGTCATAGATCAATCTACTCTGAGCTTGTTAAAGGGCCTGTTTGATGGAAGTGACAACAACTCACTCCAACATATCACTTTTCTTTATTATTTGTTTCCATTACAGAGTTCTTACAGAGATGTACTGTATTAATTATTTCTGACTGTCTTTATATGTCCTTTGCGTGATATTGTTTGTCTTAAAGAAATAAAATGTGGTATTAATGTCAATGGGATAAAACAATACAGAAGAAATCAACTTAAATATATTTATAAGTATCAAAACTATTCTAATCATTTTATAAGTTCTACAAAGACTAATGGTATGATATCTTTTCATGTCAAAAATATATCCCACCTTACAAAATTTAACTCATGAACCATCTGAATTTCCCCCTTTTTTCATGAAGCATTACACAAAATTTCAAGTAGAAGGTATCAATGACCAAGAAAATCTGAAATTGACTTTTCCATCATATATATGGAATTGGCTTATCTATACATGTACTAGAATTTCAACAATCATCCTGAAGTTTTAAACAGTCAACAGCATAATGATCATCTGTGATAAACAAAAAGAAAGATACCAAGGGAGGCAATCTAAAGCCATGGGGTAATGAAAGAGACAACCTCATAACCAAAAGAATGACAGACAAAAGTCTACAAAACTCTCACTGAAAACTAAAATATGGACAACCCCAACAAAGACCAGGCACGAACTCAGGTGACCCAGAACAGTGGGGTAAGTATTTTATATGTTAACAAATTTACAAATTGACAAAGTTTAATGCTATTTTATTCATTCATTTGCACTTTCTTCAATTCTAAATGTTTATACCTTTGTGACAAGATAATATTCAAATATATTTTTGAACTTAAAGGTTATTCTTCATCTGTTAATTTGTATTGTCATCATGTTTAACAAAATTTTAACTTCCATTGAACTAAAATGAATAAGTACATACTGATACTTTCTTGAATAAAATCAAAATTTGGAAATGTTATTTCTCTTGAATTGACTGTAATGCAATGATATAAAAATAATAAAATCCAAAAGAAATTTGCAAACTTTTCCATACATTAAATATTTGAATTATCAAATGTGTTAAACTGTAAATCCCAAGATTTTAAAAAGTATTATAGGGTATACTTCTGCGAGTTTTTACATTTAAACTGTTAATAAAAAAATTAATTAATTAATTAATTAAACACAAGTGAACCAACGCCTGGTAAATTTTCTGTCAGTAGATTCCATAAAGTGGATACCTCAGGTATGCAGGGTCGTTACGATAAAAACATCAAATGTTGTTATAGGACCTTCTACTAAAAAAATTAATTGATACACCTTTTTTTCACAGAAAATATTGGTTATTTATTTTAATAGTCATGTGAGTCAAGTTAAGCAATGGCTTATAGTGACTCAGTCTTTAAAACTGAATGAAAACACTGATATCTTGCATGATGGTAGAGAAAAAAGAAAAAAAAATCACTGAATGAAGGGAGGTAACTCATATGAAATAATGATACCAATTTGAAGATCTTTGAAAGTTTTTTGATCCAATTGAGCTATACATTTGTAAAGTAAGACAGACTGCCTGGGACCATGCCCAAATAAGTCATTCATGTATATTTTACCTTATGAAAGTTGAGGCAGGACAGTGTTCTTCCACTTTAGGGGGCTACCATTTGATTTTTATGGGGGGGTGGGGGTGGGGGCTAGGATGAAATTTGAAAAAAAGGCGAAATGACAATTTATGTAAAAAAAGTCAGGATAAACTAATAAAAAAAAAAGGCAGGACCGAATAGAGTGAAAAATAAAAAGGCAGGACAGAGATTACAAATAAAAAAAAAAATGCAGGACAAAATTTTTCATCCTAGCCCCCCATAAAAATCAAATGGTAGCTCCCTTAGTCTTTTAGCATCATTGTAATATGAACTTAGCTATGTTGCTTGAATGTGATGCTATCTGAAATAACTTATTTCTATGACATTAGGGTCAATATTTCATTTTCTAATTAATATTCTTATGAAACATATTTCAATAATTTTTGAATGTTCAACAATTTTTTTGGTGATTTGATATAAAACTTGCACACAATTATTTTTAAATTACAGCAAGTGGGCTCCATTGTTGATTAATAGTGAAAGATGAATATATACCTATGAAATTTCATTTTTTTATGGCTGAACAGTAATTTTTAGTGTGCACTTCATGAGTATAATGTAGTTAGTATTTGAACAATAGAAACAAATCATGCATTAGATAGTGATTAAAATTATATTGTTTTAAAAACTGGAAATTTAATAAATTGAAAATCAGGAAGAAGATTGATTTAATTTGATTACAACAATCATAATGTATTCCCCATAAATTTACAATTATAGGACTAAATTTTCTTCTAGAATGCAGTAAAAAGATTTGTCCATAATTTTCAATGATTAAATTAGGCATCTATTAATTATTAACAACAAGGGAAGCAAAAATAGAGGTTGGAGATTAACCCAGGGTATTACGCCTACTTTGTTATTTATGTAAGGTGTTAATTTATTATCAAAAGTGATCAATGCAGAGATTGTGATAGTTGCAATGACTTTAGATGAGGTTTATTAGGTTGTAATTCATTTCTCTGTATTTACTCAACTACAGACTCATTGTCATTTGATCCAACGATCCACAGATTTTTTTTTTACATTGTCTTGTAGGTCTATCAGTGCTTTTTTTTGTGGGGAAAATGGGCTTTCCAAAAAGTGGAGTTGAGTCTGTTGTACTACAGTAAAATAATATCATTAAAATTAAAATTTCAGATTTATAATGAAACAATTTTTCTATTTTCAATACATTGTGGTTGTCAGATTGTAGAATAACATAGTACTTGAAATTCATTTAAACTCATGGTGTAGTGTATTCAAAGTTTCGTAGCAAAACAGTCTTTATCTTCAGTGTTTTGGTGTGGACTAAGCAAATATCAAATTATCATTTCAGAAATACATTATGCTTGAAGCGCTGCGTCTTTACTAACATATAACATAGTTGCTTATTGGTGTATAAGCATGCTGTAGGGCTGGTTATTTCTTCTGTTTGTTTCAGTTGTTCTTTGGATGGTTCTTTGGTTTTTAGATTTTCAGGGTATAGTGTTTATCATTCGAAGAAATCTATATATGTAATTCTGAAATGAAAAATATTTGATATTTTTCCAGTCATTAAAAATTTTTTTTAAATCCAATGTTAGTGCATAAAAGCTGCTTTGAATTTTGAATCTGTACAAAAGTCGTAGATACTTTTTAAATTTCTTATCAAAATTTTTAAAAAGCAAATTCAAAATCTAAATTGTATTTTACATATTATGATGGATTGGAAATAGAAAAATTAGAAAACATATTTTTGTACATTAAGTTGAATTCGGGTGTAGCGAAAAATGATTCCAAAAGTTAAATTTACTTCAGCTTCTTCAAAATTGTTTCTGGGTATTTACTTCTCCAAAGCACTGATTGATATCAAGGTAATTATTATGACATGAAGTAAAAATACATTTTTATAACAGTCAAACCATGACTAAACTTCTGTTGTTCAAAAAGTATTTTGATGTTTAATCATCATTTTTTTAAAGAGGAATCAACATAAGTACAGTGGTTATTAATTCTTATATGACTGAAAGCTTGTAAAAGTATTCAATTTTTGGTGAACAATAATAAGTTTCTATAATATATAAAAAAAAATAATTGAAAATGATATTGATAATTTCCAATACCCAAACAAACTTCATTCTGAGTTATCTGAAACTATCATCATCTCCAAGAGTTATTTCAAGTTATCAATCCTGAAATCGTACAGTAGTTATTTTTCTATGCTTCAAACATCTCAACCTTGGGTTAATTTTCAACTCTGACCTCCAACACTAAGCTTTAATTCAAACATTGAATTATTACTTTAATAACTTGAATTGGTTTTGACAAATTCTCTATTGACAAGTCTAAAGACCTTTTTTTTTTGTCAAAGATTTAAATTTGTGGTTCACCTGAATCCACTAAAAAATTAGTAATACATGAATAATAATGAATTCACAGTATTCTATGTTTGCTTACAACAGACTCATAATCAAGCTCCATCATAAAGCTAGAAATGTTCTAGGGAGATAACTTGCTTCAAATTTTGATTTTATTTTTTATTTCAAGATTCAAAATTTTTTTTCGGAACAGGCTATTTTCTATGGCAGATTAGACTAAAATCATTGTTTTTTTGTTCTATTTAAAGATATAAAGTAACTATTTTGTTTATTATTATCAGAGCATAATTGACAACTGGTAATAATGTTTTAATTTTACTAGTTAATTCCATTTTACAATTGCTCATCATGATTTGATCAACAATTAAATGATATCAAACCTTTTTTTTCCTATCTTACAGAATTCTTGGAATATTTTTTTCTTTTTTTGTAATAAAAAATAATGACAGTGAGTAGGATCATTTTAAGATCACAGAAAAAGAAGCTGAATACTGGTCCATTTCTTTCTTTTCATTTTCTGTACATGAAAAGAAGTAGATTGTACCACACAATTTTTTTCAAATGAATGTGCATTTACTATTTGAATTGTCATAAGTTTGTTGAAATATCAATTCAGATCTTTTTTTTTTATTGAAATAGGTATAGATTGATCTTAACTGTATCATATTTTTAAATTAAAACTTATTATTTATAATTAAAACTTAAATTAATTTGCTCCTTGGAATAAAACCATTTTATCTTTTTCAAATAACAATTTTCAGGAATTACATACAATCAGTTCTATTAACTCAGTTTTAGATTTAAATTGAATCCTGTTCCAGACTTTGGGGATTTTCACTTAATAAAATTAAAGGAAACCTGTAAAGACTATTTTAGATTGAACTTGGAATCTGTTAGCGAAAAAAAGATGTTTCCTGTAAGTATGTATATTGACTGCAGCTGGTTCTGTTTTGACCTACCCATTTAAGTGGTTCCCAAGAGTTACCATGTGTCAGTCCATCTCTATTAATGTCAAGATATCAGTGATTTTCCTTCTTTTCCAACAGAAGTCATTGGAAGCAGTCGTATGAAGAACAAATTTTGATATCACCAATATATATGCTATCAAACATTATTTAAGAACAAAACATAACATTTTGAATTGTAAATTTTGAAACTATTTTTCTTCAAATATAATAATTAAAAAACAAAATTTATTGAAGTATCACGAGCAATTTGAATTTTGAAAATTATTTTTATTATAAAGAAACAGTATTTTATCATCTTCTTTGGGTTCAAATTTTCTTACTAAATTTAAAGATTCATGCTACTTTATGCTTATATATATATAAATTGCCTAACAATGTAATTTTAACACACTATTTAGTATGTAAATATCAAAATGTTAAAAATATTTACAATGTGATAAAAAAATCAACACAATATTTCGCTAGACAAACTAGCTTCATCGAGAGTGCATCTATCCAGGTGAAATCAATGCTGATAATAAACTTTTGCAGCTCATTGTACAGTGAATTTTTGCTGCTATCAATAAATTAAAAATTTTAATGATGTTCAAGATTATTTATTAATGAAGTAAAGGTATGTTTGCAATGTCCATTGGCCAATATTACAGAGATGTTAAGGACGATGCTACATAATAAATTATTCTCTATCTTTCCTGTACCTTTTCTCATCTTTTTCATTTAGACCATAAGGTTCTAAAGTATGGAGCTGGTGTATCCAAAAGATTTCTCTTCTTCTTCTTGCCGTAGTGTCCCACTCAATGTTCACTTCTATGATTTGAAAAGTAACATTGTCAAAACGATGTTTCTTTGAGTGAAGATGTCTGGTGAGGGGACAGTTTTTGTTGGTTTTGTACCATGATTGATGGTTATTTAGCCAAATATTAAATTTGTCCATTGGTTCTCCCATGTACTGAATGCCACAGGTGTTACATGTTAATACAGTATGTAATACTGTATTACTACATACTGTATTAACATGTAACACCTGTGGCATTCAAAACCAAAAAAAAAAACTGTCCCCTCACCAGACATCTTCACTCAAAGAAACATCCTTTTGACAATGTTACTTTTCAAATCATAGAAGTGAACATTGAGTGGGACACTACGGCAAGAAGGAGAAGAGAAATCTTTTGGATACACCAGCTCCATACTTTAGAACCTGATGGTCTAGATGAAAAAGACAAGAAAAGATACAGGAAAGATAAAGAATAATTTATTATGTAGCATCATCCTTAACATCTCTGTAATTTTGTCCAATGGATGTTGCAAACTTACTTCAACAATAAATCATCTTGAACTTCATTTTATTTTAATTTTGTGAATTTATTTCTTAAGCAACAAAAATTCACTTTACAATGAGCTGCAAAAGTTTCTTATCTGCATCAGATTTCACCTGGATAGATGCATGCTCAATGAAGCTCAGTTTGTCTAGAGAAATATTGCGTCTATTTTTTATCGCATTGTAAATATAACATTTTATTTTTACATACTAAATTGTGTGTTAAAATTACATTACACGTATTAGGCAATTTATATATATATAAACATATATATATATTATAAGTACCATTTTGCATCATATTTGTACTTTTTTTATTTCAGTGTTTCTTGTGCCATCGAAACTTCACAGAAAGATTGCACACATGTTGAAGTTGTGTGCCTGCTATTTAATATGGAATTGGTTGAGGAATTTTTCCCATTTTTATTAAATTTGTGAACTTAATCATTTTTTATCAAAATTTACTAAGACGGTACCAATTTTGTGTAATCAACTCCTGCATTTTTAATCTAGATCTTTAAAACTTCACACAATGATTGCACAATTATTTAAGTTGTGCACTTGGTACTATGAAATTTTTTATAATTTTTTCCCCATTTTTCCCAACTTCGTAACTAATAGTAATTTTTCATCTAAAAATTTCAAAAGATGGTAACAATTTTTGTTTTTTAACCATATCTTTGGACATTTAGAGAGTTTGCAAATCTATTGAGGTTGATCATCATCCCCCATTTTTACATTTTTTATTTCCATATATTTAAATTTCAGTATAGAACATTGTATAAGAAAAATCTGCACAACTCTGCTATTTGAGGCTTAGATCGATTAATTTTTGGAATATACATGACTACTATACCATGAGAATTGAGCACACATTTTCACCTATGTGCATAAGTAGTAAACCATAAAAGAAAAGGTATTCTTTTAAACTATGCTTCAAAATATTAAAAAATGTTGGTGATTTATAGAAGTTAGGCATTTGCTATACTGTCTTTTTTGTTACATTTGTATACGTATTTGCATATCAGATGTCTGCTAACTTATATATAAGCTATTATTCAGAGCTCTGTAAATAAAAAAAAATGTAAACATAGTTCTAAATAATACTTTTAATGGGTGGAAGAAATTGTGGGGTACTGAAAACATTTGGTAATTTTTTATAGTACAAGTTACCTATTTAAAAGCACATCTGGTAGTTTACAGTAATTTTATGAATTAAATAGATTATTTGTATTTTACATCAAGAATTACTCCCGTTGCCATGTTGTGAGATGCTTTGGAACATTTGTATTTTACATTAAGAATTACTCCAGTTGCCATGTTGTGAGATGCTTTGGAACATTTGTATTTTACATTAAGAATTACTCCAGTTGCCATGTTGTGAGATGCTTTGGAACATTTGTATTTTACATCAAGAATTACTCCAGTTGCCATGTTGTGAGATGCTTTGGAACATTCTGGTGACAATTGTATGTTTTGGTTCAAAGGACATTTCATTAATTGGATAAAATGGATTCAGTGAATTGATCAGCATAAAAACCTGTGATTAAAAGCATAAAAAAAAGCAGCCAGGATAGAAGCTCCAAGGAAGATGGTTAAATAAATCTTCAACAAGTCTGAGGCTTTACCAAGAAAATTATAAGGCAAGTTTCTTTAAGTCAAACTATTTATATCAATTCTCTAGAAATATTTGATAAAAAGTGCATATTAAGACCCTTCTTATCTTCTGAATACAAAAGGCCATTGATGAATTAATTAACCAGTTTGATATTTTAAGATACCAGGTACCTGAACAAGATATCTATTAAAATATCAATCTTAAATTCTGAGATGGGAATTAAACCAAGGGGAGACTACTACAATTAACAGCAAGATTTGTTCTTTCAATGGGAAATAACTCATTGTAAAATATGTAGATGATTTTTGTCCAGTTGAAATTCAAATCATAAACTTTGACTTTTTTTTTTCATTTTTACCTGCATCCCTAAAGATGGAAGCAGGTCTAGTAAATGCTGGTCTCCATCCATCCGTCTTTTTCTCAAAGTTGAAAGGCAATGATTTAATATTTGGTCTGCAGCTTGATAATGCTGAGTTGTATTGAGTAAGGGAGCTACCATTTGATTTTTATGGGGGGGCTAGGATGAAATTTGAAAAAAATAGGCAGGACAGGAGTTTTGAGTAAAAAAAAAAGGCAGGATGAGACACTTTGCAAAAAAAAAAGGCAGGATGACAATTTATGTAAGAAAAGTCAGGATAAACTAAAAAAAAAGGCAGGACCGAATAGAGTGAAAAATAAAAAGGCAGGACAGAGATTACAACTAAAAAAAATGCAGG
This sequence comes from Mytilus coruscus, assembly GCA_017311375.1. Classification (NCBI taxonomy): domain Eukaryota; kingdom Metazoa; phylum Mollusca; class Bivalvia; order Mytilida; family Mytilidae; genus Mytilus; species Mytilus coruscus. The sequence continues at coordinate 47,177,246 of CM029601.1, forward strand.
ACAAAATTTTTCATCCTAGCCCCCCCATAAAAATCAAATGGCAGCTCCCTAAGCAGTTTATACATCTGCTGTGTAGCCACTTCCTGTTTGCAGATAGTTTGATATTTTACAACACTCATTGTACAAGGAAAATTTTCTTCAGTGCTTTTTGGCATCAATGAAAGGGATGGATCAATTATGCTTCAGTAAACATTATAATCTCAATCAATTGCATGCAGCGACACAGGTCAAAACTCTGTATTTGTCTTGTTTATATTAATTTTACAAACTGGTGTTAATGTTAAACTATTTTGTACATGAGTTTATAAATTAAAACAGTTTAATGGATTTTTATGCCCCACCTAGGGGCATTATGTTTTTCGGTCTGTGCATCCATTTGTTCGTTCGTCCATCTGTCTGTCCCTCTTCAGGTTAAAGTTTTTGGTCAAGGTAGTTTTTGATGAAGTTGAAGTCCAATCAATTTGAAACTTAGTACACATGTTCCCTATGATATGATCTTTCTAATTTTAATGCCAAATTAGAGTTTTGACCTCAATTTCACGGTCCACTGAACATAGAAAATGATAATGCGAGTGGGGCATCCGTGTACTATGGACACATTCTCGTTAAAATATATAATGTGTCAATTTTAATTCCATTTTAGGTTCTTTTCAGGAGATGTTTTCATGGTGTGGGAATAAGACTTGGTGGTCTTATATAGCTAATATGTAGGTAGGTACCAGTATGTTATTCCTGTTTCCCCAAAAAATGTATTAAAAAAATTTGTGCTCTAGGCTTAAAGGTTTATAAGAGTTTGGTCAGAAGTCTACTCTTTCTTTTATCAGCACCATTATATAAGTAAATTTAAGGATCTGAATTTATAACCAAAGGTTTGGTGGGTTGTTTGATTGCTGCCTTATCCATATGTTCTGAAAATCTATTATTTATATCATCAATTGTATTGTCTTGTCTGCGTTGGAAGTCGCAGAATGCGAGACATAGGGATTACAATCCCATGGCGGTGGAGTAAACTTTTTTTTTTAAAGATTTTTATTTCAGAGATTCATTGGTCAGTGTTAAGTTTCAGTAGTAAGGTGGATGGAATATTGTTAGGTGTAAATGTCTGTCTTTCAACTGACTGAGATACTATAAGCAACAAGGTCAACTATAATTGATCAACTATATTTGGTGGATGGAATATTAGATCAACTATATTTTGTATATGTGATTGTAAATGTCTGTCTGGCTTGGTTTATCTGACCTTGACCTCATTTTCTTGGATCATTGATAATGTTAAGTTTATGTGATACTTGTAGTAAAACATTTTATCTTAAGGACTATCAACATAAAATAATCATGAATTGTAAAGCAGGAGAAACATTTCAGTGTGTGCACTTTTTTTATAATATATATACAGTATACCAACAGTGATTCTTTTAAACAATATTGATGACTTAACATTTTATATTTCAGGTTAGCGTCACAGCTTGTCTGTAAGGATTGAGGCTGGGAATGGCCATTGGAGCTGACTTTTATGGTAAGAACCAATTCATAGATTTAAGAACTATTTTATCCAAGAGCATGTAAATGCCCTAGATTTCTATTATGTGCTGATTTTAATTACATTTAAATGTTTTCTTAAGTTATAATTGTATGTTTAATCTGGAAAGAGGTATCAAGATAAATAAGTGAAGTTAAAAATTATAATTAGAACATCTTATTATCTCTAGATCTTTTTTTTATTATCTAAATAATTTTCATATATAAAAATAAGGAGGTGTGGTATGATTTCCAATGAGAATTCTATCATCCAGAGACCAAATGACATGAATATAAGCAACTAGAGGTCACTGTACTGCCTTTAACAATGAGCAAACCTAAACTGATAAGTCAGATCCTCCTCTGTGGTCTCATCATAGCATGCTTGCCTCGAGTGCAGGCAGTGGTGGGTTACAACCTTGGCCGGATCAAACCAAGGACTTGAAAATTGGTATTTGATGCTTCTTAGCTAAGCATGCTGCATTTAGGAGTAAGAGCATAGACTAATAGGCTTGGAGTCAGAATAATGGGTATGGGGAGGATGACGTGTTCCTCCGCACTGTTTCCTTGTGAACTAGCATGTTAAAAATCCAGCTCAGCGTGTAGGTCTACAACAAATCAGTGTTTATATTCATATCACATTATCATGTTCTGCATTTAATTTGCCATTGAAAGTATAACAGCCATCCATCAATCCAACTGTATAGTGAGCTATAAAAGTCGCCCACATTACAAAGTATGAAACAATTTAAACAAAAAAACCAACGACCTGATATAAAAGAATAAATGAAGAACAAATATGTCAGACATCAACAAACAACTTGATTTTCATCCTTTTTTTGCTTATAAAGACTGGTAGCTTAAAATTTATGTTAATGAATCACTTTAAAACAATGAAAAGCACAGTTAATTATTCTTTTGCATTAAATAATAAATAAATTTGGTGTATTTACTGTCTTCTGATTGGTTAAAAGTATTAATTTTATTTTCAATGTTGTCAATTTTATGGTGACACGCCCACTTTGACGTTGTATATTCATACGCCAACATGTGTATACGTTGTTATTGTTAATATAAATAATATAAAAGTTCTTTTAGCATTATTTTGATAGAAATTTATTTATAATGAATGGCAATAATTTATTTTGAATTTATTGAACCATAAAATTAATTTTGACTCTTCACATTTTACATAATCCGCTTCGCTGATTATTCAATGTGAAGAATCAAAATTAATTTTATGGTTCAATAAATTAAAATAAATAATAGCCATTCATTAATTGTTTCAATTTTCATTTAAGAATGTCTGTTTCATTTCAGGTAACATTTACTGTGGCTGCATAAAATGATAAGTTGATATAATTGTAATAGTGAAGAATGTAATTCAGACAATTTTTGTGTACTTTTATGAAAATGTTTATATTTTTTACAAAAAAAAAAAAAAAAATTAGTGTCAAGATTCTCCATTTTCAACAAGATTGGAAGTTAAAGGTTAACTTGTATTTGAAATTCAAAAATTCACATTTTCTTTTTTCCATTAAAACCAATGGCTATATTCTGTTATCTCTGCTCCTGTCCATTATTGTCTTGACACATTTTGTCATGCTTATGGATACTGAACTGGCTTTTGGTATGTAGTTTTGCAATGATGAGTTTATAGTTTAGATCTTATCAATTATTTTTGTTTCACTGTGACAAGATTTAATTTTACTTTGAAAATGAAGTGAAATGGACTAATTTTTTTACAATTTTTCATAGAGAACTACTTAAGATATATTAATAATGGTCCATGTCTAGTCAAAATACTTCCAGTGGGTTAAGTATGGAGAGTCTAGAAAAAAAGAAAGAAAAAAAAAACCAATGTTATTTTATTGAAATGTATTGTAAGATATATATTTTTTTCCAATTTTTTGTTATTTTTAGCTGAGTTTGTAACTAAGCATAAACAATTTTAAAGAATATTTTACAAGAAGCATAGTTGAAGAACACCTTGGTGAAAATAGATCGATTGATTGGTTTTTGGTGTTTAACACCACTGTCAGCATGATTGGCTATATATATTTTTGCAGCCAGCTGTTATTGATGGTGGATATGGGTGTGTCTGGAGAAAGCCACAGACCTTTGGCAAGAAAACTGGCAATCTTGGTCAATTAAGATTGATCAAATGCCCATACCATGTGAAGGGTTTGATTTACAACCTTTTGTTATTAAATTATTTTTTAATTTTGTTTATATTATTTTTTTGTATTTTTGGTAAATTTTGCAAGGATGTGGAGTGCTAGCAGGGTGAAATTTAGGGAAAAGGGGGGTAATTTATTATAACCCCTGTTAAAACTCCACATACTTGAAATTCCCTTAGTGTTAGCTTTTTATTTTCTTGGATATTCACATTTGTATAACTTTTTTTTTAATATCAGATGTATACTAGCTAATATTGACTATTATTTAGAACTCTGTAATTAAACAAATGTAAGCAGAGCTTTGGATAATAGATATGTAGGGTGGGAGAAATCATGGGTCACTAATAATGATTTGGCAAAAATTTTCAAAAAGGTTATTAGTTGAAAGTGCATCTGATATTTTTTATATATGTGTATATAACTTTATTTCTAAAACCAAATGGACAAAAAATAAATTGACAATAAGATAAGGACAGCCAGAAGAGCAGCTCCATGGAAGATGGTTAAATGAATCTTCAACGAAGTCTGAGGCTTTACCAAGAAAATAAAAAGGCAAGTTTATTTAAACCAAACAATTTCTATACATTCTTTAGAAATATTTGAGTTTTCTCCGGGGACTCTGGCTTCCTCCACCAATAAAAACTGACTGCAACGAAATAGCACAATAGTGTTGAAAGTGGCGTTAAACACCAATCAATTAATTAGAAATATTTGATGAAAAGAGCATATTAAGACAATCAGCATCCTTATTTTCTGCATGCAATACACCATTGATGAATTAATTTACCAGTTTATTTTAAGATACCATGAACATGAACACAATTTTCTATTGAAATAGCAATAGTAAATTTAACTTCAAGGGAGACAAGTACAATTAACAGCAAGATTTTCTTATTCAATGGAAGATAACTTTTTGTTAAACATGCAAATGATTTTTGTGCAGTTGAAATTCAAATCATAAAACTTTGACTATGTTTTTCCGTCTTTTATATTAAATTTGAAAACTGGTGTTGATGTTATACTGTTGTGTACATGTAGTAAGAAATCAGAACAATATTAAGTAAATTTTAGGTTGACAGAGAAATGGATTTTTTTTTATTTATGTTTGATTGATTGATTGTTGGTTGCTTAACGTCCAGTGGCAATTTTATTTATGTGATGTGTCAATTATTATTTCTATTTAGGTTCTTTATGTGACATGTTTTCATGGTGTGGGAATAAGACTTTGTGGTCTAATACAGCTAATATGTAGGTAAGTACCAGTATGTTATTCCATGTTAAAAAATCACAATTGTATTATAAAAAATATAATGTGCTCTAGGCTTGAAGGTTTGGTCAGAAATCTACTCTTTTCGTTAATCAGTATTATTATATGAGTTAGATTTAAGGATCTAAATTGATTTTGTAAAAGTTTGTTGGGTTGTTGGATTGCTGTAAGTGAATCTGTAAAAAAAAAAAATCTTAATTATTTCATGGATGTGTTAATATCCTTAGTCAAAATCAGGGATTTTATGGAATCACTAATGATGCAGTTCGGTGATTTTACAAATTCACTGTAATATATATAACCCATTTCTATATAATATAGATACAGTGTACCGACAGTGATCCTTTTAAACAATTTTGAATAACTAAGCATTTTATGTTTCAGGTTAGCATCACAGCTTGTCTGTAAGGATTGAAGCTGGGAATGGCCATTAGAGCTGACTTTTATGGTAAGAATCAATACATAGATTTAAGAACTATTTTATCCAAGAGCATGTTAATGCCCTAGTTTATTATTATGCACAGATGTAAATCTTACATTTGAATGTAAAAACTGTAATTTAGGAAAATATTATCTGTTTTTTGTTATCTTAAATAGTCCCCATATATGAAAATTAAGAGATGTGGTATGATTGCAAATGAGACAACTACAAACCAGAGACCAAATGATGTGGATGTAAGCAGCTAAAGGTCACTTTACAGCTTTCAACAATGAGCAAAATCTATACTGTAAAGTAAGCTATAAAAGGCCCCAACATGACAAAATGTGAAACAATTCAAATGAGAAAGCCAACCTGATATATGATAAAACAATAAACAAAAAATAAATATGTCGGACATCAACAAACAGATCCTTTTTTGCTAATGAAGACTGGTAGTTTAAAATTTTTGGCAACAAATCACTTTAAAACAAATAAAAGAAATGTATGCATCATTATTGTAATGCCAAGTTAATTCTTTTGCCTTAAATATTGTTTCAATTTTAAAATTTTCATATAGTTTTGATAAATATGTTCAAGAATGTGTATTTCTTTTTCAGGTAACTATTACTGTGGCTGCATAAAATGATTGTGTGTGATGTAACTGTCAACAACAGTAACAAAATGTAATTCAGACAATTTTTGTGTACCGTATGTTTAAGGAAATGTTTATAATTTTTTACAAAAAAAAAAAAAAAAAGTGTAAAGATTCTCCATTTTCAACAAGATTGGAAGTTATAGGTTAACTTGTATTTGAAATTCAAAATTTCATTTTCTGTTTTCCATTAAAGCCTCATGGCCATATTGTGGTAGCTCTACTCATGTCCATTATTGCCTTGACATATTTTTTGTCATTCTTTTTTTGAAAATGAAGTGAAATAGACCAATTTAACGGGAAGACCTTCTTTAGAAATATAAATATTGGTCTATGTCTAGTCAAAAACACTTCCAGTAGGTTAAGAATGGAGAATCTAAAAAAAAAAAAAAAAAAAAAAGAAAAGAAATAGAAACAAATGTCATTTTACTGAAATGTATGTTTTGGGTTTCCATAATTGTTAGATATAATATCTTTTCCAACTTTTTGTTATTTTTAGCTTGAGTTTGTAACAACTTTTAAGAATATCTTTCATGACAGTTGTTTTCTATTTGTTTGATGTGTTTGAGCTTTTGATTTTGCCATTTTATAAAGGACTTTTTCGTTTTGAATTTCCCTTGGAGTTCGGTATTTTGTTATTTTATTTTTTTCAAGTAGCAAAGTTGATGAACATCTTGATGAAAATAGATTGATTTTTGGTGTTTAACGCTACTTTCAGCACGATTGGCTATATCTTGGCTGCCAGTTTTTATTGGTGGAGGAAATCAGAGTGCATGAAGAAATCCTGACAAAAAACTTGCAACCCTAATCAATTAAGATTGAAGTTGAACACATGGGGAAAATTAAAGTACTAAATATGTTATTGAAATGTGTTGGGATTTTTGTTATTGAATTCTTTTTAATTTTTAATGATACTATGTTTTGTATTTTTGTTAAATATCATCAAGCATGTGGAGTCCCAACAGGGTGAAATTTAGGGTAAAGGGAGGTAATACCCCTGTTTAACTCCTCATACTTGTAGGGAACATACATTTTTATTTACTTAAATATTCATATTTGTAAAAGTTTGTTTTTGTTAAATATCAGATGTTTACTAGCTAAAATTGACTATTATTTAGAGCTCTGTAAATAAAAAAAATGTAAGCAGAGCTCTAGATAATAGATATGTAGGGTGGGAAAAAGCATGGGTCACAACAAATGATTTGGTAAAATTTTCAAAAAAAGTGATTATTTGAAAGTGCATCTGATATTTTTTATATGTATAACTATATTTTCTAATAAAAAACAAATGGACAAAAAAATAGATTAACAATAAGATGATGAGAACAGCCACCTTGGCAGCTAGGATAGCAGCTCAATGGAAGATGGTCAATTAAATCTTCAAACCAAGTCTGAGGCTTTACCAGGAAAAATATGTAGTAAGTTTAAATATCCCACAAAATGTATAGAAATAATATATATTTTTTTAAGGGTTCTTTTCTATCAGTGTGATTTTGAGGATATCTACATCATTACGTTACATTTTTTTTTTATCATAACTATAATCATTTGTATTACATGCATTTATTTGGTTTCTACATTTGGTATCATATGTACGTATTAAAGATGATATTATACAGCAGTTTTTAAGAAATGAAAAAAAACAGCATGATTTCGTTAGTCTTTTTAGGCATAGTTGATCAGTAAAACAACTTTATTTTATTTTTTCATTTTTATTTAAGGTTGTTGTAATTACAAGGTTTTCATGGTGTTGGGAGTAAGACTTGGATATCTGACACTGTTAACATGTTGGTATGTATTCAAGCTTTTTGGAATAATTTTATAGTATTTGACATCAATTTTATAAAAGTTTAATTTTATAGTATTTGACATCAATTTTATAAAGTTTAAAGTATCAAAAATTAATTATACAATCTGATGAAATACAAGATGATTTTTTTAATGCAAATTTTAAATCCGAGTTTATGATTCAGAACACCAAATATTATTTTTCATGACATTTTTTTGTTTTCCAAGTTCTATTTTAAATTTATTACGATGATATAGAAATTTTTTTTTAGAAAGATTTAGAATAATTGACCAACTTTGTTTTCCAGGTTAGCATCACAGCGTTTCCATAGGGTTACTTGCTGGGATTAGTAATTAGAGCTGTTTTAAGGTGAGAATTTATCATAAACTTACGACTTAAATTTATTTATGTTATGTTATGGTGAATACCCCTAAATATTTATATATCAATCCTATAAATAGATTTTAATATAAAATATGCCTTTTAGAAGTGAATCAGTATTCAATAATATTTATTGTCTCATTTGTCATTTGATAAAATGTTGTACCCTTTTAGCAGGTCCTGAATAAGAGATATGAAGGGGAGATAATCTTACATTTTATTATTAGGATAAAACCAGTGCTGTCATAAAACAGATGTATGATAACTTCCTTTCATTCATTCTTTAATTTTTTCATTACCAATTTCAAAAGAATTTATTTCTACATTTTATCATGGGAAAAAATATTGGAGCAAGAGTCAATAAGACAACAACCAAACAACAAAATAGACAATGAGTATTTCAGATGATGGTAGTTTATCAATTTATCAGCAGCTTCAAATTTGTTTGATATTTCAAGTGATTATCCATGTATTTGGCATTGATCATAGTAGAGTCCAGAAAATTTAACTTGGTGTAATGAGGTTTTTAATTTTTACAATAGCATTTTACAATCTAATTAAAATTAAGTCTCTGCACTTGCTAATTTTTTATGCTTGGTCGCTGCATGGGAGCAACCAATAAAATATGAGCGAGTGCGGAAATTTAATTTGAATAATATTGCACATTTTTAATACTGTGGATTCATTATTATTCATTGGATACCAATTTTGTGGATTTGTTTAAAGGTTAACTATGAATTTAAATGTTCAACGAAGTACAAATTTTATATAAGCTGGTATGCAGACTTATACAAAACCATGAAATCAAATTATAATACAATATAAAAATAAGGAGATGTGGTATGATTGCCAATGAGACAACTATACACCAAAGTTCAAATAAAGTGGATGTAAGGAATTATAGGCAACCGTATTGTCTTCAACAATGAGAAAAATCCATACCGTATAGTCGGCTAAAAAAATAAAAAGCCCCCAACATGAAAAATATGAAACTATTCAATTGAGAAAACTAACGGCCTAATTTATAACAAAACAATGTTTCTTTTATCAACAAATATTGGAACCCACAAAAATATATGAATCAACAGTATCATATACATACCTGCCAACTTTTCAAAATCTCCAGGGGGGATTTTAAGCACAATGCAAGATAACCTAATGCTCCTCTTATATTGTTATACATGTTTTTAATCTACTACTGTTTGTTTGAATGAGTATTTATGTGCTTAAAATACCCGGTTTACTTATTTTAATGCCTGTTTATTGAGGTGTTCAGTTTATATAATAAAGAATTTCAAAATTCAGGTTAACACCTCATCATGTGGGAAATCCTCCATAAATCCTGAAGGTTGGCAGGTCTGCTTGATATATTTTGGAGTACTGTAAATTCAGAAATTATTGTGTGCATTTACTATTGCAATTTTGTCATTTAAGACTAAAATGCGATTTTAATTTTTGCGATATTGAGAAAAATCCTGTTTAATTCATATAAAAAATTTCAAAATGAGAGTTTAAATTACTGCGATTATAACCCTGTTACATTTTTCGCAACAATTTCTGAATTTACAGTAATCAATAAATTTACTTACCGTACACTAATATCTGTTTATTTAATTGAAAAATTGCCACTCAAATTTTATTATACACACTTAAAAATTATTTTAATATAAAGAATTAATATTTGAATTTTAACTTTATTTCTTTGACAGTTGAAAGTGTTACTGTTGCTGCCTTATATGGTCAAATCCTCAGATGATAATCCTGCAAACCATAGTATGAACTGTTGCTATTAGTTTTAGTAGAATCCGTAGACTGTAGTCTTGGAAGCTGAAGAATGAATTGTTAACAATTTTTTTTTGTTGTTGTTGTATTGAGTTATCTAAATTGTAAAAAAAAATTTCATTGTTTTTACTTGCATTCAATTATTGTATTGTGATTGATGAAAAATAAAGCTGTGAAATTATTGTTATTTGAGGGGTCTCAAACGTAGGCTATATGCATGGTTTCACAAAATACCTATAAGACTCATTAGTTTACATATTTTTTAAGTTATGTACATGTAAGTCTTACAAGTGCTTTGTGAAATGAATTTTGCCGGTTAGAAACCAATAAAGTAGGACTTTGATGGCCAAACACTAAAGGGAATATAAAAAAATCCTGTTTAACAGTTTTAGTACTGAGCTTTTGCAACATGAACTTTGTTACTACAAAAACAAATGTTTGGTTAGTTGGTTGTATTTGACTCCACTTTCTGCAATTTACATTTATACAAGTTAATGGCTGTCAGTTTTATTTATTGGTTTTGTTTATATATGAGGGGCCTGATGGGGGGGTCTCATCACGATTCACGAGTTGATTTTTTTTTGTCAATCACGATTCACAGACAATAAATTTCCATGATCACGGATCACGAAAATATAAAAAGAGTATAAATCTGTAGATTTGATTTGATTTTTGGTGTTTTAACGCCACTTTTAAGCACCGCTTTGGGCTATTTCGTGGCGGTCAGTTTTATTGGTGGAGGAAGCCGAGCGCCGGAGAAAACCACCGACCTTCGATAGGAAAACTGACAATCCTAGTCAATTAAGATTGAGTCGAGTGCTTCGAACTCACAACCTCAGTGTTGACTGGCTAGTGATTACAGTAGTAACTACTTAGACCACTCGGCCACCGAGGCCCCTAAATCTGTAGAAAAACGGATCACGATAGCGAAAATGCGCCGATCACAAAGAACGAAAATAACCCATCAGGCCCCTCATATATTAAATGCATCATTCAGCATCTGAGGCCACTCAATTGAAAATAATTACACAGTTTTTGCAGCTTTGTTTTATTTTTTTATTTTAATGTGATTAACTTTTATGTTTTTTTCTCATTTCTCATTATTTATATTTTAAGGACATATTCTAAGGTTTGTCTTTTGAGGATTGTACTCAACTTCATAAAAATCATTTACCCCACCCAAGATTAATCAGGAAACTGTCAAATAAGTTTTGGATGGATGGATGGATAGATGGCTGTTTAACGTTCAGTCGCAAATTAAATGCATGTTCAGGATTAAAACATGATAATGTGATATGGATATAGACCCTGCTTTGTACTAGACCAGCATGCTGAGCTGGATTTTTAATGTGCTAGTTCACAGTGTAACAGTGCACAGAAAGACGTGTCACCCTACCTAGCATCAAATACTGATTTTCAATTCTTTGGTTTGACCCAGCCGTGGATCAAGTCCCATGACCTTGGAGGTGAGCATGAAATGAGCTGTTAAAGAATATTTGTCTGTCCATCATCATCTCTCATCCACAGCTGATATAACTATTGGAAGGTTTTCATTGAAACTTTCAGACTATCTTCTGTAACTAATGGCAGTTTCTATTTTATTTATTAAAATGACATTTTGGAGTTCTAATTGAAATGAATGGACCTTCTTAATTATTTTGATTAACTTGAGAAGGAAGCTTCTCATACCACAATTTTATCATGTGAAGGATAGGTCGGTTTGAATATTTTTTATTGTGTTTTTAGTCTGTTTTTAATCTTGTTTTAAATAGTTGGATCTCATAATGACAAAATTTTCATAACATTAATAAGAATTCAGAATAAATTTTACTTTAAGAAACTAATATATTACCACTGTAGCTTTTAATTAAACTTGATCAGGCTTTGTTGTAACAAGATTTGTGTTTTATCTGGTTTTATATTATTTTAGTGGTTTTATGTGATTTTATTTGTTTTTATTTTCAAATCTTGTTATATCAAGCCTTACTATGGTTGAGTTTGTGGGGGAAAATTGTTAGATTTTCCTTATACATGTACATGCAATACAAAATATTTATTTATGTTATGAGATCTGACATTTTTATGCTTTTAACCATTAAAGAATGAAACAGAAAATAAATGAATTAAACTATTGATGATGTCCTTGAAGATTGACCAGATTGCAAGATTTATGGATGCAAGTTCAAAATCTGTTCTAACTAAATCTTTGTTCACATCAGCTGACCATCCTATCCTTCAATATGAGTAATAAAATGTAAGAAATGTAAAATCCATTCTTCAATTGGAAATCCTTAAGAAATTTTAAAAATGGTACATACTGTCAACACATACTGAAGATTATTTGAAAGTTTAGGAAAAGTCCATTTAATCTCTTAATTGTGGGTTAAATTTGTAGATGGATGAGCAAACAGATATTCTTTTCAGGGGCAGATCCAGGATTTTAGGTAGGGGGGTGCAAACTTAAATTATTAAGCTGAGGACAACTCATGCTTTGCAAATTTTAGGGGGGGGGGGTGCACGCCCATCCCCCCCCCTGAATCTGCCCCTGCTTTTCTCACCACAGCACATTTCCTAATGGATAAAAATGAAATAATAACTGTACTAGTTATCTCCCTTCCTAGGAAAAAAAGTACTGGTCCTTGAAAAATATATAACAGCAAAGAAAAGAAACTTTAAATGTTAAAACAGCTTTGGGTAAAAAATGAGGAATTAAATGCAGTGAACTATTTTCTTGGTGATCTAATACTTTTTGCACAGGTCAAGATATTTAGTTTATTTTAATTACACAGTAAATAAGTTGAGTACACATCAAAAATGAATTTGATTCATGTATTTTTAAACCTTTTTTATTGTAGTTTTTACCATAGTTTTCCTTTTGTTTTGTTTAAGAATTGTTATGTTTTTGAATGTCCTTTTTAAAAATAGAGAAACTGATGATTCTGTTTTTTTATGGAATTCTATCCTTTTTATTATTTTGGTAAGCAATGGAAAGCTTCAAGTTTATACATCAAACAAAGAAATGTTAATTTAGTAGGAACTAATGACAACAAAATTTTGTAAATGCATCTCAAAACCAGTCCTTTTTCCAGTCTGAGAACTGGTATCCATGAAATAAGAAATTTTAATTGTAAAGTTGATGTTCAACCGTGACCAAAAGCTTATTACGAGTTATATCTATTTCTTTGATGTTTAAACACACACTTGTACATTTGGGTATTGTGTATCATGATGCATGATAATAGTATAATTAATTGATAAATAAAATTTATTGAAAAAAACCCATGTTATATATTTTATGCGAGTCTGAATTACAAATGAAGGGGGAAGAGGTTTCTGTGATCTAGCATATGAGGCAGATGATTTATATTTCCATCACTTGGTGTCCATCATATCGATCTTTAAATTTATAGAAATATTCATGAAACTTCTTTGCTGGTTTCAACAAGACTTGCGACAAATGATGCTTTAGGCATTACTTTACAGAATTGTTCATTGAATTTGATGACAACCTGATCAGCTGCCAATGCTTTAATGATCTAATTTATTGTCTTGCCTGTCACATACAAACACAGGGATACATCTCTGGTGTCGGAGAAGTCTGTATAAAACTTCATTATCCAGATGCTACAAGAGTTGAATAATACAATCTTGCATGCAGATGCCTTATGCATGCCTTAAAGTCTGAGGTTTTCATCTGGCATATGATCATTGTCTTGATCCCATTTTTTGAGATTCAGAAAAAAAGTGTATAGTTTCTTTATTACATTAATTTGACTGCTTCTATGTGTAATAAGGACAATATATTTTGTATATAAATCATTGCAAGGTTTGTATGTCCTCCCGACAAGGATCACCTGACAGTGGCCCCATGTCATGGTTCAGTTTTTGTCTCGCTTGACAATGTATTAGTTTGTGATTAGGTCTAGTTTATGGTGAACCACTAGTGGTAGGTCAATGATATTTGGTATGCAGTTGTATTAGCATTGGCACATCACATTTCCATGGAGATTATTTGGTCACGCCCCCTCAGTCATGGTCTATTGACTTTGAACTTTTACTTAGTTTACATTTATTAGTTTGTGGTTAGGTCAGTTTATGGGGAACCACTAGTTATTGATCAATGATATTTGGTGTACAGTTGTATAAGCATTGGCATATTTCATTTCCATGGAGATTATTTGGCCCAGCCCCCTTAGTCATGGTTTATTGACTGAAACTTTTGCTTAGTTTACATGTATTAGTTTATAATTAGGTCAATTTAAGGGGAACCATTAGTGGTAGGTCAATGATAATTGGTATGCAGTTATATAAGCATTAGCACATCTCATTTCCATGGAAAATATTTGGTCTTTTCCCCTCAGTCATGGTTTATTGACTTTGAAACTTTTGCTTAGTTTACATGTATTAGTTTGTGATTAGATCAGTTTAAGATGAACCACTAATGTTAGGATGTTGATAGTTGGTTTGCAAATGTATTGGCATTTGCAAGTCTCATTTCCATGGAGATTATATAACCCCACCCCCTTATCATGCTTCATTGACTTTGAAAATTTTACATAGTTTACAAGTTAATGTTTGTGTTTAGGTTTGTTTAAATGGGACGACTTATGATAAGTCAATGGTATTTGGTATGCAGTTGTATTAGTATTAGCTCATTTCCGTGGAGATTGTTTAGCTCTGTACTTTCAGTCATGGTTCATTGACTTTGAATATTTGCATAACTTGCATGTTAAAGTATTGCTATTTTAATTTCAACATTTGCATTATCAAAATAACAAAAAGGCGAGATATATCTCTGTGTTAACAGTTTATGTGGATTAGGTATTAGTTTTTCCAACACTTTTAGTAATTCATGTCTATATTCAATAATAGAATGATTGTAAGGTGTACATGTCTCTCTAAAAGGGTTCATCTGACCTTGACCTAATTTTCAGGGTTTTTGGTCAACATTTAGTTTTCAGAATTAGGTCTGTCCTCAGTCTGTTTTTCAGATATTTTAAGTCAATACACATGTAGGTCAAATATGTTTGGAGTACAAAATAAATAAAAGGTATACATGATTGTCTGATGAGGTGTCTGACCTTGACCTTATTTTTATGTTTGGTCAACATTGAGTTTTCATGATTAGGTCCAAACTATAGTGAGTGTATGGTATGATTGTAAGATGTATGTTACCATCTGACAGGGTTTATCTGAAATTGACCTTATTTTAATGGATCATTGATAATGAAAATTTTCTGTTATATTATTGGTCTTAAAGACTTTCGACATAGAATTCAATTATCATCAGTTATACAGGCAGGACAATTCAATGTGTGCATTCATAAAGGCAATTGGGACAAATTTTTGATCACATCAAAACCTTCCTTGAACACATATTAAACTTTCGGCAAATGATGGCTGGAATATGATCTACGCATGGCTGTAACACCAAAAAATGTACCAGTTTGTCTCCCTTGCAATTCAGATTGTATTATTCTTAAAAGATCCTCAGATATTTTTGTCGATCTGCAACATTTTGTAGTGGAAGCTGAAATGTCATCAACAGTTAGGTTCAGTCTGAGCAGGATTATATATATTGACTGAGGTTAAATTTGTTTCTACATGAATAACTTTGCCAAACCTTCACAAATTGTATGAAACTTTGGCAAAAGCTTTTTTATGGTAAGGGTAGGTAAGGAGTCTAAATTAAAATCAATAAAAAAATTTAAGAATTTGCCAAAAGTGGTTTATGTGTTGCTTTTTTCTAAAATATAATAAAATGTATGGGTAACAGAGCTAAGCTACAGCTTATGCAAAATTGTCAGATTTTGTATAGATTATAAATAGAAAAACCAATTTGATAATTCTTATAGTGTGCTTGCAGAAAAAGAAAAGACATGGGGCCATTGGACTCGTTTTCTTGCTATAAAACTAAACCGGTAAATTCCTAAACATACCTGTATAAATGTTAAGTTATTTGAGTTATCTCCCCTTATTTGTCAAAGTTGAAAAGACTGAATTTTACCATTGAAAAGATTTTCTGTATTTTTTTAAGCAGTCGTTATAATAAGATAAAACGCATATTTTATTTTTTCAATTGAATAATCTTACAAATCAATTTCATTCCTCTCTCGAAAATGTTTTATTAAGGATCTGGAATGATGATTCAGTTCTCCTTTCTTTTTCATTCCAAGTTGACCGAAGACATCTACCTTAACACCTGAGTACATGCGGCCTATATTTGTTTTATAGGGGGTTCCTATTGCTTTTGCTTTATTTTTGTGTGTGCATATCAATGTAGTTTTACGACCTTGTCTATCATGTAATGGTACTAATTGAATATCAATATTTTGCATATCTAATATTTTTCGCTCGGTGATGTTTCGGATATATAGAATTTTTGTTGTATCGACAATTAATGCATTTGGTTGTGTCTTGGCTAGAGCTAGACAAGAAACAACACCAATCTTATATTTTATGATGCCTAATTATACAGGATTTTGACTGACACTGGTTAGTTATCTGCAAGAGTTGCACGATGCCCGGGGTGTCACTGACTCTCCCCCTTTTATTATTGAACAATTATTGTCTGTTATGTGTATAATAATCATAATCATATTGTATTGTCTGTATTTGTAACTTGATTGATATATGCTTGTAATGAGCCCTATGATTACGGAAATAAAAATATTCTATTTTATTATTAGTGATAAGAACTTCTGATCCCTCAGGAAAATGTAATTCCAGGTTTTTTTTGTGTGGCTTAATCATTACTTTTCTGTTGTTGACTGTTATTTATTGCTCCGAAATTTACTATAGGTTATAAGTTTTTTATCCTTTTACAACTTTCAGTTATTTAAACGCAAAATTACCCGTCCTTACAACCAACCCCCTTTTTTCCAGTGTCAGTTGAAATAAGAATCCCTAAATTAAATCTACACAAACCTAACTAACTGGTGGTGTTCAGCCCCGATAGTCCGACACCCCATTGGTCCGACATCCCGATAATTTGTCCGACCGTCCCATTAGTTCGACACCATTATAGTCCGACAAAGGTTAATCACTGTTGAAATAGAAAATCTACTTTTGAATCGATGTCGATGTTGACGCGGTATTAAAACTGCTCCTTTTATGAGTATATTAAAGAAACAGATATTACCATACCATCTTATCCATATGATAACAAAATGAACCATTTAGGAGCCTGTTGTTCAGTGGTTGTCGTTTGTTGGTGTGGTTCATAGGTGTTTCTCGTTTCTCGTTTTTTTATATAGATTAGACCGTTGGTTTTCCTGTTTGAATTGTTTTACACTAGTCATATTGGGGCCCTTTATAGCTTGCTGTTCGGTGTGATCCAAGGCTCAGTGTTGAAGGCTGTACTTTGACCTATAATTGTTAACTTTTTATACAATGTGACTTGGATGGAGAGTTGTCTCATTGGCACTCATACAACATCTTCTTATTTACATTTAATATAATAGAAAATAAGTGTATTAAAAAAAATTGTACAATCGATGAAAATTATTCTATACATGAAGAATTTATCATGGTTGAAACTCCGAAGACATTCGCTGTCAGAATATACTTGCATTTAATATTCATACGCAAACACAAATACAAGTACTGGTATATAATTCACGTAAGATTTGTCTTAAAAAAGTGTCTACATCAGCGATTAGATTTGTGATTGCATATTCATAAAACGTCAACACGCAATTGTCTTCCGCGTTCTTTGTTGCCTTTTGAAAAACACAACTAATCTGTGGTCTTTTCTATCCACTTTATAAATTACTTTGAGTATAGATTATTGGTCGAAATATTAATGGATTGAACAACATAAGCAGACATACTATTTGAAAATAACCCTAGAGAGCTACACCACTTCTCTGTTATTGACACAGGAATAAAATAAAAGTTGAGACGAGGGATCGGTTCTCCTTAACCGATCTTTAAAAAAAAAATAAGACTTTGTATAAGACACTTATACTCAGAACAATAACACATTAATATGATACGAAGATACCTTGCTTTATATGGACTGAAATGCTGAGTGGGGCACTTAGGAGCTACCATTTGATTTGTATGGGGGCAAGATGAAAAATTTTGTCCTTTTTTTTTTTTTAGTTGTAGTCTCTGTCCAGCCTTTCTATTTTTCACTCTATTCGGTCCTGCCTTTTTTATTAGTTTATCCTGACTTTATTTACATAAATTTTCATCCTGCCTTTTTTTTTGCCAAGTTGCTCATCAAAACTCCTGTCCTGCCTTTTTTCAAATTTCATCCTAGCCCCACCCCCCATAAAAATCAAATGGTAGCTCCCTTACACTTGCAGCTAATATGGTGACCAATCTACAGTTTGCTCTATTCATAAATGTCGCTTGGTTGGCAAATAACCACCAACTATCAATTTTAAAGCATTTTGTTATTCTTTTTCGTGTTATTTTCGTCTTCTTATGCAGTTATCTTTTGACGTAGAATTAGTATTATCATCTCAATAAGACAATGTATTGCATTCCACAATACTAGTATTCAATGAAAAGCTAATGCCAAATTATTGAAACATATTATGAGAAGGTTGTCCGGCCTGAAATTTCTTGATATTTTGTCATTGTTCATATCCAAATAACATTCTTTAATTTTACCATAGTGTCTTAACTGCAAAAGTGTCGGATATTCCTATTAGTTTTTTTTTTCTTAAACGTCTCTGCTTAAGCTTCATTTATATGGCATGTTCCTATGACATATAGAATATAAAAATAAGGAGATGTGGTATGATTGCAAATGAGACAGCTATCCACCAGAGTTCAAATGAAGTGTATGTAAGCAATTAACGGCCAACATACGGCCTTCAACAATGAGAAAAACCCATACCGTATAGTCGTCCATAAAAGGCCCAGACATGATACATGTGAAACAATTCGAACAATAAATCTAATGGCCTAATTTATAACAAAATGTACGAAAAACAAATATGACAGACATGAACCAACGACAACCACTAAAATACAGGCTCTGGACTTGGGAGAGGCACATAAAGAATGTGGCGAGGTTAAACATGTTTGTGAGTGCTCAACCCTCCCCTTCCCAGTGTTACAGCACAACATAAGAACAGACTGTAAATACCAGTTGCAATTGACTTAACTCAAAAGATCGGCACGAGACATAAAAACAATTAACATAAAAACTTTATACAAATTACCAAAATAAGAGTACTCGCAGTTACTGAAAGCTACCGACTGAAGTATCAATCAGTACATATCGAACAGATTTAGTGTAAAGACGACATAAACAGTCTGAGAAACGCATTACCTTGTGCAATGCCAAAGTATAAGTAAACAGTATCGACAGGATGTATGATCAGGAGTTCTCATAACTGTACATATAAAGCAAATATATTTAGTTTATAATTGATTTTTTCAAAAACAAAATCAAAGTTATGCCGATAAAACAATATTTAAAGATTTAACCACTTTGTTAAATTATAGTTACCTTTAATAATAAGTTTAAGGATTAATTAGTTTATATGGATCGTATCTAAATTCACAACGGGCTTTACAACACCTTAACAATTAGGATGTGATATCCCGTTTGTGATCAGAACTCTACATGTACAGCAAAACTTCCCTTTAGAAAAATATACAGAGGTTGGTCCGTTAGGATCGGAAGTTGTTCATGAGAATAGAATACTGATTTCATACAAAATAATAACCTTCTGATCTGCCTGTTTGTTAGATGTAGAGAAAACACTGAAATTATCAATTTGATTGCCAATTTCATCGTTACTTGTTTTCAATATTAATTTTTACCAAAATCTTTTATCTGCGATTTATTCGTACGATTGAGCTTTTTAAAGCAAGGGAAAGAAAAGATGTAGTTATTAAGAATATTTAGGTAAAGAAGAATGTTCTTTCATTTGTCTGTCCTGGAAATATTTATACATGCCTGATCTCAATTTGTTTTCAGGTTCAGAAGCATTGAATATGTGTGACCTAATATACAATTGTCAGCGAGTCATTACCTTCTTGGAGAATGTTAGTCACCGCTCCATTTATAAGGAGGATTTTTTTTCTGAAGGTATATTCATCAGGTAAGAATGTTTGCAGTTTGCAAAATCAAGTCAATACTTTGTATATGTTAAGATGAATACCATGTTCTGAGGTATTATTTTGTGAGCTTTGCTTGCTGTTACCTCTGGTATGACATTGGTGTTAATGAGTTTTTCAAAGCTTTATGTTTTGGTGGTAGAAGTAGCTAATAACAGTTTTTTTTAAAGTTTACGACAGCGGTCGGACAACACCTACAGACGATAAAGACGGACACTAACTCAATCTGAATGTTCCTTTGGGAATTTAGTTTAAAAATTGTATCCTTGGCTATAATCCATAAAAAATGGCCGCTGTTGCAAAAAAGTTAACATAGGTGTAAATTGCCATTTTATTGCTTATTTTTCAAAATTAATGCAGTTAGAGCAAAACTGACTGGGTAAAAAGGATCAACGGGTCAAGTTCTATCTACCATGATTTTTTTTTATAAAATTGGACAACTCAATTTAGAGTAATTGCTCCTGAAATGTCCTTTTATTGCAAAGGAGTAGGGTCAGTAACCCCATGCAATACACGGCCATATAAAGGTGTATTTTTTCTTAACTTCAATTGTTTGAGTTGTTATGATATTGTAACTATCATATTTATTTAGTTGGCCTAATTTGTTTTGTGTGGCCTATTGTATACATTGTGTACAAAATAATATACATTGTGTTACAACTATGCAGTTTAGAATTCACTGGAACAATCACTGATACTCATGGAATGATTAGAACTTTCTATTTCACTTACATAACGTTTCCAGAATGATCATAACAAAAGATGCGTAATTTGTTTTTCTAGCGTTGTCTAGAAGTTTCCGTTTGAGTATTTAAATGCAGACCCAAAAGTTAGTTGAAGATAGAGCTTTAGACTTAGATATAGATGGACTTAGACATCGATAGACATCAACATTCTCAGCAGTTGGATTGACACTTTTATTTACAAACTACATCATACTAGATTGTGACCTATTGGATATAATATTCTGTGGATACCGAGAAGATTTCCGGATAAAGAAAAGATAAAAGATTGGACTCATATTTGACAGTTAAGTTGACATTACTCTTTGTGTAATACTTCTTGTAAACTAGTGTATAATAAATATTGTTAAATTTTATTATTGATTTGTGTCTTTTGTTGGCTACAAAAAAGTCGATTTTTCTGTTCATAACAGAGTAAATTTCATGTCTATATATTGCTTTATTCATTCTATTTGAAAAAAAAACAAGAAATATTGTGTATCTGCTTCATATTTATAAATATATTAGCCTGAAATTGGTATAGATTTCATTTTAGTCTATTTTCGTCGTGCCTGCGACGTCTATGTCGCGAAAGCGAGACATATAGCTATCCTAGATTTCGGCATCGGCATCGGCGGCGTCATCATTTAGGTTCAGTCTGTACGGGTGAAGTTTAGTTTAGACATCAATAGCTTTGTCAGACCTTCTTTGAATTTGAGGAAATTTGACAGAGCTTGTTTATGACCAATAGACAGTATCCAGAGCAAAAATTTGAATATATGTATTTTCATTTTCCCTAATTTTGCTGATAAATGGACTTAGTTTTCTTTACAGTGAACATTCAGATTCAGTCTAAGGTTAAAGTTTTTCAGTCATCAACACCTTTGTCAAACCTTCTTTTTGTCGAGCATGCGACATTTTAATATGTCGCGAAAGCGAGACATAGTGATCCTAGATTCCGTCGTCGGCGGCGGTGGCGTCGGCGTCGTCAACATCAAGGTTCAGTATGTGGTTAAAGTTTTTTTTAAGACATCATTAACTTTGTCAAACCTTCATGTAAATTTGTGGAATTTGGATAGAAGCTTGTTTATAACCAAAAGACAGTATCCAGAGCAAAATTTTGAAAATATATATTTTTATTTTTCTGTAATGTACTGATAAATGGACTTAGTTTTTACAGTTAACATTAAGATTGTTACACATCAATTACTTTGTCAAACCTTCATAGAATTTATGAAACTTTGGCAGAAGCTTTATTTATGATTAAGAGATAATGTCTGAAGCAAACTTTTGAAAATTTTTTTTCATTTTCAGTATTTTTCTGATCTACATAGATGGACTTAGTTTTTTAAAGGTTAACATTTACAGACAGTCTGCGATTCAATTTCTTTAACTTCATGTATTGTTATGAAACTGGGAAAGACGCTAATCTTCAAGATCAAGAAATAGCATCTAATGATTTTTTAATTTCTGTATTTAACTGATATTAAATGGACCCACTTTTCATGACAACATTACTCTTTTACACTGACAGCAGCAATCGCAGGCGAGACACAGGGTTCCGTGGAACACTTTACTAATTTTATTTATATACATTGACAATATTTTCTTCCTATTGCCCATATTTTATTATTATCGATAGAACGTCTAGTGCCTGTGCTCCACCTAGATCAATTTTCCTCCTGTATTATTACAGGTAGTGCTTCCACCAAATAAAATGAACACATCCGACTTTAAAATATAAAGGATATTATATATATTTGTCTCAATAATGTAGGCTTATCAAACACTTGTAATTTTGTTGTACAGGAAACATGTCAACCATGTGAAAATATTGATTTGATCAGATACGACAATATCGTCTTATACCTTTCTGTAATAACTATCGAAACACCTGTGACTTGATTTCTGTTGCGTACTGGATTATGACCTTGTTTAGATAAACGCCTAGACATTTGTCACATCAATACACAGTTATTGCTGTGATGTCGCTGTTGACAATGATTTGCAAATTATCTTAAAATCAATTTATGGGAAGACTTTCTGATTATAGTGTTTTAGTTTTATTCTTTCTGGAAGTCACAAAAAGAAGACAATATGAAATATGTGCTTTCCGAGATATTTTCTTTGGATTATTTTTTTCTCAAGCCTCGCAGGAGAAAAAAATAACATGGTAACATGCAGTTCTAAGGTAGGTTTATGTGTGTTTTTAATTGTCTTCATGAATTTTGGGTTTTTTTTATAACTTTTATGTTGTTAAACACCGGTGTCATATGTTTATTTTCATTTATTTTTTTTTTTTGTCTGGTTCGATTTAACAATAATTTGTGCAAATTTTGGTAATGATATATATTACTTTTTCGGCGGTGGGGAGGGATGGTAAAGAACGGCGTTCCTCATCATAGTATAGACTACCCTAGTTAACTACATAACCTTATTTTATCTTCTATTGTAAATAACCGATATCCGTGACATTGAAGTTTAAATTTCAAAACTTTAAAATAAGTCAAGGTGTAGGAAATAGCCCAATCCTTTTTGACCGATTTAGATTGTCACGTTTGCGTAAATAAATATTAAGTTAACTCATAAATTTTCAAAATGCACTTAACGTGCAATGATCAAATTATCTTGTGCATCTTGCATAAATTTTGTATTGCTTTCAACTAAACTTTTAGTATGCTACATGTAATTATTTATTTAGACAGAAGTTAGGTCTACGCGCTATCAGTATACTTATTATTTAATTCGACAACTTCGTTATCTTAAATTGCGTTCAATCTTTAAACAAGAGACACTTGCTTAGTTTTCATAATTTCTACCATATTTATGCCTGCTTTAAGGTATCAAGTCCACCTCATCGATGTGTTGTGCACTATACTATTCGATTTAATGCTACCGTCTATTATTAAATTATTTCGTTAGTTGATCATTATAAAAGTAAATGCTGATATGAACCCAAAGTAAATATTTTTAAATGGTTTTAGACCCGTAGAAAATACAGGTATATGACCACCGAAAAAAAAGTTGAATTCATATTATAGAACATCTCTTTGTATATAATTTTTTTTATATATCTTGTTACATTTTAACACAACAATGGAATGTTTATGCATATCCCCGTCTCCCCCCCTCCCCCCCAAAAAAAATAAAACGTTAGCCGTTTAGTTCAGCAACGATCAAGATCCATATCGTCTCTTATGAACTCCTATGAACTTTCTTAAACAGTTTTATGTGATTCCAGCAGAACAATTGTCTTTTAATGATGATCGGGTATGTATTAGACCATGACCGTTTTTTTTCAGATTCAGTTCCAATTATATATGTTTGCACCTGTCCTAAGTCAGGAATCTGATGTACAGTAGTTGTCGTTTGTTTATGTAATTTATACGTGTTTCTCGTTTCTCGTTTTTATATATACTAGACCGTTGGTTTTACCGTTTGAATGGTTTTACACTAGTACTTTTGGGGCCCTTTATAGCTTGTTGTTCGGTGTTCCGTGTTGAAGGCCGTACATTGACCTATAATGGTTTACTTTTATAAATTGTTATTTGGATGGAGAGTTGTCTCATTGGCACTCAAGAAATATCTATATAAGAAATAAATGTGTCCTCGGGTTTATATAAGGAAAACTTGTTCATAGATGGTCATCTAACTTTGTACATTTCAAGAAAACATAAACTATTGAAACGTTACAAATAACCCAAACATTGGATACTTTGAAACTTGCATATATATATAGGACATCAGTACTTAGAATTGGTCAACAACTGAATAATTTAATATCAAACTTTTTGTTTGTAGTAGAATTAAAACATTTTGTATTGATCTTTGTTATTATCATCAGTAACGCTACAGTACTGTTCCAGTGTTGAATATTATCGTTTCTGTGAAATTAAAAGGAAAAATCGTTTATCATTTCCGAAGTTATATACTGTTCCTGGACTTATCCGAATTATTACCATGAACTTGTAGATCTTTTACTACACTATGAAAGTATGAAATTATATAAAATCTGCATGGAATATTAGATTTCATATAATTTCATAACTTTACATTTGCTATTGCATTATATTATTGAATTTTCTCTGTTGTATATTCCTATTGTCATTGAATTTCTGTTCCTTTTGCTAGCATGTTTATGCTTTTGCATTACATAGCACTCATCCATTCATTTATATATAATAAGTATTCAAAGGATGTAATTCTCAATTTAGTAAGTGTCCTGACAATCTCTCAGAACAATTATAATTCAGAAAAGCATTTAGCAACTGGTTGTTACGAAATAAATATCTCTGATTTCGTTATACTCATATGACGCAAGTTACTATTGATCGATATTTTAATTAGATTAGGTCGTTATAACCTTAACTTTGAGATGGAACAATTGAAAACGGTTGGGATTCCAAATTTTGTAAGTTTCCTGAAAATCTTTTAAAATACAATGTAGCTCATATCAATCATATATTTTGGAAACTGTTATGACCTAAACTTTAACGTGGAACATTTGAATGTCAAAAGGATGGGATTACGATTTTGTTATATTGCCCGAAAGACTCTCGGACCTACAAATTTTGAGGAAAGGTTTTATATGAACATAAATTTTGGTAACATTTTGACCCAAGCTTTTTTGTGAAACAATGTGATTTCAAATAATTTGATTACCGAGTTGTAACAAATCTTTGTTAGGGAGACTTCGTAACAATTCCCTGTCACTTCAGTTAAAAATAAGTTAGCTCAAATAAAGTTTGTAATTGTATTTGTATTTGTATGATTATATAACAAAGAGATAATTCCTGAAAATAAATACTAGTAGATACAACTTTTTTTTAATAAATTGATCTTAGAAAAAAAAAATGAGAAACGGAAATCCAAGCTCAATTATCCTGGTAGGTGTGCTATTTGATAAGCAACTAACGTAAAAAATATGAGACGCATCTATTTAACAAAAACAAAAAAATCAAAAGAAACGATGTGTACATCGACAAATAAAAATCGTAATATGTATATATAAGATAGTGCATTAGCCAATTCTGAAAACGTGTGAAATCCCTTCCCCAAGATATACATTCAGAAGAATATATTTTAATTATTTCTTCAAACCACTTTGAGCTATATTATTTGTTGGTGTGAAATGAGTTTGATGTCTACCGAAATTTGACGAAACTAGATAACCTCAAATTGTTATTCAATCCTTCTACGTTAATTATTGATCTGACTGACTTTTTCGAGGCTTATAGTGGGAAAACTGGTGACAATAACTTATCGCCCTTGCAATTGGAACTCTTCAATGCTTGGCACATCCGGCAATACGCTATTTATTATAATTCTAAAATAAGGAGATATGGTATCGTTGCCAATGAGACAACTATCAACTAAAAACAAAAGGAAAAGGATGTTATAAATACAAGTGACCATGCGGCCTTATTTTGTTGTTGTTGCAATACCCATACCTTATAGTAGTCTATGCAAGGCACCAAGATAATAAAATGTAAAACAGTTCAAAAGATAAAACTAACGACCTAATTTTAGCTTTCAGTATAATAATTATTTGATTTAGAGAGCTTAGTTGTTATAATTGTGTTTAATCGTAAAACAAATGACTAATTTATCATAAATATTGAATTAATATTTCATATTATTTTAACTGTAAAACACAAATCAATATTTTGTAGTCTACCAGTTTAACTATTCATAAATCGATATTAACAAATGTCTGGAACATCGAACATATAAACTCACGGTGGGAAAGATTGTCCTACGAGAGAATGTTCTGTGTTGGCGATATGGTACTGACCGGTGTTGGTGGGTCTTGATTCTGTGCTGGTGGGTTTGTTTACACTGTATCAAAACGACGATAAAACAACCATCCTGTTGCCTAATGTTTCACCGATACCTCGCGAGGTATATTAAAATGATTTTTGATTGCAAAAGTCGTGCAAATTTGTAGAAAGAAATTGTCCTTATGCTGTCCTGGTGATGAGAAAACATGTCCTGGTTCTGCGCACCTATATCCGAGACCTATATATAAAAGAAGATGTGGCATGACTGCAATGAGACAACTATCTACAAGAAGCCAAATGATCTAGTTGTAAACAGCTATAGATCACCACACAGCCTCAACAAAGAGCAAAACCCATACCGTATAGTCAAATTTAAAGTCCAGATATGACAAAATGTAACAAAATTTTAAAAGAAAACCAACATTTATGATAATAGACAACAACAAATGACAACCACTAAATTACAGGCTCTGAATTGGAACAGGCACATACAGAATGTTGCGCGGTTAAACATGTTTGTGAGGGCATAATGCCAACACTTACATGGGACACAAGTGTAATGGGACAACATAAAAAAAAACATCAGTTCAAACGAGCTATGCCATGTTATCACAAATTATACAAAAAAAACACCCTAAGCTTCTGATTATTAAAAGTAGAACTTACATCCACGTCTTTTAGTCTGTGATGGGCAGTACTTTGTTTGGCAAGTAAACTTATACTTCTTTTTTTTTATATTTATCCTTCAGATCTGTTTGTCTAAATAAACTCATCATAAATACCAGGATATTGATCTTATATGTGACTCGGAAATTCTAAATATGCAAAATTTTGCATAAAAAAATGGTGAGCTTACAAATAAAAGTTGAAGATATCTGTAGTGGGGAAGAGGTACAATACATATTTAAAAATAAGTCTCGCTCTATTCAGAAAATTCTTTTCAGGGACACAAATTACAAGCAACGTTTATGCATATTGTTTTTCTGATAATTTTGATCGGTACTCTTTGTACTTTTTCTTCAACCAAATAAATTTCAATCTTGTTTCTGCGCGAAAGAAATATGTGTCCTTTGCAGCTGAAATCGGAATTCTTTATAGCATTGTGGTTCTTTAGAAAAGAATGACAACCATATTGTTTGAGGGAAAACGTCTAACCCTATGAGGGTAATAAAACATTTTCTGATACACAAATTACAAGTAAAAATGTTTTGCACAAATAACGTTGGCAAAAATAAGATTAAGTATCCTGGATCTCGTTGTTGTGGCAAAAAAAGCTAATTCGTGGTGTACTCTAGATCTTTTTCTTTCTTTTTAGTCACTTCTTGATTATGCGTAGGTAAACATGTTATCCGTAGCTGACATCGGATTTCTTGGTAGCAATGCTTTGATAAAAAAAAAATGCACAACCATGATATTTTTTGTAGGGAAAAAGGGTATGAGGTGGCTATTTTGGGGCTAAATGTTACCAAATGAGTTAACATTGGTGAATCTAGGTGTAAAAAACCCAGTTCTTATTTGTTTTAATCGCCAAAGTTTATGCAGTTAGAGCAAAACTTACTAGTTAAAAATAATCAACAGGTCTACCTACCTTGCATTTTTCAGAATATTCAGATCACCCATTTTGGACCTTTTTACCACTTAGATGTCCATTTTTAATACATTTCGCAGTTTTTATTATTATTTGGAAACTATTACCGATATAGAGAAACTTTTAAAAGTAAAACTGATCAGTAAATTAAATTCTAAAAATATATCATCATCGGCAATAGACTTTTGCTATTATAGTTGTTCTTGAATGACGAGTTTTTTCCTTTTTTACATGATTTCTTCTGAAACTATAATAGCAGAAAGAGAGAAATTGTAAAGAGCTACAATGGTCAACAAAATATGAACTACAATTTATAATTTTACAGAAACTATAGCAGATAGTAAGAGAAGAGTTGTAAACAGTAAAGAAAGTTAGATCTTAAGTGAAAGTGATCGCCAGTCGATTCATTATAGGCGTCATTGTCCTCGAATAAATTATTTTTCTAATTTTAGCGTTTTACCATAGCAACATCATGCTGACACTTTAAGTTATCATTAACTTTTCTTGTATTCAAAGTTTTCGCAGTTTTGTTTTTGTCCAACGAAATAGGCACACAAGAAATGAATATGTTATAATGGATTTGTTTAACTTGAAATGTTCAGTGCATTGGTAACAACCGTTACCAAGTTTAACCTGTCAAGTATAAACCGGACAAAAGGTTTCTGAGAAGACGCATCGTTGTACTCCAAATCTAGCGCCACCGGTGCGATGGAATAACTGTATCCTGCAATTCTGGCATTGGCAGTGTGGCACCGTTAAAGTCCACAATTCCTCTAAAGTCCACAACACCGCTAAAGTCCACAACAAATTTCCGCTAAAGTCCATAACGCCGCTAAAGTCCACAAACTTTCCGCTAAAGTCCACAAAATGACCTCCGCTAAAGTCCACAAAAAAACGCCGTTACAAGTCCACAAGAACAAGTTCCGCTTAAGTCCACAAAAAAACGCCGTTAAAGTCCACACAGCTCTTTTCTTTGTTATTGAAAAATAATTCTTTCTTTTATCCCGGTATTATAGTAAAAGCATGGACTTTTGTTCTTGGCAGTTTTTCTTATCGATCTGATTTATATATTTAATAAATGAAGATTACATGTATCTGCAGAAGATTTTGATCCTCATAATTTGATCTATCATGTATTGTGAATTTTGTGAATCAACATTTATGATTTTGAAAAGAGCAGTCTAATGTCGCTACAAGGCAGCACTCGCACCCGCAAAGTGGAAAGGAATTAATATAAGTAGCAAACTTGTTTTCAATCCACTATGAATAAGTTTGTATAAACTACCATTTATGAAAAGTTATCTGGTTCTATCTATAAACATAAGATCGAAACCCATTCAGTTTCTGTCATGCTTCCCAGCAGCAAAAACGGTCCATAAGCCTCAAAGATAGACTTCAAACCATAATGTTCACGTTTGAAATCACAATGATAATAAATTTTAAAATTTCACAATTGCAGAATATTTTGTGGTGCTAAGCAGATTTCGTTCACTGATTGGTTTGTATGTTTGTTTGGTTTGCTACAAGAAATAGATATTTGTTTGAGAATGTGTTGAAGACGATTTGAAAAAAATGTGTGGATGCTCTTCATTGTGTTTTACCAATGACGAGTAATAGAATTAAAGGTTTTATTTCAACCATGATATATGTATATGTTGTAGGGTACTGTGAAAACAATTTAAAGTTGTTAGTTTGATTAAAACACAGCCCTAATGGAAATCGGTTAAACTTGCATAAACTAGATTTAAGATTTAGATGTGAAATTCATCAGACTATAATACCAATCATTTTTATAGAGTCCTTTACACAGGAATTGAACCTGTCCCAAGTCAGGAATTTTCAGTGGTGTCGTGTGTTATGTGTAACATATTTGTTTTTCGTTCATTTTTTGTACATAAATCAGGCCGTTAGTTTTCTAGTTTGAATTGTTTTACATTTGTTATTCGGGGCCTTTTATAGTTGACTATGCGGTATGGGCTTTGCTTATTGTCGAAGGCCGTACGGTGACCTATGGTTGTTAATTTCTGTGTCATTTGGTCCCCTTGTGAAGAGTTAAATCATTGGCAATCATACCACTTCTTCTTTTTTTTTGATATTGAACAACAACTTTACTTTCGGTTAACCAGTTAAAGAGTTCGAACGATGATCCGAGTAACCTGATGAGCAAAACTGTTGAATTGACAACACGAAAATATAGTATCAATGACAGGAAAGGTGATCAACATAATTTTTTGTGTTTTATGAGAATTTATAATAAACAAAAACGTAAGAAATCAAAATTTAATAAACGACAGGAAATTCTGTACAATATATACATAGATCTTAAACGTTTTAAACCTCGGGAAGCATGTGATCTTAAGGTTGTATCGCTCCTGACATAAATAAGATTAAAGAAAACACATGATAGTTTAAAGTTTTCTAAACTTTAGAGCTCCAGTGCTCGGGCCTCTTGGACATGCATTTCTTTCAACAAAAATTCACACCCGCCCTACTGAGGGTTAGTACAAAAGTTTTAATTATCTTTGCAAAATATTTCTAGCATTGGTGGTCATCTTGGATGCTATTGGATACGAATCTAAAAGGAGATTATATTAAAAGAGTGATTCAAATTGTCGTATTGTTTTATCGAACGTATTTTGAAAGAAGACACACGCCCCCCCTTTCAGAGGATTTTTTTTTCAAAACAGAAAAAAATACGACGAACTGATGTTTATACGTCGACAATGACGGTCGCTCAGTGTTGGCAAAAACTCACATGTATAAGCAAAAAGAAAAAATGATATTTTAGTCCATCGAAACAAATTACATTTGGTAGTTAACCAGACTCAATTTTGAAAGAGCAGCAATCGTAGACTTATATAAAAGTTTGGTCAAAATAGAAAAAAAAATGTTTTTAGAGGAGGAGATGTGCTATTTGTGAACAAATGAACAACGGAGGCAGTAATGGCAAACGCTTACATGACCAGGTCATATATATGACTTGACTTTCTACCGTAAAATAATGGCTTCGATACAATTCTTTATTTATAATCTTATACCGAAATCTAACTAAATGTTTAAGACATTTTCAGTCAAAGAATAATGTACCTCATTATAGAAAAAAAAAAAGGAAAATCAAAATTAAATTAGATGTACAAAAACTCAGACTTCTTATCTAACTATTTCATTCCTGAAAAAAAGCAAGATGAACAAGATATACGGAAAAATTAAAGGCGACAATAATAATACATGTAAATCGCATAAATATTCAAAATGTTTCTGTGTTACTGGTTTTGTTTTGTTCTTCAAAATGCCGCCAAAGGGCAGTGTATAGCCTGAAAAAGAGTTGCTTGATTGTGGAGACGTGCTCTTACTCTAAGATCGATTATGAATAATAAGAATTCATGAACCTTAAGAAATCTGACCTACCAATAATTGGCATTTCTGACTCGAAATTTTCAATTGGTATTTATCCGTTTCAGATCCGTTCATCAACCGTTTTATCCGTTATACGTCCGGTAGAAGTCCATTTCTCAGTTGTTCAACATTTGTTTTATCCATTAAACGTCCGGAAGTCCGTTGGTGAATTCATCTTCCAGACCTCCAACGGATGAATAACGGACACGTAACGGATACAATACGGTAACGAAACGGACGAGTACCGTACAAAATGGACGCCTACCGGACGTTCAACGGACATTTCATTCGTTGGACGTCCGTTCAAATTTTGAACATGCACACAAATTTCCACCGGAAAAATGGACGTCGACGGATAAAACGTACGCTAAACGGACATGCAACGGATATGGACGGACATCTAACGGATAAGAACGGACGTCTAACAGACATGAACGGATTAAAAATTATCCGTTAGGCATCCGTTCGAGCTATCCGTTAAGTTGTTAGGCCTAACGGAAACGCAATGGACGAGAAACGGAAACGTACCGGTGTTTCTCGGACAGAACGGATGTCGAACGTACACCCAACGGACGAGTTCTGCATAAAACGGACACCTAATGGAAGCGTACCGGTAAATCGCGGATGAACAAGATATGCGGAAAATTAAAGGCGACAATAATAATACATGTCAGTCGCATAAATATTCAAAAGTTTCTGTGTAATTGGTTTTGGTTTCAAAAGTCCGCTAAATGGTAGGGTTCAGCCTGAATCACAACTGCTTGATAGTGAAGACGAGCGTTTACTCTTAGATCAATAATGGATAATAAGCATTCGTGAACCTCAAGAAATCTAAAATACCAATAATTCGCATTACTTACTCAAAATTTTCAATAGGTATTTATCCGTTTCACATCTGTTCATCGTCCGGTTTACCCGTTATACGTCTGGTAGAAGTCCGTCTACCACCCGTTTTATCCGTTATACGCGCGGTAGAAGTCCGTTGGTGAATCCGTTCGCGCTTTCCGTTAAGGTGTGACTGGGCTTAACGGACCTCTAATGGATGTATAACGGACAAGTAATGGATACATAACGGAAAGGGAACTGACGAATACGGTAAAAAACGGACGCATACCGGACGTTCAACGGACACTTCATCTGTAGGACCTCTGTTCAAAGTTTTCAACATGTTCAAAATTTTCCACCGGACCGAACGGACGTCGATGGATAAAACAATCGATAAACGGACATGAAACGGATATGGGCGGACATCCCACGGATAACAACGTACGTCTTACGAACATGAACGGATTGAAAAAAGGTTATCCGTTCGACGTCCGTTCGCGCTATCCGGTAAGGTGATACTGAGGCTTTATTAACAATGGTAGTTGTACTATGACTTTCTTTTAAATTTCTAGTCATACATTGTTTCTGTATATTATTGTCATAAGAAATCAGAAACGAGACAAACAGTGTCCTCTGAAAAAAGTGGCTGCTATCAGTATTGGTATTTAAAACAGACTGAAATCCTTTAAGAATCACTACAAGCCGTGAAGTTGTCGGATTCGGCCGATAATTAGATTTCATAAAGATTTGAGATTTTGGTAATCTTGGAGTCTGATACAGCTTTTGTGTGTTTAGACAAGTTGTCAAAATTGCCTGCTGGAAAAGTGGCTGCTATCTTTATTGGCTGCTGAAAGTGCCAATCTGGTTTTAAATTGGCTCACTAGTCACCTAACACAATAGTGAAATTCGATCATTTCAACATAATTTTAACATAATTAAGGTATCTACTTGATTATCAAGTTTCTTTTATGGGTGACCATTTCAGGCATGTTACAATCTCATAGTTGAAGATCGTTTTGCGACCTCTAGATATAATATAATATAATATAAATTCTTTACAAATTCTTTATTATAAACTACTCATATTGTTAAATCGCATTATTCAGACCTTAAATACAATGAAAGTTGAAATATGAAAGAATATTGTCAATTACATTAATTTATATGTAACGTATCTTCTCATTGGCTGACAGGATTTTGTTTATCATCTCAGAGACACAATTCTGTCATGTGCCTGTGACGTCATTAACGTTTTTTCTTCCATGATTTACGCCAGTGTAATTAAATTTAGAAATGACTAATATTTTTCTGTCCATTCAAAATAACATAAAAATGTGGCACCCACTTAATAATAACAAGGGTGCACCACTTTTTTATGTTATTTCTTCATAAACAGAAGAAATATTACTGTCATTTCTTATAATTGAATTCTTAATTTGATTTTTTTATTACAGTCATTCCTTAAATAGAACAAAAGATGAAAAGAGGGTTCGACTCACATGTGCCTGTGCCTTTTCTTTTTTCTCTATTATAATTGCCCTCCCCCTTTTTTCTCTCCTCGCTTGGTTTCAATTGTATGTTGTATCAGAGGAAAATTTCTTGCAGATTCATGTTTTAGTTTTGTAAGATTTATATCAGAAACACTTACCATATTCGAATCCACATATTTGTCGTTGGATAAGTTGCAAAATACTGCATGTTTGGAATAGTAGAACTATAATCGAAATGCTGTGAAGACTTGCTTTGATTCCGGAAAAGGGCCCGGAAAATGATGAAAATGCGTTCACGATACTATCAAACTGCGTTTGTGAGATCCCGTAATTATCACAGTATATTAGGCAAATTTGCAAAATCACGGAAAATATATATTTCGCAAATCACAAATTAAACCCGCTGCAAGTTCTTTCACGTTTTCAAGGTCTATATTCAAAAGTCACGCCTAGACCCTTTCCAAAAATATTCTGACTTTGATCTCATTTTCATGGTTCATTGGTTAATGTTAACTTGTTCTTGTTTCGTCTGCTCTTCGGTTACTTGAAGAAAAGGAGAACTTGTAAGGTCTAAATATTTGTCTTGAAGATGTCATCTTACTTGGCTTGTTCATGGTTTATTGCATTGATCAATTATGTTAAATTCAACTGATTTGGTACATGGGGACAGGACATTTGTTTTAGCTCTCCAACAAATGGAAGTTTTCGTTTTTTTTTTAAATCTGTTATTTTTTCCATTAATTTCAATTATTTCGTGTTTCAGTGTATAATATAATTCAACATACATTTAATTGTACTAGAAATAACTTGTATTTGCTATTTGCTATCAATTCCAAGTTTACTATCCGCAGCGGTCACTGATATATGATATATACCTCTATGATTTGATCTGTGTGTTTAGATACTATAAGTATGCATGTACTTTATTTTATTTAGTGTATGGCATACTTGTTAGTGAATTATATTTCAAATTGGTTTATCGCATACTTGTATTTGTCCGCACGGCAGGTGTCCTTGGATATTAACCATGTGTATAGAGCTCTATATAATATATCAGTGACCGCTGCAGATAACAGATTTTGGAAAGAGGAGGACCAAAACAAATGTCCTGTCCCCAATACCTATAGTTTGCTGTGTTTTAGATACATGTCCTTACTTTAAGGATAGTGAATTATATTTGGTGTGTGGTATATTTGTAAATATAACCTAAAGGAGATGTGGTATAATTGCCAATGAGACAACTCTCCACAAGAGACCATAATGACAAAGGAATTAACAACTATAGGCCACAGTACGGCCTTCAACAATGCACAAACCCATACCGCATAGTCAGATACCAAACGCCCCGAAATGACGATGTAAAACAATTCAAACGAGAAAACTAACAGCCTTATTCATGTACAAAAAATGGACGAAAAAAACAAATATGAAACACGTAAACAAACGACAACCACTGAATTACAGGCTTGGGACAGGCACATACATACAGAATGTGGCGGGTTAAAGATGTTGGCGGGATCCTAACCCTACACCAATCTGGGACAGTGGTATAACAGAACAACATGAGAACGAACTATAAAATCAGTTGAAAAACGCTTAACTCATCAGATGGACGAAAATACATTGCAAGTGGACGTGGCCGGGTATTTGTACATCCCAACAACAAAAGGACGTTGGGTACAGATCAGAGAGATCCGAACTCGCAGTTAACTGACAGCTAGTCCAAAGCCACTAACAACTACCAACTAATAAAAAAAACATGCATTTGAGATTAAATTATCAATCCGTAAACATCCAACATCCAATGGATTTAGTGTAAATACGTCATAGTCAGTCAAGACAAAGTATTTGTAATTAGATATAGGAAGATGTGGTGTGAGTGCCAATGAGACAACTCTCCATCCAAATAACAATTTATAAAAGTAAACCATTATAGGTCAATGTACGGCCTTCAACACGGAGCCTTGGCTCACACCGAACAACAAGCTATAAAGGGCCCCAAAAGTACTAGTGTAAAACCATTCAAACGGTAAAACCAACGGTCTAGTATATATAAAAACGAGAAACGAGAAACACGTATAAATTACATAAACAAACGACAACTACTGTACATCAGATTCCTGACTTAGGACAGGTGCAAACATTTGCAGCGGGATTAAACGTTTTAATGGTACCAAACCTTCTCCCTTTTTCTGCTTATTTGTCCGTTTGTTGTGTGTCAGTTGTTCATAAAATTATTTCTTTTTTAATATATAGTTTGGAGAATTTCTCAGATACTATAAAAAAAAAATTGAAAACAACACGTTTAATAATTTCTTGCGTCCGAAGCGCTTTTCTGGATTTACCTTCATCAGGAACGCTCAAAGCCAAACATTTGAAATCCGAAAATGTATATAAGTGGTAGTAAAGTCATGTATACATGGTATGCATGACTGTCTGCCTGGACGGTGTCATCTTTCCTTGACCTTTTTAACTTGTCACAGGTTTTTTTTTTCGTGATGGTGCTTGCTTCTGAGATACTTTAAACAAGAAGTTTACTTAGTTTGATGTATGGAATTAATTTTGTG
The DNA here is from genome assembly GCA_017311375.1 of Mytilus coruscus. Classification (NCBI taxonomy): domain Eukaryota; kingdom Metazoa; phylum Mollusca; class Bivalvia; order Mytilida; family Mytilidae; genus Mytilus; species Mytilus coruscus. The sequence continues at coordinate 47,213,687 of CM029601.1, forward strand.
CGGCCTCCATATCTGTCTGAAAAGATTTATCTAACCTTGACTTCATGCAAATTGATAATTGAAATGTTAATTTGTTGAAATGCTTGAAGTAAAATCTCTCTGTTTGAAATTCAATAATAAACACTAAGTCTAACACATGCAAAACATTAAGTGTGTTAAGTCTTGTTATAATACGTTCAATATACAGATTCCTGAGGACGTTATTCCGATAGCAATAATCAATACAAAAGTATTTGATCTAGAATTGTCTCATTCACACTCAGTCTACATCTCTGATTTACACCTGTTGCAGGTACATTGGGTCAAGATGATGTTACTGTTCACCCCTTTTAATTTTTCCGAGGCAATACTGTTTACAAAATTCTAATTGGAAGTTATTTTTTATATAGATAACTTCTAACTATCTATTCCGTGCCATCTTAAGTCAAAATTTTAGCTTTTTTTTTGTTATGTTGGCAAACTATATTAAGTCGAAAAAAAATAGCTGGAGGGGAGGGCATGATACATCACCATGACCCAATCTTCCTATGCTTATGTTAAGTAACAATTTAATCTAAAAAATCTTCTTCATACATTCTTTGTCGAATTTGTTGTATTGGCATGTCTTTCAACAGCAACATCAAAAAAATATGTGGACTTGAACGGTGTTTTTTGTGGACTTTAGCGGAACTTGTTCTTGTGGACTTTAACGGCGTTTTTTTGTGGACTTTAGCGGAGGTCATTTTGTGGACTTTAGCGGAAAGTTTGTGGACTTTAGCGGCGTTATGGACTTTAGCGGAAATTTGTTGTGGACTTTAGCGGTGTTGTGGACTTTAGAGGAATTGTGGACTTTAACGGTGCCACAGGCAGAACTAATACTAGTTTTTAAAGACAAAGTCTCCAGCGAGATGAGACGAATATTAAAGTTAAATAGGAAAAGATAAATGCCGTTAAAATGTCGATTAAATTTACACATAACTTATATACAATCATTTATATGACTCTGTAGCATCAAATCTGCTGGCCTGAAAAAAAATATTGAAAAACACAGCAGAATGTATACCGCCACAAATTACGAATGGAAACAGTTGAAACGATCACTTTAATGGAACCAGTTTATCCAAAAATGATAAACCTAATTAGCTCAGCAAGGATATAGAGCCATATTATCTCTGGTGACTCCAGAATAATTATTGTCTTTTTATGGTATGGTCGTATATGTTTAAAGCTATAACCGTTTTTGTTGATTTGCATGAAAAAGGAAACATAAAATATTGAAATATTACAACTAATCTAAAACAAACTCGTATTTAAAATCAATACATTAAATATTGGCCAACAATTCAAGTGTTGAAGAATACAATATTAAACTTTTTGTTTATAGTAGAATGAAAACATTTTGTATTGATTTTGTTTTGTTTTAAAATGAATGTTATTGAAAAGGAATATGATTTTGTTTGTCTAGCACACAGATATTTTCAAATACTTTATCTTCTTAGACACAATACCGAAATTATATACTGTTCTTGGACAAATCCATTATCATCACAAACCTGTCTTTTATCTGCTGAAAACGTCTAGACAATCTCAAAAGGATGTGATACCGATTTTTATTAAATTTCCTCTTAAAAAGACTCTCAGACATAATTGTTTTAAGAAAGGTTCATAGTAACCATTTATTTTGGAAACATTATGACCCAAACTTTTATTTAAATCAATTTGATTTCAAATGATGTTGATTTTGTTTGGGATACTTTGTACATATGTAACATCATCACGTCACACTCAATTCTTGTTTTGAATGTATTAGTTCAAACGAAATTTCTGTAAGTAGGAGATAATTCCCATGAAACCGAAAACAATTTCTGTTTTTTTTATGAACAACCTTTTCTTGATAAATTGATCAAGAAGGTTTTCTCTACAACTTGGTCTGTTCATAGCAAAACAGCATAACTGCTTATTTAGTGCATTGTATCTTTTGATTCCGTTCATCGTCAATATACTCTTATTTTTGATACAAATGAAATACATATAGCTCACACAATTCCTTAACAAAACGCAAGCTTTATGATTCTCCAACCACTTGCTCAACATTGGAACGGAAGTGACGACGCCCCTAAACGCACGAATGATGTTCACTAAAACCAAAGTTTTTGACGGAAATGCATCGAACTCGAAAGTTGTCTATTGGGACAGACACATACATGTAAATACAAAAATATGTACGTGGCAGGGTTAAACATGTTTGAAAGCGATCAAACCTCCCCTCACTTGTGACATGTGGTGTACCCGCACAGAATTAGAACAAATGTTTAGAAATAAACATTCTAAAATTAATCAAAGTAAACACGACGTACGGTGACGTATAGTTGTTAACTTCTATGTCATTTTGTCTGTGGTGGAGAGTTGTCTCACTTGCAATCATACCACATCTTCTGATCATTATATACATGCAGCTGTTATTGTGAAATTTAGTAAATGAATGATACAAATATTTTAAGAAAATTATCCTCTTATGAAGTGGTTTAAGTGGAAATTGGTTCTATCACATAGTTGAATTAATTGAATGACTCCACATTTATTCAATTGCCCATGTAGTTTCGATTTGATTTTTATTTGTATTCTTGGACAAACTCATTATGAATACGGACCAGAATAACATTTTTATGTTCCACAAGTTTTACATTCACTATCGACATTTACTTCTTTATAGTCTGCAGTTTGTTGATATTACCTCGCAATTGTGTTCGCTAATCAATGCAAACATGTAACATGATCGACACAGGGCAAAGCATTCTGCTCAAGTCATACGGGCTTGTCTTGAAATCTTCCAAGCACATCTATTTTTGGTCATGAATTGATAAATCATTTACAATGCACTTTTAGATTTAGATTTAAATGTTAAAGAACATACCAAATGGAACAGATATTTAACGTTTACTGTGGATTCGTTATCTTGATGAAACAAAAAACAAATTTTACAAAACTGGTTTTTATACTTGCATATTTTAAGTGTTGGTATTTTTAAAGTTTGTATGATTTAAAAAAAACTGAGTACGTTAAAAAAACATATCATATGATTTCCGTACAAACAACACGTGTTTCCTTAAGTTTACAAATATTGTTCATTGTTTTCTTTCAAGGTTTTCTTTATCTATACTGTTTTCTCTAGAATTGATGATTTTAAACTAAAATCTCGACTCCATTCAATTGTGTCAATTTCTGTTTGTACTTGATAAAATATCTTCTCGAGTGTACTGAAAGACCAGGTGTCGTTTACAACCAAATGAGTACTAGGTTACTCTATTGAATAGAAAGACCCGAGTTTGTTCGCCTTCGTTTGAATATAATGCTACGAACCACGTGATCCCCCAAAGTTACTCTAAAGGATTCTAAAATGACTGGGGGAGGGGCTTGGGGGAGGGGTACTTTATCTATTAATGGTAGGGGTGAGTAGTTATAATACCAGGTGCCCAACCCTTATTTTATGCTTAATATTTATCATATTACTTTATCATGGTTGACATAGTTCAATAGGTATGAAGGTCTGATAATTTGCGGTTCATTCGTTTAACAACATTAAAATTTTCTAAAACTTATCAGATATATTTTGAATCATTAAGTCCTTGTTCTATCCAAAAAAACGAGTAGTTTTCCGAGTGATTGATTTAGAATTTTTTTGTCGGAATAAGAGACGACATTACTGGGTATATTTCCTAATGAAATATGAATCGGTTTGTTTTGAATATAGATAGCAGATCCTACTCGGTGCAATCAAAGAAATATGAAATGAGTCAGTGTCTGTATCTTATGTATTAAGGTGGTACATAAAACGACAGGGAGATAACTCTTTAAAAATCAGCTGGACGTTTTAATCATGTTCTATTGTTAAGGAAAAATTAAGCTTCTCAATGATCAAAATTAGTGTTTGTCAAACTGCTATATATCCAATGATTTTTTTCCGATAAAGTGTGTGGTTCAAGTTTTTTGAAATTTTTATATTTTTGTCAAAGGGTCAAAGTAAATATTTTGTCAAAATTTTATGAAAATTAAACGAGCCAAATTAATTTTAGTTAAAGTGTTTGGTACCACCTTAACTTAGTTGTACATGTTTTTAAGCTGGGACCGGCTTCCTTCCACCATAAAAAAACTGGCCGCCACATTATAACCAATAGTGCTGAAAGTGACGTTAAACACAATCAATCAATCAATCAATCAATCAATCAATCTATAAGGTTGAAACTGACCATATATAAACCGCGCTATTTTCCTTTATTGGAACTTGTCATATATATGAACAGACATTTCGGGAACCGATAGTATTCCTATTATATACAAAAAATTGAAAAAAAACAAAGAATAATTGGAACTCAAGAAAGTGGACTAAAAGGTTCTTCACTGCAAAATAAGAAAAAAATCTGTTACATTTTCACAGATCTTATGAAATTGTAATTTTCGGTATTAAGATCACGTTCTTTACTATTCTATTTTTTTTTCTTTCAGAATCGACTATCGTGCTCATTACATACGTATGAACCAGGTAAGATTAATAGTCAGATATGTTCACACATAATGAATACATTCTAGTGGTTCGTTTCGTATTATTTCCCTGTTAATGGATATGCCACCGTCATAAATCATAAATTATTTAAATTTACTGCGAAAAAGAGAGAATATACCAATGGGATTTAAAAAGACATATGTGTCAAAGAAAACAAGACAATACCGTAGCCAGCAAGAAAAACGGCGAACAGACAAACAAAGCTTCAAAACACTACTCAGGAAAGTAGAGACACGAAGACCAACCCCACCAAAAAAGGGATGATACCAGGTGCTCTTGAATGATAAGCAGGTTCAGCTGCACTAGTTACACACGTCGTGTAGTATACATTTTTATCCTGCAATCAGCCAACTATTGTACAAATAACAGTTACACAAATAGTTTTTTGCTTTTTTATTTACTTGTACAAATAAAGTCTGCTGCCACCCCGTTCCATGTTGAGCAAGCGGTAATACGAATATTTCTTTTGCTTAACAGTTCATTTTGGGGTCTCTTCGCGGTCCGCGTTTTAACTATGTCGATTTCTATGAAAATTAAGAGACAACTTTAGCGTCGGATGTAAATTGAAGGATAAAAACAATTTAAGTACAATGTCGGAAATATAAAATGTATTTGTACTCTCTATGAATTTGTTCTCGCTATTCCTGTTTCTAAAGCTCGTACAAATGATTTTTTTGTCCGACGTCACAATGTACATATATTGTATTATTATGTCACCATAAGTCGCCTTCGGTGATGTCACAATCGAGTAAAACTTGACAGAACGGGATCGTGACTCCGACAATTGCAGTATATCCGTGGGGATCTGTGACACATATATTCAATAACGGTCAACTAAATCATGCTGGCGTCCGTGCAGTTGTGAAGTGCTGTTTTCTGTGGACGTTGGAGTGTACAGTGATTCACGCACCCTGCTTGCATTATTTTAAAATCCTTCATCTCCCCCATATTTCCCTATAAGGAGATTTACTTCAATACAAAAAGTCTTATTTCGTGTTGCTCATTGTTGAAGGCCTTCATTTCTGTATTCTTTATTTTTTTAGGCCATATTTCTCTATTCTTTATACTTTTTGCCCATTATTCTCTATTCTTTATATTTGAGCAAGTCATTGTTCTCTATTCGTTATTTTTTTGGTCCATTTTTCTCTATTCTTTATATTTTTGGTCTATTATTCCCTATTCTGTAAACCCCCATCCACACCTTCATAAAGATACGCATGGTCTACATAGAAATGGTGATGCAAAAAGTCACCGAACCAGATATTAAATCATTTAAATAATATTTATAAGATTTATTCTGTATTGCTATATTTGAAAGAAAAATGATATGTTTAACATTTCTTTAACGATCAGAATATTATTCAAAGGCTTAATTGAAGAGCTTTAAATGATATAAACCCATGTTTCATATTTTATAGATAGACGCTGATTCGAAAATAATTTTGGATTAATGAACCTTGAACAACTTTTAAATTAAAAATCATAATGAAGGGTTCAAAATGATGACGTAGTTTAAAGCTATGTTTATAATGACATCCAAAAATACAAGTATTGGTTTATGTGAAATAATTTTTCTTGTTTGTGCCATCTATGTTTTAATACGTATCTATTTTATATATATACTTGGTTATGAATTATTCAGATTTTTTTAGACTTGGTTATGAATAATTCATATTTTGTAGACTTAGTTGTGAGCTAATCGTATTGTTTAGATTTGGTTATGAATTATTCATATTTTTGATCGCACCTCGGATAAAAAGTGACGTTGTGATTGGTTTAACACCGTCACGTGGTGACCCCCTATGTATCCATATGGGGTTAGCAGATTTCATATGGGGTTCATAACGTTACGTCTACTATTAATGGTGACAGTCATCTACTAATGTAATTGTATTTTATTGTTAATTTTTATGCAAAACTTGGTAGGAAAAGCCCCGTGTGCGATAAATTCGTCACGTATACGGTTCACTACTGACCTCCTACGGATCCATAGAAGGTTAATAAAATCAATAGGTCACCCCTATGAATTTTACTAACACTATATGGATCCGTAGGGGGTCAGTAGCAAACCATATAACTTATAATATATTTGGTTAAGAATTATTTATATTTTGTAGAGTGTGATCCACAGTACATGTCTGCAGAATATCCATTATTATTTGGAGGTGCAAATTCAGAAGCACCGGCTGATTTTCCTTTGAACTTTAGGTCAAAGGTTATTTCCAAAGATGGGACAGTTGGAATCATGCTCATTTGGCAGCAATATTTTAGAAGTAGGTATCACTGCATCATTTTGTAGGTAATAGTAATATCTATTTAAAAAAGAAATATTTTCAATTATTCACTGTTTTATTTTGTCTAAAAAGATGTATTGGGTTTTTTTTCTCACCCTTGATTCTGTTTGTATCTAAATTCGTGGTAGCACTCGCCCCTTGATTCTGTTTGTATCTAAATTCGTGGTAATTTAGCAAATATAAGAAAATAAGGTTTAACTCTCTCAAGATGATTTTGGCTGTTCTTTTTAGATCGTTTTGTTGATATTCAGGTATTTAAACGTCCTTGATTAAAATGAGGGGCCTGATTGGGGGTCTCATCACGATTCACGAGTTGATTTTTTTGTCAATCACGATTCCCAGAAAATAAATTTCCATGATCACGGATCACGAAAATATAAAAAAAAATAAATCTGTAGAAAAACTGATCACGATAGCGAAAATGCCCCGATCACGAAGAACGAAAATAACCCATCAGGCCCCTCTAAAATTATTGGTTTTGAGCGTTCCTGATGAAGATGAATCCAAATAAATCACATTGGACATATGAAATTTATAAAGTGGTATTTAAAAAGATAATATTGGGTATATTTATTGTTTGTTGCTCAATTGTTTTCATTTGTTCTTCTCGTTTGTTAAACGAAATAAACTTTTGATATATATGCATATATTCGTTACAACTTTGATTTTAGTCGTAAACATTTAGAAATACAATAATTTGATATACAAAGAAATGATTACAGTCGCTCTTTATGTTTATTTCAATTGTGATATTTTTATGTCGTTTTGGAGATAAAGTATATATACGATTAAGTAGTTGTAATCTGATTGGGAATAGCTGAAATGGTCTGCGCAATTGCAGAGGAAGCTTTTGTTTATCGAAATATTCATTTAGAATTCCTGTGACCTATAGTTGCTTAAAATCACTTCATTTGGACTCTGTTTGATAATTTTCTCATTGGAAATCATACCACGTCTTCTTTTTTAATATCGATTTAGGCATTGCGAAGATTATGAATAACTGCAATATATTGAGATACTTCCTGATGTAAATCTTAGATTTCACAGACGCAAATATTCGCTGTTCAGCTACTAGTATACGCTTACGCGTTTTGATTTTGCATTGTTTCGGAAAATATGCCGTGCAGCCAGTGCTTTTGTACAATATAAAAATAAGGAAATGCGGTATGATGGCAATAAGACAACTATCCACCGGAGTCCAAATGACGTGGATGCAAGAGACCAACGCACGGTCCCCACAGTGCGCAAAACACATTCGTTAAACGAGAACCCAAACGAGAATACCAACGGCCTGACCCACGACAAAACAGCAAACATGACAGACAGTGTGTTTTGAATGATACATACCAATTGTAAGTTGTTGGTAAAACTAAACTCTGATAGACCAGCTTTAGGCAAAGTGGACCTTAAAGTTATTCTGTTAGGGTCAATTTTCGAAGTTGATATATATTTTTTTTTCAATGAACCTAAAAAGTAAAATTACAAAAATACCGAACTCCGAGGAAAATTCAAAACGGAAAGTCCCTAATCAAATGGCAAAATAAAAAGCTCAAACACTTCTATCTCAAAACTATCTATAGCTTAACAAATAGGTAATTCTTTTTTGCACTTTAAAACAGTATCATTACAAATTGTACACTGTACATACACCCAAGACTTCTCTAATTTGTTATTGGTCAGTGCGTCTTTTATGTTCTGCTACGTTACAAGTCTTGTCTAATCCAAAAGCAAAGAAAAACGACAGCCAATAGTAAAATCCTTGCTATTATATTGGTGACAAAGCTGATCTGCATAATGTTAAATTTTGTCTTTTACTTGGATGCAGGAATGCTTAAAGTATCTACGCAAGGGGCGTCTGGGATTGTGTGTCACTTGTCCTTGGATAAGGAAAATGATTGACAGGTGTTAGGAGAGTTTCACACCGTCTTACTGGAAAAATGATCCCTCCAACAACATTTCTCGCGAGTAAGCTGATTTAGGACCGTTGCTTATCCGGCTCTTCCAAGCTCTCCGTACATTTCTCATGGCATTTAAAACCGGTCCCTGTTGTGTCACATCAAAGTTATCCTCTTTTCTAATTCATTTTCATCACCTCTATTTAGCCTTTTTTGCTTTTCGAGCGGAAAACACTAAGAATCAATCAATCAATCTGATGGCTTGTGAAGATCAAGGACAAAATATTCCCAGCGGGAAATAATATTCCATTGACTGTCGATGTAGTTTCATACATATTGAAATGTGTCGTTATAACTAGTTGTCTCTTCAAATCTCATCGCGTATCTTGCCATAAAGACGTATTGGAACTAATGGCTGATCAATAAACTTAAGAACACAAACAGCAGTGCATCATTAGTGAAAACTGTTTATTGACAAACAAGATAACGCCTTTAGCAAAACGAACTTCACCACAATTTTAATGACTTTCTCAAGTACAAATAAATGAGTACTGTCAGACTGCGATTTTTGTTACTTCATTATTGTATTTCAGTGTTTGCTTTGATTGCTCTCTCGCGCACTTATTCTTAGTATTCATGGTACTCCTTGAAAAGGAATTGAAACAATTTGTTCTTTAGGTAGTAGGGACAAGACGAATATAACAGCAACTTCATATGTTCTTTTGTGTACATTTTGTTATTTCACTAAACCGCGATTAAAGGGAGGGTCAAGATTTGAAGAAAAAAAGATAAAGTTTTACCCAGCCACATTTCATTGTGCCTGACAGGAAACTTATTTTTTTAATATTGGTTGTAGTATGTATAGCTTATGACTGATCTTTGATTGTCTATATTTAATTCTATTCACAACAATTATAAGATCTGAGCGATTTAGAGGTTATGTGTGCTTTTTGAGTGTAGTTTGGTTGCTTTCTAATTCAATTTGACGTATACTACAGACCTGAAATTTATACGCGAGTTTGAAAAGTATGCGTACATTTATGCAACCGTATAGAATACTTGAGGAAAGTAATAAGACCACAAAATTAGTTTGAGATTAGCAATACAAGATAAACAATTTATTTGTTTTGAAAATATACAGGTCTTGAAATAGAAATGATATGCAGACGTTTACCATTCTTACATTTTTGACAGTTTTTTCTTTGCTCATTGTTGGTTGTTTTTTGATGGTCGTTTATGTATCTTTTTATTATAATCACAAAGCAACCGATGTGTTAATAAATCCGTATTCCTTCATAACCTTTTAACCTGGATATTCCCATGTCGAAATCAGTTAATTTAGTGCGTTTACTCTGAGGTACTACCATCAGTCAGATTGTTAATCCGTTTTTAATTTCATCAATAATTATTTTTTTGGCATAGCCATGATTCATTAAGGAAAATATAATAATACAAAGTTAAAACATGTAACCTTTACACGAAATAAGTTTGCAACCTCGAGTGCAGTTAACCAGGTGGTTTTCGCTTTGTTTAATTCCCATTTCGTCATGTAGCTCCCAATGCTTATAAATCGTTGGATTTACCATTTCTTTACTCTTACCATTCATAATGAATGTAAATTAAGAATGGATGTGCAACTAAAGCAGCAAAATCGGCCTGTATATCTTTATTTGTCCTCTATGAAAGTACAATGCCAACAAAATGAACTAAACTTTGCAAGATCGTGCTTTGGGATATATTTAAATATTTTAAGGTGAACTGACCAAACATACCATCTACAAGCCCTTATATACCATTCATAGTGTTACAACCCTAGATTATGCCGACGAGTAAAGGCACATCAGACAAACGAAAGCTTTATTTTTTATTTCGCCCGGTTCGCAAATGGGTTCAGGACGCTGAACACAATGTTGCCGGTGACGTTTCTATAACCGGAGTTCGAATATCGCTGAAAAAGAACAAACAAAATATTGCAAAAATAATAAAATTCTTCAAGCCCTTTCAAGTTATGTTTTGTTTGGATAGGATTTTATGATTTAGGAAATTCACTGCGGAAGGCACTTGTATTGTTAATATGAAAACTATCATAAACTTGTCGAAATTTATAAATTTGACCTAATCATAGCTTATGGCAAAAATTTTAAAGTCCTTACCGAAAGATATATTGTACAAGATCTTTTGATAAAATATTTTTGCGTGAAGGGTTACGACTCATAACAATATAATTGATTACAAGATTTCAATGTAGGACTATGTCTTCAGATTTTGCAGATGTATCATTTAATGCAAGAAGCTTGAAGCCCTAATGATAACAAGTAAAACAACAGTAAACAATATGAAAAGTGATAACTGGCAGACTTATGTCTTATGAACATCTGAACGTATTTTTCTTATTGTATTAAACAAGTGACCATATCATTTATACTTTCTCCTTTGCAATTGCGTAAATGAATCCTAAAAAATGTTCTATAGATATATTGTATAATCGAAGTCGTGGAAAAAAGATACATTTCACGGAAGTATTCATTTTTGCAAATCCGGTTTAAAGTACTTTAATACGTGTTTCGTTTCACTATAACGAAAACATGACTACCAGGGGAATATTTTAATTCTGATTACTAGTTATTTTTTGCTATTTTATTCAAACTGATAACGAGTAACGATTGTTGTTGTATTGTCTGTCCAACTTTGACTAATGATTGCATTTTAATTTTCTCCCTTGGTATCTTTTTATTTTTTACCTTTTGATTTTATTTAACTTTTTATTGTCTTGTATAAGCATGCATAATTTGTACTTTGAAATTTGGTTAACAAACTGTTTCAATGAAGAGATGTCTGAGGAGGGGATTGTAAATTTTCCATAAAATAATTCCTTTTGGTTACCCGAATAGATAAATAATTCGTCCAGTTTTTCTCTAAATTATGACGATTTACTGCACCCTTACGTTAGTGCCAACCTTTTGAATAAATTGTCAAAAGTGAGTGTAAAACAATCAGAATAGTTAAATGATCGACTCTTCAGGATAGATTCTTCTCCAAGAGGCAAGAAACCGATTATCATACAAGTGAGAGGTTTAGCTAGCTATAAAACCAATTTTAATCTACCATTTTTTACATAAGGAAATGCCTGTACCAAGCCAGGAATATGGTAGTGGTTTTCCATTCGTTTGATGTGTTTGAGCTTTTGATTTTGCCATTTGATAATGGACTTTCCGCTTTGAATAGACTATTTTCATATTACCGACTTTTGACTCCGGATTATATAATTTGTCGACTGGTTACCTTGGACATCATGGTACTCGGTCAAGTAAGAGCAACCAAAATAAGTAAAATCAAACATGTAATCGGTGTGATTTGAGGAAAAGTTTACTGTTTTCCGATGATTTTGTAGTGAAAAAAAATGTTAAGCAGGTAATTTTCCCCCAAAATTGTACCGATTGAAAGCTTGGTTTTACTTCTTTAGCTTGCTCTTACCTGACTTGGTACCATGATGTCCAAGGTAACCAGTCGACAAATTATATAATCCGGAGTCAAAAGTCGGTAATATGAAAACAGTCTATTTTCCTAGGAGTTCGGTATTTTTGTTATTTTACTTTTTCTAATGTATTATAATTTAATCTTTTTTTCTGAATCATTGCATGCAGATTAGATTGATCACTAATGTTTTGGAAAATAAGTAAGCAATTTCCTTGAGAATGTGGATTTTTTTTTATTGGTCAATAGGGAATATATATAAATAAAGCTTGGTTACCTTTGTCAAATGCAAATATCAAGTGTATTTCACCAGAAACAGATTAAATATATATTTCAAAATATAATAATATGATTCAAAATTCAAAATTTTGATATTTTCAATATAGAAAATAAAATGCATTATATTTGGAATTTAAGTTAACTAAAGTCTTTATTTTTTATATATATATTTAACATATTTGTTTCATGTTTTTCTTTGTATCGATCTGATGAGTTAAGCCTTTTTCAACTGATTTTTATAGTTTGTTCTTATGTTGTGCTGTTACACTACTGTCCCAGGTTAGGAGGTGGGGGGTGGGGGTGAGCGCTCACAAACGTGTTTAACCCCGCCATATTCTTTATGTGCCTGTCCCATGCCAGGAGCCTGTAGTTCAGTGGTTGTCGTTGGTTCATGTCGGTCATATTTGTTTTTCGTAAATTGTTTTGTTATAAATTATGCCGTTAGTTTTCTCAAGTGAATTGTTTCATATTTTTCATGTCTGGGCCTTTTATAGCCGACTATACGGTATGGATCTTTTCTCATTGTCGAAAAGCTGCACGGTTCCGTATAAATGCTTACATCCACTTCATTTTAACTTTGGTGGATATTTGTCTCATTGGCAATCATACCACATCTCCTTATTTTTATATCGAATGTATTAGATTTTTTTTTTCTGAATTATTGAATGCAAATCAGTTACTATCCCTAATGTGTTGTGCGTCATTTGATTGGGCGATTTTTTTTATTATAGAAAACTACGAAATCAATTTCCTTGAGAATCCGGAATCTTAAATATTGGTAAATTAGGAGTGCCTTGATTGTTTGAATAGAAAAAGACAAAGCTTTCTTGATGAAATAGAACTATCAAGTTTATTTCAATAGGAAGAGATGTATTATAGACTTCCCAATTTTATTATCAAGACACACAAATAACAGTACAAATGGAAAAGCAACACTAAATCATACAAGTACAATGAATAAACTCACCATAGATGCCAGGCTTTAAAGTTTGTACCCCAGACTCGCATTTTATCTACAAAAGACACTCATTAAAAACCACAAGCAGCTCAATGAAAACGTCACCTCAAAATCATGCAAGAACAGTTTATGACACAAAAAATACATTTCTAAACAATACAATATCAAGTACAGTACAGTTCACACATTACACAAAGAACAGATGACTATGTCACATTTACAGAATAAGTGTGTTCTGTACAATTACTGAAGATACTGTCAGTTATTATACAGTAATGCCAACGACTAAGCTCTACCCCCTTGCGTTGTAAGACAATGTATCTAAATAACAGTGAATGCGATTTCAAAGAAACAAATCAACTGTCATTCAAAAAGTAATATATAGCGGTTCATCGGAAGCAGCATAGTTCAATGCTTAGGAATATACCACATAAAGCACAGTCATTGTATAATAGGACGTCATGCCCTGCGCAGTTCATTTTGTGCATTTATGAATTATTAACAAACTAAGGTTTCATCTCCCTCAGGCAAAGTGACCTTAGATGGATTTGGCTATTATTGTTAGGTCATTGTTTTTGCATATAGCTCTCTAACTGTTTCGGTTCTTATATAAACTTGGCTTTCAGATATTCGGCATTGAGCGTTCCTGATGAAGGCAAACCCAGAAGTGCGCTTCTGACGCATGCCATATACTATTTAGTGGCTCTCTATTTTATATTTTTGTTGTACACTTTATATGTAATTGTGTACTGTATATTATTTAGAGATGAGACTGAAGTACTTTATACATTTGTAGCGTCCAAAGTCAAACGCGCTTTCGTCAGGAATTCACCTTATCGGCACGTGTTCGCAATTGCTGGACATCACAGACGTCACATGAGAAAATGCTTGCACACCACAAAGGAAAAGTGGTTGTTATATGACGACAATAGTTCAAGTGTTGCAAATTCTCAGGTGAAGTGTCGCAGATACCCAAATAGTGATATTAAACGTCTATGCTCAAACCCATGAGTTTATGTTTTAAACATGATTTTTATCATTTTGGGTTTGAGCATTGACCATACTTTCTTAAAGTGCTTAAAAAATGTCACACAAACGTGACCTGGTGAATCTATGAAAACCTGCGTGATTAAATGCGACACGTTGACACCTAGAATCGAGTAACAAGTGTTTGTTTATTGATTGTTTTAAACCTATATTCATTTCATATTTATAGTGTAATACATATGTCAACCAGTATAAAATTGCAATTAAAACTCGATTAAACTATACGGATATTGCCACGAAGCCTAAGCCAAAACATTTTGATCAAAAAGTCATCAGTATATTTATGAACATCCTCATCCTGTCAACTCAGATATTTGTATTTTTCTTTATATATACTTGGTATTAGTGGAGATATTTAACTGATATGGTCTTTTTTATTGAATTTTATTTACTCAAATATAGTTATATGAACTGCGTAAAAATGAACATGAAAACATGCCTATTTGCCGAGTGAAATATTCGATTTTTCGTATTCTCTCACAGTTCCTATCGAAATCTTTTTTACATTTAGGAGACTGTAAAGTAAACATTGGTTGCCCTCTTATCTCATCTTTAACAATTATACACTCGAAGGTTTTCTATTTACATCAAGGGTACAATTTAGAATTGTGAAACTATTTTCCAAATTGCATGTTTATACAGAGTACATGCATTTATGTAAACAATCCCACAGGGAGTGTCCGACAAAGGACATTAAGTTTATCGCAGAAGTTGTTCATAAACATTTATGAATTTCACCTTGCATGATTAATACATTTGTTTAGCAATTTTGTGTTCTTTATGCCTTTTAAAAATTTTTAAATAGGGAGTACTTTCTTTGAACAATGCAGCTTTTAAGATGTTTTGTTTTAACTCAAGTGTTTGCACATATTTGCATTGACTGTATAAACCACCGACACGCATTAAAGGTGCATATAGCGCAGCCAGACTCGACTATTTCAAAACTGTCTGTCAGGTTAGAATGAATTAACAAACAAAAAACATGTCAAAAATAAATATAAAATCCGTTTTTAATCGGTTGATTAAAAGATAACAATTTCCGTGCGTACGACACTTATTGTTCTGATTAGCATTCATCAGGTATGCTTGACCTCTAAAGGTTGGAAAGTCAAACATATAAAACGCTTACTGATATAAATCCCAAAAGGTGTATTTAGGCAACGTAGTTTATCGGTGTTTAATCTGATAAATCGATTAAGAATACAATCGATTAAGAATACAATCGATTAAGAATACATATCAAAGTAACAGTCTAAAAGGCAACTTTGACTAATGAATTTGCGAACTTGGTTTCTTGAGTGCATGAATATAATCTATGAACAGGAATGGAAGAGATATAATTAGAACTATTATTATATTAATTTTATGAGCAATACCTTCACTCAAAGAGATATTTTACACACTTTTTGTCTTTGTAAAATACATTTTGTAGAAAATTTTGAGTAACACTGTTGTTCTAATCTAAATATTAATGACAAGATCTTGAATTGAAGCTATTTTGGCAGTTTATGCTTATTGCACTAAATGTATTAAAAAAATAAAAGCCCTAATTTTAATATGCAAGACAAAATTTAAAAAAAAATATAAATAATGAATTCCGACTGACAGTCCGACAGACTATATCTTTGTTATTTGGTAGCTTTATAATACTTTTTGATTTTCGAATTCAAGGAGCTAACATAGTGGTCTTTTCATACCGTTTCCCTCACGGTAAAAATGCATCATCTAAACTATGTCAATACCGGATGAAATCCTCGGGCTCTGTTAGTTCATCAGCGGTTCCGAACAATTGAGATCTATGCATAAAACCTTAGTGTTATGAATAATGTTAACAAAGCAAGGCATTCCATATCGAAGCATTGGTTAATACAAAAAAAAAGCTCGGATATAAATTGCCTTTTAAAGTCTATGTCGACACTATGTCATGACATTTCGTATCAGTCGGATAAGCAGACTGGTGATCGAATTATTATTTTCCTTTGGATTATAGTTTTTATTTATCACATCTTAATATAATCATCTTGTTTGTCGTTGATTCTTGTTCACCTTTTGTCCACTGCCCTCAAAAACTAGGTTTTCAAAAAAAAAAAAAAAAAAAATTGTGAACTAAAATAATGTTGCTATATTTTATTAGGACTAAAATTAACAGGTCAGGCATGGTGCCTCTCCTGTTTTTTTTTTAGCTTGGACACTTCCCGATCTATCTAATCCATATAATCTTTACCTTGTATTCATAGGACTGTATTTTGATTTAAAAGATGTTGAAGTTATATCCCCGAGTACTGCAAGTGCTAGGTTTAAATAGTAGAGGTGTCACCGGATACTGATTCACGTTTAGTTTCCGGGATCTACGGTTGAACACTCTGATTTGTTCTTCTTTCGCACAGCAATAAACGTTTATGTGTGTAAAAGATGTAATTGTGTCATTGAATTTACAGTTTAAAAAGATATATTAAGATAGTAACATTGTGCAAATTAAGACCAATAAATGAATAATAGATACATAAATAAATTGATAAACTTATAAATAATGAAAAACTCCATTGAGAAAATAGCAAATGTTGCTTTTTTATTTGTTTTAGCAAACTGTTGTAGTTATATGATACCAATCACATCTTTTTAATCAATTGATATGTAGATAATACTCTTCCCTATTTTAATGCATGGCTTCTTTGCTTTGTGACATCCTGGTTTGAGGGTTTTCAATTTTTACCATTTTCTTTCGTTGCAAAAGGTTTCCCCATACCCTGTGTTTCTCAACAGTTAACACGTTCATTTAATCATGCATTCGTAAAGGGGGTTTCGATATTTTTGACTGATATGTATAAGATTTATAGTGTTACACTAATCTGGTTTTCTAAACAAATTGTTCAAATATGTATGTACTATGAATATTTGCATGTTTGTCACTTACCAATATACTTTCGTTACAGGTTATAACCCAGTA
Source organism: Mytilus coruscus (assembly GCA_017311375.1). Classification (NCBI taxonomy): domain Eukaryota; kingdom Metazoa; phylum Mollusca; class Bivalvia; order Mytilida; family Mytilidae; genus Mytilus; species Mytilus coruscus. The sequence continues at coordinate 47,231,121 of CM029601.1, forward strand.
ATTCAGGGATTTCAAATTGTCATGGAAGGAAAAGATGGCGTCGATTTTGGAAGTGGTAGATGCTTGATATTACAGCTTCAAAACAAAACAAATATAGTTCTGGATTCATTTGTAAGTCATAACTTCGAAATTATTATTGAGTAGCTAAAGGGTTGTTTTCATGTGTTTTCGTTCTGACTGGACTTTATTCAGTCGTATTTTGTTGGAAAAGATTGAGAATTCTTTGTTCAGGTCAACACAGTTTTTTATTGCAAAATCATACTGTTATATCACGCTCTTCCTGGCTCATTCATGTCTTCTTTATTACCTCTTTTTCTCCCTCTTTTGGGTTCTAACTTTGGGTCTTAGCATCCAACGCAGTAAAACCTTCATAAACTGTGTGATTTTTTTATTTTTAAAAAATATGACTAATATATATACAAAGCAATAACAGAAAGGATAGTTATTACACCTAGATAATCTTAAAGAAATAAAAAAAAAGTCTGGATTTTTTATGGACATTATATGACTCGTAACTAATAAACTCATTATAGACACGAGGCTTAAAATTGTGTTTGCCAGACGCGCGTTTCGTCTACAAAAGACTCATCACTGACGATCGAGAAAAAAATTGATAAAAGGCAAAATAAAGGAAACGTTTCCACAAAGTTCTAACTTTAATCAAGATCTAGAATTTTAAAGTATTTTGCATAGCATTTTTTGATAAAGGTGAACAAAAAAATTATAATTCAACTTAAAATATGGTATAACGACTGGAAAGAGATATAAAAATATAATAGTACGCTCCTTATTATTCCAACAAACTTGAAGGTATCAGAAATATTTAAAACACAACGCTTTCGTGATTACAAAGTTCCAGTAGATTCAAACTTGTATATTTTTAAAAAAGAATCTTGATATTGTCGACGATTTAGCATTTATTGTCCTTTTTAATGCATCTTCAATTCTTTGGATTTTCACATTTCGAAATTTTTGGGCAACTGAACATTGAAGCATCATAAAGTTTAATTAGAAGATATAATTTGATAATGTATAGTTTATAGATTCATTTATTACCAAGTATGTGTACTACTTTCATAGTAGTTTTTGATCGGGTTGTACGGAATCTAAAATCGGCTTTTGGTATGGTGGTTTGAGATAGTATACCTAGCAGCAGATGTCTTTTTTCACTTTTCAACAGATTTAAACCGAACACTTTGACGCTTAGCAGACTAACCCCCGTGTTCAGTTATTATCTCTGGCCTTTGAAATTTACATATGCAAAGGATTTTCGCTAATATCTTGGACGAAAATAAGGAAGTTTTATTTATCGTTGAAATTGTTAATCAAATTCTTTATCAATCATTTTGTGAAAACATGGCATTTTATATGTAATCAAACTCTCTTAGCTTTAGTGAACAAGTCATTTGCAGTTCCACAGAATATGTTCATAAACATTGATGGTATTCATTTTGTTTAAAGAAGAAATTGAATTTGGCACCCATTTGTTCTTTGGGACTCAGTATTTGTCTGCAAAATTGTCAATTGAGATATAAAATTAGAAGATGTGGTATGATTGCCAATTAGACAACTCTCCACCAGAGACCAAATAACACAGAAGTTAACAACTATACGTCTTCAACAATGAGCAAAACCCATATCGCATAGTAAGCTATAAAAGGACACAACTCATCAGATCTATACAAAGCAGAAAAAAACTAACAAAACACAGACCGGACCTGGCAGGGTATTAATACATCCCCCACAACAAAAAGACACAGATCGAATTTATTCGTTCATAGTGTGTTAATTTACGTTTTTGATTGAGTTAAGCCTTCCAATTGATGTTTTATCGTGTGTTTTTCTATGTTGTGATGTTATACTATTGTTTCAGAAAAAGGGAGAAGGTTTGGTACCATTAAAACGTTTAATCCCGCTGCAAATGTTTGCACCTGTCCTAAGTCAGGAATCTGATGTACAGTAGTTGTCGTTTGTTTATGTAATTTATACGTGTTTCTCGTTTCTCGTTTTTTATATATATACTAGACCGTTGGTTTTACCGTTTGAATGGTTTTACACTAGTACTTTTGGGGCCCTTTATAGCTTGTTGTTCGGTGTGAGCCAAGGCTCCGTGTTGAAGGCCGTACATTGACCTATAATGGTTTACTTTTATAAATTGTTATTTGGATGGAGAGTTGTCTCATTGGCACTCACACCACATCTTCCTATATCTATATACAAAGTAAAGATTTGAGAGTACTTTTTTTGGAAAAATGTGACTTGTAATATATTTAGTCTTAAATTGTTGTAATTACATATATCTGCAAAATTTCAGTATATTATTCTATTATAGTGAAGAACATATTTTGCAACTCTAAAATTTTCGTAAGTCTCTGATCAACTTTAATCTTGTATTAGAATAAAGGTGAAGGTATGATGAGGTCATCCTTTTTGGCCCCTTGAACTCATAAATTAAAAAGTGTTTTTAGTCTACCAAGTAACTTCTTTCATATGTGTCAGTATTTATATTTTTGAACTTTGTCTTGCATATTTGTTTTAGGGTTGTTAAATTCTTGAATTCAAAACTGCATAAACTGCAAAAAAAAAAAGAATCCTTTTGAGATCTTGTCACTTATATTAAGGTATGATCAATAGCTTTACCCAAACTGACATTTCGATACATGATGTATTTTACACCGATGTTAATGTGTGTAAAATATCTTTTTGGGTAAGGCTGATTTTCATATCTATTTTGCAAAAACTATGTGTAAAACGGTAAATTCAGTACAATTAAGTCAAGTTCTACATGGATTTGACATGATAGTGACATCACACTTATATCGGTACTTTGTGTCTTTTTGTTAGTTGATGTTTGTGCCTCGTACCGGTCTAATCAGTGTTAAGACCTTTCCAACTGAATTTTGACTGATTTTGCATATAATATGATGTTGCACCACTTTCCCAGATCAGGGAGAGTGTTGATCGGCGTGTAAACATGTTTAGTTCTGTCTTATTCTGTATATGCCGGTCCCGAGTCAGGATCCTGTAAATTAGTGGTCGTCCTTGGTTGCTGTCAGTCATTTTATTTTTCGTTGCTGTTTCATCATAAATCAGTTTTCTAGTTTGAATGGTTTTACAATTTGTTCTGTCGGGACCTTTTATATGTTACTATACGGTATGGTTTTGCTCGTTGTTTAAGGTCGTACGTTGACCTATAGTTGTTTAAATTCACGTCATCTGGTCTATTGTGGATTTTGTTTGTCATTAGCAATCATACCACGTCTTCTTATTATTTTTTGGCCTCTAAAATTTCAAAAATTATTAAACTTTTTTAAACCTGTAAATAGATATAGGAAGATGTGGTGTGAGTGCCAATGAGACAACTCTCCATCCAAATAACAATTTATAAAAGTAAACCATTATAGGTCAATGTACGGCCTTGTAAATTAATTAAATTAATTAATTGATGATTTGATTTGTCAGTCTTTAATTTTTTATGTAGTGTTTTGTTTTGTGTTTTTTGACTTTAGCAATGTTTCGTCGGGTTTTCTGTTGTCTTTTTTTTATAAAATAGAATACATTTTATTGTGATATGTAATGAAGTAGCATTTTATTCTAGCTTTATTGAAAAATTTATACCTTTGTGTTGTACATAAAAAAAGAAAAAAAAAGATCTGTTGGTTTTAATTTTGTTAGACCGCGTCAATTGCTAAATCGTACTTAAAATTTCTTCATTTATAACAACACAACATTGAATCACGATTTTCCATATCAACTTTTGTTCTTGTAGGAAACATTTTACCTCATGATAGATGGTGTTCAGCCGATGTCTACTTATGGCTTCCTTCTATACAACTTACCTCGCTACAATCCATTTCAACAACAGACACACAGATTGGAAACAGATGTGGACACGACTAAATTTACTGGTTTGTAGAAATTCGATTTAAGAAAGTTAAAACTCATCTTCGCTAGCCAAGGGTTACGATCCAGTCCCCTCCTCTCCATCCTTGGCAGATTAAGCCAAAATTTGTGATCACAATGCTGCGCCATTTACCGTTTTATAAAAGTCACGCCCATTCCGACTACATCATTCTTGACCAATGACAGCAGTTCAACTCTCTTCAGTATGGAGGGGTAAATATGGTTGAGTCTTGTGTTTACAAATTTCGTGACGCAGGAACTGAAAATATACGTTGACATTACAACTTTTGCGCGAGAAACATACCCAGGTGCTTCAATTAGAAGATTTAGAACTTTAAAATTGTCAATAAATATCTAATATATTCGCTATCGGGTGCGTTATTTATCCTCATCTATTACATAGTCGACGCGTAAATCTATTTTAATAATTATAATTGGATATGTCCTTTGTTCTGAAAATAGAGCATTGCTTCAAGAAGTTGAAATGGGTCCCTGTTGGAATTTTCCATTGCTCAAAAGGTACACGTGTTGATGAAAATATTTCGATCTTCTCTACGTTTATCCAATTAGCGTTTGTCATAGTGTCATATTTTTTTCCGAATTACTCCAGATTTATCATTTCACATAGCATTTAATCAAAACGAAAGTAAATGTCCGCGAAAATATTGAATAGAAGCATGTTTCAGCTACTTTTGGTAGCTGAGGATAATATGATGATAACAAGACTCGGCTAGTGTTTTTAGGAAGCGTCCATCGAACGCACGAGTGTGTTTTCGTGTCTTAACGAGAACATTGTTAGAAAGACAAACACGGGGTTTCGTCAAGAACTAAATTAGTTGGAACAGTAAAATGCCAAATCAATGATGTTGTTGGAAAGCATCGAAACCAAAAGTTTTAATAAGGGCCAACTCAACCCAGATTTATGTAAATAAAATTTAACAAAACATTCAAGTATTATTTTAGTTTATATATATTTTTTTTTACTTTAGTTGGTGAGTGAACACACATATCCGTTTTGACGTCAATGCAGCTTGACACTTTCTTTTTTTTCGGTCTAATTGTTCTGTATGCTTAAGATAGTTGTCTTATTGGCAAGTGCAGTTTAACATTTTCGTTTATTCATTTGATGTTGCAGGATTTTTGTAAATTTAAATTAAATGTGGTCTCAGTCATTAAACCACCCTATAAACCTGCCGGTCTAGGTTTTTAAAAGTAGGTCTGGCAAATAGGTGATAAGGACTTGAAAACTATCTTACAGCACCCAATGTTCACATTTATTACATACAAATCTAAACACTTAGCCACACCTACCCCAAATAAACTGTAGGGTGGTCATATGTGCTCTAGAAAGGTAACTAGGTACGTACTATGTTTTAGGAGTAAAGACTTGATGAACAATCAGCACGTGGCATTGTTTATTTACATATTCTACATTTATACGTGATCATCTTAAATGCGCTTTTTGATTGGATGCAGCCAGTTACAACTGCGACAAATGGAAATCATAACATGGTGGTTCAGAAATTCTATCTTAATCCGCCAAGGGTGGAGAGGAGGGGACTGGATCGTAACCCTTGTTTAGTGAAGATGATTAAAATTGGGAATATAAGAACAATGTTTGAAAAATATTGTACATTTTCAAATGAAAAACTCGAAAACTATAACAAAAACAACAAAATAAAAAACCAATCACTTTTTAGCCCACTTGGCCAAAAGGGCATGTTTGAGTTGTTCTTATCAACAGATGTGCACCATTCGTCGTCTGTCGCCACACATCCGTCAACTAAAACATCTTCCTCTCTGAAAGTTCTTGATAAATACAAAAATGCCATTGAGACGACTCTCCGCCAGACACAACATAACGTAGAAGATCTAGAAACTCTAGAAACAGCTTATTGCTACACTGTCTTGATACATTTATGATCGGCTTGAAGAAATATTGTTGATAACTTCATCAACCAGTACCATTGAACATTAAAACATTTACAAAAACAATCATTGATAAGTTTAACCTTTCCTCAAAAGTATAGAGCGTTTCGCAGTAAGATAAATTTACGTCAGGTTTTTTTTTTTTTTTTTTTGTGATTTTTTGGAGGAAAAGACATTTTGTTGCAGAAGAATTTTTAATGTTTTTCTTTTTTTTTCGGGTACCTTAAAGTTGGTTTCAATTATTCAGTTATTCATGATTGGTAATATGATATAAACATCATGATTGTCTGAACTTTCCAGCTCAACAGGATTGAGCCAATATAACAATCTTCCGGCTTTTGCATGGTACCTTTTCTCGTCGGAAGCAGTTATCGAAATTTAGTCAAACTTTAGTCATCGAAAGTATGTTTAATTTCAATATAATATCGGATTTGGCACCGTGCACTCTAGATTTCCGAAGTTAGATTTTGAAACATATATGGAGTATCAAGTATGCTCTAGACCAACTTACCTTTGGTGTTGGTATATGACCTAATTAATGAACAGAAAACTTACTGAAACAAAATGTAACAATTAAATCATGCTGCCACTGAAGCATATGCGTGCATTGCCTCCATTCAAATGCAAAATACTTAAAATAATCCATTTAAGTCACCACTTCGGTATAAAAATCTCACAAATAAAACGTTCTCATATCGTCTTTTGTCACACAACAGTTTAATAAAGTCATAGGTATGATTCCGGCATTAAGTGTTAAGACAATACAGTTTTTACGGCTTTGTGAAGGCTGCAGAAGGAAATATAATTGACAAAAGAAGATTTTCTGTGAAAATGAGACATTCTTTGTAATTATTCACTCACCTAAGTTCAGGAATTCTAAATGACGACGTCCCTTTGTTACAGAACGGGAAAGCGCGGAATTTTACCCTTTAAAAATATATGACATCGTTAGATCAAATCGTTGCTTCAAATGAGTTGCATGATAATTGCTCACATGAATATAATGTCGTACGTTTTAAATTACTACCATTAGGTCGGAAAGCTATATTTCAAATGTAAAATCACCGCAGGCATCATTTTTGAAATAGGTAAGGCTTTGGTACCGTCATTATTTATGAAACAGTATGATTTCAAAACAGAAAAGATATCTACCGTTAATCTTAATGTCTCTAACAGTAGACAATGTAATTTTCTTTACAATATGACAAGATCTAAATCGCCACAGTCTAAAAAAATGAATAAGATTGATACAAAATAAAAAAACAGTTGACACAAACACAAATAATCTAGCTAAAGGTCAAAAACATCAAGATGTAACTGAAGAAAACCACTGATCAGGTCTTTGACTTGAGACCATCACACGAATATGAAACCTAAACTTTTTACCACTTAACCTATACCTGTTTTAATCTCATTGGCCATCATATCATTTCTTCTTATTTTTATACAAACATATAATAAAAAAAATCTGGTTCGCCAGACGCGCGTTTTAAGATTCATCAGTGGCGCTCGAATAAAAACAATTGGAAGTCAAAATCATATACGGAGGTGAAGAGTATTATTGACCGAAAATTCTGGAAAAGTTGTGTCAAATACGGTAATGCAATCTATGCCGGGGATATAAAAGCCTTTGTGTTACGACTAAATCAGCATATTAATTCTCCAAATATGGCAGAGTACAGGTTCGAGTTAAAGATACTAAGATTTCTTTGAGTATTATTTTATATAGTAAGTCGCCTACTGATCCAAACTCAAAGCTGTGGATGATAATTTAAACGTAGATATTGAAGAATGTTTTTAAAAAGATGTATTTGGCCTTCAGATAACCCTATTAATAATGAATTCATCGCTTTCAACCATTGCATTATTTTTTCTGTGATAAAAGTTCCGAAAAAATAAACTTGTTGATGATGGTAACTATTTAGCCTACTGAATAACAAGCGAGCCTTAATTTGTAACTTGAAAATACTTTTTTGAATTACAAAGTGATTCAGTCGTTGATTGTACCATGTAAAGAGCTGAAATTACAGAATACTGGCGCAAAACTCATCAAGGATGATGCAATTGATACCTTTGAAAAAATTTGGCGCAAATGATATATATCCAAAAAATACCAATGGCACAAAATTACTGTAGACACCATCGTCTAGTATAAGTGCACTTATGATAATTTTGTATAAAAATATCACTTTTACAATTTTTTAACAAAACTAAACATTCGATTATTTAACACGAATTAACGGATTAACGCTTCTCACTCTTCTCCAATTTCCAAAGATTTGAGTATGTCTTTAATCTCATCCTCCGTTATTTCATCAATATCTAAGCTATGTTGGGTACGAAGCGGTAAATCTGGAGGTGTAACTCCATCGTCCGAAGATGTAGAAATATTACAAAAATATGAGTTAAGCAAATCTGCTTTTTTTTCACCAACAGAAATTTCATTAGTATTTGGATTTAATAATGGAGGAATCGACGTGGAACGACAATTACCCATAACTTTTTAACGAGAGACCAGAATGCTTTCGGGTTTTGTTTGACTTTTCATCTAAAGACCATTAGCGTTTAAATAGAACTGTTCCTTTGCATAAATAATCATGTTATTTACTTATCCGGCGAAATGATATTTCATTTTGGTACCTAAATATTATTTCATTGGGAACAGGATGGAAAATATACTGCATACAAAATTACGACATAGATGTAGTCCTTTAAAGCTGATTTATACAGAGTTAATTTAGTAAATGACCCAAGTTGTGAATGTGGGTGTCCATTAGAAGATTAGATTCATTTTTCTTAGAATGTCCACTCTACATAAATTTTAGAAATCAGCTCTTTGAATCCATTCAACACTTAGCTGCTATCTCCATAGAACATATTTTATTTGGAACAGACGAAATTACTGTTGAACAAAACACAATCCTTTTCAGAAATGTACATAGTTATATACGCCATACAAAAGATTCTTTGATTAATATTGCAGTATCTTAAAGTGTACTCGTAACCAACTGTAACTGTTTAAACATAATATACTTATTGTATATATTTTCATATTGTACTGAATTATATAATTGCTGTCATCTTGAAATTTTGTATATTGTACTTATTTGGAGAGGATTATCTTAAGTTGATATAACTTGTATCCAATCCTATTGTATATTTAGACAATAAAATATGTTTAAACTAAACTAAACTAAACACTCTTCTCCACGCGAAATGATGGAAGCCACTAGTGGAGCAGGATCTGTCTACCCTTCCGGAGCACATGAGATCACCCAGAGTTTTTTATGGGATTTGTGTTGCTCAGTCATTGGTTTTCTTTGAAGTGTTCCGTAGATTTGTTTGTCATTTCATGGTATTCTTTTGCCAATGTGTTGTAAGTTTCTCTCCGACTTATGATTTTTGAATATCCCCTTGGTATCTTCCGCCTGTTTTTTTTTTTTGTTTTTTTTTGTTTGACTGGCAATTACCGGTACGTAATAAGGTTATCCTATCTAACAGTACATAAGAATAAAAGTACCTTATAATATATGTTTCATCTGGCTATTAAAAAAAATAATTTGCATATTTTATCTAACATGTAAGGAACAATAGATGTTGTTATTACTGATATTAGTTGTTTTAGTTGCATGTATAGGTTTCTAATTAAAGACCTGCTTTTATTTAAGAAATAAGCTTAGTCTCTGATGCATGTTTTTTATTGTTAATTGTTTTTTTGGCTTTTAACTAGCTTTCAGTAACTGCGAGTACTCTCAAATCGTAGTTTCGTGTTAATTTGACCTGTTGACACAATTTGTAATGCATTTCTGTAGTTCAATGTTTACTTATTTTGTTTTATATCTCGTCTCACTATTTTTAATATGTACCACCTTTGATAAGTATTTAATATGACTATAAATTTTCACTTCTGTACTCGTACTCTGAACAACAAATTTATTAATTTTGTAAAAAATGTTTACTTCCGTACTCCTAATAACAAAATTATTATATTTTAATTTACCTGTGTACGTTGTTTTGTTCAACGCCATTTTGTCCCAGGTTAGAGTCGCCTTTTTGACACTGTTTTACATCTTCTTTTATTACTACCTGTAACGTCTATGTTATATAGGAACCTACGTTTTAATATTGTATTTATATTGTGTCATAGATCAAACTTTTTCGTTCAGTGAATGTTTACTTGTTTTTGTTTAAATGTCTTTTGATCGAGTTAAGCCATTTCAAGTGATATTCTATAATGTGTCTTTTTTTTGTTGTAATATTACACTACTGTCTCAGGTTAGGGTGAAGGTTGGCGTTTGTTAAACTTTTAAATCCGCTGCATTTTTATGCACCTGTCCTAAGTCAGGAGCCTGTTTTTCAGTGGTTGTCGTTTGTTGGTGTGGTTCATAGGTGTTTCTCATTTCTCGTTTTTGTCTCGCTTGACGGAGTCAAAAAGCGAGACATAGGTGTGCTGTTTCCGGCGTCGTCGGCGGCGTCAACAATGTATTAGTTTGTGATTAGGTCTAGTTTATGGTGAACCACTAGTGGTAAGTCAAAGATATTTGGTATGCAGTTGTATTTGCATTGGCACATATCATTACCATGGAGATTATTTGGCCCTGACCCCTCAGTTATGGTCTATTGACTTTGAAACTTCTGCTTAGTTTTAATGTATTAGTTTGTGATTAGGTCAGTTTATGGGGAACCACTAGTGGTAAGTTAATGATAATTGGTATGCAGTTGTATAAGCATTGGCATATCTCATTTCCATGGAGATAATTTGGCCCCAACCCCCTCAGTCATGGTGTATTGACTTTGAAATTTTGCTTAGTTTTCATGTATTAGTTTGGCATATCTCATTTCCATGGAGATTATTTTGCCCCGCCCCTCAGTCATGGTGTATTGACTTTGAAACTTTTGCTTAGTTTTCATGTACAGTATTAGTTTGTGATAAGGTCGGTTTATGGGGAACCACTAGTGGTAAGTTAATGATAATTGGTATGCAGTTGTATACGCATTGGCATATCTCATTTCCATGGAGATTATTTGACCCCGTCCCCTCAGTTATGGTTTATTGACTTTAAAATATTGCTTAGTTTTCATGTATTAGTTTGTGATTAGGTCAGTTTATGGGGAACCACTAGTGGTAAGTTAATGATAATTGGTATGCAGTTGTATAAGCATTGGCATATCTCATTTCCATGGAGATTATTTGGCCCCGCTCCCTCAGTCATGGTCTATTGACTTTGAAACTTTTGCTTAGTTTTCATGTACAGTATTAGTTTGTGATAAGGTCGGTTTATGGGGAACCACTAGTGGTAGGTCAATTATATTTGGTATGCAGTTTATGGGGAACCACTAGTGGTAAGTGTATGATAATTGGTATGCAGTTGTATAAGCATTGGCATATCTCATTTCCATGGAGATTATTTGACCCCGCCCCTCAGTTATGGTTTATTGACTTTAAAATTTTGCTTAGTTTACATGTATAAGTTTTTGTTTAGGTTTGTTTAAAGAGAACTACTTATGATAAGTCAATGGTATTTGGTATGCAGTTGTATTAGCATTGGCACATCTCATTTCCATGGAGATTGTTTAGCCATGTACCTTCAGTCATGGTTCATTGACTTTGAATATTTGCAAAACTTACATCTTAAAGTGTTGCTATTTTAATTTCAACATTTGCATTATCGAAATTACAAAAAAGCGAGACATATCTCTGTGATAACAGTTTATTTATATAGATTAGACCGTTGGTTTTCCTGTTTGAAATGTTTTACACTAGTCATTTTGGGGCCCTTTATAGCTTGTTGTTCGGTGTGAGCCAAGGCTCCGTGTTGAAGGCCGTACTTTGACCTATAATTGTTAACTTTTTATACATTGTGACTTGGATGGAGAGTTGTCTCATTGGCACTCATACCACATCTTCTTATTTATAATCAATATAAATTCATATGAAATTTATGCTAAGATATAAATACAATTTAATTTTAAACTTATTTGCCACACAAAAACTTTCCAAGCATATTTGATCTATATGGAAGAACATCTAACATCGACTCAACATATAAAGTTTTATGGTCACTATCACGATTGGTTGACCGCTACGATAAGTCGGTGAATCAACTCACTAGCGAAATTTTATAGTTATTTAGATACAAGAATGGTCTCTGATCTGTAAAACGGATTATGTCCTTTTCCGATAGTTACTTTTTGATTTAGTGTTGATTGCATTGCGGGTGATACATGCATTGCTGGAGACTCTCATCCTGTCGACGCAACTGGTCTCGTTTCTTTTGGAGTTTATTCGATCCCCTCAGCTTTTGTTTCTTACCTTGATTTTTTAATTTTTAAATGGATTTATGAGATTTGAACAATGATAAACTACTGTTGCTTCTAGTTTACAATGAACTGACGAAAATACAACATAAAAGCACAATTCTATCATTAAAAAGGAAGAATAAATTACTGTCTAGTATCTAAACCACCTGCTTCAGCATCAAACACAAAGCATGTATTACCATGTTATGATTTATGTCAAAGGGATCTTTTCGTTTATAAAGATGATCAACTAATAATAAGGAAAACATTAATATTTCAATACACATGCATTATAGTGCTGTGCAAATATTGATCACTTTCATTTTATATTATTAAACACCCACTCTTAAATTGGGGCTATATTGCGGTTTCCTTGTTCTTCCGGTCGTTCGTTCGTCCTTTAGTCCGTCCGTTCGTCCGTCCGTTCGTCCAACAAATATTTTCATCACGCTTTTCCCAGAAACTACTGAACAGAATGACTTTATAATTTGTCAGCAGCTCAGTATTGATGAGTCGTAATGTGGGAGCACTTTTAGGATCTTTCGGTTTCCCGATACTTTTGATTTTCCAATAGGTTGAATGAACTTAAGTTTTTCGTCAAATTTTTTCTCAGGATCTTCTTTACAGAATTACTTCATATTTGGTTAGTAGCTAGTTTAACAGTGATGAGTTGTAAATTGAGAACATTTTTAGGATATGCCAGATACCTACTTGCTGTTTGCCGAGTTCTTTACTTTTTCAATATGTTCAATGTTTTTTAAAGTTTTCGACACATTTTTCGCAGAAAGTACTCAACAAAATGCATTCATATTTGGTCAGCAGCCCAATAGTGATAAACTGTAACATGTGTGTGTTTAAAAGAGCTGGCAGACACCTACTGTCTTATTTCGGATACTTTTAATTACGAGTGGGGGTATGCCTAGCACCACAACGCTTGCATTATTGTTGAATGTCATTATATAAGGAAAGTGCATTGCCTTGTATCGTTCATTTTGTTGACTAGTATATTTACAAAGTCAAATGTATGCTATAAAATTGTTAAATAAAATATGGTGAAATACATACATCTTTAATTTGCACATTTTTACCAAGATGTAACTTGATTAAGTAGTCAAATATTGTTACAATTTGGTTCAACATAAATTTCTTACCTTTTCAATATCCTCGACATCCCGTCCAGTCTTTAGTAAACATAGTTTATCATATACATCACCAATAAAGCTTTTTTTTTTGGCTCTCAGTAGCTTCGGTAAAGATACGATAACGTTACCAAATGTCAGCAGGTTGGGAGAGTAATGGTCACAAGGTTATATTATCGTATCTATATCTATTTTGGTTGCATTTATACTGCTCTTCAGAATCCTACCTTTGGTGACGACTCCTCCAATTTTTCTTTATTCGTGCCTAAAAAAATGAAAACAACACTTTATGAATTTCATGTGTCCTATGCACTTTTCTGGATTTACCTTCACCAGCAGCGCTCAAAGCCGAATATTTGAAAGGCAAGAATTCATAAGAACAGAGTTAGTTGAAGAGCTATATGACCAAAAAGAAACTAAAAATAATAGCCGAATCCAGCTAAGGTCAACTTTGCCTGAGGAAGCAAACGTGAAAAAGACGTACGTCCGGTTTATGGCTTTTAGGTCGTTGATACAAATCAGAATATAAGAAACTCGTGCTTCATATATTCTTATAGACTTGGATGTTGCTTAGCATCTGACTTATGTACCTCCATGAGAAATATGTCGTCCCAGCTGGATCTTCCAAATGCTCCAAACAAACCCTCTTTCTAACTTATCCATATATATTTTATTAGCAATCAAAACCGGGCTTCAGAGTAATTGTGAAATGACCTTCTATGGGGTTGGTCTAAATCTGATGTGGACATAAGAATAATTCAAATATCTGTTAAATAAATAAATCATTCCTAAAACAAAACATTTTTATTCAAGCAAAAATTATTTGAAACTGATATCATCAAGCTGCTTGATTTTATTTAATCGACGACATATTTGCTACGTTTGGAGGACGTTTTTTCAACAGACAATCCGCATTTCTCTCCTTGTCGAACTGTTCCTCTATTTGTATAAGGCAGATTTCATACATTAGCTTCTCTGGAAGAATAAAAATGATTGCATTATCCCTTAACTTCTCTTTCAGTTATAAAGATGATGTCCTCTCACTAAAATAATCAAAGTTTGGTGATTACTTAAGACTACTAAAGACTTTTGGTTGATTTTCGTTGGGTTTGTTTTTGCCATGGTATGATCGGTTTTGCATTGACTTGTGATTTTTGTGATGTCCCTTTGGTATCTTCTGCCTTTTTTTATCTACGTTTTAACTGTAGTTATTCAATCTAAATTAGACATATAAACAGGAGACAATAACGGTTATTTCTGATGTAACGACTTTCTTAGGGAAAAGCTGAACGTTTTTCTGCAGGTTTTTTCATCTTTTTATTTACATACACAAGACATTTAAACTGAAAACTTGCTTTTCACATAAAGTAAATTACACGGAAAGAGTTTTTAGGATTCATTAAAAATGATTCAGTCACAGGAAATAATTACTATTGAATACATATAGGACAAAATGATTCAGTCACAGGAAATAATTACTATTGAATACATATAGGACAAAATGATTCAGACACAGGAAATAATTACTATTGAATACATATAGGACAAAATGATTCAGACACAGGAAATAATTACTATTGAATAATTATAGGACAAAATGATTCAGTCACAGGAAATAATTACTATTGAATACATATAGGACAAAATGATTCAGTCACAGGAAATAATTACTATTGAATACATATAGGACAAAATGATTCAGACACAGGAAATAATTACTATTGAATACATATAGGACAAAATGATTCAGACACAGGAAATAATTACTATTGAATACATATAGGACAAAATGATTCAGTCACAGGAAATAATTACTATTGAATACATATAGGACAAAATGATTCAGTCACAGGAAATAATTACTATTGAATACATATAGGACAAAATGATTCAGTCACAGGAAATAATTACTATTGAATACATATAGGACAAAATGATTCAGTCACAAGAAATAATTACTATTGAATACATATAGGACAAAATGATTCAGTCACAGGAAATAATTACTATTGAATACATATAGGACAAAATGATTCAGTCACAGGAAATAATTACTATTGAATACATATAGGACAAAATGTTATTTATCCCTCTTTAACTTGTTCGAAGGTTTTTAAAAAACTCATCAAAGATACACATCAGTATTAAATTTACTTTTTGCTTAAATGAAGTCAACTGGCTTGATTGCAAGAATCATCAATACATTTTCCGTTCATAAAATGAACATGACATTTTATTAACTATGTATTTACTTTCAGGTATCACAGATCGAATTTATTCGTTCATAGTGTGTTAATTTACGTTTTGATTGAGTTAAGCCTTCCAATTGATGTTTTATCGTGTGTTTTCTATGTTGTGATGTTATACTATTGTTTCAGAAAAAGGAGAAGGTTTGGTACCATTAAAACGTTTAATCCCGCTGCAAATGTTTGCACCTGTCCTAAGTCAGGAATCTGATGTACAGTAGTTGTCGTTTGTTTATGTAATTTATACGTGTTTCTCGTTTCTCGTTTTTATATATACTAGACCGTTGGTTTTACCGTTTGAATGGTTTTACACTAGTACTTTTGGGGCCCTTTATAGCTTGTTGTTCGGTGTGAGCCAAGGCTCCGTGTTGAAGGCCGTACATTGACCTATAATGGTTTACTTTTATAAATTGTTATTTGGATGGAGAGTTGTCTCATTGGCACTCACACCACATCTTCCTATATCTATGACGATTAGACAAATGTCCCCGCACAGCACGTACCAAACAGTATCATTATTTGAAACCATAAATCTGTCACACAACCAGTACGTACGACCAATAAGCGTTTAGCAGCAATATACCAACATCACCTGCATATGGGATGTATATTTCCCCAACTCATTCGGTATTCAAGAGCATGCAGCTGCTCAGATTTTATAAAACGTCATCAGTGTCTGAGCAGAAAGTTGATGAACCAGGGTTATGTTAAAGAACGTCTCGTCCTTTTTCTAAAACAGTTCATTGGAAGATACCAAGACCTTGTTGAAAAATATTCCGTATCAACTTCACAATAATAATACATGATGGTCTTCAAGTATAGATTCTAAGTACTGACGTTGTTTATGATCTTAATTATGTGTAATAGTGTTCTCTTTTTTGTCTGTTTATTTTTAACATTTACTGCTTTGTCCATTTTTGGTAATATACTTTTGGCGTGGCCATTGTGTTATTGTACTATGGACATTTTTGAATTCTTTTCTTTCATTTTTGCTTCTGTACTTTGTCTATAGAGTGTTTATATGCCATTTTGTTTTTCTTGGTGAAATAGTTATTTGTTTTTATAGTGATTAAGATTATAACACAATGTTGACTGCTGTACCCAATGTTGACATTTTCACCTATTATGTCTGTTTGTTTTGCACACACATTGTTGTCAATATAAATGAATTCTATGCGACTGTCATACAAGTTAAAGGTTTAGCTAGCTATAAAACCAGGTTTAATCCACCATTTTCTACACAAGGAAATGCCTGTACCAAGTCAGGAATATGACAGTTGTTTTCCATTTGAAGCTTTTGATTTTGCCTTTTGATAAAGGACTCTCCGTTTTGAATTTTACTTGGAGTTCGATATTTTTGTTATTTTACTTTTTAGTACATTGAAAGGATAGCCCTGTTCTGACAAATCATTGTGTTGCTGCTGTTTATTTTAACTAGCAACTAAATTTACATAGATGAACCTTTGCTGAATGAGAAATATATTTAGACCATTTTGAGTCAAAATTTGCTTGTGACTTCTGGAACATCATATACCATTACAAGTTTTAAACATTGGTTGAAAATAGGCATGTAGAAATATGATACGTCTACAGCTTATGATATAACCTGAATTTAAGCTTGAAAAAAAATATTTAGAGGGCTGTGAAATTTTAAAAAATGGTTGAATATATAGGGGGTTTTTAATTGGTGGAATGACACCTAAACCGAAGTATTGTACATTTATTCGTTAGCTCAGATATCAACAATAATATAACTAAAAAATGATAAAACATCTATAAATGCTGTTTAAACTGAACATTATTCGAAGCATTATATACAAATTGATTGTTATTTTTAAGCTTTTATATACAAATATAATTGTTTGTCGGTTGCTTACTCCTTTGATTTGATGTTCTATCTGTTTTGACGAATCTAACCATGATGAAACAAAATTTAAGGGAAACATATATATGTCCCAAGGTGAGGATAAATGTGAAGGTAAATTCAGAAACGTGTCGTTTTCCATTCGTTTTATGTGTTTGAGCTTTTGATTTTGCCATTTGATAAGGGACTTTCCGTTTTGAATTTTCCTTGGAGTTCGGTATTTTTGTTATTTTACTTTTTTCGGACACATGGAATTTATAAAGTGTTGTTTTCATTTTTCATTACTTAAAGAAGTGAACCCAATCTTACTTGAGGTTCTCATGTAATTGCAGTTTAGAGCCAATTTAAGAAATTTACAATTTGGTTACATGTTCAGAAATAAGCCACAATATTGTTAGAACCTCAAAGTACGAACATTAAGTTGTTATACCGTGAATTTTATTAAAGACTGGAAGATCTTTTGAAAAACAGATGAGCAAGGTATTCATGTTTTTCAAGGCATTGATGCCTTCACAATATACTATAATAAATACCTATGTTGAACCTCGTATTGATCGTAAAAGGATACGATTTTTACCCTTAAATTAAAAAATCATAAAGTATTATAATCGTTCAAACAAGAACATCAGGCGTTGACAAGAAATTGCCCTGGAAGAGACCCGTAATGATATATAAGTTTTTTTACTTATTTTATTAAATTCTTCACGATTTTTCCATTCAGGAAAAAGATACTTTAAACTGTCTCTAATTTGTAGAAATAAATACCGAATCTATGTACTTAAAATAAAACGCTTTTTTTATTGAAGTATTTTCCTTTTCATCGTTCTATCATTCATACAGCCATAAAACAACAGCAAATCAGATTTGCTTATTCGCAATGACGATTATTGATCGCATCATTTATGGTTTCTTGATATTAGTTATGATTTTTGAATAAATTTTCATTGTCTTTCAGTCATATTAATTTTTGTTTGCATATTAAATTAGAGCAATGTAACTACACCACAGGAAACATTGTCCTTGTGCATTGATTTCTTATTAATTGGCGGACAATAAAATGTATTGATATAGTGAAAGCAGTATTAAGTCATAGTATGGAAGACGTTTGAGTTTATAATATTATTTTCAATCGTGAAACTCGAGAAAAAGATACTATATATCTTCATGCACAATCGTCTACCAACATAATTGGTTTGCATGTTCTTAATGAGAATTGGTACGCCTTTTAATATGAATCTTAATGCCGTTTATATGTTTAAAAAAAATCAATTCTAGTATCAGGCCCCATTCAGGACCCCGACAGAAACATTGAAAAAGTCACAAGAAAGTCATATCTATACTATTGTAATATTTTAATGTTTTGTAAATATTGACCTCTAGTTAATTTGACTATAACTGTTTATTTGTGTACAGAGAAAATTAATGACGCAAGGCTAATTTGACAAGTTGCTAGTTTTATTATCTGCAGTTAAAGTTGAACTGTCAGATGTAATTAAGACAAGTAACGATGTCTTGGGGTGTAGGGTAATAAAATTTAGTTATGCCTATTTGTTTTGTCTAGAGTGAAAGTAATTAAACTTTCTGATAAAGGTCAGTTGATCAAGATACTGGCAGATTGTGTATCAGCTGTGATACTGTAAGGATGTTGTGTATTCCTTAAGTCTTGAATCAGTTAGATTCTGGAGGACTTGTATTTAAAGTTGATATGTGAAAACTTTGTAGCTAACTGTCAATAAGTCGGAAGTAATGTACATTTGTTAATAAACTTGTATATATAAATACCGTATTATTTAGTTACTGGGAATTTACCACAAGATATATTGTCGTGCCATAGATGGCTATGTCCGTCCGTCTGTGTCGGTGTTGACCTCCCTCGGTCACGTTACACTATTAAATGAGAAGACCTCATTTTGTGTGTCGCTTCTCTTCCTTCCACATTGAATTAATCATCATGCCTCTGTGTCCTATAGGTACCATGCTTAGTCGCATTGGTCATCCTCGCTTATGATTATTCAGTTTGGGTTATTTTGGGAGGAAAACAAAAATAAAGGCGTCTGGATATAGTTTCCGTCATCGGACGGACTTTTAAGTCGTAGACGAGACTTCCGTTTAGGACTGCCTTAAAATAACATATATTGCATAAATTCCAAGTTTACTATCCACGGCGACAGGACAATTATTTTAAATAGCAAATACACTTTATTTATAGCGAAATTAACAGAAAACAAACAATAACGGACTTTCTATATAATATATCAGTATGATTATTATGATATACATATACTATAAATAGTGTATTTGCTATTTACTATCAATTCCAAGATTACTATCCACGGCGGTCACTGATACATTATATAGAGAGTCTTGGAATTGACAGTAAATAGCAAATACACTTTATTTATAGTATATGTATGTTCATAGTATACAGAAAAACGCGAAAATAATTGAAATTAACAGAAAACAAAAAATAACGGACTTTGGAAAAAAGGGGGAGGGCTAAATAAAATCTCTATATAATATATCAGTGACCGCCGTGGATAGTAAACTTGGAAATGGTAGTAAATAGCAAATACACTTTATTTATTATAGTATATGTATGTTCATAGTATACAGAAAAACGCGAAAATAATTGAAATTCACAGAAAAAAAAAAACGGACTTTGGAAAAAGGGTGAGGGCTGAAAAAAAATTGTCATGTCCCCAAGTACCTATGACTTTTGATACCTTTCCTGAAATTCTCCAGTCATAAACTATTTTACAAAAATTTATCCTACAACAGTTAACATACTTTCAACCACGCTCTAAATGCCCGCGATTTCGCGGGTGTGTTCTAGTACATATAAAATCTATAATCTTCATTGATTTTATTTATTTCGGGGTTGTGATATTAAAATTGAAAAGAGTTTTAACTTTAGCTTTGGCCTCTTTTCCGAACAAATATTAAAAAAAATATGTCAGGGTGACTGTTTTGCCAACCAGCTGGCCTGTGTATTATGATCGAACATATGATATCCCAAAAATCACTCTCGTATTTAGGCATTCTATTTAAATGGAATATATTCATGGATGAAAGCATTATCCATGTAATATCGGAACATATAAAAAATCCTCAGGGTTCAATAAGGTTTGTGTGGCAGTGTAAACGCTCTAGTTAGGATTTAAACACAGAGGCACATTCCAGAATTTGTTTTTCTCAAAGAATTACTTTACCTAATACGCATTTACACGAAGGATGTATTTTTGTCTCGCCTGCGACGAAACGCGACGTTTCGTCGCAGTATTTGTCGCATAGGTATTACTATCTGGCGGCGGTGGCGGCGTAAACTATTTGTATAAATCTTTATATTTCAGAAGGTAGAAGACCTGGATGCTTCATATCTTTTATGCAGATACCTTATGTTACGAAGTTTCCATCTGTCATATGTCCATTGTCCTTGACCTCATTTTCATAGTTCAGCGACTGCTTGAAAAAATAATATTTTTTTTGTCATGTGAATTTCTCACTTATTATCTTATTATGAGTAATAGGATAACTATATTTTGTATATGGGTTCCTTGCAACGTCTACATGTCCGCCAGAGAGGGTTCACTTGACCTCGACCTCATTTCATGGATCAGTGATTAAGGTTTAAGTTACGTGATTAGGTCCGTTTCTCAAATACTATAAGAAGTAGGTCAACTATATGTGGTGTATGAAATGATTTTAATGGGTACATGTCAGTCTGGCAGGTTTCATCTGAACCTTATCTAATTTTCAAGGTTCATTGGTCATTGTTAAGTTTTTGTATTTTGGTCTGTTTTACAAGTACTAAAAGCAATAGGTCAACTATATTTGGTGAATGGAATGATTGTAAGGTGTACATGTCTGGCAGGTATCATCTGACCTTGACCTCATTTTTATGGTTCATTGGTCAATGTAAGTTTTTGTGTTTTGGTCTGTTTTTCAAATACTTATAGGAAAAGGTCAGCTATATTTGGTGTATGGAACAATTGTAAGGTGTACATGTCTGTATGGCAGGAATAATCTGACCTTGACCTCATTTTCATGGTTCATTGGTCAATGTTAAGTTTTTGTGTTTTGGTCTGTTTTTCGATTACCATAAGCAATAGGTCAACTATATTTGGTAAATAAAAAAAATTGTAAGGTGTATATGTCTGTCTGACAGGATATATCTGACCTTGACCTCATTGTCATAGACCTTTAAAATTGTTATTTTTATGTGAAACTTTTAGTAAAACCTTTATCTTTAAGACTTTCAACATAAAATCAATGGTCAGTAAAGCAGGCGAGACATTTCAGCGTGTGTACTCTTGTTTCTAAGTTTTGTTCATAAACCTTCCAATTCATTATCAACTAAAAATATATAAAAGCAAGAACAAGCCCCGTCAAAATTGGCCAAAATATCGTTTTATATTGGCTTCTAGTTAGTGTTCCACAAGTGTTTCTTTCTGTCCTTTCAACCAGCTCCTTGACTACTATCAATAAAACATATTATTAGACTTTTTAGTAAGTAAAAATAGTGGGATTAATTATTTTGTGGAGTGTAAAAAACTTAATGGATGTTTTAGATAAATCTAGTGCTTTTAATTCGGTTGATAGTTTTGTATAATCGACTGTCTATACTACATTTCAACACAATCTAATAAAACGGAAGTTTTCATATTTAAATAAATGGTCCTTCGAAAATTCTGATTACAGTAGGCAAAATCATTTATTGCAACTCATATGAAGCTTTCTTTAATGAAAAAGAGAAATATTCTAGATATAATACTTCAATTGTGATGAGTTGACTTAAGCTGCAAATCGCTCCTTTCTTAACATTAAATATTGAAAACCTTTACCAATTTTATTTTTAAATACAAAGATTTGTTTCGAGTTGATCGATCTTTTATATGGCCTACAGCAGCCTTTTTACAGAAAATTAAATAGTTTCAGCAATCGTTCTCATAATTGTGGCTTATGCCATTCTGTGTTTTAATCTCGATTGTTTTTTTCAAAGGGTGAGATTTTAGAGTTCATCGCAAGGTGTAGTTTCAGCAGTCGTTCTCATAATTGTGGCTTATGCCATTTTGTGTTTTAATTTTGATTGATTTTTTTCAAGGGGAGACATTTTAGAGATCATCGCAAGGTGATATAAATGGAAAAGAACGCTTCCCAAGCAGAATCATTTTAGGGTCACCAAAATCTTAAAATGTTTTCATAGTTCGCCTTATGATTTAGAAAAAGGCTTCATTTTTTATTTGAATGATATTTGTACAGAGATTGAATACGATGCTTTCTTTTTATCTTCTATTTATTATAGTCATTATTGTTATTATTATGTGATTATTTTTATTTTAGATCATTTTCGGCTGTTTTCTGGTAACTGGGACCAGTACGTTGAATGTTTATTTATCAAAGAGACAAATTCAATACAGATTTACATTGAAATACCTCCTACTGATTTTAAAATGACATTATTCGATATAAGCATATTTGATGATTTTCAATTAGATATAGCCAACATTAACATTAATTCAAGCATGTACAAAATTCATCGTGATCAACTTCATCTTTTCACCAATGGTTACATTTCTACGGTAAGTTTATAAGGTGATGTAATAGATAAAAGTCAGTTCGAGGCAAACAATATTAATATTTTACCACCCGCAAACGAGCACTTTTGTCATGTTGAGAGTTCATGTTTAGGTAAGATATATTCAAACGAAGGATATGGAATAATAAAAAAAAGCAACAATACCAATAGATAAAAAAAGACAACAATGTACAAGCAACAATTTCATATTGCTAGCCCCAAATCAATCCTTGTCTCATCTGTATAACGATGAATTGTTTTCAATTGCAGCAATTACTGTTTATGTACGGATATATTTCATCAGGAACGTTCAGAGCTAAAAGATAGGACAGCTTATAAGATGTAAAACACGAAGACCTTTATAACCAAAATAAACCTAGGAATTACCAAAACCAAAGTTGGGTCGATGTTGTCTGAAGTTTAGTTTTTATCAAATTTTACACAATTTACCAACTGAAAATTTATCAAAATGTGAGCAAACAAACATTTTGATCGACATATAGCGCTGGACACGGTGCAGGCGGTGTTGCCACGATGTCACAGAAGCAAGGGTTCGAATCCCGCTGATGGAAGAACAAAATTTGCTAACGCAAATTTAAAGATCTGACATTGTTGGGCAAAATTTGAGACGAATTATATATACAAGTCTAAATTGAAAACAACGTTCAAACCTATGATTGCGTTGGATAAAAACCGCAATTTTTATACGTGTGCATGCAAAACAAATTTCTTGTTAGAGGGGTCTAAATACAGCACAAACAACATTTTCCAAAAGACCAAAAAAGTGAAAAAGTATATTTTAACAAAACGCATTTGACTAACAAGTCGAACAACAAATGTTCTTAGACCCTGCTGACTGCCATTGGCGATTGCCAAATAAACAGATCACCGATGTAATAAATGGATCTTAATTATAAATTTAATACTAAACAGAAAACAATAAACTTGCGGGAAAGATGATATACCGCAAACAAAAGGTGCAAAGGTTTTTGTACACCATATCCGGATTTCGACAATTAATGTCTCTTCAGTGATGTTAGGAATCGAAACGGTATTTGGAAAGCCATACAATTTACCTCAATTTGGGATAGACTCTTGAATTTTGAGGAGTCAAAATAGGATGAACGGATCATATAAACCCGAAGGCAAATATAATACAATCCCAAACGAAAAATATAAACAAGTCTAAATTGAAAACAACGTTCAAACCTATGATTGCGTTGGATAAAACCGCAATTTTATACGTGTACATGCAAAACAAATTTCTTGTTAGAGGGTCTAAATACAGCACAAACAACATTTTCCAAAAGACCAAAAAGTGAAAAGTATATTTTAACAAAACGCATTTGACTAACAGGTCGAACAACAAATGTTCTTAGACCCTGCTGACTGCCATTGGCGATTGCCAATAACGGATCACCTATAAATATATATAAATCTGAATACTAGTCAACGATCTTTCCCACGAGAGCGCTGGATCGTTACGAGTAACGATATTACACAATAAATAAATTATATAAACGCCTGATAACAGATATAAATGTAATTATTTATAAATATTTCGGATAACAGATATCATCAGTATGATTATGATCATGGATGTCAAATGAATCATATCAATCTACTTTGATTAAACTATAACAATCTTGAAATTTATACAATAAAACAGTTAAACCGAACAACATAGTTTAGACGCTTGTACAATTCTAAAAAATTTTAAGCATGACATAGGTTATATAGCTATTTACAACAGAGACTGCAAAGATATGCTTCAAATAAAAATAGTAATGTGCGATATGAACTGGCAAAATTCTAAAATTCAAAAGGTGACGACAGTTACGATGTTACAAGAACGATTGCGTGAATAAACATTCCAAATAAACAGCACTGACCGATCTAAGTTTGTAAATATTTCAAATTTGACAACGGTAGAGTAATAACAACAGAGGCTGCGTATTTAAACATCCCAAATAAATAGCAGTTAAGTAATATAATAATAAATTTCGACTGAGGTTAAATAGTTGAACGTGACTGGGTACTTTTACATCCCTCCAAAATGAATAGAACCAAGCAATTTCAACTGATATAATTACAATTTTTTTTTAGAGTTGAGTAAGGTAAAGAAATAGAAGCAGAGACTGTAGTAATAAGTAATATAACCCAAATATAAAGCACTGCGCGAATTCGAACTACATCTTTTCATTTATCCCATTTGGTGCCAAAGTTTTCAATTTTCTTATCCAAAATCTTTCCCGAGTGAGTCTATCCTCCCTAGACCAAGCAGTGTTGTGGTCAATGATTGTAATGGTCAGTCGATTTAGATCTGCCTTAGTGTGGCCAGGGGATCTCAAATGTCGACTGAGGGGGAGGTCTGGCTTGCATTGGTAGTCGCTACGATGGCCGTTCATTCGTTTGTGAAATGGCTGTTCTGACTCGCCAACATACTGTTTACCACATTTACACTGTAGAAGATACACAGCATTTGTTGTCTTGCAATTAACATTGCAAAATATGGTGTATTCTGTACCGGTGGAGTGACTGTTAAAAGTCTGGGTATTCAGTATTTGTTTGCAAGTCAGACATCGTTTGTTTCCGCAACCCTTGCAAGAGCCCACAGAAGAAGAGCCTGCTTTAGAGGATAAATCAGCTCTCACCAGCAAGTCTTTAAGGCTTTTGGGCCTGTGGAAATCCAGTACAGGTAGTCGGGAAAGATCTTGGATAGTTTAGGATGTTTTTCGATTTCTTTCCAATTTTCGCGGATTAGGTGTGATAAGTTGTCAAATTTGGGATGGTAAGTCAACACAAAAGGCACCCTCTTGTTGACCTTTTTGTCTTTATATTGTAAAAGTTCATCTCGGCTGATGTTGTTAGCACGAGAGAAACCTTTATCAATGTCTTTTCTTTTGTAGCCCCGATGTTTTAGGTGACCGCGACGTTCTTGCAGTCGTCTTTTTTGCAGTATCGTTGGTGGAGCAAATCCGTTTTATTATATATATATATACGGATATGGTGTACAAATTTGTGCACCTCATGTTTGCGGTATACCATCTTTTCCGCAAGTTTATTGTTTTCTGTTTGGTATTAAATTAAATATTAAGATCCATTTTGTTACATCTGGTGATCCGTTTATTTGACAATCGCCTTGGCAGTCAGCAGGCTTTAAGAACATCCGTTGTTCAACCAGCTAGTCAAATGCGTTTTGTTAAAATATACTTTTTCAATCTTTTGGTCTTTTGGAAAATGTTGTTAGTGCTGTATATAGACCCCTCTACCAAGAAATTTGTTTTGCATGCACACGTATAAAAGTTGCGATTTTTATCCAACGCAATCATAGGTTTGAACGTTGTTTTCAATTTAGACTTGTATATATATATATATATATATATATATATGATAAAGTTGTCACATGTTTAGACGTGTATAATAAAATGAAAATTTGATTTGGCGGCATGGTAATTAACATTATCATCCTTTACGACAGACAAAATAGCTGATCTGAAAGGTACACCATCTACTTTCCACTATACATCATGTACTGTGTTACAACCCTAGATAAAGCCGACGAGGAAAGGCATTACATCGACCACCGAAAGCTATATTTTTATGTAGCCTAAGTGGTCGAGTGGTCTAGGGCGCTGGACACGGTGCAGGCGGTGTTGGTACGATGTCACAGAAGCAAGGGTTCGAATCCCGCTGAGGGAAGAACAAAAATTTGCTAACTCAAATTTGAGGATCTAACATTGTTGGGCTAAATTTGAATTTGAGACGACTTATATATGTATATGAGGGGATAAGGTGTCTGCGCAATGCTAGGCGGTGTTGTCGTAGAAGTTAGAAATAAAAAGTACAGGTTCCAGACCCGCTCGGGGAGGAAGTAAAGAATCAGATCTACTCTAACATCGTTAGGTTGATTTTCTAGGCACTTTATACATATTCTAACGCGTGGTATTTCTTAATCATAAGAAATCCGATGGACAAGGTATAATTTGAAGTTGTCACTACACATAGGCAAATATATAATATATATATATATATATAATTCATCTAAACATCAGCCCAACAATGATAGATCTGTAAATTTGCTTTCGCAATATATATATATATATGACGACTCTATATTATCCATCGGATCACCAGCAGTGATGGTGATACAAGGCTGAAAATACATTCTGTATATATAATTCGTCTTAACATCATCCCAACAATGTTAGATCTGTAAATTTGCTTTCGCAACAAAAAATTTGCAAAAACAAATTTAACAGATCTAACATTGTTGGGATGATGTTAAAACGAATTATATATATATATATATATATATATATATATAATTCGTCTAAACAACAGCCCAACAATGTTAGATCTGTAAATTTGCGTTTGCAAATTTTTGTCTCTTGTTGGGATGATGGCATATAAAACAACAGATTCGAACTCATGTTCTTCTGAGATATCGAACTCATGCTACTGAATATATATATATATATATATATATATATATATATATATCTTTCGGTACCATATTTTCAACTAAACAATAGATCTACATCAATGTCTAGTCGTTCACTTTGAATTTAACCTATCTGAATCGCTACTTTTTATTACAGAATTACAGTTTTACAAAATCAGTAGAATTTATTGAAGTATGGGTAAGTTAGTAAATTATATATAGAAATAAGGGAATGAAATTATACAACAATCCCAGTGGCACCAATAATAATAAGTGTATATGTTTAATCTACTTAGGCAGCAACCATTTGATTTTCTGGGGCGGGGGCTTTTTTTTCCAGACAAACTTTTTTTTCGCCTTTGGCGAAAAACAATCTATTTTTTGACAAGTCGAAAATAATTTTTTCTTTCAATTTTAGCAAACATATAGTGGCAGTTGAGGGTGAAACAAACAATTTTTTTCTGGGTCAAAAAAATTATTTTTCTCCAAAACTGAAACAAACTTTAGCCCCCAGAAAATCAAATGGTTGCTTTTAAAATGACTGTTTTTTTCTGTTTATGAAGAAATAACAACAAAAAATGTGGTGCACACTGAATAACCCGGGTTATTTAAAAGTTTGAACCACATTTTTTAGGTTATTTCGAATAGACAAAAAAAAATATTACAGTCATTCCTTATAATTTATTTCTAAATTCCATTTTAAGGAGTAAATCTTGAAAAAAAACGTTGATTACGTCACGATCAGTTGACAAAATTATGTCGATGAGCTGATAGACAAACTTTCAGCCAATCAGAAGACGTGTCACATCCAAAATTAAATTATTATTATTTAAACGAATGAATGGAATTATCTCAACCTATCTTGTTTTCTATGTTTTTGTTTATACATGAGAAGCTGGTTCAATTACCGGAAAAAAATCCTGATAGCCCTGAGCCCAGGCAATACGCTTTATTGTCGTCTATTGGTCTATGTCTTCCGTGGTAGAATCAAGCCGTATTAAAGATTTGAGTTATATGGTATTTTATATCTCGGACTTGTTTTTGATAACACCTATCGTCCTGAACATGCATGTAATATTTGCCACTGGACGTTAAGCAACCAACAATCAATCAATCAATAACACCCATTTCGTTTATAGGTTGATGAATATATTAAGATAATCTAAGTATTAACGTATATGTAATAGAATAACCTGAATGATTCAAAAAGTGTTAAATGATTGTGTCATATTATATTTCAAATAATGTTAGTAGTGAACTCGGATATACAGATCTAAGTCTGGATGCTCGTATGACATCTACCATAAGTCAGATAGAGGTCAGGTACAGAAATGATTGCTTGTCTCCCACAACGTGACCTGCAGTTGCAGTATTAATATGATATGACATAATAGGACAGCGATTCATGTATTAGATACTCCTTGAGGGCGTTAGCCCGAATGGGTGTATCTTATGTTCACCAAGATATTATTGTCAATGCAGAATGATAGTTTTCAAAACTTTAGGAGGGGGTCTTTCAGCAATTTCACCATATGTTATTGAAAAGTATGATAAATGGAGGGTATCCAATTTCATGAGAATACATCTAATAATTACAATTTGTAAGATGGAATGAAGAAAATATTGTGACCACATCACACATATTTGTCTGAAGGAATATTCAGTATAGCCCATCAAATTACAATATTTATTTAATCTTTAGTATTATTCTAGATGGAAGTCTAAATTAAAATCGATAGAATTTTTTTTTATTTTGCCAAAATGTAGTTCATATCATATTTGATCAAACGAATAGGTCACGGGGCTTTTTTCAAGCTATAGGTTGTGCAAAATTGTCAGATGTACATGGATAATCCAATTTTGTGTGATAGAAAGAAAACTAAACATACTATTTTAAGATCAGATTTTAGAAGATAGCTCTCGTAAACTGAAGAAATAAAAGAAAAATAGGGTCGCGGGGCTCGTTTTCTTGCTTCAAATCAAAATAAGTAAATCCACTACACATTGCTGATAAAAGTTACGTTATTGGAGTTATCTTCCCTTATATGGCGAAGTTGAAAAAAATATTATGTTTTTGTAAAAATAAGATGAAAAACATAACTTTGCTTCATTTAGATGAAAAGTAATACAAATGAATTTCATTCCTCTCTCAAAATTTGCACATTTCATCAAAGAGATAGACCGACCTTTTTCTGCTATTTAACAATCCAAATTGGTGGAAGACTACCCATATACCTTAAATTGAATTTGCACAGTGTGATTTTAATGTCGTCCTGCTTTTGATTTGCCCTGTTGTTGTATTGTTCTTTGGAATCTGATTACCTTTAAGACAATTAGTTTAAAATTTTCTGCCTATGTTTCGGTGTAATGTGTACTGGAATGAATAGGTTTGTGTTAGTGAGTAAGATTCCAAAAATGCTGTCCTCTTGGACATAAAGTCAATCAGCAAAGCTATAGTTTCATTCACCAATATAGATAAATTGATGTCATTATTGATATGCTATCATAATACCATAATGCATTTATAATATTTTTTATAATGCTTGTCTTAGTACGAATTGAACCTTTCTGTCAGAAATTACATGTATTTGATATTGTGGTTTTTCAATCATTTGAACTTTATTCTAAAAGCACGTGTTTAGCGGACGGAAATCAGTAGTCTACGATTTTTACCTGTTCAACTAAAATTCATACCAGCTGAAATTAATTTATATATGTTCAATTCTTTGCTTTTACAGTACATTTAAAGATTGTTTTTACTATATGAGATTTTTTTTTATTTTGTTATACATCATAAGATAGATGCAATATAAATCATGGAAATTTCATTAATAGTCACAATTACTTAAATTGTAAAACCCGAACTAACAATTAAACACATAAAGTCACTAAATTGTAGGAATACATTCAGTTATACTTCTTAGCCGCATTAATACAATATCATCTAGAAGTTTTGACTGGTCTGTCATTCCAGGTAACACCAGTTGACATTTATGGTTATTCTCCGTCCAAATGTCTATGTCATCTGAGAGACCGACATTGTGTGCCGTGTAGAACAGCAACGACGAAATGCTCTGTCGGTAAAGGTAATAAATTCAGATTTTAGTATTTGGCCCGAATTATGATAGCAAAAGCAACACGAAACGGTTTACGAAAAACTGAAGGTGATGTTGTGTGCTCATGTTAAGAAGTTCCTCCTTCCAAATGGACATCCATCACTCTTGTTTAAAAAAGTCTGAATTAAAATTAAGAAATTTGATGCTTAGGAATCCATAGGGGTCATCACGTGACAGTGTTATACCAATGACATCGTCACTGATTTACACGGGTGCGATGAAACTACATATACAGATACTACCGGAATGGTGCAACATAAAACTGAAACGTTCACAAGAAGGAGATACTGCATACACGTATACTAGTATGTGAATATGATTTGTTCAGATTATAGATTAGACATCAACTGTTATGATTTCGAATGTAACTACAGTTACTATTATATTTAAATATGTTTTTTTCTTAACTTGTATGATTTCTCGTTGAAGGATTCTTTCATCTATTTACAGAGATAATTGAAGCTTTACATCACAATGATTCAACAAAAGATTGGAACTCGTTGAAAAATGGGAAGACAGATCTAATTGCATGGTTATGTGTTGGGGGTTTATTAACGCTTGCGTCTGTTTGTGCCTTCGTAGTATTTAGAAAGCAATATGGCTCATGTTCAGGTAAACTACATTAAATAATTGCCATGTTATTGTTTGACTGCAAAATAAGTAAATAATTTTAATTTGGCAATATATTTAACTACTCAAGGGTTTATTAAAAACCATTCAAAATTTTAACAAGTTGAATTCATGTTTTTCTATATGTGACATGTTTTTCTTATTTCAATATTCATCCAATTTTGGATGTTCAATCATTTAAGATTCATTCACTGAGACGAGGATTGAAATCCAGATATTTACAAATTGGAAAATGACATATTCATACATAATGAATGGAAGCTGATATTTCAAAATAGAACTAAACCTATTCCCTATGGAAATATTGTTAGAGATCATTAATGCAATAATTTTCAAATGATGCAATTATTATATTTCAGATGTATCAAAATGTATATCTTCGGAAACAAGTCATCCCCAGACAAATTTAAACAATGAACATGTTAGTATTGCTGAAGTATCTGAATCGGACCATGTTATACCAAATGAGACTGACAATAATGGAACTAGAAGAGAGAGTAATGAAGAGGCTTTTCCTTTAGTTGACTCATATAGTCTACCACGAAGTCATTCGGACATGAAAGAAATGATGGAAACTTATTTTAGTTTTATTCCACCGGAAACTAGCTCGGAGATATCAAAGGCAATTAGTGAACAAATGGTCGATATTAATCGTGAATTTCTTCCAGCGAATACTTCCGAGTCGAATGAAAATAACGAAGATCCGGATTTCACTCATGAAGCGAAAAGTCTTAGCGATGAGAGCGTTTAAATTACACAAAATCCGCACTGTTTTGATTTGAATGCAGTAGTCACAAATGAAAAAAGGTTGTTATTTAACATATTTCAATAGGTATTTACTCCACGGAAAGAAGCATTCCTATCTCTCAAACTTAATTACTTCAATATTTAAGAAGCAAGCTTACAATCATAAGGTTTGACAAAGCATTTTCTGTAAATTTCTGCATTAAAAAAATCATACTTCGAACTTTTTTTCGCAAGTCAATGAAGCCATGGGCTAAACTGAACTAATTTTCTAAAGGAAATAAATATATATTTGAAATACATATAGACTATAAAATTGAAACACGAAAGTAACGATATTTAACACAGCATATACTTTTGTATTTATCTTACTGAAACAACAGAAGTGCATCTAGAAAAATTCAAATAAAGAAGGCAGTTGTTATTTGTTTGCGAAACAATTGTGGGGAGGGGCCAAACCCAATTTCAATTCCAATATTTGTCAACTAAGCGTGTTCAATTACTACATAATTTTCCTCCTTCAACAAAAGTGTGTTCAGTTTAGCCCTTAAATATTAAACTATCCCGTTAAATCTACTTCTTCTTTATACGATTGGATTCGATTTTATTTATGAATATTAATCATGCTGTATGGTATTTATGTGTAACTGACGTATCATCTTTTATTCGAAAGCATGCGTTATTGGGTGATGTTAAAATCATATTTAAAGCAACATCACCCGTACGGGCAAGTATACCTTATTTCATTTTGATGACCTAAAATACAGCCATGCTAATAGTCCTTACAGCTTATTGTCGAGTAATGATCGTTTTCAATTCCTTGGTCTCCTTGGGAAGTACGAGACTTTGGACCAAATGTATAAGATATAGGATTTATTGATTTATGAAGTTAGTGTATATTTTGTAAAGATGTGATCGCTTAAGATTCTATATTTGTAATTTATATTAAAACTGTAAATTTATCTTAGTATGGGGAGAAGTTAATCCTCCGCGGCGGTTCATAGTGTATACAATATCCAGCTTACATATACTTCATTTCAGAGCTATGACCTAAACAGCTTAAAATTGGAAATTACTTATCAAACAAAATCGTTTGAATGATACTTGATGTAACTTTCTCTTGCCAACGTTTAGTTATATAAAATCATATTTGACATATGTATTACTGTCACGTTTATACAAAGAACACACTTTGATGAAGATGATGGTATATTATTACATCAATGTTTTACATGATTATTGTTTTATACACTGGCAGCTGTATATATGCATCAACATTATTTGTTTACTGTAGCTCAATTATATTTAATTAGTTTTCTAAGGTTGCTGATTATATGAGTAACATGATTTGCGATGTTACTGTATTGTTAATTTCTATTTTCATGTTGGTCTTCTTAGAAATCATTATGTCAGTTCATTCAATGACAGAGTTGTATCCAAGTTAAACATGAAAACAACATTGTTCAAAATCTGTGAATGTATATCATGTGGAAGATGTTAAAAATATATTTTTATATAGACTTTTTTCTGAACGAGAACTTCTTAACGCTACCCAATGGCAAACTAGTGTATACAAAACAAATTAATAATAGTTGAAGTTTCGAAAATGTTTAGTTTGATAATAAAAAAAATATCCAAAGGCAAGGAACAGCAACAAAAGCACTGTTCCTTCATTATATCGGTTATTGTTTTAAAGTTTTTCTTCCGATTACTTATCCCCGTTTTCTTTCTGTTACGAGTATTGACAATCGTCATATGTATGCTAGTTCTTTAAATCTTTTAGATGTATATACATTAAGAACAAGACATCAGTATACTTTGATATAATTTATCGGTCAGAAACATGAAATCCAACTTTTTTATCTTTTGTTATTAACAGTGCTTCACCTTTTGTTTTTTTTTTTTACAATACAGGGCATTAGTAATTATAACTTAAACTATTGTATGAATGAAATATCGTTTTTTATTTTGTATCATGGGTTTTTGATTTAAATCTGATTCACATGCAATGAATCTTTACAAACAGTAGCGTTAATCCCCATCAAGCAGTCTTTTAAATATCATTTTTAATAAGTAATTTTATTTTGAAAAGTAATATTTGTATGTATAGTATTTTTTTTGTAAGAATGGTTTAACCTCTTAATCATTTTGTTAATCGTTTTAAATGTAAAAAAATCTTTATTGAGAAACTACCACATGCATATATGATGCTTATTTCGTTATAGTGGTGTTTAACCGTATAACACAATCAGTTAATTTTGTACTTATTATAATTTTATATCATGACACTTATATTTACACAAATGTTTATTAGTCCCTTACCGGGGAAGTCGAAGGAGCCTTTAGGTTTGCACTCCGTCTATCCATCCATCTGTCTGTTTTGAAAATTACCCGTTACGTTTAATTCTTTTGATTATATATTTGGTATTAAGTCATAACATTGAAGTAACAGTAATTTTCGGTTGACGATTTTTGCGGAAGTTGTGGCCTTTTGACATAAATAATTTCTTGAAAATATCGGTAATTGACTATGTATTGTTTTACCTAAGCTCTAGTGAGAGGACTTCACTAATGTTGTTATAACTCGTGTCTATTCAATTTTGCTACTTTTGCAAATAAAATATGTTTAAACTAAAAACCCAAACTCTCATGGTATTTCTATCTTCATACTAATAATATGTAACAAAAAATTAATATCATGTTGTAGGTGAAAATACTTGCATCAGATCCTTCTTCAATTGTTGTGATTGTATTTCAGATATTTTTACTTTTTCTGTAGATAACAAATGTAATCGAACTATTGATGACGTTGAAGCTTACATATTTCTTCGATTTCACACAGGTCGAATAAAGAATTTTAATTTTTTTGTTATCAAAATAATTTACATAAAATGAATTACGTTTTGGTATAGAAAATAAGATAAAAACTAAATATATATAACATGACATAGACCTTATTTGAGATAAAAGATGCATTATTTATATACAATATTCATTAGGGCATTAAAGAGGATACTAAGCATACTAAGGATTTTCTGTCTCAATAATAGATAACCTTAACTGTATTTGGCAAAACTTTTCGGAATTTTCGTTCCTGAATGATCTTTTACTTTGTACTTTGTTTGGCCGTTTAACTGTTTTGATTCGAGCGTCACTGATCAGTCTTTTGTAGACAAAACGTGCATCTGGCATACAAAATCATAAGCCTGGTATCTTGATTTTTTTTTTTATCAAAATAATTTACGTCAAAATGAATTACCTTTTGGTATAGAAAATAAGATAAAACTATATTTATATATATAACGTTACATAGACCTAAGAGATAAAAGATGCATATTATGCAATGTGCATTAGGGCATTAAAGAGGAAAGATTTCGCATATTTCTCAGGAATAATGTTTTTCCATGATTTTAACCGACATTTGTTTGACAGTTGTTTTGATTGTAAACAATTCCACATTAAATCCTTATTTTTTTGTAACATGTTTTGTAATATTTTTATTATGTATTTTGGATAATGGTGATGTCGACAATCAATATGTATTAACGTTTAATGTCTTGGTATTATTTTCAGTAGTAAAAGTGAATAAGAAAGCTTTAAGCTCTTTTTATTTATTGATTTGATACAAAGCGCCTTACTTATAAATGTGATAGAGAATTTTAAAGTGTTTATCCGTTTTTCAGTAGTTTGTTTGTTGACTGAAAAAATTATGAAGGATGAACAGTAAAGAGTGTTATTGCCTTTTAGTGTAACCTTTGATCTTTTAAGATTTCTTCAAATAAAACGAAATGACAAATACCTACTTAGAAAAATTTTGACTGCTGTATGAAAGGATTTATTCAAGCTGAATAAGTTAACATTTATTTTTCTACAGGCAATAAATTATAGCTATATTTCAAAAATTAATATAAAGGGTGTTTACTTTTGTATTTAAAAAGTGAGCTGCTACCCCAGTAAGACTTTTAAAGCCCAAATTAAAAGAGATTGTTGCAATTTCCCTGAACTTGTTGAATTTACAAGGTTAAAATCTTTCTCAAATTTTTCTGAAACTTTATTTAAAAGTCAATATCAAATATTTGAAACATTTTCAACACTTTTACATATTAAATCTCTCGTTTTTTTTTGAAATACTTAGTATTTTTTATCTTAATAATACATTACCTTAACTTTATTTGGCAAAACTTTTCGAAATTTGGGATCCTGAGTGTTTTTTAACTTTGTACTTTATTTGGCCTTTTAACTGTTTTGAATCGAGCGTCACTGATTAGTCTTTTGTTGACAAAACGACGTCTGGTGTACAAAATTATAAGCCTGGTATCTTTGATGAGTTCTGTTTTCTTCTATTATATTGTAATGAACATATTCGTCTTACATATTCTAGAAATCTGTTAATTACATGTTGTAAAAAAACCTCACTAACTTATTCTTCTACATTTAATTTTTAGAATAGGTACTGTCTAAGAAGACACCATTGAAGAGCTTTGACGAAAAAGTTTAACAAATCCGAATGATTTTATTTGAACAAGATTAATGACAGTTGAAAATTTATTATACACATTAACACAAAACAAATTAAACAAAACAATGCAAACAAAACCTTGAAGCTGGCTGAATTACGTCGAAAACTTCTTCATGCAATCAATTGCAGTTTGTTCGTCGTTGTTCGTTTCCTCGTCTCATTGTAGTCTTTTCTTACACAACCAATTGACTGTATATGTATTCCTCATTTTGTTTTGGTTCGGTATTAAAAAAAAAATGCTGCAAGAAGCAATTTCGGATTCCACATGGTGAATTTACAAATTTTATTTTCTTCTTCTTTGAAACATCAAACATTTTCGTTTCAAACTGTATATGAATGATGAGGACAACCATCAACAAATTCCCTATTTCGAGGAAAAAATCAAGAAAAAAATCCACCGGGAAAAGAACAAACAGCGACCCACTCAAAATCATCTGCAAATTTACTTATGTATTATACATAGAATGTAAATATCTGCAAATTTACTTATGTATTACACATATAGAATGTAAACATCTGCAAGTGTACAAATAGTATGAACCAAGAATGAAGAATAAAGACATCTGAAAATTTACAAATAGATATACCAAGAATGTAGATCTCGACGCATTATACCATTTAAGTATGCACGAAATATGTGGGGGAAGTTAATATATAATTTTATTTAGAACATATATAATACTAATATTAGTTTAAGTCATGATGTATACAATGTAGATTAAAACATTATGCTGTGAATTATATCAGATAAGTATGTCATGTATATTTGGATGTTAACCTAACTAGTAAACACATGAAAAAGTACGTACATTACTTCAGATGAGCATATCAGACACTATATTTTGTTAACCTCCTAGATAACACATAAAAAATAGAGAACTAGATGCAATGATATCTCTTTCAAAAATTATTAAAACTGGACATAGAGTAAGACGCTCGAGATTAAAAACGTAAAGCTACGTGTTGCTCAGTCTTCAGTTTTCCATGTTGTGTTTTGTATACTTTTGTTTGTCTTTTGATCGTTTTTTTTTTTCGCCATGGCGTTGTCAGTTGTCATCGCCTTATGAGTTTGACTATCCCTCTGGTATCTTCTGTCTCTTTTTTTGATTACTTATAGCTTGCTGACAGTATTGATTGTAGTTCTACTTGTGTTGTTGTTGTCTATTATACGGTTATCATAGAGGTAGGCGTATTCCACAAACGGATTTGTATTGTACATTATCTTATGTACATCTTGTATTCAACTAATCGAGACCAAAGGGGGCGTTCTACGATATAAAAAAGTTAAACACTCCATATGTCCATGATCTTTTCAAAGTCGGGACCTTGTCTGTGGTTGTCTTTTGTTAATAGGTGTCAGATCACCAATTCACCCACTCCAATTTAGAACGTATGTAAAAGAATCCCTTCCCTGACAAAAACATAGTGCTTTTTATGTCATTGTTTACTTAAACTAACCAACATATTTATAGAAATGAAACTGTTGGTGTAAAAGAAATAAATTCAGAACATTTTGAGCAAAAATTTACTTATTCATGAGTTTGCATTAAAAATTGAGGATTAATGCGCTCCATAGTATATTTTTAAGATTTCCAGAAAACCAGGAGTTATTTTTAGTAGTATTTACCTTCGGAAACATGGGTTAAAAATTGGCATGTAGAAAGGTGATACATGTACAACTCAGGATATACCTGGTTTCTATGAAGTTAAACTTAAGGTAAAATATTTAGAAAGCTGTGAAAATTGAAAAATTTGGTTGAATAGATAGGGATTTTGAATTGGTGGTCTGACACCTAATATGTATATCTTAATATTATGTCATTTAGAAAAAGTCGGTATTAATGACGATTTCCGAAAGTTTTTTTTTTTAAAGAGCGGCGAAGATACCAAAGGAATATTCAAATTCCTAAGTCGAAAACAAACTGACAAAGCCATGGCAAAAAAAGAAAAACGACGAAGAGACAAACAATACACAAAGCTCAACAAAGAAAACTAAAGACTGGGCAACACGAACCCCACCAAAAACCGGGGGTGATGTCAGGTGCTACGGAAGGGTAAGCAGAACCTACTCCACCTGTGGCACGCGTCGTGTTGCTCATGTAAGTACAAACCCGTAAATATACTCACAATTGTCCATGTGATCTATTTAATTTCTAATGATTTCACTTTCAATACCCCTAATTTGAACCATATTATTCGTTATACAGCACTCTTGTGTTCACATGAAATATCGTATGCAATGATACGGTCATTTTCGGTAAATTTGTTGTTAGCAAATGTTAAATCATTCGAACATTTAAACTTTGTCTTAACCCCAACCGTATGTTGCCTAAACCAGATTTGAAATAACCTTTTGAAATTTTTGTTTTTTTTAAAGCTCTTTAACTACCTTCCAATTTCTAGTAGTCACCACTCTTGTACTGACATGAAATGTCATTGATACGGTCGTTATTTTGTAAATAAACGTTTTAACAAATATTGAATTATTAGAAATATTTTATATGTTTTAACCACAGACATGGGTTGCTTAATCAGGTTTGACGTATTACTTTGGAATTTTTGGTTTTAAATGCTTTTCAACTTCGTATTTGCAAAACCTTCCAAATCCCAGTAGTCAGCACTCGTGTGCTGACCAAAAATGTCATTGATACGGTCATTGTTTTAATGATTAAAAGTCTCGATTTATTTAAAGCACTAAAGATTTTCTATCCCTAGGCATATAAGTCTTTTGCCAGATTTGGAGCAACGTTTTGTTCTCAAATCACTTCAATTTTTTAATTAGAATTCGTCAACAACTCGTTTCTGTAGAAACAAACACACTTTATGTCTAGCTGTAACAACAAGCCAGGCAGACATTCAGTAGTGGTAGCTTCACAAAAACATCTGCCACTACGAATATCGATATCGTCTGGATAATTATGGTTACTGGAGGAAGAACGTAATCCTAAGCAGCTTTAAGTTGTCCAATAGCAACGCATAATCCAAACTAAGTAATCGCCAGGAAGAGTCTTTAACGAGATCTTCAAGAAATAAGTGTTCATTTAATGACCAGTTTTCTAGTCTTCCTTCATGAAAATTATGATCTAGAACAATTTCATGTTGTTTAATTATTGTCAGGCTAACGACATCTGTAAGATTGTTAATTTTTATTGAGTTTGAGTTTTAGGAATAAACAATTTTTTCCTTGATCACTTAATATTAGTTTGAATTTGAAAATTTACTGATTACAGTTCACAAATAAAATTAATGTTTACGAAAGAGAGGCGAAAGATACCAAAGGGGCATTCAAACTCATATCTTTATTAATACGGTAATAAGGTATATATTATTCCCCCATACTTTAATTACAGGATTTATTTCAT
Source organism: Mytilus coruscus (assembly GCA_017311375.1). Lineage (NCBI taxonomy): Eukaryota > Metazoa > Mollusca > Bivalvia > Mytilida > Mytilidae > Mytilus > Mytilus coruscus. The sequence continues at coordinate 47,270,892 of CM029601.1, forward strand.
ACGCTTAGCAATATTATTAATCATTCTCTTACTTATAGGGTTGTGACTCCGTACTGTTATTGGTATGATTTACTCCAAAATCTCGTTCATATGGCTTATTTCATATTTCTTTCTTAAAGGGATTAATTCACTACTCGTGTTAATAGACTTATTTTACTCTCATTGAAAGGATTAAGCCCATACTCTTATTATAGAACTTACCAATATTTCATGATATCATTGATAGACTTTATCATAATGGGTTGATTTGATGTCACACTCTTATTAACTGTAATTTCAGTTCTGTTGTTTGTTTACACTGTTTTGGCTATTACATTAACCTATTGTCTGTTTGGGTTGCTCACCCAATTTTGTCAATACAATAGAACTATAAACTATAGTAGGAGGTTTAGCTATCTATAAAACAAGGTTTAACCTACCATTTTCTTCGGAAAATGCCTGTACCAAGTCAAAATATGGCATTGTTTTTCACTTGTTCCGTTGATTGATAGCGTTTGAATTTGTCAATTTTTATGGACTTCTCTTTTTTGAATTTGCCTTGGAGTTCGGTAATTTTGTTATACTTTTTTCCTATCAGTCCTTTCGTTTATTTTTTTTTTAGCTCACCTGGCTCGAAGGGCCAAGTGAGCTTTTCTCATCACTTGGCGTCCGTCGTCCGTCGTCCGTCGTCGTCGTCCGTCGTCGTTAGCTTTTTACAAAAATCTTCTCCTCTGAAACCACTGAGCCAAATTTAACCAAACTTGGCCACAATCATCATTAGGGTATCTAGTTTAAAAAATGTGTCCGATGACCCGGCCAACCAACCAAGATGGCCGCCATGGCTAAAAATAGAACATAGGGGTAAAATGTAGATTTTGGCTTATATCTCTGAAACCAAAGCATTTAGAGTAAATCTGACATGGATAAAACTGATTATCAGGTCAAGATCTATCTGCCCTGAAATTTTCAGACAAATCTGACAACCTGTTGGTGGGTTGCTGCCCCTGAATTGGTAATTTTAAGGAAATTTTGCAGTTTTTGGTTATTATCTTGAATATTATTATAGATAGAGATAAACTGTAAACAGCAATAATGTTCAGCAAAGTAAGATCTACAAATAAGTTGTCATGACCAAAATTGTCAGTCGACCCCTTTATTTGTTATTGCCCTTTATAGTCAATTTTTAAAAATTTTTCGTAAATTTTTGTAATCTTTTACAAAAATCTTCTTCTCTGAAACTACTGAGACAAATTTAACCATACTTAGCCAAAATCATTATTAGGGTATTTAGTTTAAAAAATTTGTCGGATGACCCCGCCTTCCAACCATCATGGCCAACTTGGTTAAAAATAGAACATAGGGGTAAAATGCAGTTTTTAGTTTATATCTCTGAAACTAAAGCATTTAGAGCAAATCTGACAGGTGGCAAAAATGTTCATCAGATTTAGATTTATCTGCCCTGAAATTTTCAGACGAATCTGACAACCCGTTGTTGGGTTGCTGCCTCTGAGTCAGTAATTTTACAAAAATTTTGCAGTTTTTTGTTATTATCTTAGATATCATTATAATATCTAATATCTAATACTATTAATTATGATTTTAACCTTAGTTTACATGATTTCCAAAGCATCAGTAAATACAGGTGAGCGACACAGGCTCTTGAGAGCCTCTAGTTTTTAAAGCCATAAAACATTTCCAAAAAAATTTTTTTTAGGAGTTTGGTTGCTGGGTAATGGAGATTTCAAGATTTTTTATGAAAAAGTCAATAGCCTTCTATGACATATTGGTTGTTTTTTTGCCTAAATAACATTAACGGTACCAATTTTCCTGTACCAGGTGTTCATTTCGACAATTAATGTCACTTCAGTGATGCTCAAGGTCCACATATTTGAACGTCCAAAATTAAAATTAAGAAAATTAAAACTTTGAGAACTAAACAATAAATCCAATAGGTAAATTCGATAAAATGAATAGAAAGGATGAATGTCTATAGATTTGAACTCCGCTGGCCGTGCAGAGAGCATAGTACTCAGAGGAGGATTTTGATTTAACGTCCTGATTGCAACTAGACGTGGCTTCGCATTTATATATCATTCATCGCCCAAAATACGCCTTCTCAGCATGGATATTCTACCGGAGAGAAATCCAAATGACTTTATTTCTATTACCTTGTCAACACTTGGCATTTTTATAATTCACTGTTCGAACTGAATAACATTTCATGACATATAACAGTTGTTCTTAATTTCATATAATGAAATCGGTTGAGACAGCGTTAATTTCTAACAGCTATCAGACTTGTAGATTGTGAACAAACGTGACTTCCGTAATAAAAGATAGATTTAATTGTATATTGATATTATCAAATTATATATTTAAAACAGTAACCACGTCAAAAAGCACAAATGAAAAATACGGTCACTAAATCAAAGGTTAAGTCGAGTTTTAGCTAATTGATTTTTTCTGAAATGAATGCTATAGCATAGATTAATGTTTTATAACGAAAGAAGATTTATATTTATAATAACTAAATGATTATCTAAGGGTATGTTAAAACATTGGAGAAAGAATCTTTATTTATATTGTAGAGCCAAAATAAAAAAAAATAAAAATAAAAATAAATTCAAATACAACGTCATTTTGAAAATTTAATACCTCATATTTTAGATAAACTGCACTCAAGTCTGGAACTTTTTGATTATTATTTTAGTTTTCAATGCTCTTATTTTGTAATTGATATGAACTTCCAGTAGTTTTGTGTCGAGCCTCACTGATGAGTCTTTTGTAGACGCAACGCGCGTCTAGTGTTTTTAAACCAAAATTAAAAACCTCATGCAAAGCTCTGATTCCTTGCCCAGCTTTGGCTATACTTTTTGGTCCTTTCTGGTTTATAGCTCTTCATATTTTTAATAAGCTTTGGATTTTCAAATATTTTGGCCTCGAGCATCACTGAAGAGACATTGATTGTCGAAATGCGCATCTGGTGCAGAAAAATTGGTACCGTTTATGTTATTACTACCACTGGGTCGATGCCTCTGCTGGTGGACTGATAGTCCCCGATGGTATCACTATACTTTGGTACTGGCATGAAAATACGGATTTTGTGTTATTAAAATTTGCTGTTACAAAATTTTGGAAATTATTTAAAGTTAAGGAATGTATCTCCCTCATGCAAAGCTCTGATTCCTTGCCCAGCTTTGGCTATACTTTTTGGTCCTTTCTGGTTTATAGCTCTTCATATTTTTAATAAGCTTTGGATTTTCAAATATTTTGGCCTCGAGCATCACGGAAGAGACATTGATTGTCGAAATGCGCATCTGGTGCAGAAAAATTGGTACCGTTTATGTTATTATAAGCCTGGTATATTTTATGAGCGTTTCTTTTTCTTTCGTATATATATGTTCTTTAAAACTGAGAATGGAAACGGGGAATGTGTCAAAGAAACAACAACCAGACCAATCAACAGAAAACAGCCTAAGGCCACCAAAGGGTCTTCACAGTGAGAAAATCCCGCTATGAATATATACTTCAGTATGTACACTAAAGAGATTTATCCTGCTGAACTGACTTTAAATAAAGCTAATACTAACAATGAACACGGTCCTTTCCTGGATCTTGATATCTATATCTTTAATGGGAAGCTTTATACAAAAATTTACGATAAAAGAGATGATTTTTCATAATTTTCCTATTGTTAATTATCCATTTTTGGATGGTGACGTTCCCTTGGCACCATATTATGGTGTTTATATATCCGAACTCGTTCGACTCGCTCGTGTATGTAACAATGTATTTGATTTTAACGAACGAAATCTCTGTATTACTGAAAAATTATTACACCAGGGTTTTCAATATTACAAACTTGTCAAAACATTTACTAAATTATTTTATCATCGGTACAAGGACGTTATTCGTAAATATAAATCAACGTGCAGACATCTTATACGTTCAGGTATTTCAATCCCACCTTTTATGGTAATATTCTATACAAATCACATTAAAAGCTAACCAAACTTTTAAACAGACTTATTAAGAAGGGATATAGTTACGATACTGTTGTCATGTCATTAAAGATGGCATTTTGTAATTAATATTGATTCACTCGTAGGGTCTTTGCATCGGAAATAAACACATTAATTTTTCATATGATGAAGACATAATCTTTCGACCAGTTTGATTTATGTCTGGAGCTGGCATGTCAGTAACTGCTAGTAGTCCTTTGTTTATTTATGTTGATCATTGTCATTTTGCTCAATTTCTTCTGTTACCAATTCTAACATCGGACTCGGACTTCTTTTCAACTGAGTTTTACTGTGCGTATTGCTATATATGTGTTGGTTTATTCCACATTGACTAGAGGTATAGGGGAGGGTTGAGATCTCACAAAACATGTTTAACCCCGCCGCATTTTTGCGCCTGTCCCAAGTCAGGAACCTCTGACCTTTGTTAGTCTTGTTTGTTCTTTTTTTTAATTTTGGCTCATTTATGTTTCGGAGTTTTGTGTGACGTCCATTTTCACTGAACTAGTATGCATTATTGTTTAGGGGCTAGCTGAAGGGTTTGGGTTTTCTCGCTGTGTTGGATATCCATTGGTGGCCTTGTGCTGATTTCTGCTCTTTGGTCGGGTTGTTGTCTCTTGAAACATTCCTCGTTTCCATTCTAAATTCTATATAAATGAAGCCCTGAACTTGAATACTTATTCATGTGTGGATTGGATGGTGAGTATGTTGTAGATGATTTGACAGTCATCTTTTGACAAATATAATGGTACCTTTTATAATATAAATTCAATCTTTTCATTAGATATTAGAAATGAAATAATTAATTTATCATATCTTACTGTATCAAATAACAAATGTACTATGTTTAACAGTAATATAGTACTGAAAGAATGTCACATTCACTACATATTGCGTTTAATGAACTGCACGTATTAGTTTCCACTACCACTTTTATCTGGAGTCCCTTGTTCAAAAACCAAGTGCCTACTTTATTTTCAGATATTGACACAAATGATGTTTCTTCCCCTTCAGTTTTTTTTCTTTTGGTAATAATTACAGACCACCGTTCTCAACTTTTTTTCTTCATTTTATATATACCAAATACGTTTATGCACATTATTGTTATTACTAAATTTGATTAGTTATATCATATATGATTAAACATTTGTTTATTGTCATCTTGTTTATTTCAGGAGAGGAATTATTTAGATTCGTCCTACAAATTTGTTTATCTACTATAACAACATAAATTGTACCAATTTTACTGCACCAGATGCGCATTTCGACAAATAATATCTTTTCAGTGATAGTTGAGGCCAAAGTATTTGGCAATTCAAAATGTATACAAACTTTGAGGAGCTTATAAAACCAAATTGAATATGTCGACCAAAAGTAAAGCCTTCCCGGACAAAGCAACAGAGCTATGAAAGAGTAAGATATATTCTTATTTCGTAATTTCACAACAGGAAAGTTGAATAAAACGCTATCTGTATGTTCATGCCAGTAACCGAAGTACTGGCAACTTGGTTGGTTGTACCTTCGTGGACAAACAGTCAACCAGTAGCTTATCGACCCAGTGGTAGTAGTAACATCAACGGTACCAATTTAACTGCACCAGCCGCGCATTTCGACATTCAAAATGTTAAAATAATATCAAATTAAACATCCTTAGACACCCTCGGAAACATTATCGATTATCATTATTCAACTATTGCTGGTAACTTTCTGTCATACACAAGACTTTTAAACGAGATTTTACGAGGTGCTTAACGTCGAAATTATTACCAGTTAGTTTCATAATGAAGCATTAACAAATTACACTGTTTTATTTCATCGATGAAAGATAGATCTTAAATGAATTTATAGAAAAAAAATATATAATCAGTTAAATGATTAATTGATGATAGCACGCACACAGACACTCTAGAATCAAGATGACCGACTTAAATTATCCTTGAAATGCAATGAGAACTGACCGAAATAAATCATTAAATTCAAGCAATTTACTTTATTATAATTTTTGTTCATTTTGTAGGAATACGGAAATGTTTTTTTTTCTATAATCTAATAACCAAAAATACCAGACGCAGTGAATGAACAATAACTAAAGTCTTCATCAACAAATCTTCCAATCAAAAAAATATATTGAAGGATAAGTTTAAATCTTGTTGGATCCGGTTTCTCCTGTTAAATATACGTTTCTCAAGTTTGATTATAATAATTGCATCTCTTCGTGTCGTAAATGACGTAAAGAAACGGCTTGATTGTATGTTGAAACCAATATTTCCAACTTCAGAAAGGTCAAGTATTTCCACATAGTAGGTCATCATGCAATAATTAAATTAAAGTGCTTCTCACCTTAAAAGATACACTCAAATTTTACATTTTGAGACATTGCATTTTCGCGAATCAATTTTAAATTTGAATACATTTTTTTTCTCACAAATGTTCATATCTTTCCATTTCACAATAAAGAGAAATGTTTACGGAAATAAAAGAGAATTGCATGCAAACCTGTAATCAACTTTTTGTGCCGTAATTTGTTGCCAAAAGGCTTATCCACAGAAAGGTTTCGTAAATGATCTCATCAAGATATTCAATATGACTGCCCTTGGGAGACGATTCGCGGAATTTTTTTTCCCGTATAATAGCTTAATGGTTTGTTCAAAACACATTTGCTTTGTTCATAAGGAATATAAAAATGGATGCGTTACTATGTTCAGTCTGTAGGTCAATGACTTGAGTACTATATACTAGAAATTCTGAAGCATGACGGGTCAAAAATTAAAACAACACTTTATTAAAATTTACATATACATGCAAATGATACCGTCGGGGACAATTATTCCATCAGCAGCATTATAGACCTTGTGCTATCAAAAATGAAATACACTTTATAAATACACATTTATAAAGTGTTATTTTCATTTTGATACCACTGGGTCAATAGCGCTGCTAGTGGATCGTTATATGAAGCACTTTTCTGGATTTAACACCATCAGGACCGCTCAAATAAAAAAATTGAAAGCCAAGGATGATTTCTGCTCTTTGGTCGGGTTGTTGTCTCTTGAAACATTCCCCGTTTCCATTCTAAATTTTATATAAATGAAGCCCTGAACTTGAATACTTATTCATGTGTGGATTGGATGGTGAGTATGTTGTAGATGATTTGACAGTCATCTTTTGACAAATATAATGGTACCTTTTATAATATAAATTCAATCTTTTCATTAGATATTACAAATGAAATAATTAATTTATCATATCTAACTGTATCAAATAACAAATGTACTATGTTTAACAGTAATATAGTACTGAAAGAATGTCACATTCACTACATATTGCGTTTAATGAACTGCACGTATTAGTATCCACTAACACTTTTATCTGGAGTCCCTTGTTCAAAAACCAAGTGCCTACTTTATTTTCAGATATTGACACAAATGATGTTTCTTCCCCTTCAAATTTTTTCTTTTGGTAATAATTACAGACCGCCGTTCTCAACTTTTTTTTCTTCATTTTATATATACCAATTACGTTTATGCACATTATTGTTATTACTAAATTTGATTAGTTATATCGTATATGACTAAACATTTGTTTATTGTCATCTTGTTTATTTCAGGAGAGGAATTATTTAGATTCGTCCTACAAATTTGTTCATGCCAGTAACCAAAGTACTGGCAACTTGGTTGGTTGTACCTTCGTGGACAAACTGTCCACCAGTAGCTTATCGACCCAGTGATAGTAATAATATCAAAGGTACCAATTTAACTGCACCAGCTGCGCATTTCGGCATTCAAAATGTTAAAATAATTTCAAATTAAACATCTTAGGCACCCTCGGAAACATTATCGATTATCATTATTCAACTATTGCTGGTAACTTTCTGTCATACACAAGACTTTTAAACGAGATTTTACGGGTTGCTTAACGTCGAAATTATTACCAGTTAGTTTCATAATGAAGCATTAACAAATTACACTGTTTTATTTCATCGATGAAAGATAGATCTTAAATGAATTTATAAAAAAATTATATAATCAGTTAAATGATTAATTGATGATAGCACGCACACAAACACTCTAGAATCAAGATGACCGACTTAAATTATCCTTGAAATGCAATGAGAACTGACCGAAAAAAATCATTAAATTCAAGCAATTTACTTTATTAAATTTTTTGTTCATTTTGTAGGAATACGGAAATGTTTTTTTTTCTATAATCTAATAACCAAAAATACCAGACGCAGTGAATGAACAATAACTAAAGTCTTCATCAACAAATCTACCAATCAAAAAAATATATTGAAGGACAAGTTTAAATCTTGTTGGATCCGGTTTCTCCTGTTAAATATACGTTTCTCAAGTTTGATTATAATTGCATCTCTTCGTGTCGTAAATGACGTAAAGAAACGGCTTGATTGTATGTTGAAACCAATATTTCCAACTTCAGAAAGGTCAAGTATTTCCACATAGTAGGTCATCATGCAATAATTAAATTAAAGTGCTTCTCACCTTAAAAGATACACTCAAATTTTACATTTTTGAGACATTGCATTTTTCGCGAATCAATTTTAAATTTGAATACATTTTTTTTTCTCACAAATGTTCATATCTTTCCATTTCACAATAAAGAGAAATGTTTACGGGAAATAAAAAGAGAATTGCATGCAAACCTGTAATCAACTTTTTTGTGCCGTAATTTGTTGCCAAAAAGGCTTATCCACAGAAAGGTTTCGTAAATGATCTCATCAAGATATTCAATATGACTGCCCTTGGGAGACGATTCGCGGAATTTTTTTTCCCGTATAATAGCTTAATGGTTTGTTCAAAACACATTTGCTTTGTTCATAAGGAATATAAAAATGGATGCGTTACTATGTTCAGTCTGTAGGTCAATGACTTGAGTACTATATACTGGAAATTCTGAAGCATGACGGGTCAAAATTAAAACAACACTTTATTGAAATTTACATATACATGCAAATGATACCATCGGGGACAATTATTCCATCAGCAGCATTATAGACCTTGTGCTATCAAAATGAAATACACTTTATAAATACACATTTATAAAGTGTTATTTTCATTTTGATACCACTAGTAAATAGCGCTGCTAGTGGATCGTTATATGAAGCACTTTTCTGGATTTAACACCATCAGGACCGCTCAAATAAAAAAATTGAAAGCCAAGGATGATTTCTGCTCTTTGGTCGGGTTGTTGTCTCTTGAAACATTCCCCGTTTCCATTCTAAATTTTATATAAATGAAGCCCTGAACTTGAATACTTATTCATGTGTGGATTGGATGGTGAGTATGTTGTAGATGATTTGACAGTCATCTTTTGACAAATATAATGGTACCTTTTATAATATAAATTCAATCTTTTCATTAGATATTACAAATGAAATAATTAATTTATCATATCTAACTGTATCAAATAACAAATGTACTATGTTTAACAGTAATATAGTACTGAAAGAATGTCACATTCACTACATATTGCGTTTAATGAACTGCACGTATTAGTATCCACTAACACTTTTATCTGGAGTCCCTTGTTCAAAACCAAGTGCCTACTTTATTTTCAGATATTGACACAAATGATGTTTCTTCCCTTCAAATTTTTCTTTTGGTAATAATTACAGACCGCCGTTCTCAACTTTTTTCTTCATTTTATATATACCAATTACGTTTATGCACATTATTGTTATTACTAAATTTGATTAGTTATATCGTATATGACTAAACATTTGTTTATTGTCATCTTGTTTATTTCAGGAGAGGAATTATTTAGATTCGTCCTACAAATTTGTTCATGCCAGTAACCAAAGTACTGGCAACTTGGTTGGTTGTACCTTCGTGGACAAACTGTCCACCAGTAGCTTATCGACCCAGTGATAGTAATAATATCAAAGGTACCAATTTAACTGCACCAGCTGCGCATTTCGGCATTCAAAATGTTAAAATAATTTCAAATTAAACATCTTAGGCACCCTCGGAAACATTATCGATTATCATTATTCAACTATTGCTGGTAACTTTCTGTCATACACAAGACTTTTAAACGAGATTTTACGGGTTGCTTAACGTCGAAATTATTACCAGTTAGTTTCATAATGAAGCATTAACAAATTACACTGTTTTATTTCATCGATGAAAGATAGATCTTAAATGAATTTATAAAAAATTTATATAATCAGTTAAATGATTAATTGATGATAGCACGCACACAAACACTCTAGAATCAAGATGACCGACTTAAATTATCCTTGAAATGCAATGAGAACTGACCGAAAAAAATCATTAAATTCAAGCAATTTACTTTATTGAATTTTTTGTTCATTTTGTAGGAATACGGAAATGTTTTTTTTTCTATAATCTAATAACCAAAAATACCAGACGCAGTGAATGAACAATAACTAAAGTCTTTATCAACAAATCTACCAATCAAAAAAACATACTGAAGGACAAGTTTAAATCTTGTTGGGTCAAGTTTCTCCTGTTAAATATACGTTTCTCAAGTTTGATTATAATTGCATCTCTTCGTGTCGTAATTGACGTAAAGAAACGGCTTGATTGTATGTTGAAACCAATATTTCCAACTTCAGAAAGGTCAAGTATTTCCACATAGTAGGTCATCATGCAATAATTTAATTAAAGTGCTTCTCACCTTAAAAGATACACTCAAATTTTACATTTTGAGACATTGCATTTTCATGAATCAATTTTAAATTTGAATACATTTTTTTTTCTCACAAATGTTCATATCTTTCCATTTCACAATAAAGAGAAATGTTTACGGAAATAAAAAGAGAATTGCATGCAAACCTGTAATCAACTTTTTTGTGCCGTAATTTGTTGTCAAAAAGGCTTATCCACAGAAAAGTTTCGTTAATGATCTCATCAAGATATTCAATATGACTGCCCTTGGGAGACGATTCGCTGAATTGTTTTTTTTTCCGTATGATAGCTTAATGGTTTGTTCAAAGCACATTTGCTTTGTTCATAAGGAATATAAAAATGGATGCGTTACTATGTTCAGTCTGTAGGTCGATGACTTGAGTACTATATACTGGAAATTCTGAAGCATGACGGGTCAAAAATTAAAATAACACTTTATTAAAATTTACATATACATGCAAATGATACCGTCGGGGACAATTATTCCACCAGCAGCATTATAGACCTTGTGCTATCAAAAATAAAATACACTTTATAAATACACATTTATAAATACACATTTATAAAGTGTTATTTTCATTTTTGATACCACTGGGTCAATAGCGCTGCTAGTGGATCGTTATATGAAGCACTTTTCTGGATTTAACACCATCAGGACCGCTCAAGTAAAAAAATTGAAAGCCAAGGATGTATAAATACCGAAAAACATGACGAGCTATATATATGACCAAAAGGGACCAAAAATTATAAGGTTAACTTTGCCTGAGAGCTTGAACCTTGGTTTCTTAATAATCTATATATTTATAAACGGACAATTTAAAAAAGTATGTTATAAATCATGTCATTACCGACGCACTGACTAGTGAGATAATGATACTCTCAGGAAATAATAGTCCACCAGCAGTGGCATCGACCTAGTGCTATCAAAGATAAAAAAAAATTATAATTTGATGCGTCCGACATGCTTTTCTAGAATAACGTTTGTCAGGAACATATAAAGCAAAATATTTGAAAGCCAAGGATGTATAAATACTGAAACACGTGAAGAGCTACATGTATACATATGACCAAAAAATCTTAAAAGGATGTATAATATAATTTCTAAACGGACAATCTGTTTTATGATAGTAGTATTTGTGCCTCGTACCAATCCTTTGAGTTAAGCCAATTGCAACTGATTTTTAAAGTTTTTCTATTCTTTTGTTGTGCTGTTTCTCCACTTCCCAATTTGGGGTAGGATTGAGCGCTCGAAACCTGTTGAACCACGCCACGTTATTTATGTGTCTTTCCGAAGTCAGGAGCCTTTACTAAATTGGTTGTCGTTAGTTCTTTTTTGATTTTCGTAACTTGTTTGTTTTAAATTAGTCCGTTAATTTTCTCGTTTGAATTGTTTCACCTTTTCCATGTCAGGGCCTTTTAAAGACTATACGGTAAGAGTTTTTCTCATTGTTGAAGGCCGTACGATTGCGAAAATCCACTTCATTCGAACAGTTGTGGATAGTTGTCTCATTGGCAATTATACCACATCTTATGTGAGAGGAATATGGAATGCATACTACTTTTTCAAGAATCTATACTTCAGATGACAAATGTGATCGATGGAAGCATTTTAGAAGCCCTTATTTAAAGTATTTGTATGCGGCCAGACCCGATTTGCAGAAAGGGGCCTTGAAAATAAAATGACAAGATGTTTTAATATATGAATAAAACAAGGTACGTCAATGAGACAGTAACACAACTACACGACCTGTCCTTCCGTTGCAAATTTAGTCGAGCATTTTGATTTGTCAGTTTAAACGGACTTTCTCTTTTTGAATATATTTTGGAGATCAGTGTTTTTGTCATAACATTTTTGGACGACTTTAAGATTTTTCATATAACATGCCAAAATAAATTAAAATTGCTAACCTTTATTTAGTATCATAACAAGGTATTGCCATTTTTCTTATCATAACAAGGTATTCCCATTTTTTTTTAATTATAACAAGGTATTCCCATTTTTCTTATTATAACAAGGTATTCCCCATTTTTCTAAGATTTTCATTCGAGTCGACTTTCATTGTCTTGTACTAACTAAATATATAATAAAAGTCATGTAAATTGATCATGTTGATAAGAAAACTCAACAAATTGTATTTCAAAATTGTTTTCCTTATTGTTGCTTCATATTTTGCGAGAAAATCGAGTTCAAACCTTCTCAGAAATGTTTACTTACGTCTCCTGTATTTTTTGAATGTGAATAATTTAATTAAGAATATGCAAAATGATTTTTTTTTTCTGGTATTAAGCTGTGTGATTAGATTCCGTAATAACGCCGCCTTCGTTAAAAAAATACAAGTAAGTAACAACGGGCGAATCAGTTTGAAACTTGAAACTTTAGTAATATTGTAGAGCTTTTTGCATAATATTATTTCATTTATGTATACATGATAGCATTGTTTCTATTTCCTTTTGCTTGTCAACAATTCATACAAGTTGAAAAACATTTAGGCACAATAGATTTCCGGCCAATCTACATCACCATGCCCGTGGATAACGTGTTGCATTGTATTTCAACCAGTACATTATATTTCTAGTCCAATTGGAGTTTTCATTAAGAAATAATAAATTTCTTATGTTCAAGTGTTTTAGACTGGTTATAGTTTATAGTTTTTAAACGGAAATTCATTCCAATATGTAGTATGCAGCTATCATTCTTTTCTGTTCCAAAATATGATTCCTATAAGCTCTGCTGTAAGTCAATACATTAAGGTGTTGAACAAAGAATTATTCTAAATCAATATGAAATCAAGGATATTGATAGCTCTGAAGGAAAAAAGTATAACAAAAATACCGAACTCAAAGGAAAATTCAAAAAGGGGAAGTCCATAAAAACTGACAAAATCAAACGCTATCAATCAACGGAACAAGTGAAAAACAAATGCTATATTCCTGACTTAGTACAGGCAGTTTCCGAAGAAAATGGTGGGTTAAACCTGGTTTTATACCTGGAAATATGGTCATTGTTTCCATTAATTTATGTATTCTTCAGATAAATCTACCTCCACTTGTATCAGAAAGATTTTTCGATATATTCATTTATCAGTCTATATAGCGCTGCTCAATTGAGTCAGGTTACTTGAATTTTCAACAGCCAAAATTAAAAGCACTAGCATATACTAACCCCATTTCTTATTGCGAAAAGAAAAGAAAAGAAAAAATATTGACATTGACGTAGTGTTTTCTTTTGATTGTTTTGTCTGCATCTCGTCTTAAGAGGAGAGCCATGGTTTATGTAACAATATGATGCAATATTACTTTTTTGTTTTATGGATATATTCACGTGTGTACAATAACATAGATATCAATACTCTTTGTAGATTTGTATTATTTTTCAAATAATTGTATAGCAATAGCTTCCAGAAAGAAAAGAAGTAAAATAGTGAGCTATTGCTCAATTATGATACCCCTTATTATAAGTATTCGGTAATGATGAAGTTGATGAGGGATAGATGTAAAAATGAATCACATAGTACATCATGCTTACACGAAGCTTGATACTAAATTTAGGCAACATTTTATGGCACGGACGGATACATGAATGGAAGGACATTCAAACATAAACCATTTAAAGCGGGTGATAATAAAGCAAACTATATAAATGTGAAATTATAAATGAGAGCAAATTAATCTTAAAGATTCGATTCACAAATATATGATACGAAATAGTAAATATGTATTTATTCTATGATGTGCGAAATGGTATATGCATTTGGTCCATAGGGTAATGGAAATGGAAATGACAGAGGTACAAAATGACTAGCTACCAATATATATATTTATATATATATAGGGAAGAACAAAAATTTGCTTCCGCAAATTTGCAGATTTAACATTGCTGTGCTGATATTTAGAGTAATTATGAATATAATATGTGTTTTCAGCCGTGTATCACCTTCACTGGTGATCCAATGGATGGATCTGTCGTAGAGTTGTCACTTGTTTAGACGTACTATATAGATATATATATATACAAGTCTAAATTGAAAACAACGTTCGTGTTGGATAAAAACTGCAATTTTTATACGTGTGCATGTAAAACAAATTTTTTGGAAGAGGGGTCTAAATACAGCACAAACAACATTTTCCAAAATACCAAAAAAGTGAAAAAGTCTATTTTAACAAAAAGCACTTGACTAACAGGTCGAACAACGGATGTTCTTTAACCCTGCCGACTGCCATTGGCGATTGCCAAATAAATTGATCACCAGATGTAACAAAATGGATCTTAATATATATATATATATATATTCATTTACAGGGTCAGGCATTTTTATAGTTTAGGATTATCAACCATAAATCTAAAATAAAATCATGAATGATAAATGAAGCCATCATTGGGTTACAACTGACCATTACAAGATTTTCATTTTTTAATCAATAGTCGTATTTTCCTTTTTTTATATTGAACAGTGTATGTTAAATGGCGTTGGTCGTCATCAACAATGATTATGAAAGGCTACCACAAATGTATTATTAATTCGAAGTTTGGAAGTGAGTTTTTTCATATTGCTATTGAATTTGGGTTTCTAATTTCCCTCCTTTTAGTAGCATTGTCCGAGTCATTAACCTTGATTCTGCCAGTACATCATAAATGTGCTATTAGGTCAAGGTTTAAAGCTAACTGAGGATATTATATATTATTTAAACATTTTTTATTTCAATTGCAGTTTAATGACTATTATAGTCATCAATTACACTCTGAAAGCGAAAATAACTCATCAAAGAACCAGCTTATAAGTTAGTCCACCAGACGTTTGTTTCGTCAACACGTGACTCATCTTGAGTGAATATAAGCTGGTGTCCCTTTCCACTACATGTCCTGGCAGAAACAACCGTTAATAACTATAAAAACAGTTGCAGATATTTATTTCTTAATTAATCTCATATAGTTTTATGGAATAATCATATAGTTTCTGAGATACGGCGCGACATGTGAAAACCCCTTTTTACAAAAAACTCAATAACTCTAAAATAAAATTTTGAATCATCACCAAAAGTATACAGATCTTTAGATTAATATAACTAAGAAGTGTGTAAAGTTTTAAGCAATAATCATAAATAATTTTTCAGATACGGCGCGACATGTGAAACCCCTCCCCCCTTTTTTTTTTTACAAAAAACTCAATAACTCTAAAATAAAATTTTGAGTCATCACCAAAAAGTATACAGATCTTTAGATTAATATAACTAAGAGGTGTGTAAAGTTTTAAGCAATAATCATAAATCGTTTTTGAGATACGGCGCGACATGTGAAAAAAAAACAAAAAAAACACACCACTGTTTTAGTTACAAAGTCCCGTAACTCAAAAAGTTTTAATCTTATTTTTACCAAAAAGTATACAGATCGTTTGACCATCATAAGAAACAACTATGTTAAGTTTCATGAAATTTGGATAAGTTGTTCTTAAGTTACGGTGCGACATGATTACGACGGACAGACGGACGCCGGACATTTGTATACCATAATACGTCCCGTCAAAATTTTGACGGGAGCATACAAACCAAAACAGCAGGGTAAAATTCATCTACGGTCAACTTTACCTTGGGGAATTAAAATCATATTTTAAAAAAAAATAATGTCGGATCCAGTAATAGTAAATGAAATACCTACAATTTCATGCATCCAAAGCTCTTATCGAAAATACCTCCCTATTTTATGGATCAGTCTGTATCATTTCTTATACCTAAACCAAACCAATTGCAACAAAAATTTTCAATTACAAACACGTGATACGTGATTTCAATATTGTGGACTTCAAGTCTAAACCTCCTGATTTCACCGGTGCTAGTTCCCCATTCGTATATAATCCAGCTGGCCACGTTATTACTGGTGACCTAAACATTGTCTATAACACTTCTCTGCGAAATGTGTTATCCAAAGGCCCGAAATATCGTGAGCCTAAATCCATCAAATAGAAAGACAACTTAAAAATACTGATGGATTCAGTCGAGGATTTTGCCAGGTAATGGGTTAAACGCCAGAAAGAAGACGTAGATACTCTTTCCGAATGGATTAAAGCTGTGAGGTCGTTGATACAAATCAGAATTTAAAAAATGAATGGGTCTATGAATACCTATGCTACATCAATCTTAAAAGACCCAAATGTTGCAAATATTTTGGCCTCGAGCACCACTGAAGAGCATTGATTATCTATATGCGCATCCGGTGCAGACAAATTTGTATCGTTTATGTTATTGCAAAACACCTGTCCTACCTCCCCGACAAATATGTTGTTATCCCCGCAGATAAAGCGCCAAACAACATCGTTTTTGTAAGTAATTCACATTACGTAAACTGCTTGATAAATGAATTAGATATTGACAATTCACTTGGAAACTCAGCATATACCCCCACGACATTTACCAAGGAGGAAATCCTGCATAATCATAGGTCTTTTCTATGTTCCTTTGGAATTTCAACCAAAGACGAAGAACTGGATCTTCCTTCGCTGTATTGAGTACCTAAACTACATAAGTGTCCTTACAAACAACGTTATATTGCTGGGTCTTATAAGTGCTCTGCGAAACCTCTTTATAAATTATTAACATCAATTCCATCAGCAAGCAAAGCCGGGCTTCAAATTTATTGTAAAAACTACCCATTCTAGAGGTGGCGTGAATCAGATGTGGATACTTAAAAATTCCAAAGATCTTTTAGAGTACATATAATCTAAGATTCTTTCATCTTGTAATAGTATTAACACTTCTACACATTAAACAAGTATTCCCCATTCCAAACTAAAAGACAAAGTGAAAGAGTTGGTCATGCCTTTTTTTAAAAAGAATGGCCTACGTAGAGACAAGTTTCTTGTTTTAGGGAGGGATAAATCGTACTTTGTAAAAAAAAAAAAAAAAACACTCTGATTCAAACTAAAAATTCTCTGAAACTGTCATTATCAAGATGCTTGATTTCTTGATTGACAACATTTTTGTTTCGTTTGGAGGACGTGTTTTTCAACAACCAATCGGCATTCCCATGGGAACCAACTGTGATTCTCTTCTTGCGGACTTATTCTTTTATTCACATGAGGCTGGCTCATACAGGAACTTCGTAGGAAGAAAGAAAAGAAGTTAGCAGTATCCTTTAATTTCACTTTCCGCTATATTGATGATGTTATCTCACTAAATAATTAAAAAATTGGTGACAATGTTGAACGCATCTACCCCATCGAACTTGAGATAAAGGCTACAACATATACATTTAAGTCTGCCTCATTTCTTAACTTACATCTAGAAATTGACAATGAGGGTCGGCTGAGAACAAAACTTTACGACAAAAGGGATGATTTCACCTTCCCTATTTTGAACTTCTCATTTCTATGTAGCAACATTCCAGCAGCGCCTGCATACGGATTATATATCTCCAAGTTGATACGATATTACAGGGCTTTTATTTCCTATCATGATTTCCTGGATAGAGGGTTTCTGCTCACAAGGAAGCTATTTAACCAAGAGTTCTAAGTGGTGAAGTTGGGATCATCCCTTAGTATATTTTACGGACGACATCACGAGTTGGTTGACCGTTATGGAATACATGTTTCACAGATGTACAATCCCGTCCTCTTTCCCCCAAATGTGACCTACCGAACTAGACATATCACCGGATTTGTACTTACATGAGCAACACGACGGGTACCACATGTGGAGCAGGATTTGCTTACCCTTCCCGAGCCCTGAGATCACCCCCATTTTTTGGGTGGGGTTCGTGTTGCTCAGTCTTTGGTTTTCTTTGTTGTGTTTTGTGTACTGTTTTTGGCTGTTTGTCTTTTTTTTTTAGCCATGGTGTTGTCAGTTTATCTTCGACTTATGAGTTTGAATGTCCCTTTGGTATCCTTCGCTTCTCTTTTACCTTCACCACGTTCAATCCTAAACATTTGAACAATTGTTTTACACTTCTTTTCAACAAGAAGCTTAATTTTATCAATATCTGCACTACAATTTCAAAATTCTGCTAGAAATACTTAGAGTTAAAGTCATCTTCTGTAAAAACAAGGTTTCTCAAGTCCATTTCATTCAGAATTTTTTCAAACAAAATTGTATTCACTAATATAAATAAACAATGAGAAAGCAACCCATTGATACATATAACCGAAAAACATTTATTTTCAGCAATAAACAGGTGTCGATTAAATAAGTTGAGCTCTAGGTCGTCCAGATTTAAAAAAAAACGTGAATGAATTCATCAGAAATTATCAAAAGATCCCCCTTTTTTTAATATCTCGAACAGTGAAAAAAAAAACAATAATAAAGTATTAAACCTGTACAAGATAACAATACAATGGATGAGAAAAAGTACAAATAGTACAATTCACAATATTATACCATATCAAAGAATACTTAGTTAATAAAATCAAACTAAAAGTATATCCCACGCTGATATAACAAGTGAGTATTCAACATGACAAAACAAACTATAATTTTTTTCAAGCAGTCGCAGAACTATGAAAAATAAGGTCAATGACAATGGACATATAACAGAAGAAAACTTCGTAACATAAGGCATCTGCATACAAGGTCTTCTACCGTCTGATATATAAAGCTTTATAGAAATAGTTTACGCCGTCGCAGCTGTTGTATTGTAATCCTTTTGTCTCGCATTCTTTGGCTTTCGTCGCAGGCTTGACACATACATTATTATTTGACAAGGATCTTAACAACATGGAGAAGTGATTGATTTTACTTATATTGTTTTAAATCTTAACTCCCCATGCGACATGTAAATCAAGGAGCTGAAGAGCTCTGAGGGGAAAGACGGCCATTGTTTCTTTTTTTTTTTGGGGGGGGTATCTTTTGATAGTCTTCATATAAAGAATGAAAAAAAGAACACCTAGAATATGTAGAAAGGTTGACAATATTGAAATCAATTATTGTGTAATGTAATTTCGTTTCCTTAGTTAAGGATTCAATATGGACCAATGGAAGAAATCTGCATCTTCTAAGTCAAAACATTCGATTAAAGTTGAAAGTTAATTATCGAAATTCAACTGAATTCTATCATTTAACAACTACTACAATATTTTTTGAAATTTTAATTGTGTACCACTAAACTGCAGGCTAGGGCCATTTTCCTTTTTTTGTGACAGTTCTCTAAGATTTTTATTTTTTTTTTCTCAAGAAAGTGAGGACTGAAAAATCTATTCAGTTTTAAATTTCCATTGATAAAGTTCCCAGTTACAACTCTCATCACAGGGATACAGGTACTAATAAAAACCAATATGATTGATGTAAACTGTGTGAAGCTTGTTTCCAGATCCTACATTTTGATATATTTGTAAATTTCATGAATAAATAGGTTTAAACTACAAAATACAACATTTTTAATTATTTTTTTTTACCATTACAATAATTATGTTGGTACACAAAATTTAGTTTTAATGGAAGACTTTTAATCATATACTTAATGTCACATTTTAAGTGTTCTGATACATTAACTTTTATTTAAGTGGATTATTACTCATCAATTGAGGTGCTCCTTTATTGGAGGAAGATTCTCAAAACAGAATTTTACAGAAAAATGAAAACTGTCGTTTCTCTCCCAATCTCGTGTATCCCCACGGCCATTGTTTACTGTGAAAGTTACAAGTTGACCTACAAATTAAAGCATTGCATGTTGATGTTTGAAACATTTACAGCAAACATAATTATGTTCAAATTGAACAAATACCAATTTTAAATTAGTACACGAACTCTGAGAATGATTTAAATAATCAGTAAAGGATATCCCTGCTTCTACGTAGTGACTAGTGTGGCATTCCAACAATGACGTCACTATAATATAGGTTGGATATATTTAGAATATCTCGTCATTCTGATTTTTCCGGATTGTAAAAGAAACGTAAATAGTGTAAGGTAGAGCTGAAGATACGATAATTTCGCGAGAAACAGAAGGGAAATGTGTTAAAAAGTTTAAAGTCAATCTATTCATTTGTGTGTCTCCTTCTCATCCATCTCAGTAAGATTTTTTGGGGGTGTTTTCCACACTATAAAAACAAAATGAATGACGTGAGGGGATGTCAGTCTGGTCAACGACATAGGGGATTGACGGCTTGAAGCCGTCTTTCCCCCAAAATGTCATTAAATCTGACATTTAAAGTCCAATAATTTGGGTATGATAATTAAAAAAAAAAAAATAATTTTAAACCATATGGCATCTTATTTTCACAAAATCCCCCCTCTTTTCCAAAAAAAAAAAATTCTTTCCCTCAAGATATGATCATAATCTCAATTCAAATTTCTAATGGAGTTTGCAACCATAATTACCCATTTAAATACATCATAAAAGTCTTAAAATAGAAAATGACATACATAATCATGGCTAAAATTAATATAGCTTATTAAATCAGCAATTTTAATAGTAACTTCTAAAAATAAATTGACAGCTAATCACCTGAAGACAATACAACATTTCTTTATACATAATTATATATACACATTTTGGATTACCTCCCTTACACTGCTTTTAAATTATGTATAAAGAAATGTTGTATTGCTCGAGGTGATTAGCTTACACTGCTTTTAAATTGTCTTAAGTAATTATCCGTTAACCAGGAAACCCTTGTTTTTCCCCCTCATTCCTAAACGGTTTGAGCCATAACCCCCAAAGCCAATCCTAACCATCCCTTTGTGGTATGGAAACTTGTGGTATAATTTCAGAGAGATCCATACACCGTTCCACAAGTTATTGTCTGGAAACTAGACAAATGCTTATTTGGGCCCCTAATTCCTAAACTGTTAGGACCATAACCCCCAAAATCAATCCCAACCTTCCTTTTGTGGTTATAAACCTTGTGTTTAAATTTCATAGATTTCTATTCACTTATACTAAAGTTATTTTCCGGAAACCAAATGTCTTCGGACGACGCTGACGACGACGTGATACCAATATACGACTTTTTGCGGTCGTATAAAAATTGTAACCAATAAGTCGATTCAAGTAAACTTAAGTTATTGTACAACCTGTGAAAATTTTACCTCAATCTGACAGTTAAAGTCCCCCAACTCAACAACAAACCACCAAAATTTTCAAAATGGAAATGGAGCAACAACATTGTAAAGTTTTAAGGAAATCAATACAAGCATACTGGAGTAGGTGCCCGATATTAGAAAAATGTTCAATATTTCATGAAGAAAGTCCTGTAAATCTGGAAGGTCATAAGTGAAAATCAATTCCCCATCATGAAACTTCAGGAAACAGTCCAATGGATTGACAAACTGATAATCTTAATAATCGAACTGGAGCTTCTTCCCTCAATCCTAATTTTGTTAAAATTTTATAAGAATTGAATAAAGCAAATTTTAGAAATCTTACGAAAATGTGTCCAGCCTAAGACTAGAGTGTAAAAAAGGAAACAATAATTAACAATACTGTTTCAAAGAATGTTCACAAGCTTAAAGTTCATCCTCCCCTCTTACATCAGTGGCTGTACTTCTTGCAGTTTTATACCAAGTACTTGAAGACAAGGTTGTGAGAAGTGCCCAGGCCAACATATATATATGCATAATACCAATGCATAAAAACGGGATTATTAAAAGGGCGTTAGCTGTCAAATTCTGGTTCATCGATTTGACCTAAATTCTTATATTTGATTTATAACATACTAAAAGATATAATCCAAATTACAAACAGTCCAAAAGAGACAATTAACAGTGCATGGACTCACTATGATGTATCAGCATTTCATGACTATTTTAGACTAGGTTGACACCATTTAATTATCAATCAAGATTACCTTCCAACACTGTCGACGGTTAAACCCAATATTAACATAAATATAAATTAGATAGTCAAGCATGTGCAATCGTATAATGATAATTTGTCTAGGTCTGTTTGATTTCATGTTATAGGCTAAAATATATATAAATCATTGTTTAACTTGTATAAGAATGTTTCTTTGAGGGCCAGATCAGTCAACGAAATGGTTATTCCTAGTGTCTCCCTTGTTCACTTTGAAATATTGTCATTCTTTTCTTTTTTATTTATAAACATGCTGACCATATGCTTAATACATGTGCAACCCATTTCCACTAACATTTAAATACAAGAGGCTGTCAGAGTGACAGCAAACCGGATTTTCCTGCAGAGGTCGAACCCTGAACAGTTGAGAAAGTATGGACACTACATTTAAGCTTAAAACAACTCTTAATTTAGATTGTGATTGAATATTTGACACCGCATAGGTTTGTGACACAAAATGAATGTGGTCAAAGAACTGAAATATTTGAAATTGGACATTTACCTATTATGGTCCAATATCCAAAATCTAAGTACATATTAGAATCAGCATTTCAAAGAAACCCAAGAATTCAATTTTTGATGAAATCAGACAAAAGTTAAATTTAGGACCCTTTGTACCTCAATGTGGACCAATTTGATAAAGGAGCCCACAATCCAAAATCTCTCAATACATGGTAAGATTCAGCATTTCAAAGAACCCCATAAATTCATTTTTTGTTGAATCAAACAAAGTTTAATTTTGGACCCTGATTTGGACCAACTTGAAAACTGGGCCCAATAATCTAATATTTAAATACAGGTTTAGATTCAGCATTTGAAAGAACCCTATATATATTTAATTTATGTTGAAATGAAACACAGGCTAATTTTATCCATAATATTTTCTGTGCAAAGGGAAATAACTCAAACTGGATAAAATTTTTCTAAAATAAGATATGATGCAATTTTTCAAATAATAATCAATAATATAATAACAACAACCAGTGATGACTGAGTTCTCTAAAATTAGATATGATTTAACACTCAAACATTGATAGAATGAGCATATCAAAGAACCAAAGAATTCAATTTTTGATGAAATTAAACAAAAGTTTAATTTAGGACCCTTTGGACCTCAATGTGGTATTATCTTATTAATAATGCAGGGGCGTAGCTGGCCTAAAATAAAGTGCAATCATTAGTATCGCGGAGCGGAACGAGTCTAATTTAAATTTTTTTTTTACCATTTTATGCAGTTTCCCGATATGCCATGCTTATAAAATTCACATCACTCCTTCACGCCCAAACTCCTATTTTGTGAATACTTGTGGACTTTTATAGTGATTCGGCAAGGGAGGGGCTATTGACCGCTCAAAGTCCCCAGCTGGTCCAGGGTAGCACCCTAGTCGGGAATCCAGGACAGCACCCTAGACGGTGGTCCAGGGAAGCAAATCCCCCGGAAGCTCATACGAAGGCATATGAGTTATTACAGTGACAGCTTTGAACATGAAAAATAACCTATCTGTTTCTTACTATACCAGATTTTCATGAAACGATAGTAAAATTCTAGTGAGTTCCGTAATTTGCTGCTCATATTATTAACATAATTATTTTCAAATATAAAATAAATTCTATAAAACGGGAAGATCAGGAAGAGTAGACAACCGAAACGTTAATCAATAAAAGAGCAATCAATGGACACAGATAAGACACAAAAGGACAAACTAAAAACATTCAACATTGAAAACTAAATATAGATAAAAAACACGGACCCTGAAAAAAATGTGGCAACCTCGGGTGCTCCGGAAGGGTAAGCAGGTCCTGCTTCTTGCAAGACACCCGTAGTGTTTCTCACGAATGTCATTTTCAAATGAAATGAGAGGTTTCTACGACAACGGTAGGTCATTTGGGACACAGATACCCCATGTGAATTAATAGTCTTTTGGACGAACGGACAATGGGAATACGAAATCGAACGACCACTTTTAAATCTTGACCCGAAGCCGACTTAGTTACTACAGGAAGGGGTTGGGGTATTACCCCCCGTTAATATATCTCAACATCTAAAAGTCAAATTGTTTTTTTTTCATATTCTAATTACCTAGATGGAAAAGAGTAGTTTCCATACGAGTTTGGCTCCCATTCATGCTGCAGTAGGTTGACTTTTGTTTCATGTTTTGACAACTCATCATTTGTCAGGTTAGACACATCAGGATAAGGGGGTCAAACAATGTTATTTTCTTTGCAGTAACGTCTTGTAAACTCGACGTACATGGTTCATTTACATCTTTACTAGGCGAACTAGATATAACGTTTTGGCTTTCGTTATCCGCTGCCCCCTTGTTAAAATAATAATCTAGCTTCTTCATCATTATCGTCCTGAATATGCATGAAATATTTGCCACTGGACGTTAAGCAACCAACAATCAATCAATCTTCATCATTATTTTGATTTCTACCGGGTTAAACTTTGTGGCGTGATTGTAGTTGCAAGTACAGTAAAGACTAAAGACTATCCGTAATTCAATTTCACAATTATTTTTTTTGTGAAAAAAAATGTGCAAGCAAATGATTTTTTGCGTAAAGGCAGCTACGCGCCTGTAATGAAAAGAAATACAGGTTTAGATTAAGCATTTCAAAGAACCCTATATTTATTCAATTTATGTTGAAATCAAACACAGTTTAATTTTGGACCCTGATTTGGACCAACTTGAAAACTGGGCCCAAAATCAGAAATCTAAATATATGTTTATTAATAAACAATATAAGCTTAGTTTTAAAGGAGTTCACTTCATAAAAAAAAATATATATATAGCATTCAGAAAATTAGTTTTTACAGAATAACAAACAAACCTGCCACAAAATTCTTCAAACAATTTACCAAGGAAAAGAAGAAAAAAATCCAAAATCTTATTTATCATTAATACAATGTCTTTTCAAAATCTATAAAACTTATCAGTAACGAGAAATAATTGTAACAGGATGCTGTTACGAAGTCTCCCAAACAAAGCTCCAATAATTCGTCATTCCCATGGTCGCCTATGGATTGACCCTGTATGTCATTCAAATCTTCTTGAAATGAAGAACAGGAATATATATAGTTGTTTAGGGGTGTAGATCTCGACCGTTTACAAGTTCTCAAAAGGGGGTGTGATCCCCAGGGGACTCGCCCTTTATTTCATATGATTTATTTTTTTGTCCCATACAAGAATATATATGGTTTAGGGGTGGGGATCTTGACCGTTTACAAGTTCTTAAACAGGAGGGGGTGGGGTTGACCCCAGGGGACTCGCCTTTTATTTCATTTGATTTGTTTTATTGTCCAATACAAGAATATAAATGGTTTAGGGGTGGGGATCTTGACCATTTACAAGTTTTCAAAAAGAAGGGGGTGGGGGTTACCCCAGGGGACTTCCCCTAAATTTCATTTGATTTGTTTTATTGTCCCATAGAATATATATGGTTTTGGGGTGGGGATCTTGACCATTTACAAGTTTTCAAAAAGAAGGGGGGTGGGGTTACCCCTGTGGACTTCCCCTATATTTCATTTGATTTGTTTTATTATCCCATACAAGAATATATATGGTTTCAGGGTGGGGATCTTGACCATTAACAAGTTATCAAAAAAGGGGTGGGGTTACCCCATGGATTTCCTCTATTTCATTTCATTTGTTTTATTGTTCCATACAAGAATATATATGGTTTAGGGGTGGGGATCTCGACCGTTTACAAGTTCTCAAACAGGAGGGTTGGGGTGACCCCAGGGGACTTGCCTTTCATTTCATTTGATTTGTTTTATTGTCCCATACAAGAATATATATGGTTTCAGGGTGGGGATCTTGACCGTTTACAAGTTTTCAAAAAGAAGGGGGGTGGGGGTTACCCCAGGGGACTTCCCCTAAATTTCATTTGATTTGTTTTATTGTCCCATACAAGAATATATATGGTTTAGGGGTGGGGATCTCAACCGTTTATAAGTTTTCAAAAAGAAGGGGGTTTGGGGTTACCCACGTGGACTTCCCCTATATTTCATTTGATTTGTTTTATTGTCCTATACATGAATATATATGGTTTAGGGGATGGGAACTTGACTGTTTACAAGTTATCAATAAAATGCTTCGCTGAGCGCAGCTGGATACGACCGCAGAGGTCCAACCCTGAACAGTTGGGGCAAAAATGGACACAATATTCGCGCTTGATACAGGTCTGAATTTGGATTGTAATTATATATTTGACACATAATAGGTTTCTGACACAGAATAACTGTAGTCAAAGAACTTAGAATTGGTTATATGATTTGAATTTATATTCAATTTTTTTGCTTTTGTGCAATACACCATGCCCCTTTTTCCAAAAAAAAAAAATTCTTTCCCACAAGATATGGTCATAATCTCAATTCAAATTTCCAATGGAGTTTGCAACCATAATTACCAATTTAAATACATCATAAAAGTCTTAAAATAGAAAATGACATACATAATCATGGCTAAAATTAATATTCCTTTAATAGTAACTTCTAATAAAATGCTTCAATGAGCGCAGCCTGATATGACCGCAGAGGTCGAACCCTGAACAGTTTGGGTAAATTTGGACACAATATTCAAGCTTGATACTGTCTGAATTTGGATTGTGATCAAATTTTTGACATAATATAGGTTTCAGACACAAAATAAATGTGGTCACAGATCTTATAAATCCATTGCACAATACTGTGCAATTGAAGATTTCTTCTTGAAACTTTTCAAAAATTCGAAATTTAAAAAATTTTGAAAAAAAAAAATATAAATCCCTTAAAAAAATTGGGGAAAAAATTCCCCCAACTTTTGAAACCCCCCTTGGAGCAATAACCCCAAAACTTAATCCCAGCCTTTCCTTTGTAGTATGGAACCTTGTAGTACAATTTCAGAGAGATCCATACACCTACACACAAGTTATTGTCTAGAAACTAGAAAAATGCTTGTGTTTGGCCCTTTTTTGGACCCTTATTCCTACATGTTTGGGGCAATTAACCCGAAACTCAATCCCAGCCTTCCCTTTGTTATATGGAACCTTGTGGTACAATGTCAGAGAGATCCATACCCTTACACACAAGTTATTGTCTGGAAACTAGAAAAATGCTCGTTTTTGGCCCCTTTTTGGCCCTTAACTTCTAAACTGTTGGCCCCATAACCCCTAAAATGAATCTCAACCTTCTACTTGTGGTATTAAACATTGTGGTACAATTTCAGAGCATAGAAATACTTATACACAAGTTATTATCCTGAAACTAGAAAAAATGCTTGTTTTGGGCCCCTAATTCCTAAATGGTTGGGACCATCATCCCCATAATCAATCCCAACCTTCCTTTTGTGGTCTTGAACCTTCTTTAAAAATTTCATAGAGATCCATTCACTTAAACTCAAGTTATTGTCCGGAAACCAATGTGACGCAGACGACGACAACATCATACCATTATATGATCCCAAAATTTTTTTTGCGGTGGTCGTATAAAAATGAATTGACAGCTAATCACTTCAAGACAATACAACACCTTTATACATAATTCAAAAGCAATGTAAGGGAGGTAATCCAAATTTTTTTTTAATACTTTAAATGAATTTGAAGTTTGAGCGTTATAACCCCCCAAAACCAATCCTAACCATCCCTTTGAGATATGGAACCTTGTAGTACAATGTCAGAGAGATCCATAGACTAACACACAAGTTATTGTCTGGAAGTTACAATAAAATGCTCCATGGCGCAGCTTGATACGACCGCAGAGGTCGAACCCTGAACAGTTGGGGCAAGTATGGACACAACATTCAAGCTTGATACAGCTCTGAATTTGGATTGTGATTGACTATTTGACACAGCATAGGTTTCTGACACAGAATGAATGTGGTCTAAGAACTTAAAATTTTAAATTGGACATTCACCTATTATGGTCCAATATCCAAAATCTAAATACATGGTTAGATTCAGCATATCAAAGAACCCTAAGAGTTCAATTTTGATGAAATCAAACAAAGTTTAATTTTGGACCCTTTTGACCTCAATGTGGACAAAGTTGATAACGGGGCCCAAAATCAAAAATCTAAATACATGGATAGATTCAGCATATCAAAGAACCCCATATATTCAATTTTGTTGAAATCAAACAAAGTTTAATTTTGGACCCTTTTGACCTCAATGTGGACAAAGTTGATAACGGGGCCCAAAAATCAAAATCTAAATACATGGTTAGATTCAGCATATCAAAGAACCCAATATATTCAATTTTGTTGAAATCAAACAAAGTTTAATTTTGGACCCGATTTGGACCAACTTGAAAACTGGGCCCATAATCAAAAATTTAAAGACATGTTTAGACTCAGCATATCAAAGAACCCTAAGAATTCAATTTTGTTAAAATTAAATTAAGTTTAATTTTGGACCCTTTGGACCTTAATGTAGACCAATTTGAAAACGGGACCAAAATTAAGAATCTAAATACATGGTTAGATTCAGCATATCAAAGAACCCCATATATTCAATTTTGTTGAAATCAAACAAAGTTTAATTTTGGACCCCAATTTGGACCAACTTGAAAACTGGGCCCATAATCAAAAATCTAAATACATGATTAGATTCAGCATATCAAAAACCCTAAGAATTCAATTTTGTTAAAATCCAACTAAGTTTAATTTTGGACCCTTTGGACCTTAATGTATACCAATTTGAAAACGGGACCAAAAATTAAGAATCTAAATACACGGTTAGATTCAGCATATCAAAGAACCCCATATATTCAATTTTGTTGAAATCAAACAAAGTTTAATTTTGGACCCTTTTGACCTCAATGTGGACAAAGTTGATAATGGGGCCCAAAATCAAAAATCTAAATACATGGTTAGATTCAGTATATCAAAGAACCCCATATATTCAATTTTGTTGAAATCAAACAAAGTTTAATTTTGGACCCGATTTGGACCAACTTGAAAACTGGGCCCATAATCAAAAATTTAAAGACATGTTTAGATTCAGCATATCAAAGAACCCTAAGAATTCAATTTTTGTTAAAATCAAATTAAGTTTAATTTTGTACCCTTTGGACCTTAATGTAGACCAATTTGAAAGCGGGACCAAAATTAAGAATCTAAATACATGGTTAGATTCAGCATATCAAAGAACCCCATATATTCAATTTTGTTGAAATCAAACAAAGTTTAATTTTGGACCCCAATTTGGACCAACTTGAAAACTGGGCCCATAATCAAAATCTAAATACATGATTAGATTCAGCATATCAAAGAACCCTAAGAATTCAATTTTGTTAAAATCAAACTAAGTTTAATTTTGGACCCTTTGGACCTTAATGTAGACCAATTTGAAAACGGGACCAAAATTAAGAATCTAAATACAGTTAGATTCGGCATATCAAAGAACCCCAATAATTCAATTTTGATGAAATCAAACAAAGTTTAATTTTGGACCCTTTGGACCTCAATGTGGACCAATTTAAAACAGGGCCCAAAATCCAAAAACTTAATACAGTTAGATTCAGCATATTAAAGAACCCCAAGAATTCAAGAATAAAACCCGATTGAAATTGGTCAAGAAATAAGCAATTTATACAAAGTATCTTCTTTTGCACAATACTGTGCAATTAAATATTTCTTGCAATTGCGCAATACTGTGCAATTGAATATTTCTTGCTATTGTGCAATACTGTACAATTGACAATTTCTTCCTATTGTGCAATATTGTGCTATTGGATATTTCTTGCTATTGCGCAATACTGTGCAATTGAAGATTTTTGCTATTGCGCAATACTGTGCAATTGAAAATTTCTTGCTATTGCACAATACTTATTATATAATAATTTACACATCCTGTTTGGTGTGTATCTCCTGCCATATCATTATTGTTTGCTTTTAAATATAAATCAGAAATAACCAACTTAAAATGGAAAATTTTAAAGAAAAAAAAAAAAAAAAAAGGAAGAAAAGGGGAAAAATCCCCCAATTTTGAACCCCTTATGATTCATCACCCCAAACTCAATCCCAGCCTTCAATGAGGTATGGTACCTTGCAGTACAATTTCAGAGAGATCCATACACTTAAACACAAGTTATTGTCTGGAAACTAGAAAATGCTTATTTTGGCCCCTTTTGGCCCCTAATTCCTAAACGTTTAGGGCAATTACCCCAAACTCAATTCCAGCTTTCCCTTTGTGATATGGAACCTTGTAGTACAATTTCAGAAAGATCCATACACTTACACACAAGTTATTGTCATGAAACTAGAAAAATGCTTATTTTGGCCCTTTTGGCCCCTAATTCCTAAAATTTTGAGGCAATTACCCCAAAATCAATCCCAGCATTCCCTTTGTGATATGGAACCTTGTGGTACAATGTCAGAGAGATCCATACACTTACACACAAGTTATTGTCTGGAAGTTACAAAATGCTTATTTTGGCCCTAATTCCTTAACTGTTGGTACCATAACCCCAAAATCAATCCCAACCTTCCTTTTGTGGTATTGAACCTTATGGTAAAATTTCCTAGAGATCCATTTACTTAAACTTAAGTTAGAGTGCGAAAACCAATGTGTCTTGACGACGACGACGACGACGCCGACGCCATACCAATATCGACCACAAAAATTTTTGCGGTCGTATAAAATCTTATTTTGGCCCCTAATTCTTTAACTTTGGTACCATAACCCCCAAAATCAATCCAAACCTTCCTTTTGTGGTATTGAGCCTTATGTTAAAATTTCATAGAGATCCATTCACTTAAACTAAAGTTATTGTGCGAAAACCAAATGTGTCTTCGGACGACAACGACGCCAACGTCATACCAATATATGACCGCAAAAATTTTCTGCAGTCGTATAAAAAGAAGGGGGGTGGGGTTTACCCTCATGGACTTCCCCTATTTTTCATTTGATTTGTTTTATTTTCCCATACAAGAATATAAATGGTTTAGGGGTGGGGTTCTTGACCGTTTACAAGTTCTTAAACAGGAGGGGGTGGGGTTGACCCCAGGGGACTCGCCTTTTATTTCATTTGATTTGTTTTATTGTCCCATACAAGAATATATATGGTTTCGGGGTGGGGATCTTGACCATTTACAAGTTTTCAAAAAGAAGGGGGGTGGGGGTGACCCCTCTGAACTTCCCCATTATTTCATTTGATTTGTTTTATTGTCTCATACAAGAATATATATGGTTAAGGAGTGGGGGTGACCCCAGGGGACTCGCCTTTTATTTCATTTGGTTTTTTTTTTATTGTCCCATACAAGAATATATAGGGTTTCAGGGTGGGGATCTTGACAGTTTACAAGTTTTCAAAAAGAAGGGGGATGGGGGTGAACCCAGGGACTCCCCCAATATTTCGTTTGATTTGTTTTATTGTCCCATGCAAGAATATATATGGTTTAGGGGTGGGGATCTCGACCGTTTACCAGATAAAAGCACATTCTCAAATTGAAGGGGGTTGGGGGTAAGAATATATATGGTTTAGGGAGACTTGATTATCTACAAAATGTCTAATAATGAACAGTAAATTTCAAACTTCATTTATACAGTCCTTCTAGTAAATTTCAAACTTTATATATACAGTCCTACAGATCTTATCAGGAAACAGAAAATTTTCAAATAAATCTGTCACTCCAATGATTATCATATGCTAAGATATTTCTCAGATCTAATTAATAATGAAAATTGTACTTGCAAATCTGAAGGGTTATTCTTTTGAACAGAACTATGGTTTAACATAGTACTCTTACATTACATATATAATAATTAATAATGTAATTAACTTCTAAATGTCTAATAATATAGCTTATAATCATCACCACTTAGGAAATAGAAAATTTTCAAATAAATCTGTCACTCCAATTTTAATTTTGAGATAAGACATTTACTATGCTTAGTCATAATATGATAACAAGAGAAAAATATTTAAAAATACCACTTTTGGATATTAAAAATGGCAATAACTCAAAAAGGAGAAATACTAAAATCTTGAAAATTGAACTTGACCTTCATTTAGTCACAAGAAACAACATATATAAATTTGAAAAAAAATCATCACAGCGTTTTCATGTTATTGAAGGGACACTGTTTGGCAGCCGCCTGTCCGCCGTACATCCCCAAATCAATAACCGATATTTCCTTCGAAAATCAGGTTAAAAAGGTTGAATGAATACAGATTGAAACGAGTTCCAATAATACGATATTTTTAGCTCAAATTGGCCAAAATTGACTGCTAATAGCAATATATTGTCTCCTTATTCCACTATAATAAAAAAAATCTTACTTTAATTTTTTGTCTAATTAGTAGCTAATGCCGCTTTAAAGTCTGGCGTCTAACTATACACTAAGGAATTGATGTTCATCCCTCAAATACCAGACACAATATGACTTATCTATTTCTGTATGGTTGTTCTATTTCAGAAGGACCTGTCTGATCTTGCAGAATAACCTTGCAGAATAGTATGAGGTCCTATATTCATGGTTGAAGACATTACACAATTTATCAAGATGAAGTACAACAATAAAAGTACTGTTACTTTGATATATTTTCTATTCTACATAATAGTCTAGTACATTTTGTCTTGTGTTCATTTACACTGTATCTTTTCTTTTCCAATTCATCAACAATTTAAGCAAGTGATAAGTGTTACCTTATTCATATCTAAATATGAAATTATCTCCTATTAAAATTCAACTCTACAAACTAGCTAAAGAAAACAAAACAACAAACATGAAATTCAACAGACATGGAACAATAAACATTAAAAAACTGTTAATATTTTATTTTTCTTTCATAACATTTAAAGCACAATTCATAAAAACTAAAATCTAACAGCAAAATACAATCATTCTACTTCATTTAGACCGTAACAATTCCAATACAAGTCATCTTATTCTGTAAGCAGACATGTACAAACAAACAAATATTTACTGCCATTTATAATCATTGTCCTATTTGTAAGCACACAAACATTTATAATTTACAAACATATATAAACTGCATTTATTATCATGATCATACTCATTCAAAATATTAACCCACAAAGCACTTTATACCGCATCAAACATTCACATAGAAGTCTTGATATCATTCATCACTTTTTTTACATAATTTCAAAGTCGTCCTCAACTTATTTACACAACTGTTGCAGTGATTTTCTTTACACATAAGAAGTGCATATACTATCCCATAATAATTCATGAAGCTGGCATAAGATTTGTGCACATTTAGTTAGTGCCTTGGCTGAATCCTTTAGAAATCATGGTTTCTCACTCAGATATTATAGCCATATTATTCTTTAAAATAGCGTTGGGTCTAATTATTCAACTGGTGATATAATAAGGCATACCAGGAGGAGGATAGCTATGTTGCTGTGGTGCAGACATAGGTGGCTGTACCTGTTGTGGAGCATATGACACTGGTGGCTGTGTTGGTGGTGCCATAAGTGGCATAGATTGTGTAGTCATGTACTGACCACTTGATATTGGTGGAGGCATGTTTGTGTAACTTGGTGGTGGCTGTTGTAACTGTTCCATCTGTGGTGGAATTTCTTCTGGCTGTAGTCGTGTTTCAGGGGGTGGCTGTAACATTTGTTCTTGGGCTTGAGGAGGCAATGGACCTGCAATTGTGATTGTGTGTGGTACAGCAAACGGCTGTCCAGTCGAGGTTAAGACATCATGCTGAGTGTATGTGTGTGGTGGACTCTGTGAAGGGGATACAGAGTACATCGGCTGTTGTTGGTAGTAATGTGATGGGAGAGAAGATATGTGGACCAATGGAGGTCCTGGAGAAGGGGGTGGTTGCAACATGACAGATCCTGGCGGTTGGCTTGGTTGATATTGGAACTGTTCTGTGATTTGCTGTGGGGGTTGAAACTGGTAGCCTGGGTCATTATCTGGTCTCTGGTCTGTAAAACCGTCAGATTCTCCCTGTGTATACAGCTGTGGTGCATTAGAATACTGGTTGTATTGGTACTTCCCTCTTGATGCTTGTTTATCTTCTTCCTCTCTAAACCCTGTAGAAAATCATACATTTAAAAGGTATGTCACAACTTCAAAACAAGAATTGCCTTAGAAATGGAAAGAGATTATTAACTGTAGTTCTTATTTAAATATAGACTTGTTAGAGGGTGAACCTGATGTCCTACCATCCTGTTTTACTATTATATTGTTTATAGAGCTCATAATTTTAAATATGTTCAATAAATAATTATTGCAATTTGAATTTAACTTATTCTTAAAGGGTTTCAATTAAAAATTGTAGTAAGATATTTGAATATTGTGTTTTTTGGTATTAACATTGATTTTACTTCCAAAATTTTAATACACAACATAAAAAATATTGTTATCCAACACTTATGGTCATTTACCCTGTCAATATTTCTGTTTACATTACACAAGGCCATGCTTTTGTTAAGACTGCTTAATATGTTTAATATGTTTTTCACTACTCCACCCATGGGAGGTGTAATAATTGATATTTCAGTCTGGCCAAACAAGGTATAATTATTAGTTGAAATTGAGCTTTAAACTAGCTTTAAGTACCTGTGAGTACTTTTAGATCAGGATGGGATTTGCTCAATTTTGAATGCCTTACAGTGACCTAAAGTTGTTTACTTTGTTAGATTGTTATCTTATTGGCAATTATATCACATCTCCTTTTTTATATATAATAAACTGTTTTCCACACTGAAAATAAAATATATATATTTTAAAATTGTGTATAAAGATAATCTGATTTGCCCATGATCTATATTTTCACAACACCAAACTTGAATATGTATACTATAATAGTACTTTATTACTGAATGTTGTTTCAGTGATTACAAACTGATGTCTAATCTATCAATGTGTATATTCCAATTTAATTAATCTTGTTCATTTGTTTTGGTAAATTTACCTATGGCAAACCTACCAATTGGAGACATTCTGTCCTTCTTTCTTTCACTTCCCCCTTGTCTTTCAAGAGAGGCTCTTTTCAATGATGCTAAAAGAATGATAAAGCAAGTTTCATATATTGGCAACAAAGGAAATTAAACCAACAAAATATAGGTTTGAATGCAAACAAGTTCCCACAGGTTAAAGAATATGATTTTCTGTAAATTCAGAAATTTTGGGGTGAATTTATAATTGCGAATGTTGAACAATGGACAAAGATGCAAGATTCTTATTTCAGTGTCTCCCCAGGCCCTTAAAGGACTGCGGGCGGCATTGTATAATTTTTGAGCATGGTTCTATCAATCTTACCTCGATGTATAATTTTTGTCCGCAGTGCTAAAATTTTCAGTTAAAAAATCGTAAATCGGTAAAGTTTTAATCTTTTCCGTGCGGTATAAAATTCGAGGTGAAATTTGACCAGTTCGAACCAGATTATTTACACCACGTGATCGAGTTTCCTTATAAGGTTAACCTTGTTGATTGGATTTAATCGATGTAATTAACACTTGTAACATGATTATTTTGTATTTTAATTAAGAGATCATTACTTTATGATCACAGATAACTATTTTATGGCTTCACTCACCACCCAAGCGCTGACCTGTGACAAGTCAGCAAATACTTTGTACACAGACAGTGCTGATAGTTGTACACATGACGGAACATTTTTTGTACATATTAAAATTGTTGGTTCATTACAGATAATTGACAATTATACATTTCTCAATTCTTTATGAAGCTTCCCTTGTCAGAAATATACAATTATCAAAATTCATGATGTCCGTTCTACATTTATCCATGGCAAAAATTATCTTTGATTATGACATAGTTATTGCAGAGACATATAATACAATTGTATTATATGTCTCTGGTTATTGCATGATAGTTGGGTTTCAAACTTTAGTACCTGTCAACAAGTTATTTAAAGGGCACGGATATCTGTACATATGACACGACCCAGTTAATTCAAGTAGAAAATTCAAGTTTATTTACAATTAATTGCAATCTATTTTATAAATAAAATGCATGACTGTACCTTCAAACTAGATATCTATATCCAAAATTAATGCATAAAAGAAGTAATCTTGCAAACATTATCCATAATCACATGTTAAAAATCTATTTATATCTACTTCCTGTCATTTAGGCGGCAAAGTAAGGAGAATTTGTTGTTGACATTGAATATGGTTACTTATAGATCTTATAGACATAAGATAAATAGATTTAGGAATCCTTTTAAATGGATCATGACAAATGAAGATTTAGATTTTAGTGCAGTATCTAGTCTGTATCTATGTTTGATTATCACCAAAGACAAAGCAAAATGTTAAGATTATGAAAATTTCCTTTTATTAAAATTTAAGATAGAAACTGGTTCAAAAATATAACAATAGTTGTTCTTGTTAATTTTATATCTCTTTATGACAGGAATCCTTTGATATACAACAACTTTCTATGTAGAAACTAGAAAGTTTTTAAATTGAACATTTTGTTCTCATTTGCATGATATTTTTTTTATTGATCATGGATTTTATAAA
Source organism: Mytilus coruscus (assembly GCA_017311375.1). Lineage (NCBI taxonomy): Eukaryota > Metazoa > Mollusca > Bivalvia > Mytilida > Mytilidae > Mytilus > Mytilus coruscus. The sequence continues at coordinate 47,307,787 of CM029601.1, forward strand.
AATTTAATTACTATAATTATTTAGATGAATATTTTGTAATGAATCGTGTTTTATTATTCTTAAAAGATATTAAAGTATACAAACTGTTTATTGATTTACTTCTTTTTTTACCAATAATTTTCTGACTCAATGTCTACATAACACAGTACCACAGTATTAAAACAAAACTAAAGACATAAAAACTACGGTAACTAGAAATATAGCTAAGAGATGCGACACGACAAGACTGATTGTACGCATGCGTTACCCTGGTGCTATCCAAAAATCCTGGGAAGAACACTGTATTTTGATTTCAGGCTTTTCAAAATTTTAAATAAATATTTTATTTTTATGAAACCTATTCCAATTTTTGCATTAATAAAAACATAACAAAGATATCTGAACTTATAATACTCTTTTTGTTGTCATCATTATTATTTTTTCAAAAAGATAATTTTCAAGAAAAATTCAGACTGAAATATTGGCCAATCTATCTCTATCTGGTATTCAACTGATAAATAGAAATAGAATTTTTGTAAATCTCTATCTGACAAATATTTATATACCTGGTATGGGTGGTGGTGGCATCAGCTGTTTATCAGAACTATCACCAGGATATCCTCCTGGCTGTGTCATTGTAAAGTTAGTGAACTGTGAACTTCTAAAATAAAATTATAAACTCATACTTAGATCATTCTATGATTAATAATAAAATCTTTTAAATCAGCACTTTTTTAATCTTTTTTCATATCTTTTTAAATCTTGTCATTTAGATTACAGTTATATTTTAATAACGGCCCTGTCAACTTCTAGGGTAGGGATTTAATTTATGTGGTCTTAGTATAGTCTGAATGTAAAGGTGTTGGTTCACTAACTCATAATTTTGGCCCTAAAAATCTGAATTTTTTTCACTGCGAAAATGTGGTGAAAATTTGATGAAAAGATATATCCAATTGTTTGAGTTAAAACATATTTTTACCAATTGTGTCAGTAGTCACATATTTGTGACGTCATAATGTAGGCAAATTTTGTAAAAACCAGATTTTTTGAAGAATTTTGCAAAATTTATGACCGTTTTCTGAAAAATCAATAGTGGCGCCTCCCTTCGCCCACAAATATTTTTGCTGAAATCTTCTTTACATACAATATTCTTCACTTTCAACAAACATTTCAATGGGCAAGGGGTGGTGTTTTGGTGCCACGTATAAAATCATGAAAAAAGGTTAAAAAACTTGACAAATTTCTAGAAAAATGGATGAAAATGAAACCTATTCCTATTTCTAAATTAAAATAATTATAAATATGAAGCAGATATACATTTTTTTCTTATTATACTTTCAATATCATACATTTAGCAATATATACACATCAGATTTACTTAAATAATTGATGAAGTTTACAAAAAAAAAAAAAACCACCTTTACAGGCCCTAAATTGGGGTTCCTGGCTCTACTCCTTTTAATGCTCAGAAACGACTGCAATGCATGCATGTCTGGTTGGATTTAAAGATTCAAATGTAAAAACAATAAAAAAACCTGTCAAAAATTTAATGATATCATTATATAAGCATATAATTTCATCCCTAACTGGCAAACATAAAAAAAAATAGGAGTTACCTGTCATCAGGGAAGACAGTGGTGCTGATGTTGTATACACTAGCTGTGGTGTAGATTGTGCAACACTGTACATCTCTGAAACTTGTGGTTGGTATGGCATATGTTGAGAAACCTGGGATTGTGCCTCCTGAGGTGGACCCTGTACAACCAAGTTGGCTAAATGTGGAGGACCATGCTGAAATTTTTATCAGGAATTCAAAAATGATTTGATTTGAAGTAATATATTTTTCTCATAAAAACTAAAAATGATCTCAAAATGGTCATTGGCAATAAAAATTCTTATTCAAACCAATTTTGAAGCTTCCCATCAGGCAAAACTGATGTTCATTTCGGTGAATATAAATATTTTTAAAATAAAATGAACATTTGCCTCTTGGGATTAAACTAACTACAAGTATTGTTCATTAAAACGTTATTGTTTACATAGTTTGATTGATTTTAACATCTTGACTAATTTTTATTTTATCGAAATAAAATCGGACAACCCAAAAAAGCTAAATACAACTCAATCTTTTTTTATTCAAAGTATGAATTACTGCAATGTCATTCTACTTGTATTCCTACCTCATAACCTAGGAGATTTTCTGGAACTTTTTCCTCTAACTTTTCCTCAGTGAACCTACGTTTTGGTTCCTCCCTGGATGATGTGTGATAAGTGTATGTAGTCGTAACAACTGGTGAAGAAGACAATGGAGTGTGTGTTGATATTGGTGGAGGTCCACCACTGCCTAGAATCTGACAAGGAATGAAAATGACATTTAATTTAATATTATAAAGAGACAGAATCAGTGTCAAATTTAAAACATGCTAACATCATGTTGAAACTTTAATATGCTGATATGTCATCAATGTTCAGGTCAATATAAAAAAAAGATGTGAAAAGGCATAATTCTCTTTATATAGATCAAGCACAAAACAACCCTTACCAAATCTCTGTTATCATTTTACATCTACATATTAAAATTCAGTATACAGCTCTGTTGAAAGCATTTATACATATGGAATATTTTATACATTATCTTTAAACATAAAATGTATTTTACAAGGCTTAGAAACATGTAGAATGAAGGCAATTGTATTGTGGAATACAGTGTCAAATTACAGAAATAGAGAATTGTTCCATACCTGTCCTGATAAACTACTTGGTGAAGTATTCCAAGGTGAGCCAGTAGGTATAAGTGTAGACTGGGTTACAACTTGTACTTCTGGTGGCATGGTAGTAACCAGTTGGGTGACATCTGGTGCCATATGTGGAGGGCCCAGCATCTGTGGTGGGGGACCATTTTGTGTCTGTACCAGTAAAGGAGGAGGCTGAGCTGTTAGGACTGAAATTTGTTTTTTCTTTTAGTTTTTCAAATATTTTTTTTTATTTTGTGATGTTCTATACACACAGAGGAAGCTTTCATAATGAAACATATCCCACCTTACTCTTAATTAACCTGTCTTTCATTGACTGATTGCTTTCTGCTATCTAAGAAAGCACTAAACCATGAGATATTGGTAATGCTAAATGCCACTGATGTATTAAAATTCCTTATTAAGTAATAATTTAACCATTTAAAGAGGCAAATTTTTTATTTTTTTAAATTCACATATTTTCTCATAGAATTCCGAATTAAATACAACTTAGCATTCATTCACGATTACATCAATTATCATTGATTTGATCGTAATTATAAATTAACTGTTCACAAAACTTTGAACTTTTCAAAATTCTAAGAATTTTCTACCCCAGGAATAGATTACATTAGCTGTATTTTGCAAAACTTATAGAATTTTGGGTCCTCAATGCTCTTCAACTTCGTACTTTGTTTGGCCTTTTTTTAACTTTTTAGATTCGAGCATCACTGATGAATCTTTTATAGACGAAACAAAGTTTCAATGCTGGTACCTATGATGAATTTATTGATTTATTTGTTTGTTCATGAATAATAATTCAATCTATATCTGTCTTACCTGAAGGAAGGGTCATAGCCATTGATGTTGGTAGAGAGTAAACAGCTGAAGAAATTGAAGTGGGTATCATAAATCTGGTTGTTCCTATAATGTGAGGAACAATTCATGATTAGGTATGTGGATTTTATTAAAATTATCTACATGATATCTGTTAAATTCTTACACAAAACACTAAAATCAGAAATAAATTATACCAATGCCATTAATTCAAATTCACTTTTTACAATAACTATCGATACAAATTTAAAAAAAAAACGTCTGGTGGAATTTAATTGACATATGTTAAACTATTTTTGACCAAGGACAATTTGGAGCTTGACATGTTGCACTAAGGTCTGTTTATTGTTGGAGACTGTATATTTACCTCTAAATGTCTTTTGGCTGTTCATGTAATTGAACTGTGGTCTCATTGATGTATACACAACATCTTCTTGTACTGGGATATATGTATTCAGCTAGGGTTTCGAACAACATATTTATCAATATAACTAATTTTTACTTGATGATTATAACATTAAATTTTTTTTTTTTTGGGGGGGGATGGGGGTTTAGGGGAAGGGCCCAGGGTTGATCTTTTATCTTTCTTACCACATCTTCTTTCACCCATAAACACACCTGGACTAGGTAACTGCTGTGGGATTGGTGGAGGAGCCATAGTTGGTATTGTGTTGATCAGTGTACCAGGTATGCTTGCTGCTGAAGGAAAATAAAAAAGAACAATTTATAAATTTATGAAAAAAACAAAAATGCTTCAGTCTCAATTCATCTGTCAAAAAAATTTGGGGGTCTTAATTATTAATTAATTGCAGTTTTTTTATGTTTTTGAATAATACTTATCTTCAAAATTATTTAGTTTTGTGTAAACTGACAAACTTTTTACCATAAAATGCCTAAAATAAATATTTTCTTGCAACTGAAATTTGCGTCAAAATTTGTTTTAGAAAACTTACAGCTATGGACCCACATTTGACATTCAATCTAAGACTGACATGTTGCATGAAAATAAATAAATTTTTTTCGGCATACCATGATAAATTTACCGGTATTTAAAAATGAATAGAAACTCTTTTTTGACAGATTTAATTATAAACTTCGTTACTATAATATAAACCCAATTAAAACAATATCCTGTAAAATAAAATGCTCCGCAGGGCGCAGCTTGATACGACCGCAGAGGTCGAACCCTGAACAGTTGGGGCAAGTATGGACACAACATTCAAGCTGCTACAGCTCTGAATTTGGATTGTGATTGACTATTTGACACAGCATAGGTTTCTGACACAGAATGAATGTGGTCTAAGAACTTAAAAATTTTTAAATTGGACATTCACCTATTATGGTCCAATATCCAAAATCTAAATACATGGTTAGATTCAGCATATCAAAGAACCCTAAGAGTTCAATTTTGATGAAATCAAACAAAGTTTAATTTTGGACCCTTTTGACCTCAATGTGGACAAAGTTGATAACGGGCCCAAAATCAAAAATCTAAATACATGGTTAGATTCAGCATATCAAAGAACCCCATATATTCAATTTTGTTGAAATCAAACAAAGTTTAGTTTTGGACCCTTTGACCTCAATGTGGACAAAGTTGATAACGGGCCCAAAAATCAAAAATCTAAATACATGGTTAGATTCAGCATATCAAAGAACCCCATATATTCAATTTTGTTGAAATCAAACAAAGTTTAATTTTGGACCCGATTTGGACCAACTTGAAAACTGGGCCCATAATCAAAATTTAAAGACATGTTTAGACTCAGCATATCAAAGAACCCTCAGAATTCAATTTTGTTAAAATCAAATTAAGTTTAATTTTGGACCCTTTGGACCTTAATGTAGACCAATTTGAAAACAGGACCAAAATTAAGAATCTAAATACATAGTTAGATTCAGCATATCAAAGAACCCCATATATTCAATTTTGTTGAAATCAAACAAAGTTTAATTTTGGACCCCAATTTGGACCAATTTGAAAACTGGGCCCATAATCAAAAATCTAAATACATGATTAGATTCAGCATATCAAAGAACCCTAAGAATTCAATTTTGTTAAAATCAAACTAAGTTTAATTTTGGACCCTTTGGACCTTAATGTATACCAATTTGAAAACGGACCAAAATTAAGAATCTAAATACACGGTTAGATTCGGCATATCAAAGAACCCCAATAATTCAATTTTAGATGAAATCAAACAAAGTTTAATTTTGGACCCTTTGGACCTCAATGTGGACCAATTTAAAAGGCGAGCCCAAAATCCAAAAACTTAATACACGGTTAGATTCAGCATATTAAAGAACCCCAAGAATTCAAGAATAAAACCCCATTGAAATTGGTCAAGAAATAAGCAATTTATACAAAGTATCTTCTTTTGCACAATACTGTGCAATTAAATATTTCTTGCAATTGCGCAATACTGTGCAATTGAATATTTCTTGCTATTGTGCAATACTGTACAATTGACAATTTCTTCCTATTGTGCAATATTGTGCTATTGGATATTTCTTGCTATTAGCAATACTGTGCACTTGAAGATTTCTTGCTATTGCGCAATACTGTGCAATTGAAAATTTCTTGCTATTGCACAATACTTATTTATAATAATTTACACATCCTATTTGGTGTGTATCTCCTGCCATATCGATATTATTTGCTTTTAAATATAAATCAGAAATAACCAACTTAAAATGGAAAATTTTAAAGAAAAAAAAAAAAAGGAAAAAAAAGAAAAGGGGAAAAAAATCCCCCAATTTTTAACCCCATTATGATTCATCACCCCAAACTCAATCCCAGCCTTCAATGAGGTATGGTACCTTGCAGTACAATTTCAGAGAGATCCATACACTTAAACACAAGTTATTGTCTGGAAACTAGAAAATGCTTATTTTGGCCCCTAATTCCTAAACGTTTAGGGCAATTACCCCAAACTCAATTCAAGCTTTCCTTTGTGATATGAAACCTAGTAGTACAATTTCAGAAAGATCCATACACTTACACACAAGTTATTGTCCTGAAACTAGAAAAATGCTTATTTTTGCCCTTTTGGCCCCTAATTCCTAAAATTTTGAGGCAATTACCCCAAAATCAATCCCAGCATTCCTTTGTGATATGGAACCTTGTGGTACAATGTCAGAGATCCATACACTTACACACAAGTTATTGTCTGGAAGTTACAAAATGCTTATTTTGGCCCCTTTTGGCCCCTAATTCCTTAACTGTTGGTACCATAACCCCAAAATCAATCCCAACCTTCCTTTTGTGGTATTGAACCTTATGGTAAAATTTCCTAGAGATCCATTTACTTAAACTAAAGTTAGAGTGCGAAAACCAATGTGTCTTCGGACGACGACGACGACGCCAACGTCATACCAATATACGACCACAATAAATTTTTTGCGGTCGTATAAAAAGTAGGTTAAAAAAGTAAAAATATATATCAATGACTTGGTATTCCTGTAAAATAGAAGAAATATGGTATTCAAGCATTAGATGCATCTGACTTGACTTCAGAAACGTCTCCCTCTGAAAGTTTTATTTATAAAATATGAGACTGAAAATTCCTGCTAAAATCTCTGTAAATGATTGATGTTCTAAATTCATTGTCATTATTTTTCAATAAACACACAGCTGAAATGCAAAGTTTGCAGTTATTTATCAGATTGTTTGTACTGGACATAAATCTGATAACGCATCGAAATACATATATATTTTTCAACCAACAAATAAGTTAGGTATTCATAATTAAATCAGAATAAAACCTTGAATATAGACTATTGTAAGTAAACCCAAGTGGTAAATATATCTATGTATGGTAATATAATACAAATTAGAGCTAGCTTCATAACTATTGCATACTGTGGATTTATCTTAAATTTTCTTGGTTTCCATGGGTACAGGTAAACAAAAAGTTTAAAGTTCAACAAAGTACAAATCTCCTATAGGCTTGTATTAAGAATTTGGCAAACCACAAATTAAAAATCCTTGAAAGTTTTTTTCCCTCAATCCACAAAAATTGGTATCCATGAAAATAAATAAATCCACAGTATTAGTCACCAATAAATGAACTTTTGTGTGTAAGATTGCATAAACCAAAGCTTGCTTCTTGCATACAATTCTTTTAGTTTAAAACACATGTTAATTATATCAAATAAATACATAAAAGTATTTCTGTCAGTAGTTATGTAGCTTCGTTGGTGAACTTGAAAACCACAGAAACTGTTCTAACAACTGTTTTACTCTTGGAGAGTTGTATCGGTAATTCTACAGTCTTAAGTAAAATTACTTTCTTCCTCTCCTTAATAGAACATGTAAGAAAAAACCTACAAAGTTGATTTATACAAAAATTTCTCTTCATTCAGCAGTTCATCATAAGATTCCTGAAGCAGCCACTATTTTCTTTGTATTGACTTCTTCAAAAATAGATTACCTAGCGTGAAAAAATATTAAAAGGCATAAAATGTAAACCTAAAAATTCCTGCTGAACAACATCAAATTAGCTGTCGACTATTAATCTGGAATGTTATATGAAGAAAATAATGTAGCATTAAAAAAACTGTATTGGTGTAAGATGTATACTCGTAAATTTCCTATCTGAAATTGAAATAAGTTGAGAAAGGGATATATTAATATAATGATCTTTTGTGTCCTTTATTTTGTGAGTGTGGGATGCAGGTTACCTAACATAACTACTATACTATCAAAATTTGACTTAACATTAAAAACTTCTCCATCTAAAAGTTTTGTTTACAAAACGTGAGACGATGAAAATTCCTGCTAAAATCCCTGTAAATGAATCTTAGATCTTATAAATTCATTGCCATTATTTTTCAATGAACACACAGCTGAAATGAAAAGCTTGCAGTTATTTATCAGATTGTATGTACCTTGCATAACTCTGATAACTCAGCTTTATCTGAAACTTTTCACAATTATCAATTACCAGTTTATCAACCTCTTCTGTCCTTTGGCAGTCCTAAAAATCTTAAATTATAGAAACTTTCATTTCGAAACATTAGTTAAGGCTATTCAAGGAATATGTAACAAGGAGGTTTGAAGTTCAAACTTTTCCCAAAAACAACAATGGTACTGAATCAGTAATTTAAATGTCTACTTTCCAAACCATTTCCTGAAATAAAATATTTTAAAAAGAAAACCAAAAGAAATGATTTTTAACCCTTTGGAACGCCTCTGTTTTACATTAGGACTTACTCTGCTGTGACAGACCAGTTATAATTGTTGTGTGTCCAGCTGGTATAGCTGCCAATGCTTGCTGAAATTGGGCATAATCTTGCTGAACCTACAATCAGAGCAAATTTTATCATGGTTAAACATTGTTTACATTTAAGACAATTGTACAGTGTATTTTCAGGGCTCCTTGCAGCAACATTAAACAAACACCAGAAAGTCACCTTAATATTAAATTGGACAGAAAATAAGTTCAAATATTAATATAAATAGGACAGAAAAGAAAATGATTAAGTAAAGTTTTCTTTTCTCTTGTATATATTTCTTTGCATTTCATTGATACCTTTGTATATATAAATAAACTGTCGCGATTAATAAAACATTAGTTGTTATACCAATTTGAAACAGGTTTGTAATATGACCAAACACTTGCTGAAACCTGAATTACAATCCAAAAAACAATAGTTGAGATCAGTCTTTCAAACCATCATCCCTGTATAAATTTCAATAAAAACACATCCACCAAAACACTGAAACATTCTAAATGCTGGATGTACATAGTGACTTCATGTATAATGTTATTAAAAATATTATATTTAGTTCCAAGCAGTTCTGATATTGCTCATGAAGAAAAAATATGCTGACTAAAATTGCAGATCGGGTGTTCATTTTCATCTTGAATCAAAGAAAATAACTCTTAATGGCTGAATCAGTCTCCATGGAATTAATGTATATCCTATCTGTATTTAGAATATTAACTGTCATACATACTACTAGGTGGTTGTATAATTAAATGCTGACATTTGCTGCCAACAGTACTATAAACATATGTGTCATCATTCTCCTCTCTATCAATTTTTTGTTTAAAGTCCATTAAATCAACATTTATTAGCTCCAAACAATAAATAAATATGTTATAACAGATAAACTAAAAGTTTTTTGGTCTTGGTCTCTTAGAACACAATTATTCCATTGTAAGCTTCAAGGTACTGCTTAGAGATTTATTATACTCTTTTTTCCTGCATCTCCAGAAAATACTTTTGTAAGGTCCAGGTCAACTTTAAAAACACCCATCCTGAACTGTATCCTAGTTGAAGATGTACATGTATCACAGGTAAAGCATCATTACAACATCAGCTGTCAGCTAACTCAGTGGAACTCCAAATAACTGTATTAACATGGGACTATAACCACAACTGTATATCTGTACTATAATACTACTTGAACTTTCGTGTTATTAATTCAAATAAAAACTTATTGTAGAACCATTATTAGTCTTTATAAGCACAAGGAAACTGTATTTAAAAGCAAAAGATTGTCCAAAACTAGGCTAATATCATCTAGAAGAAACAATCCTGAAATAATCTACTAAATGATATATCACTCTAATTAATATTCATAGCAACTGTATGCTGAAGATTTTATCAACATTGGCTATGTGTATTAATATGTAAACTCTAAATCTCCTGCATCAAGTCTCCTTTATACTGACAAAGGAGTACATATCAATTAAAAATATCTTTCCACAGAACGCTTTGATAGTTTGGCACTACAATCTCAAAATCAGATGTTAAATAATTTTACCAATCAGTGTGTACTGGTAATTGATGGGTCCAGTTGGACGCAAACAAAAACTGAAGATTTAGTTCATCCATTCCACTTCTTCAAATATATACACTGATCCTCACAAAGAATCTAGATGTGCCCTTGATAATATTATAACTTTTGATGCTCCAGTAGGCTACCAGTTGTGTAAACAACACATAGTTTCAGCAAAATCAAATATCCTTATTCCTTTTATCATCAAAATTTTGCAAGCAGGTTATAAAAGTTGCATAGTCCGACTCTATATAGATACAATATCTGCCCTGGTGACAGTCTTGTTTCTTATACTTTTAATGATTTATCTCAAGACAACAGTATGTTATTTTCCTAATTTCATAGCTTTTTACTCTGACTTGAATTTAAGTGCTGCACAAGCAGGATGGCAACACTAAAAGTCAAGCCACTAATTTCATATTTTGCAGTTTTTTTTACCTATTACATAGGAAATTATTTAACCAAAATTCCTTTTAAGAACATTATCCTTTTCTCTTTCTTATCTAAACCATCAAATATTCATTACAAAGACTCATTTGTTTAATAGGGTACTAAGCATGCTTGCACTGGCATAGGAGTCGGGGGGTAATTGCCATTCCAGTTCATGTCAAATTTCTTTTTTATTATTGAAAATGAAAAATGATGGAGGACACTGACTAACAACTAGTTTTTGGGCTTTTTTCTTATTACATTCAGAAGTTTGCCCCCTCCCACTTTTCAGTCTACTACTACTTCACTGGCATGTGTATGTTCTGCTCTGTCATTACACAACAATAGAAATAGAACTACATGTACATGTATGCACTTTTTAATTATAATGGAGCGCTTTACAATGCTGTATGCTGTTTACTGGCTTTAATCTTCTATTCAGCATCCTGAAAACTAATCTTCTCATAATATCTGCAGCTTTCTTGGAAGGAAAATATTCTAAAACATCATCTAGAACCCTGCTTCAGAATTCTCAAATATTTAGTAGAAACTATTCCTGTCACGAACAATGAGTTAAATCGTCAGTAAAGAATATAATTTCATCAACTGATAAGACAAGAAAGTACAACTACCATAGCATTCAATAACCCTGGGCTTCCTGTAAATACCAAAAAACTAACAAAGCTTGATCTGTAGTGGCACTATACTATAGAAAATATACCTTGGACTAAGAAAATGAAAAACTGAAAGTGGGCAAAAAATGAAATTACATTGATTAGTTCGGAGACATCAAAACATTTAGTGAGTTACTTACTGTCTGAATAAGGTTTTCAGCAAGTTGTTTGGCTTGTCCAAGTCCAATGGGGCTAGGATGCCTAAAATAAAAGTAAATTATTCATCTGTAGTCTGCCATCCTAATTTCTATTTTTTTTTCTCTGTAAAAAATGTAACATGCAAATAAAAATCAAAATACAAAATTTTCCATGGGATCTGTATCACTAACTCAGTCACTTACTATCTTAGAAAAAATTTAATCAGATCAAATTACACACAAGTATAAGTATATTAATGTCTGTCATCAAAATATCATTACTATGTGTCAGTGCAAATTAACTTACTCTAAGAAAACATGCATGGGTTCAATGGAATCTCTGCCAGGAGAGTTCATATCCAGAAACCCCGATCCTTTTCCTCTTAATGTTACTTTTGCACCAGTCTCTACCTCTACATGCTGCAGATATGACCCCTAAAATTAAAAGTTAAATATTTGTTCAATGGAGATACTAATATTATATATTTACATATATGTATTAATTAATGATGCAATATTAAATAAGTGATGTTCATTTGCATATTAGGTAAATTTCAATTTTTATAATATTCAATATCTCACCTCAGGTCCATGTATTTTTTCTTTCACTCCAAAATGGGGTGGAGCATGTTCCAAACCAATGAAGAGTTTTTCTTGAAGTATTGTTATCTATAAATAGTAAATAAGAAAACAAGTTACTTTTCATAAAGCAAGACCTGGTTAAAAAGAAGCAGCATATCAGGATTTGTCTCAACAAATAATTATTATGTAGTAAAACATTTGACTCTAGAAAATTTCTATCTTATCTATCATACAGCTGACATAAATCAAAGTGCTTGTGAGCACTGAAGGGTCAAGATTGCATTCATTTTGCTGTTGGAACTAAAAATTTAATATGGCATTGTTTTAGCAATGGAAGGCAATATTTTGAATTGGGGTTATCTTCCTTTGTCCATAACTTGTAGTTGGTTCTAAAACAATTATTGTCAAAAGGAAGATAACTACAATTCCAATATCACATTTAATTGAGAATGGAAATGGGAATGTGCCATCCTATTTTTGACAGAAATGAATATAGTTATATTTGTGTGTAATTTGATCTGATTAATGGCTATTTTTTTAGATCTGATTCATGTTTATACTTTTCAATAAACTAATTTTCTTGACAAGTATGGTTATACAAATACACATCATTTTGTTTAATACTTTAAAAATATCTGAGTATATAACATTTCATTGAAAAACAGCTTTAAATATACAAGAAAAGGATGTTAAGAATGTTCACCTCATTTACATTATATTTTTGTGTTCTGTAATGATAAGTTCTAGCTAATATCAAGGCAGTCCCATAAGAGTTGTTTGGCATGAATGCAATCTTTACTCCAAAATATCACAAATGCAGGATTTACATATGAAATTATTTATTGCAACACAGCTAAACATATTTTACTTCTTTGCTACAACAAGTCATGACAATTTTGTATGTGTTATTTTTCTTGCCATCCTCCCAGTGTGTTATGAGGAAAAGGATTAAGACCATCATGATGGTCAAGTACATACAATTATATTTTCTATATGGACATGCAAGTACTATTATAATTTCTATTAGATCATAACCATCTTTTAATGAAGCTGTAATAAACACCAGCCCTGGCAGTAACTTACAGTCTGTTGTTGAGGTAAAACTGGAGGCTGTGTAATAAACCCTGGAGGTGGACCAAGCCTTGGCATAAGTTCTACTGGATTTGGTCCTAGTATTTGGGGTCGCTGCTGAGGAGGATTCGCAGGAGAAAATCTTGTCCCTTTATTCTTATAGTTTGTGATTATTTCATTAATTCTGTTCACAGCAACTGCAAGAATAAAACGATGATGCTTAGTTTTCATATACATTTCCTTTCACAAATATGTTGAATTTTCAGTATTTTCTTGTTCACTGCTGTTAAATGATACTTATCATAGCTACACTATGTATTCAACTACATATGAAAATCCCTGCAGATTTTAAATGGCTATGTTTTGTATTTGAGACAAAAATGGTTTTAATTTTGACATTATCTCTACCTTTCTTATCTTAGTAGTACATGCCACTATGACTTTATGGAGGTAGAATTTTAGTTCAATTGCCTCCAATGAAATCATAAGTATTGAAGAAGGCTAAGTGTCAATAATTGGCTTAGGATCTCGATGAGGTAAATGAAACTGGTTCCTTGTTCTTAAAGCTTCATCTGTGGTCATGTTTCAAACACGTAATTTTGTTAAGGAAAACAAATTACTAATACATCTAAATTGTGAAACAAATAACACTTACTGTCTACAGATTCCTTTGTTGGACCTTGTACACACAAATACAGGGGCCTGTCTCTGAAAATACACAAAACTCAATGCTATGTTTACTGACATAAATTATCTTCTTTATCTTTTTGGCCCATTCAAAGTCATCCAACCTTTACTTTCCATGCTCACATACCATACATATCCCCCCCCCAAAAAAAATGCACTCCAATTTTGCTAAAAATTTAAGGGCTATATCAGTGACAAGAATTAATATGGGTATCTTTTAAGACAAACCTCCCATACCTAATAAATGGTCCATATTTATGATTTTTCTGATTACCAAACTCATCAAAGTTTTGGATAAGTGGAAACCTAGACATTGCTTTAGTTTAACATGCCAATGATTCACTTTTGTTTCTCTGACTTTAAACAATAATGTATTGTTTCTAGTCATGACACAATATCAGATGTCAAAATAAGACAAAATTATTTTGTCTGAACAGGATTAGTTTGAGATCAAGTAATTCTTTGATCAGGATTTTCTTAACCTGGCTGATACAGATTTCGCACTTGGAGCTGATATCCCCTCCTTGCAATAGAATAGGAAGCCTAAATCAGCCTCCTGGTCTCATTAGTATTGTTCCTTTTATGTTGTACCTGAAATGCAAAAACAAGTTATAACAAGAAAATATAACACAAAACATAGAATCATTGTTCTTTGGGCATTACCTATTGCCTGATGTACCTTCAGGATGTCTGGTGTAAATATACATTTAAGTTTGTGAAAAATAAAAATTAAACTTACCCAGCTCCTCTCTCCTGTGGACTTAGATATCTACCTCTAGTGGAAACTCCTGCACCACTGACTTTAGATATCTACAATCAAAATCCAATACATCAGCATACAGATTAAACAATATGCCTACCTAACAAATTTTCAATCTTAGGCATGTTAGGTAAGAAGATAACTTTTCAGTTTAATCTAATTTTGATGTATATCTTGTAAATTGTTGCTTGCAAACACAAATGTAACTGATACATTTCTTGAACATGCTTAACTTAAGATACATGTATATTTGAAAGGATGTTAAAATTGACACCTTGGCATTGCTTAGGCAGCATTTTTTCTAAAGTTTGAGAAAGATGGACTTATTTTATCATTTTTTTTTCAATACTCTGCCACTGAAGCAATTAAGTAAAAGTACTGAAAATCCAAGAAGAGGTTATTTTGCCACATAATGAATAGCTCATGTTTAATATAATTGCTAATTGTAACCACATCCTTAAAAGTGTAGAACTTAAATGTATCGTCTTTAGGTGTGTAAAGTACACAGATTTTTCCCCTGCGGTAGATTTCTGAGAAGAGAGGTGCGTATTATGTATGCCTACTTGTTTTTTAGACTAGGACCAGGACTGAAACCAGAAAAAGGTGAAGTCAGGAGGAAAATATGTTCGTGGCATAAACTTGATTGTTATTATGTTCTACATATATCTTTATTTGTACCTTCTTGTATCTGATTTGTATTGTTATATGCAAATAAAAATCATTTAAATGCGTTAGTAGTTATGTTTTTTGCTTTTTCTTGTGTCTGTTCTTTGTTGCCACCTGAAAGTTGGATTTGGTCATGTCCAAATTAGAGATAATGGATTGTGTCAATGGCCATATATGTGTAGGTGTTTCTCGAGTTCATTACTTACTTTGTATATGTGTTCTAAAAAGGAATAGAGAAGCTAAATGTATGAAAATTGAATGAAACACGTACTTTGGATGATAGCGACAGCCATTGTTTTTTACTTTCGTAGTATCAGGTGATCACAAGTCATGTGACTTTTAACATTGTAAAGTTAAATAAAGTGATGATTTTATACATTATTACTTTGTGACATTTTAAAATCCTTTAATAAAACCTTCTAACAAATCTTATAATACAATTTACTTATTTATTATGTATTTCAGAATACTCGTAATGGTTCTGTATTCCTTACAACATTTACCGACTGTAATTTGCATTTACACAACTTCCTGATTCAACACTTTCTGTTTGCATTCAAACAAACACATCAGTGAAATAATTTAAATAAATGGGGAATGTGTCCATAGGGACACAGATGATGCCCCCGCTAGCATATAACGCTATAAAGAGACATAACTCAATAACTGTAAAAGTGACACTTCCAAAAATTGAACTTAAACTGAGTTTTGTGGTAAAACGCATTATATACACATTTCATTACATTTAGTTGAGACAAACTCAAGTAAGAGAACGGTAAGGAAAAATTCAGCAATTTTTTCATTTGTGAAGGAGCATAAACCTAGAACAGTAATCAAAGTGCTTGTAAGCACTGAATGGTAAAGATTGCTTTAATTTATCAGTAGGAAGTAAAATAATATTGCATTGTATAAAGCATTGGTTGTAGTTGATTCAACTACCATTCTGGACAATGAAAGATAACTCTAATTTTCAAAGACGACGTCAAAATATTTTTAGAAATGACGGGTAAAAATTGCTTTAACTTATCAGTGGAAGACAAAATTAAACATTGCATTGTATAAAGCATTGACTGTAGTTGATTCAACTATAATCATTGACAAAGGAAGATAACTCCAATTTTAATAAAATGCTCCGCAGGGCGCAGCTTGATACGACCGCAGAGGTCGAACCCTGAATAGTTGGGGCAAGTATGGACACAACATTCAAGCTTGATACAGCTCTGAATTTGGATTGTGATTAAATATTTGACACAGCATAGGTTTCTGACACAGAATGAATGTGGTCTAAGAACTTAAAAATTTTAAATTGGACATTCACCTATTATGGTCCAATATCCAAAATCTAAATACATGGTTAGATTCAGCATATCAAAGAACCCCAAGAGTTCAATTTTTGATGAAATCAAACAAAGTTTAATTTTGGACCCTTTTGACCTCAATGTGGACAAAGTTGATAACGGGGCCCAGAGCTCCAGATAAGAATTCACAAACTGGGGTTTTTACCCTCCATTTTTTTATGTAATTGGGTGATAAAGTTTTTTAATTGCATTATCAATTCCAGTTCACCCCTCAAGCAAATATCAAATTGGGTTTTTCACCACCAAGCTCCTTAATGTATTGGGTTTTTTCATCAACACAATATTGAATATTTAGGCATGTTATGATCGCATTATATCAACCCCAGATGTCTTTCCATCTTAAATGTGTTTCTTTCTTTGTATATGTGCTAGCTGTTTTATTTGGTTTATTTACTGACGAGCAATTATATGTTTAATTTGTGTCCCATTTTTAAACGTTCTGCCAGTTTTGTATTTTCTAAAAACTTATGGAAACTGCAGCTGGTGTCACTAGTTGGACAGTAACTAATTGCCTTTCTAGATCCCATATGATCACCCTACAGTTTATGGTTGGGATAGGTGGGGCTGAGTGTTAAGATTTTTATGTAATATATGTGAAATTTAGGTGCTGTTAGAAAGTTTTGCCAGTCCTTTCACCTATTTGCAAGATCTACTTTTTAAAAAAATAAAAAGTAGTTCCCAGATTTAAGATATACCTCAAAACCTTGAGGTTTATAGGGTGGTTTAATGACTGATCATATTCAACTTAAATTTACAAATAATTCTGCAAATAAATGACAATATTATACTGCACTTGGCAATAGACAACTATCTTAAGCATCTAGAACAATTAGACCAAAACAAAGAAAGTGTCAAGCTGCATTGATGTACAAAATGGATATGTGTATTCACTCATCAACTAAAATGAAAAAAAAATATATGAACTTCTTTTTGTTTAATTCAATTAACTTAAATCTGGGTTAAGTTGTCCCTTATCAGAACTTTTGATTTCCAATGCTTTCCAACTACATTTCATGTCATAATTGATTTGGCCTTTCACTTTTTCTAACTGATTTCGTTTTTGACGAAACCCTGTGTTTATCTTTCTAGCAATGTTCTCGTAAAGGTACGCCAACACGCCCGTGCGTTCAATGGACGCTTCCTAAAATCACTAGCTGAGTCTTGTTATCATCATAACTTTCCTCAGCTATCAAAAGAAGCCGAAAACATGCTTCTATTCAATATTTTAACGGACATTTACTTTCGTTTTAATTCAGTGTTTGTTATGATAAGTCCCGAGCAATTTCGAAAAGATATGACAGCATGTCACACGCTTAATGTATAACTCTGAGAAGATCGAAATGTTTTCAAAAACACATGTACCTTTTGAGCAACGGAAAATCCCAACAGGGACCCATTACAGCTACTTGATGCAGGGCTCTATTTTTAGAACGAAAGGACATTTCCAATTATGAATATTATAAAAATAGATTTACGCGACGACTGTAATCAGATATGGGTAAATAGCGCAAACGATAGCCAATAAAAGCGTTAAGAACTCATGGTTTTGGCATATAATTGGGTTTTCCTTTGAATTAATTGGGTTACTGAACCCTGCAATAGTCAATTGCATTGGGTTTTTCATTATTTGAATTGCGTGATCACGCAAATACGCAGCTTATCTGGAGCTCTGGGGGCCCAAATATCAAAAATCTAAATACATGGTTAGATTCAGCATATCAAAGAACCCCATATATTCAATTTTTGTTGAAATCAAACAAAGTTTAATTTTGGACCCGATTTGGACCAACTTGAAAACTGGGCCCATAATCAAAAATCTAAATACATGTTTAGATTCAGCATATCAAAGAACCCTAAGAATTCAATTTTGTTAAAATCAAACTAAGTTTAATTTTGGTCCCTTTGGACCTTAATGTAGACGAATGTGAAACGGGACCAAAATTAAGAATCTAAATACACGGTTAGATTCGGCATATCAAAGAACCCCAATAATTCAATTTTGATGAAATCAAACAAAGTTTAATTTTGGACCCTTTTGACCTCAATGTGGACAAAGTTGATAACGGGCCCAAAAATCAAAAATCTAATTACATGGTTAGATTCAGCATATCAAAGAACCCCATATATTCAATTTTGTTGAAATCAAAGTTTAATTTTGGACCCCGATTAGGACCAACTTGAAAACTGGGCCCATAATCAAAAATCTAAACACATGTTTAGATTCAGCATATCAAAGAACCCTAAGAATTCAATTTTGTTTAAATCAAACTAAGTTTAATTTTGGACACTTTGGACCTTAATGTAGACCAATTTGAAAACAGGACCAATAATTAAGAATCTAAATACACGGTTAGATTCGCATATCAAAGAACCCCAATAATTCAATTTTGATGAAATCAAACAAAAGTTTAATTTTGGACCCTTTTGACCTCAATGTGGACAAAGTTGATAACGGGGCCCAAAAATCAAAAATCTAAATACATGGTTAGATTCAGCACATCAAAGAACCCCATATATTCAATTTTTGTTGAAATCAAACAAAGTTTTAATTTTGGACCCCGATTTGGACCAACTTGAAAACTGAGCCCATAATCAAAAATCTAAATACATGCTTAGAGTCAGCATATCAAAGAGCCCTAAGAA
This sequence comes from Mytilus coruscus, assembly GCA_017311375.1. Lineage (NCBI taxonomy): Eukaryota > Metazoa > Mollusca > Bivalvia > Mytilida > Mytilidae > Mytilus > Mytilus coruscus. The sequence goes on from CM029601.1 coordinate 47,327,132, forward strand.
TCCAATTTTTGTTAAAATCAAACTAAGTTTAATTTTGGACCCTTTGGACCTTAATATAGACCAATTTGAAAACGGGACCAAAAATTAAGAATTTAAATACATGGTTAGATTTGGCATATCAAAGAACCCCAATAATTCAATTTTTGACAAAATCAAACAAAGTTTAATTTTGGACCCTTTTGACCTCAATGTGGACAAAGTTGATAACGGGGCCCAAAAATCAAAAATCTAAATACATGGTTAGATTCAGCATATCAAAGAACCCCATATATTCAATTTTTGTTGAAATCAAACAAAGTTTTAATTTTGGACCCGATTTGGACCAACTTGAAAACTGAGCCCATAATCAAAATCTAAATACATGTTTAGTCTCAGCATATCAAAGAACCCTAAGAATTCAATTTTGTTAAAATCAAACTAAGTTTAATTTTGGACCCTTTGGACCTTAATGTAGACCAATTTGAAAACAGGACCAATAAAATGCTCCATGGGCGCAGCTTGATACGACCGCAGAGGTCGAACCCTGAACAGTTGGGGCAAGTATGGACACAACGTTAACATTCAAGCTTGATACAGCTCTGAATTTGGATTGTGATTGACTATTTGATACAGCATAGGTTTCTGACACAGAATGAATGTGGTCTAAGAACTTAAAATTTTAAATTGGACATTCACCTATTATGGTCCAATATCCAAAATCTAAATACATGGTTAGATTCAGCATATCAAAGAACCCTAAGAGTTCAATTTTGATGAAATCAAACAAAGTTTAATTTTGGACCCTTTTGACCTCAATGTGGACAAAGTTGATAACGGGCCCAAAATCAAAAATCTAAATACATGGTTAGATTCAGCATATCAAAGAACCCCATATATTCAATTTTGTTGAAATCAAACAAAGTTTAATTTTGGACCCTTTTGACCTCAATGTGGACAAAGTTGATAACGGGCCCAAAATCAAAAATCTAAATACATGGTTAGATTCAGCATATCAAAGAACCCCATATATTCAATTTTGTTGAAATCAAACAAAGTTTAATTTTGGACCCTGATTTGGACCAACTTGAAAACTGGGCCCATAATCAAAATTTAAAGACATGTTTAGACTCAGCATATCAAAGAACCCTAAGAATTCAATTTTGTTAAAATCAAATTAAGTTTAATTTTGGACCCTTTGGACCTTAATGTAGACCAATTTGAAAACAGGACAAAAATTAAGAATCTAAATACATGGTTAGATTCAGCATATCAAAGAACCCCATATATTCAATTTTGTTGAAATCAAACAAAGTTTAATTTTGGACCCCAATTTGGACCAACTTGAAAACTGGGCCCATAATCAAAATCTAAATACATGAATAGATTCAGCATATCAAAGAACCCTAAGAATTCAATTTTGTTAAAATCAAACTAAGTTTAATTTTGGACCCTTTGGACCTTAATGTATACCAATTTGAAAACATGACCAAAAATTAAGAATCTAAATACACGGTTAGATTCAGCATATCAAAGAACCCCATATATTCAATTTTGTTGAAATCAAACAAAGTTTAATTTTGGACCCTTTGACCTCAATGTGGACAAAGTTGATAATGGGGCCCAAAATCAAAAATCTAAATACATGGTTAGATTCAGTATATCAAAGAACCCATTATATTCAATTTTGTTGAAATCAAACAAAGTTTAATTTTGGACCCTGATTTGGACCAACTTGAAAACTGGGCCCATAATCAAAAATTTAAAGACATGTTTAGATTCAGCATATCAAAGAACCCTAAGAATTCAATTTTGTTAAAATCAAATTAAGTTTAATTTTGGACCCTTTGGACCTTTATGTAGACCAATTTGAAAACGGGACCAAAATTAAGAATCTAAATACATGGTTAGATTCAGCATATCAAAGAACCCCATATATTCAATTTTGTTGAAATCAAACAAAGTTTAATTTTGGACCCCAATTTGGACCAACTTGAAAACTGGGCCCATAATCAAAAATCTAAATACATGATTAGATTCAGCATATCAAAGAACCCTAAGAATTCAATTTTGTTAAAATCAAACTAAGTTTAATTTTGGACCCTTTGGGCCTTAAAGTAGACCAATTTGAAAACGGGACCAAAATTAAGAATCTAAATACGGTTAGATTCGGCATATCAAAGAACCCCAATAATTCAATTTTGATGAAATCAAACAAAATTTAATTTTGGACCCTTTGGACCTCAATGTGGACCAATTTAAAACGGGCCCTAAATCCAAAAACTTAATACACGGTTAGATTCAGCATATTAAAGAACCCCAAGAATTCAAGAATAAAACCCCATTGAAATTGGTCAAGAAATAAGCAATTTATACAAAGTATCTTCTTTTGCACAATACTGTGCAATTAAATATTTCTTGCAATTGCGCAATACTGTGCAATTGAATATTTCTTGCTATTGTGCAATACTGTACAATTGACAATTTCTTCCTATTGTGCAATATTGTGCTATTGGATATTTCTTGCTATTGCGCAATACTGTGCAATTGAAGATTTCTTGCTATTACGCAATACTGTGCAATTGAAAATTTCTTGCTATTGCACAATACTTATTATATAATAATTTACACATCCTGTTTGGTGTGTATCTCCTGCCATATCATTATTATTTGCTTTTAAATATAAATCAGAAATAACCAACTTAAAATGGAAAATTTTAAAGAAAAAAAAAAAAAAGGAAAAAAAGGAAGAAAAAGGGGGAAAAAAAATCCCCCATTTTTTGAACCCCCTTATGATTCATCACCCCCAAACTCAATCCCAGCCTTCAATGAGGTATGGTACCTTGCAGTACAATTTCAGAGAGATCCATACACTTAAACACAAGTTATTGTCTGAAACTAGAAAATGCTTATTTTTGGCCCCTTTTGGCCCCTAATTCCTAAATGTTTCGGGCAATAACCCCAAACTCAATTCAAGCTTTCCCTTTGTGATATGGAACCTTGTAGTACAATTTCAGAAAGATCCATACACTTACACACAAGTTATTGTCCTGAAACTAGAAAATGCTTATTTTTGCCCTTTTTGCCCTAATTCCTAAAATTTTGAGGCAATTACCCCAAAATCAATCCCAGCATTCCCTTTGTGATATGGAACCTTGTGGTACAATGTCAGAGAGATCCATACACTTACACACAAGTTATTGTCTGGAAGTTACAAAATGCTTATTTTGGCCCCTAATTCCTTAACTGTTGGTACCATAACCCCAAAATCAATCTCAACCTTCCTTTTGTGGTATTGAACCTTATGCCAAAATTTCCTAGAGATCCATTTACTTAAACTAAAGTTAGAGTGCGAAAACCAATGTGTCTTGGACGACGACGCCAACGTCATACCAATATCGACCACAAAAATTTTTTGCGGTCGTATAAAAATAAGAATCTAAATACACGGTTAGATTCAGCATATCAAAGAACCCCAATAATTCAATTTTGATGAAATCAAACAAAGTTTAATTTTGGACCCTTTGGACCTCAATGTGGACCAATTTAAAAAGGGCCCAAAATCCAAAAACTTAATACACGGTTAGATTCAGCATATTAAAGAACCTCATGAGTTCCAAGAATAAAACCCCATTGAAATTGGTCAAGAAATAAGCAATTTATACAAAGTACCTTCTTTTGCACAATACTGTGTAATTGAATATTTCTTGCAATTGCGCAATACTGTGCAATTGAATATTTCTTGCTATTATGCAATACTGTACAATTGACAATTTCTTACTATTGCGCAATATTGTGCTATTGGATATTTCTTGCTATTGCGCAATACTGTGCAATTGAAGATTTCTTGCAATTGCGCAATACTGTGCAATTGAAAATTCTTGCTATTGCAAAATACTTATTATATAATAATTTACACATCCTGTTTGGTGTGTATCTCCTGCCATATCATTATTATTTGCTTTTAAATATAAATCAGAAATAACCAACTTAAATGGAAAATTTTAAAGAAAAAAAGGAAAAAAAAAATCCCCCAAATTTTTGAACCCCTTATGATTCATCACCCCAAACTCAATCCTAGCCTTCCCTTTGAGGTATGGTACTTTGCAGTACAATTTCAGAGAGATCCATACACTTGAACACAAGTTATTGTCTGGAAACTAGAAAATGCTTATTTTGGCCCCTTTTGGCCCCTAATTCCTAAATGTTTCGGCAATAACCCCAAACTCAATTCCAGCTTTCCTTTGTGATATGGAACCTTGTAGTACAATTTCAGAAAGATCCATACACTTACACACAAGTTATTGTCATGAAACTAGAAAAATGCTTGTTTTTGCCCTTTTTGGCCCCTAATTCCTAAAATTTTGAGGCAATTACCCCAAAAATCAATCCCAGCATTCCCTTTGTGATATGGAACCTTGTGGTACAAAGTCAGAGATATCCATACACTAACACACAAGTTATGTCTGGAAGTTACAAAATGCTTATTTTGGCCCCTTTTGGCCCCTAATTCCTTAACTGATAGGACCATAAACCCCAAAATCAATCCCAACCTTCCTTTTGTGGTTATAAACCTTGTGTTTAAATTTCATAGATTTCACTATTTACTTATACTAAAGTTATTGTCCAGAAACCAACTGTCTTTTTAGGCTAAATTTTTCAGTAAAGGGCATAATTCTAGAACAGTAAAGTACGGCACCAAAATTCAGACTTGATCTGTAAAATTTTTATAAGCAGTTGTATAAGAATCACTTTTCAATGGACACATTACTGAGTTTCAAGTTGGGATTTTTCCATAAAGTCCCTGTGTGTTATAAGCATAAGAATGAACTTTTTTCTCAATTTTCAAGGACCAAAATATATGTGCCTACTATGAATGAATGTGTTTAATGCACACCAAAAGACAGTATTTAAAAGTTAATGAAAATTTTCTATAGTAAATACACAAATGCACATTGATTTGCAAGTTAACTTTCATTCTATAAGCCTGACTGCAGATTATGCTTCAACCATTCAAATTTAATACCTCTTCTTGTGTTGATCCTCTTGTCAACATGTTTCTACAGCCAATAGGTACATCATTTATCTCTACCTCTGCTACTGCCATGTTGCCTGTTGTAGTACTAGTTGCCTAAAATAACACAAGATAAAGTACATGAACCTAATAACATTTCTATGTTTTCTTGGATTTGGAAAAAACTATATTTATTTCATGGTGTACAGATATATATACATGTATAAACCCTCAATGACTTGCTTTTTTTTTTAAATTTCCAAAATTAAATTCAAACATTTGAATAAAAAGTTTTGTTTGCATAATCACTCTATTTCTGAGTTTCAATATACAAGTATTATCCAAAGGACACAAGCATTAACAAGAACACTTTCATTTGACTACGGTTTTGCTCTGCCACACAAAGATAATCCCTTTAAGGTAAGGTATTTTCAAAATTTAAAGAGATTCTGAAAGGCTAATGTGTCCTTTAATCAATTCTTACCTGTTTCGGGTGTAGGGTATGGTGCTGTAGGGGTAAAAGGAGCCAGTTTGAGGTGAGGTAGAAGGCAAAAATTTTCCTGAATAGATTAAATAGGACTTGATAAGGGAATTTGAGGCGGCCAAATCAGAAAATTGCTATGAACTCAGAATCCCATAAGAGCTTTAAAGAAACAATGCTTACCTTTTGCTTGTTTGGTTGTTGCTGAGACAACTGTGAAGGCTTGAGAGCACCTTTAGCTATCAACATAGCATTAACTTTAGCAGCGGCTTCAGTGGCTGCCTCCAGACTACTCCTGTCATCTTTATCACCCCATCTACTGATCTTATCTTCTTTGTCACTCCATCGAGTCGATCTACCACCACTGAAATCATATACATTTGTAACTGTAGGTCTTTTCACCACAGAACACATTAAAATACCATATAAAACATCTAAATATATTGTTTTCATCTTTATTTATATATATGACATACATTCTGAATGAGGATGATATGTTTATACATACATATACATGCAAATTAATAAGAAATGACAACCAGGAACCAAAAGTACAGTCTTAAAAAAATTGCTGTTGTCAGAACAGTTCACTCTCAGTCTAACAACATTTTTTTTTACATAAAATTATTTTGATAATTAAAATGTTTTCACTTGAACAATTTATTTCCAATTATTAAATTAAATTTTTTGTTTTATTGTGTAATACCATTGTTCCCTATAACCTTTTTTCATGGTAATCTTACTATTTTACTAAACCATGGTGACATCTTGAACTACTAACTTCTCACTGTATTCACTTCCAGTTGTCGTTTGTCCGGACAGAATGTTATCTTTTTTTAAAAACAAATGATGCTGTAAAATTATTGTGTTGTTATTTTCATTATTTATATATTTTTAAAGAATGAATATCACCGATATAACTACGTTTTTCTGTGTAATTAAATAAAACAGAAGTCAGAAACAAAGTTTGATGGAATTGGATAATACTAGAGAATTTCGAATGTATATGATATCTCTAAATATAGGTGTAACACCACTAATTCAGGCCCGGCCAGAAAGCACATACCAGAAAGTAGTACATATTTAACACAAAATAGTTCCTATGCATGGGTGTAACTTTCAAAATATATAGAACATTTGATTAATTTTGGTATCAAATGAAAGCTGAATGACTGGTGATCATTGCAGAACACTTTTTGACTGATAATTTTGAATAATAAAAAATTGGCATGAATTTTAAAAAGGAGGGTACATTTTGCCTGTTTGTCAGATCGGAAGTACCCATTTTGGTACAGGGTACATATGAAGTTCTGGGAACCAGTTCTCTCTTATATGCCATTAAAGGTATATTAATTTTTTCAGTACAAGACACCATAAGGTGTTGCTTTGACATGCGATGATTGTCACTTTATTTGAACTTAAGACAAAAGAGCTGTGACCACTTGAAATTGAGGAATTTAACATAGAAAGCAATGGGGCCATTAATTAGTGGTGTACTTCCTAAAGATCCTCGATCTCCTATTTTGGAGATGAAAAACACATACAGATTTGAAAGAATCAGGGGATTGAAATTCAGTTTATGGAAACAAAGTTATATTTACTGCGACGCCAACTGAAGTGAATACAGTGAGAAGTTGGTAGTTCAAGATGTCATCATGGTTTAGTGAATAATAGTTAGATTAGCATGAAGAGGATCACTGAGGGTGATATAAAATATGTTTAGTGTTAAAGGAAAATATTCAATGAATCAATTCATATATGATATAAGGCAGTGTTCTAGAATTCCCCTTCCTGTCACCTGTGGCAAGTTGATTTAGGTCACAGGAAAGTGGAAATTCAAACCTTTGTTGTCTGTGGGCAAGTAAAATTAAATTACAGAAACTTTGTTTTCATACAGATCAAACGATTGATGTAACTGTTTGTATTCTTTTAATTCAATCAAAGTCTCAAAGCGAGATCATTGTTGTTGGTGTAAATCATGCAGGGGTTCTAAAGTCTAAGGGGAGAAAAACGTGCGCATCTGTTTCGACATCACCGTCATAAATACGCTTGCCAGCTAAGCAAGAAAAATCCGCGATGTCAAGTATCCACAGTGTTCTAGCTAGGTCGTTTTCACAGGGCGGTCCGCCCGCCCTTTCCCGAGTGCCGCCCTGTGCCCTTTTTCAGACGCCCTGCCCTTTTTCTGAAGTCCATGCATTTTTTGTCGTAATATTTTGATGAAAATACTATTATTCTACCTGTCTTCATATTTATGACAGGTTTATGACCCTCAGCTAATTAACATTTACAGCTGGTGTAATAAGTTGTGATTACAGATAATCCTCTTATCACCATCAAAGGGTCGTTAATCCGTTAATCAAACCTCATAATTGACCATTGTAATTATTTTTCCCATTAAATTCGGTCAGTCAGCATTTCAATTTAAGATTTCTCAAAAGACCACAATTTACAGTTCGTTTATCCATAGATGTTTTTGTAGTTTCGTCAATTTAACAAAATTGTTTTTCCCTGGAGTGTTCATTTAATTTCATATTTTCTCAAACGATAACTTATTCCAGTTCAGTTGACGTAGTTTCGTCATTGGAACGTATTTTCGTCATATTTTATAAAACTTTTCATGAAATCTTTTGACAATTTTGATTATAAAGATAAAACTTCAATAATATTTTCACTGGGACTATTATAGTATAATAGTCCCAGATTTTCACGATTCAAACATGTGCTTTCTTTATCATGAATCGAGCATGCGTGAACGTATCTTTATAAATAGACAATTTAATGTAAAATACAAAATCATTTACTTTCAAATTAACCAGAGAGACAAATATTTATTTTACTCAGCAACTGAATTAAAAAAAAAAGATAATTTCTTGCCTTTACTTTAAACACAAACCAATCCGTAGATGAACACCGATTCATTCTAAATTTGTTATCCTCTTGTCACTTCCTGTTTTCATTTCGCTTAAAAATCGAAAGTAACGTAAACGTGATCTTTTCTTAATATATTTAAAATAGACAGTCTTTTTAATAATTCCAAGCACAGTCTTTTTAATAATTCCAAGCTCATAAAATTGAATTCCAAATATCGATTTTAAATGGTTTCACAGGGATATTGATTATGCAGTGAAATAGTCATTTCGGGGCCTTTTATAGCTGACTATGCGGTATGGGCTTTGCTCATTGTTGAAGGCCGTACGGTGACCTATAGTTGTTAATTTCTGTGTCATTTTGGTCTCTTGTGGACAGTTGTCTCATTGGCAATCATACCACATCTTCTTTTTTATAGTTACAATTTCATTTATGCTGTGATTCTTTGCTTTGAAAAAGAGGAACCCGACTTTTGTTGATCAGGATGTCCCCTCAAAATAAATGAAATTGTGAACTAAATTTCTGGATCCTTGTTCTTATCTTCATATTTAAGCATCACACCAGTAGAATCATACCATGACTGCCTACATTTGTAGCATGCATAAGGCCTTCAAAGATCCTTGTCCTTGCAGGGCTAGGGCATATGTATAGCTAGTAATATACATCATTGGTCCCTTACTGTTACCCGAAATAAGGTTGATTTTCATGTAGCGTAAAAGTTACTAAACCCTCTCAAAACTCCTAGCTGAAACCCTTGCAGTTTACATAGGACATGTCCTTTTTGAAATATCAATCATCGTGCTAAAGTGCCCTTTTCATGATTGGCTCCCTGCCCTTTTGAAATCCTAGCTGGAACACTGATCTATCCGATCTAGACGCAAAAAACCTAATAACTGGAACGCAAACGGTAAAAGATTAAATATCCGGATCTCAAATTCATGATTTTTTGCGTGTAATGTTTGACAATGTTATCCTTTTTTTGTGCCAATACATTTGAATTACTGATGTAATGTCACATTAATATGAACTATCACTTGTTTCATATATCTAGATGAACATGACATTGAATAATCAACACAATCACAAGCTAGTTAGACAAACTAATTAATTTCAAAGCAAATAACAGAGTTCATAATTTCAAATCTAACTACATGTATGAACATGCAATAAAAGGAATAACAAAATTATGAAAACATTTTTAAAATAGTATAAATTCAGGGAAAGTTCATTAAACTTGTGGGAAAGTGAATTTTTGATACAAACTTTCCCTTGGAAAGTTGCATATATGTATAAAAATCCTAGAACACTGTCAGGTAGGGATTTTTTGTAATAAGTTACAGGTAACAAAAAGCGTCCGAAGCGGAGACAGTCATGACATTTGTTAGCCACCTTTATCTATTACATATGGATAGTTGACCTTCCCATGGATATAAACAAGTGCCTGTGAATCTATGGCTAATGTGTTCAAGCAGGTTTAGCTTTGGAGTATAGCTACAGTTACAACCACAAAAATTATATCGCACTTGGGTTCAATTACTGATACACAGTACTAGTGCAGATTTATTCCCACATTTTCCTTAGTACATTTCGCACACACAGACCTATTAACATGATTAGTAAGGTTTTGAAACTCAAGCATATAGGACATGCATATGGGTGCCAAGGCAGTACAATTCATGGTTCATCGTAACCCTTTGGCAAAAATTTAGAAAACCCTTGTGACAGTTAAGGCCACAGGCACTTGTTCCCATAGATAGAAACAAGTGCCTGTGTTTAATTAAGGCTGTGTATCAGGACTGGTATAGTATATGTCATGATCTAATTTTTCATAATTTGCACTCGTCTAGTGACAGAAAATGTTGTTTTTTCAGTACTCTACTGAAGGCAATGTTGGGCTAAAGGTGAAAATTTATAATTCAAATTACTGTTGATGGCCATGAAAGCCTCCTCCGCGGTGACCAGTGTTGTGACCACGGCCGCCTCGTCTGTGATGCAGTGCCATTTTTCTTTTTCTGTTTATCGATCACGTGACTTACGTCACTTCCGGTTGAATTTTAGGCCAAAACAAAAAAATTGTGTGCATACATTTATAAATATGATATGGAAAGAAAGCTGTGCGGCATATATCTATTTTGGCTAAAATGAACATTGTGTGAAAATTTAACAATTTATGTGTCTTTAAGTTGAAGTTTGAACATTTGTGACGTCAATTCTAGATTTTTTTAGGTTGGTAGAATAAAATTTTTTTATTTGCCATGGGCGTAAAAACGTTGACCGAAGCACATTTTGTATGAACATTTTAAAACCCATAAAGTAACAAATTGAAGCATTCAATTCATATAATTTTACATGCTACAACAATGAAATTACGATTTATATCAAGCTTTTCGTTTGTTTTCCCATATATTGTGGCGACGTTGTCACGGTCATGAATGTTGAATTTTATTGAAAAATACAATATGATTTAGAATGCCCCGTGCGAATGTTGTCAGTCAATCAAACTGAGTGGGAGTTCTTATGAAACTTATATGTAATGTAAACTTTTAAATTAATAAAATTATAAAGAGAAGCAATTTATTCTTAAATAAACGCACTCCGGCTTCCTCCACTAATAAAAACTGTCCGCCACGAAACAGCACAATAGTGCTGAAAGTGGTGTTAAATACCAATTAATCAATCAATCATCGTTGAAGACCGTACGGTGACCTACTATTGTTAATTTCTACATCATTTGGTCTCTGGTGGAGAGTTGTCTCATTGGCAATATATACCACATCTTCTTATTCTTATATTATCAACTGTAAAAAAAAACGTATTTATACTCTTTCAAAATTACGGTAGATCTATATTATCAGTGATCGCTGTCGATAGCAAACTAGCAATTGATAGTAAATAGTAAACAAATGTTATTTCTAGTATATTTATCATGTAAATATAACACAGAAATACACGAAATTAATTGAAATTATAAGAAAACAAAAAATAACGGATTTTGGAAAAGAAGAGGAGGAAAACAAAATTTTCCAGTCCCCAAGTACGTGTGTTAAAGTAGACAAGCCTGAAGGACTCAATAATATTATAATAAGTTCGACTTATGGCTATAAACTCTAAGAGATTAACAGGTCATAACAATACGAGACATACTTCCCAAAACCTTGAAATATTGTATGTCACTTAAAGTAAAAAAGGCATCTACGGCAGAGACAGATTAAATCCTACTTTACTTGGTAAAACCAGGCATAGATTTGATCATAGCATAATTTCCCTAACCTCGGGCTACCAATGCCTTGTTTTTTAAACTTGTTTGAAAGTGCTGGTTGTACAATTTACATGACAGGTTTAAACCATGTGTACACATTCGTCACTCAACACACGCACGTGGGATAATTTTCCTAGAGCCCTATACAACATATCTGTAGTCATTATGATACAAGGCAGATTGATGTTGGTATCGTTGGTCCCTTCAGCCAAGTTTAGTTATGTGACATTAACTATTATTGTAGAAGTTCGTCTGTCTAGGGACAAATCTTTTCTCTTTTATTCTTAACGCAATGGTGTCCCTGCTACATACTTTGTGTGTGAATTTTTCACAATCTCATTTAGATATCTCTGATTTCTTTATCCTCTTATAATACGAGCACGCTAGTGATAGATCAAAATTTTAATCAGATTGAATTTGTCAAAAACTAAAATAATATACCCAATTTGTTGGCTGGTTATGCTAGAATTCTGTCATAGCTAGGCCAGCTACTAGTAGTTTTAACTATAACTTACGTGTTTGTAAATACTTTAAGTCTCAAATGATTATCGTTATCATGGTTTTGTTCAAGCTATCATGGTTATAACCAGAACGGTAGTATATCACACTGTAACTTTAATATTGATTTTGTTATCAGTAAATTAAAATCAAACTAAATATTATTTTTATCTACAAATGCACATTCATGGCTCTACAATCTGTCGCTACCTGTATCTTGGCATTGCACAAGGTCATGTTTTTCTCTGACTGTTAATGATGTCTTTACACTAAATCCATTGGATGTTGGATGTGTACTGATTGATATTTTAGTCTTAGATACATGAATTTTTTATTAGTTGTTAATGGCTTTGAACAAGTTGTCAGTAGCTGCGAGTACTCTCAGATCAGTACTTCGTGTCGTTTTGTTGTGGGGATGTATAAGTACCCTGCCACGTCTACTCTGTATTTTCGTTAGATGTATTTCTGCTTTGTATCGATCTGATGAGTTAAGCCCTTTTCAACTGATTTTTATAGTTTGTTCTTATGTTGTACTGTTACACTACTGTCCCAGGTTAGGGGAGGTTGGCGCGCCTTCAAACTAGTTTAACCCTGCCACATTCTGTATGTGCCTGCCCCAAGTCAGGAGCCTGTAATTCAGTGGTTGTCGTTTGTTGCTATATATCATATTTGTTTTTCGTTCATTATTTTGTACATAAATCAGACCGTTAGTTTTCTCGTTTGAGTTGTTTTACATTTGTCATTTCGGGGCCTTTTATAGCTGACTATGCGGTATGGGTTTTACTCATCGTTGAAGGCTGTACGATGACCTATAGTTGTTAATTTCTGTGTCATTTGGTCTGTTGTGGAGAGTTGTCTCATTGGCAATCATACCATATCTTCTTTTTTTTATATTGTGGAATCATTTATTTTCGTGGGTATCAATTTTCGTGGATTGAGGAAAACTTACATTTTCATGCATATTTGATTTCGTGGTTTTCAAAAAGCTTGCATATAATCATACAGCAAATTTATAATTCGTTGGACATTTAAAATTCGTGGTTTCCCTGTACCCACGAAATGCACGAAAATTGGTATCCAACGAATAATAATGAATCCACAGAAAGTACAGTCCACAAACACTATACAGTCAGCTCAAGATTGGAAAACACATACCAGACCAATAACCTGGGTTAAACACAGGTGCCTCAGAAGGGTAAGTCGTTTCTGTTCAACTATTGCTACCCATCAAGGCAAGCAAAAATCAGGTTATAAGTTGCATTCAGTGATGTACTAACCTAGGATAGGAGATGGAGTGTATAGAAGAATAGAACAATAGAACATATCCGTTCTCATTGATTACATAAATATTCCATAATGATCAACCAAACCATGATAATGTTCATTAAACTATTGAAAACTGACTTCAACAATACCATCATACCATTATGATCCCTTCAATATTTAAAAATTTAAGCAACAAGGATAGAGTTTAGATGTCCCATGACAAACTGATATGTACAAATTTCTAAGAATTTACTGGGATAGTAGAATACCAGTTACATTCTAATAAACTGTTAACAGGAGAGATATGGCTCTCCTATGTAAAAATAAAATCAACTTAAAACTAATGTTGATGCTGCATACACTGGATGGTGATGATGATGGATGGCTGCTAATATTAACCCTGCTTTGTACTAGACCGACACGCTGAGCCGAATATTTAACGTGCTAGTTCACAAGGTAACAGTCCGCAGGAAGACATTTCACCTTACCCGGACACATTATTCTGACTACGAGCCGACCAGTGTTTGCTCATACTCCTTATTTCCGCGTGCTTAGCGGAGAAGCAGCAAATACCAATTTTAACGGTTCGAACCCACGACTTCCCGCACTCTAGGCGAACACGCTTCTACGAGACCACCGAGGCGGTTTGCATACACTGGAAACCACATGCTTAATATAAAAAATAAGAAGATGTGGTATGATTGCAAATGAGACGAGAGAGATGATGTTGAAGTTAGAAAATTTATGTCACCATAACGGCCTTCAACAATGAGCAAAACTCATACCACACTGCAAGCTATAAAAGAACATGTAAAACAATTTAAACGAGAAAACTAACGGCCTGATTTATGTATAATAAAACAATTAACAAATAAAATACTCCGCTGGGTGCAGCTTGATACAACCGCAGATGTCGAACTCTGAACAGTTGGGGCAAGTATGGACTCCGACACTATATTGAAACTTGATACATCTCTGAATTTGGATTGTGATTAAAATTTTGGCAGGGCATAGGTTTCTGACACAGAACGAATGTGGTCAAATAACTGAAATTGGACTTTTACCTATTAAGGTCCAATATCCAAAATCTAAACACACGCCTAGAATCAGCATATCCAAGTACATCGAGAATTTTATTTATTTATTTATTTATTGATGGACAAAATAAGCTAACTTTTAAAAGGTTCACTTCATAATAATAAAAAAATATATATAGCATTCTGCAAATTAATTTATACAGAATAACAAACAAACCTACCAAAAGTTCTTCAAAAATTTACAAAAAAAAAAATGAAAAAAAAACAATTTCAAAATATCATTCATCATTAATACAATCTCTTTAAAAATCTATAAAAGTTACCTTTATTTTTCAAATATCTAATAATGAACAGTAAATTTCAAACTATATTTATAAATAATTCATAAAATTAGAATATGATGCTGCATCTATTTTAAATATGAATCTATTTTCAATTTCTATTAATTGTGCAATACATCTATGAATTTGGATTGTGGTTAAATATTTGACATAGCATAGGGTTCTGACAAGAATGTGTGTGGTCTAAGAACATAAAAAAATGAAATTGGACATACATTGTATACCTTTTATGGTCCGATATCCAAAATCTAAATACATGGTTAGATACAACATATCAAAGAACCTCAAGAATTCAATTTTTGATGAAATCAAACAAAGTTTCATTTTGGACTATTTTGGACCTCAATGTTGACCAATTTGATAATGGGGCCCAAAATCCAAAATCTGAATACATGATTAGGTTTAGCTTATCAAAGAACCCCAATAATTCAATGTTTGATGAAATCCAACAAAGATTAATTTTGGACCCTTTGGACATCAATGTGGACCTATTAGATAATGGGGTCCAAAATCCAAAATCTAAATAAATGGCTAGATTTAGACTATCAAAGACCCCTAAATATTCAATTTTTGTTGAAATCAAACAAAGTTTCATTTTGGACCCCGATTTTGACTAACTTGAAAAGTGGTCCCAAAATCAAGAATCTAAATACATGTTTAGATTCAGCATATCAAAGAACCCCAATAATTCATTTTTTTGTTAAAATCAAACTAAGTTTAATTTTGGACACTTTGGACCTTAATGTGGACAAATTTAAAAACCAGTCCCAAAATTAAAAAATCGAAATACACAGTTAGATTCAGCATATCAAAGAACTCCAAGTTTAATTTTGGACCCTTAATTTGTACCTCAATGTGGACCAATTTAACAATGGGGCCAACAATCAAAAATCTAAACACACGGTTAGATTCAGCATATCAAAACCCAAAGAATTCCAGACCTTGAATTAAAACCCATTGAAATTGGTCAAGAAATAAGCAATTTATACAAAGTATAAGAAAAGTATTGTTTTTTCGCTCCTTTTTCTAAACATTAAGAAGAGCCATAACCTCCAAAATCAACCACAACCTTCCTTTTATGGTATGGAACCTTGTGGTACAATTTCATTGAGATCCATGGACTTATACTCAAGTTATTGTCCTTAAACTAGAAAATCCTAGTTTATTTGCCCCTATTCGCCCCTAATTCCTAAACAGTTTGGGCCATAACCCCCAAAAGCAATCCAAACCTTCCGTTTGAGGTATGGAACCTTGTGGTGAAATTTCATAGAGATCCATACACTTATACACAATTTTAAAAAATTGCGGTCGTATAAAAACTAATTAGAAACACAGCAACAAACGACAACCACTGAACTACAGGCTCCTGACTTGGGACAGGCACATATGAATGATGCAAGGTTAAACTTGTTTGTGGGCGCCTAAGTCTTAATTCCATGATTATCATCACAAGCAAGACAATATTCTGTAAGTGCCTGTCACAAGTCAGAATCTCTAATTCAGTGATCTTCTGGTGGACAGTTGTCTTATTGACAATAATATCTTCTGGTGGATAGTTGTGTCATTGACAATCATATCTTCTGGTAGATAGTTGTCTCATTGACAATCATATCTTCTATTTTTTTAAAATAAACTTACTTTATTTAAACATTTCTCTATATTTAAATTTAGGCTTAAGTCAATAATGAAAATGTAAATTTATATTTTTCAAAAAAATGTTGGCCTTAAATAATAGCAGAGTTCAGAGATAGCTTTTGTTTCAATGTGGAGGTTGAAAAAGTCGTATCATGTGACATTTTTCTATGCATCCACCTAGTTTATTTAAACAGTGAAATAAGGCCGAAATGGAATGATTTCAATAGATTTCCACTTTGAAAAATTCGACCACACTTCTCTTTTTTAACCCCCTCACCATGTTCTTAACATACATTTTTCTCAACAAAATAAATTCGAACACAGAAAAACAGACTATCTCAGAACTAAAGTATCATCCTATTTAGCCATTGAACCTTGAAAATGAGGTTAAAGACAAATGGCAAAAAAATCCACAATCAATGAAAGTCATCACCAAAAATAAAGAGTAACTTAAACAAAATATATATTAATAAATAACAAAACCTTATTCTTTGAGGCTTTGTTCTTGATTGCAGACTCTTTCAAGATTTGAAATAATTAATGCTTTTATTCAAAAGAACAGCAACAGAAAATACAAAATAAAATGTTGTAAAATTCACAATGTATAAAAAAAATTTTGTTATTGGTAAGAACCTAATGGACGGAATGTACATAATTTCATATATTGCCTAACAAAAATGTAATTTTAACACACTATTTAGTATGTAAATATAAGAATGTTTAAAATATTTACCAAATGATGAAAATAAACACAATATTTCGCTAGACTAACTAGCTTTATCAAGCGTGTATCTATCCAGGTGAAATCGGATGTAGATGATAAGAAACTTTTGCAGCTCAATGTATATGTTGCACTTGAATTTAGCTGCCTTGAAAATAATACATAATTTGGATGAAGTTCAAGATTTTTACAAAATTGGTAGTTGAAGTTAGCAACGTCCATTGGCCAATATTACAGGATAAAAAGGACGATGCTGTGTACTAAATTATTCTTTATCTTTCCTGTATCTTTTCTCATCTTTTTCGTTAAGACCATCAGGTTCTAAAGTGTGGAGTTGGTGGATCCAAAACGGACAAACATAATGAAACGTTATGTCATGTATTGGGTTAGTTTGCTCATTCGTCTGTCCTTACAAAGAATATGGAAATTTCTTAATGTATCCTGAAGGAATCGTATATCTCGTACATTTTATGCGATCCAAACGAATTTTAAGGTTTTTTTTTACAGCACAACATATACTTTGCCACATATAAACAAGTGAGAAGGTGGCATGTAGTGCATTTGTAAGCTCTGCTCTGCTCTGGTTTAATAAGGGGACATGTCAGAGAAGGAAAACATGCGGAAATTTATCGAACAAATAAATAAACACCGAATACAAAACGTCGCCACACATACAACATATAGGTGTCAGACAACCAATTAACTCCCTCCAATTTAGAACGTAAAAGTAGCCCTACTCTGACACAAAATAGTGCCTTTGATGTCATTGTTTAATTAAACTAACCAACAAATTTGCAGAAATGAAAATTTTGGTGAAAGAAAAATATATTTAAACCATTTTGAGCCAAAATTTACTTGTCTATGAGTTTGCATTAAAAATTTAGGATTAATGCGCTCCATAGTATACTGATTTAAGATTTCCAGAAAACCAGGGGTTATTTTAAGTAGCACTTATCTTCCCAAAGGCAATTTTTTCTTAGAAGACTTTAAACATGGGTTGAAATTGGCATGAAGAAAGGTGATACATATACAATTCAGGATATACCTGGTTTCTATGAAGTTAAACTTGAGGTAAAATGTTGAGAAAGCTGTGAAAATTGCAAAATTTGGTTGAACAGATAGGGATTTTGAATTGGTGGTCTGACACCTTAGGCACAAATCATCCAATCACAGTTAAAAATATTATAATGATAGTAAAACACATGATAATGTATTTAAAAATAGCAAATAAAATGTTAACTAATTCAATTAAAAAATGTTTATTCGTTGAAAATTAAATTATTTAATATTATAATTTTTATAAAAGTTAAAAGTTTAAACCGATACAGAGGGTAAACCAGAAACGGGTGGTTTGTTTGATCTGGTTTTTCTTTCAGGTTTTGTTCTGTTTTCTTTTGACGGTTTAGTGATATTTTTCTGTGCGGCTTGATTTTCTCTCTTCAGTTTATTTTTCTATTTTTTGTATCTTTTCTTTTAGTCTGGCCTCTTTCCTAGCTATTACTTCTTGTCTTCTTTTTGCTGACTCCTTTGCCATTTTTCCTAAATACAACAATACATGTTTATCTTGTTATTGTCTATGCATATATAATTACTATTTTTCTGTCCAATAGAATAGCAGATCAAAATACGTAGATGAAATAATCCGTGTAATTCTTCGCTACAAATATACATCATACGCGTGAATCAGCTTTCCACATATGTCATTGATGAAATCTGGTATAGGATCGTGAAAAAAAAAACTTACCGAGAAGACACATGCAACGTCAGTAAATAATCTAATTTAATGAATTATAATGACAAATATTAGAAAAATAAAACTGTCTGTCAAAATAGTTCAAGTTATGATCAGTATATGAGAAAAATCAAGGTTTAAAAGTAAACGTTTTTACAAAACTCAAAAGGCAGATTGCTCCTCGAAATTTCAAAAAATAAAATGTAAACAAACATGATTTTTTCATGTTTTGAATGGATAAACTACTTTTCTCTTTAAAATATCGTTCATAGTACGGTTTAAAAATGGTTCTTAAAGTTATTTTGTTTTAGTTTAATCAATAACTAGTGCAAAAATGGGAATATTTGTACAAACTTTATATTTCGGATCGTGAAAGATCGGGTAGAGCTTTTTGATGATCGTGAAAACGGTCGTGAAAGATCTGTTGCCGCTTAGTCGTTATTATTGCAAAAATCCACGAAAACGATCAAATCATTCTTTAAACACATGATAATTTATATTTGTAATTGGTATGGCAAAAGATTGGATTTGCTCGACTTATTGCACTTCACTTTTGTTTGTGAATAGGGCAATGCTAGTTCAATGTCTTTAGATCTGATTATTTGACAATACCACACCGACTTGTTGCCCTATGACAATATAAAACCGTCGGTCCGGTCTGCAGAAGTTTTATGTCGTATAAAAAGTTTAGAATGTTTCGTCTGATTTCCATTATTTATATGCACAATTTGTATCTATAAAACGAAGTTCCTTGTTTTTGTTGTTTTTGTTGTTTTGTTGTTTTTATTGTTTTTTGTTTTTGTTTTGTTGTTGTTTTTTTTTATGTTGTTTTTTTTCTGGTTCTGGGCGTTTTTCAATTGGTTTGGTTTCTTTATAATCTGTACTTTGAATATCTTTGGCTTCCAAACTCCGTATTCAACATACGTTTTTAAAGAAGGAATCAATCTTGCAAGTCACTAAACTATGAAGTATACATTAAAATGGATTATGCGAAACTTTTAGAATTACCTTTATCTGCAAGCGCTCCAATACGTCGAATTTCGACCATTATTCCTTTTTCTTCTTTGTCATACGTATCGTTCACTAAAAGAGAAAAAATAATATTGTTTTCAATTAATTTTCTAGAAAAGAACAAAACTAACCGTTGTTCCATAAAGTTTTGATATATCTTAAAAGAATCTATAGAAAATACAGAAGATTTAAATTACTATTTTACTTTTATTCAAATTCATGATCATATAGCTATATACGTTGTCATAAAGGTTCCGGTGTTCAATACACAGTGAGCAAAAAATAAAAAAAAATAAAATTCTACTTTTAGTTTATTCCCAAATCCACTTTCTACAATTCCCACAATTCTAACAAAAATTTTAATCTGAAAAATACCTTTCGAAGTGGTCGCCCTTGATTTTCCAGCGAGTCTTCCTCTTGTTAAACCAGTAGAACCAGAAATGGCAGGAAGTCTCCGTGGCTTCACATTTGGCTTGTCACTTTCTGTTAATGTCTCTACAAAAAATCTAACTCCGCCAGAACGTTCGGACACAATCCCAATTCTCTGTAACTCTTGTATAATTACAGATGATGGACGTGTTTCAAATCTGTGTGTTATGCTGTGCTGAGAATTTGTTACCACCCCTATCTTATTTTTACGGAAGCACCCAGAGCAATCCAATTTTGCAAATGTAGCTCCCATTTTTCCTTTTGGTTTATAGAATCAAGCATATCTCGTACTACGGTTTCCAAGGCGCAGTTGTGACGTTTAATTTGGTCATTGTTTGTGATTTAACGTCATGTTTCGATTCGCTGTTGCAGTACTGTCATACATAAAACTCTTTCATGAGAATTGCATACAGCTTGATTACAGAGTGTTGAACATCTTGTAACCAACACAGACATTTCCTTGTAACAACAGCAATCAAAAACACAAATATAGAAATGATTCAACTTTTTCGTGAAAACACCATGTTCTTTTCATAATTAATAGAAACTTTATCTCAGACTTCCATTATACAAAATATCATCACTGTTTATTTTCAAACTTGAAAAAACTTGTACGAAAGTCAATAGAGTCATATTAGTTGAATAACAGTAACATGTTTGTAGTAAAACCTTCATATTACAGACTTTCGCAATAAATTCAATCATAAGTAAAGCAGTCGAGATATTTTAGCGTGTGCACTCTTCACGTTGGTAAACGACAGGAAGTAGAATATCAAAAGAACTCGAAACGAGAGTCACACTGTAAGACATAACCTGATGAAACTCGATTCCTTATATCCAGATGCTATAACGTCTAGCCCCTTATCAAAAAATTTAACGCAAATTTCGCATATAAACATGAGAACTTTTTTAAAACCTTATTATCGTGAATAGATATTGAACCCCAATATAAATATAAACCAGTACATACGTGAGACGTCATGGGACAGTACCTTACCATATACAGGTAATATACATGTAGCTCCGCTGTAATACCTGAAAATGTCAAGGTAAATCACTACCTATACAGAATGTACCATGTCACAGAAATTATCACGATTGTAAAGCATCACCAGTCATCTTTTAAGAGGTGTCATATGTTGGGTAAATGGTTTAAATTCTGACTAAATTTTTTTTTAGTAAAGTAAGAACCATAAACTGACTCTACAATTAAACAATGTATACCCCTCCTTCCCCAAAGGAAAAAAAAGATGAACGGTAAGTCACATCAAAAATCAAATATTGAAATATGTTTTTTGTTGTTGACCAGATATATATATTTCTCTCTGAGTTAACCTATAAAAATGACATGATGTTGAATAACCACTACTAACCACAGCGTACATGCACATTTTTTAAAATGACTCCTTCCATCATTTCAACCAAGAATGACAATTATATATGAAATGCTATAGTTGGTGAGGCTTTATTTTCTACCAGATGTGTGTATTTTTTTATATTTATATACCAAATGTGTGTATTTTTCCCCTTCAACATTTGAGAAAATTTTCGTAAACCCGTTCCTATTATGTACAGAAATAGGTTAAATGTATGCAATTTTTATGATTATTTTCTCTCTAATTTCAAACATATATTTTAAATTGTGACTATCTATAGTTCCGTAACTTTCTATCTGTATAAACCAACGATCGACAAGTGCATACATTTTTGTGAAATAAATATATATAGGCTATTTTCCATAATTATTGACAACGAGTATATACTGACATTTTTCCAAATTTTACCGTAGGAAGTATCTAAATAGATTTTATATCCTCAAATCTTTAGCTGGAATTATTTAGATTTTCATAAATATCATTTTTTACTTTTTTACACCAGAAATGTCATTCATAAACAAGTGGTATTAAAATTGTATACACGTATGAGTTTTAATAGCAATGACTAGTGTTATATTACTGTCGGACTCAAGACAAATGATGTATATTATATCTGATAGTTTTTAAATGGAAAGTTCGAAGTTTCCGGCCGTGTACACTGATACCCTCAGCAGTAAAGCGATGTATGAACCTGTATTATGTAATTGTGTAATAAAGAATTTTTAGCCCGACAGGAAATCGCTTGAATACCTGGACGTATCTCCTCACAATACCACTGGCAATAATTCCTTTAGCCATGCTGATGATCAAATTAGAGAATACTTGAATAAATGTATTGCATAAAAGACTTATGACTAAATTAGATTATTGAAAACAATTTTAAACGGAACCCCGCTCTTTAATTATGAGTTTAAACTTTGAGAGAATCCATAAAAGTAATTGCTCTAAAGTAATTCCCCTATTTATATACTTGTTTCACAAACTAAGTTAAAAATAACAGTTTAAAAAACGACAGGCCATAGTTATTTAAGAAAAAATAGATGTTCAATCGGCCAACTTTTCCGAATCTTAAACCTTTTTTTAAACATTGTTCCGTATCAAGTTAGTTTTAAAAGTTTAACGATGGGTAGTATACAACCATGTTTGGTATAATTAGGATCCAGGAAACTGTGATTGCTTTTGTCATTACCTTGTCGGGTTAAAACAACCGTACGCATGACAAGTGATTTCCACACTGAATTACGACTACATTAGTCCCTGCTTGTTTTGGTACTTTGTGGTTTATAGATATCACGTGGCTGTTTAATCGGGAAGCTGTCAAGATGGCGACATGTAGAGAATTGATAATCTCAATTTAAAATCGATGCTTATCTCTTCTACGGGAATAAAACGTTAATATTAATAAATTTGTGCTTTTTTATTCATAATGAACATAATATATTTTTTTCATTTTTTTGCGAAGTTTCCCTTTAAATATATCTACTTAATGATTGACTCACCTCCTCCTTTACCCGGGCTAGGGATCGGCATTTTATCGACAAAATAGTCATTTTATACAAAAATATGCTGATTTAAAACGTTCACTCATATATACACAGTTAAAATTATAATAAGTCTCTGTTGAACAGTAAGCCAAATGCGGGTATTTGTAACTTAAAAAGAAACGCATGCCTTTCTGTTCCCTTTTCCTCACTAGTTTTTGGTACTATTCTAGAGCAAACTTTTTTTTCTCGAGTCGTTTCGACTTCTCGCAGCTTTTCAGGCAGCACTTCGAATTTCAATGTATGTCATGGCCTGAACCTTTGTGAGAGTATCTAAAAACACAACATTGACGGATGTAAGGCATAAATTTATTCATTATAATGAGAGTGGAATGGTTCAGGTCCGTTATTTTTTCTTCTAGAATTTGAAGGAATTTCAGCCTATACTGAAGGCGAAAACAACGAAATACCCTCCATGTATGTTGATAACACGTAGTCAGCGAAGATAGGATATGATACATGCATAATATAGGTAAACAATATATACAAGTAATTGAGGCGCAATTTAATTCCATTTATTTGCGCAATTAGTACCATCAGAAAAAAAGAGAGTGGCGCAATTGACATGCACTGTTTTAAATGATAACACGTAGTCAGCGAAGATAGTACATGTTACATGCATAATATAGTTAAACAATATATACAGGTAATTGTGGCGCAATTTGATTCCATTTATTTGCGCAATTAGTACCATCAGATAAAAAGAGAGTGGCGCAATTGACACTTTTTTAAATGATAACACGTAAACAGCGAAGATAGTACATATTGCATGCAAAATATAGGTAAACAATATATACAGGTAATTGTGGCGCAATGTGATTCCATTTATTTGCGCAATTAGTATCATTAGAAAAAAGACAGTGGCGCAATTGACACTTTTTAAATGATAACACGTAGTCAGCGAAGATAGTACATGTTACATGCATAATATAGGCAAAAAAATATATACAGGTAATTCTGGGGTAATTTGATTCCATTTATTTGCGCAATTAGTACCATCAGAAAAAAAGAGAGTGGCGTAATTGACACTTTTTCAAATGATAACACGTAGTCAGCGAAGATAGTACATGTTACATGCATAATATAGGTAAAAAAAATATATAGAGGTAATTGTGGCGCAATTTGATTCCATTCATTTGCGCAATTAATACCATTAGAAAAGAGAGTTGCGCAATTTACACCTTTTCAAAACTGTAATTGGCGCAGATTGATTTTGGTCATCTTGGCTGAGTACGTGCTGTCCTTGCATGGTCTCTTTCTTTGGTTTGGCTAACGGGCAAGTTTCTGGGGGTGTTTGCACTTTAAATGTTTTTTACATATAGGCTATCGCAATAAAAATAAAAGCTTCAAAAATTATTATTTCGCAATTTCACTCGTTCAAGAAATGTATTACTGGACAAGAATGATTTGTATTGGCTAATATATTTTTTTAAATACAATTTGCATACGAAAGCTGTCTATGAATAATGTTTAACTATATGAGGAGTTTCAAGAAACTTAGAAGAAATAAGGAAAACGACAAACGACAGTGTCTTGTATATATGTAGATACACTTTCAATAGACAAAACGTGTTAATTATTCAAATGAATCTTAATAACAAGAAATTAGAACAAACCACACACATATTTATATAAATATATTTCGGTAAATTGTTTTTTAATGTATTAGGCGCTTTATTGATGCATTATTCGTTATTCTATCTTTTTTTTTCATTATTATTTAAAACAAAATCGATGTTGATAAATGAGGCAACTTTCCATTATATGAATGCTAATTTTGCTTATGTTTTCCCGAACACTTAAAATTAAAACACAATGATACCACAAGAAAATTGATATATGAAAATACTCTTAAGGATGTTCGCTCCTCTGTTTCACAAATAACAAGTTTTTAAAAGACTGTTATAAATTGAAAGTATATAAATAGCGGAACTAAAAAAGTAGAAAAAAATGATAGGTCCGTGTTAACCCGAATAATTCAGTCGTTATATTCCACTGCTCTACGGTGGCTACATTAACGAGTGAGAGGGAGAGTCGATCACGGGGAGGGACTGAATTATTCGGGTTAGGTCCGTGTGCTTGTTTTTGAGATATAATGATCTATAATCAATTGAAAATTTGGCGGGAAATAATTCTCTCTAGATTTTTCAATCATTCGATATTGGCATCTTTTCGCTTTAAAAAATTTAAAAAATAACAAAGACTTTATAAGATTTTCAAAATGGCTTTTAAAACTATATGTAATAAAATTATGAAGAGAAAAGCAGTTGTTACTGGGCAAAATTTGTATTGACACTACATGGATAAAACTAGAGGATTCCGAATATCAGACAAAAAGTCAAAAACAAGAGTAGCTAACATCCTTAACCTATATATTTTAGTAAGTGAAAAGGTTAACCGTTATTGAAAGCTTCAAAGTAAACTAAGATGTTTCGTCGTTTGATTTTATAACAGTCAATACAAGTAAAGTCTATTGTAATATGAAAAATTTCCCGACTGTATGTAGATTTCTTAAATTTCTCAAATAGCTTCATTTATTATTATTACAAACAAAACGAAAAGTTATTTAACATTTTGCTAAAACAATATATCTTTATTATTTTTGTTTTTCTACGGAAGCCTTTTTTATTTGTTTGCCAAGCGTACTTTATATTTGTGTTTATTACCATTACCATAACCCGAATAATTCAGTTGTTATATTCCACTGATCTACGATGGCTACATTAACGCCTGAAGGCCAAGTCAATGAAAAATCGTCAAAAAATCATTCGGAATTAGCTCGGGATTTACCTATCTCGATAACATCTAGCTATTAGCTGATTGGCTCTCTCTCACAGAGAGCACCAATCAAAATCCTGGATTCGTGACGCGTTTTTATCGTATAAAGAGTTCAGGCCCTCGCGAGTGGGAGAGTCGATCACGGGGAGGGACTGAATTATTCGGGTTACCATTACCATGGAAGTATTATATTGACAGGAACTACTACGACCCGACTTCAAACGTTTCATCTGCGATGCCGCGCGCAATTTAATGACAAGTTAATTAACTTGAAACATGGCACGTTATTTATACACCAGCGTGTGATGCCCTACAATATCGTCATTCTCGGTTGCTTTCGCGATTACGGAAATAAACGAAGAAATCGAAAGTTGTGATAAATTCTTAAGAAACAGCAATCGGCAAACCTCGGCAGATTCCGTTATCCTACATCTGCATAGGTGTGCCGATTGATAGATTGATGGATTTGTGCGAGACATCATTAATTCTATAGAAAAACACATTGACGATGGAAATTTGTACCATATCAATTGAATAAATGCCCCATGTTTATTGATTTATTTTTCGGAAGAAATTACACAATATGTAATATATAATATCGCAAGTTGTGATTATATAATTAGTGTTTACTCCAGTGGCACACATTTCATGCATATTTAAGACGATTGTAAAATGATTGTTCTGATAAAAATTAAAGATCAAAGAGATTTGAAATAAAATGAGCTTCGCTCTAAATCCAGATCATTGGTTGGTATACGCAAGGAATTGTATATTTAAAAGGAATGGAAACGCGGCTCGGGATCAATCGGGATACCCGCAGAGCACCCGCAGAGCTATATAATCCATGTCTGACTCGGTCGGAAGTATGATGAATAATATAAAGAATCATGACGGTGGTCCATTTCCTGTCATATAGATCGGTCTTTTAAATTCACGGGGTCATCATGCTTGAGAAGATATAAAGGAGAGAGAAACCCAAAATCAAGAATAAAATTCCATTCCGTGATTAGTTAAGGCCTTAGGTATCATTTTAATGCCTCATCGAACACACGTTTTTAATATTTTAATATGAAAATTCTTATTAAAATAGACCTCGGTCTTAAAACTTGAGTGAGTTTCATCCGGATTACAAAACAAAAAATACAGTGTTTTGATTTTTTTCTTAAAGCTCGGCAACTACGAAATGCAAAACAAAATAGTTGATATCATTATGAAGCTGAAACCTTATTTTAGCATTTTGCCATTTTTTTAAGTTTCTGGTAACATTTCTGAATTTTCTACGATTTTTCGAAATTTCAGTTTTGAATTTCATTATTCTGTCAAAACACGTCTTTCAATCTGGGAGTGTAATACGATTTCTTCTAAATATTGGAAAGTAGAAAGAATAAAGTGAGAAAATGAGATATTATTTTAAAGAAGGAATATTTTCCTACAGTTTAGTATAAATTACGAGTGCTAAATGATATTGGTACAATGTAAATGATTTTATTTTGAAACATGTTGAAAATTTTAAGTAGTGCGTCAATAAATACACCAACACGCCGTATTTTGGTAAAGGTTAAATAACTACTTGAAATATATGTGACATTGACATACATTTTAAAAGCCTAGTCTTTTTTCTATCACATAGTGTTGGTTTTATGAAAATGGTGATAAAAACGAATTTGCTATGATTTTTCAAAATCCCATGTTTATAGTTCACATTGACGCCATTTTGTTCAGTCAAGTTCCACATCGACGAAGTCGGAAATTACAGGCAAGAAATGTATATAAGACTTCCGATTGGGATTGGTTGTGCCGTTTTATACACGATTTTAATCATTTATTTTTTGTCAAATACTTTTTTTATACTTAATCTTTGTTTGGTATTGCAGTTTGCCATTATTAAGCTTTGCAGCAAACAACCACAAGCTTAAAAGCAAAACAGTTCCTTCCTTTTTTCTAGAAGAACAGTAGCCTAGAGGTCGCAAAATATTCCTTCCGTCGGTGTTAAAATAAATAAT
This sequence comes from Mytilus coruscus, assembly GCA_017311375.1. Classification (NCBI taxonomy): domain Eukaryota; kingdom Metazoa; phylum Mollusca; class Bivalvia; order Mytilida; family Mytilidae; genus Mytilus; species Mytilus coruscus. The sequence goes on from CM029601.1 coordinate 47,355,098, forward strand.
ATGCGAATGTCGGAAAGTTTTAACTGTTTCTAATTAAAAAATGTACTGCACCACGGCATAATTTAGCATTTATTAACAGGTGAGCTCGGCGTGATTTCTTTTTGACACCTTAAATCAGGGACAGCCTTTAGTTAGTATACACTGTTCCTGCTTAAATATATATACGACAAAAATTAGCTTATCAATGATACATGATAGATTATACCTGCAAATTGGATATCCCATACCGGTGTTTATTATAGCACCTATTATCCAAGTTCTTTTACCTAGACAAAATACTACATCTGTTCACGTACTTCTTCCTTTATACTTTTCTATACCAGTCATATTCCAAAATTGAAAAGTTATTTTTTAACTTTTTGCATTACCTTAAATCTTTTTAAAAACTCGTATAATGTCAGATTTCATTTATTAATTGATCTTAATTGTTGCATACCTTCGTAAAATATCAAGAGGAGATACAAGAGAAAAAATGTTTTTCAGAAGTAACTTTGTTTAAGGTTGTATTTTTTGTTTATTTCATTTAAGGAATTGTATATCTAAATAGACAATTCCTTGTTTCATTTCATGATTAAATGACCAAGTTCGATAACTATAACTCGAATAATTCAAGCCCTTTCCGTGTCCGATTTTCTCCCACACGAGGAGCCTTCGTAGATCAGCGGAATATAACGACTGAATTATTCGGGTTACGATAACTACTGCCAGATAAGTAATGAGCCAGTTAGAGCGACGGGATGTAATTAACACATCACCCAAGTCAGAGATGCATCATACAATTTTCTTTGAAGTCGGCCGCGTTTCCATTCCTTTTAAATATACAATTCCTTGGTATACGAATGTTTAAGCTGAGCCCAATGTGTTGAAATTTTGTAAGTACTGCAACTGTTCAATAATATTTACTAGTATCATTTGGACAGATAGTGATAAAATATTTTATGGGACAGAGATGCTTTAACTATTCCATAACATTTTCAAAGTCTGGTTTTTTTCTCAAAATTATAAATACGGGTCAAATCATAAGTCATGATTGGCACATTCATAAATGACAAATAGAAATGCTGACACCGGCTGCATATTATCGGACAAAATATTTAAACCCACCTATATATATAATAAAATAATGTCACTCACTATTTTGAATCGTTGTAGAATAATTAATTCTAGGCCGATTTTCATTTTTGATCATTTTTTATGCATCAGTTGATTTGTCTAAAGTTGTTCATGAATAAATGTCAACCTACGCGATTGAAATAAGTAAAGGTGTTTACCGACAGGTATTAATGTTAATCTGTCTGGATAAAAACCACGTGATTGATAAGAAGTACAAATGTATCTCTGGTCAATTTATGACCGCGGCATCGAAGATAGTCACAAAAGAAATTATAACGACAGCATATTAATAAGACAGTTTCGCTACCCGGGTTATGAATAAGTGCTAATTAATCGTTGAAGTTCATTACAATATAATACTTCCATGCCATTACTAATCACTCCTAATTATTAAAGATCAAACGACTAATCAACATGATAATTGGTATTCAATTATTTATATATAATCATTGTTCATGCATGACATATCCCAGGAAAACGACGCGAGCCGATAAAAACTTCAATTACTTCTTAAATATTGAATTGATTTTATTAAGACAAAAATTTTAAGATAAAACATTAAATTATCTATCGAATGCATACCCTCAACACTCACTAACACATCTATTTATAAAGTCCTGAGTGCACCCAGGAGGTCCTAAGCGATTTTTAGACGTACCGCTTTGAGGCTTTAATCATTTTATTATTATAATGAGCTTAATTTAAATGTTCTCTCCCTCCCCAAAAAAAAAATAGTACATTATCGTGTTCAATACAAAACAATCACAGAACTAAAAGCTAGGTATAATACATGAATGTATTTCAAAAGTTAAAAGCCATACAATTTGATTAATAAGAACATAGTTTATTTATTAAAGTCTTGATAGGTGTAGAAGCATAATTATATCTTTATAATCTTGAATTTGAAAAATATTCATCAGATAGTAAATATGCGTGAATATAATTATATTACAAAAATCCTTGGTTATCTTAATTTATTTAATTTTGTTGCTTTTTTTCGCTTAGAACCCGAGAACGCGGTTTTCATGCATTAAAAAAATCTCAAAACATAAAATCGTCTTTCGGGTGTAATTTCGAGGTTTTGGAAATTTGTTGTTAATCTTATCAATCAAAGAATAAGGCGAAATTAAGTACAAAAAAAAAATCGGAGTAAGTTCTTTTTTCATTAGTACAAACATTAAGATTAATAGGGGTCGGGGTTAATTTCCTATCAATGAAATTATACAGCCGAGCGAGACAAGAAACAATGGTCGATTTTATGCTACAATTTTGTACAGTTCGTGAAAAACCCGAGATTTTTCGTTTTTAGGGGGCGATCAAAGGGGATCTGCCACTGATCATGATAGACAATACTAAAGTAGATCGTTATAATTTGCAGAATAACTATAACCCAAATAAATAAAATATAAATCAAGTATAAGTGGAAAAAAACAGACTGAAAGCTGAGGATAGAGTTATCGTTGTATCAGCTCTTTTTTTTTTTTAAATTTCACAAGTCATGCTTTCTTCTACTTGATATACTATGATTTTATCTATTTTTCACAGATCATACTTGACAATACAATTTTGATTTGAAATTGAATTTATAATGTATATATAAACATGATTTTCTTTCGTTTCTAGTTTGTACTAGAATAACCTGCTTTGTTTACATCACCAAAGGGTATTCCCAATTTTCGATTTCGTATTAATTTATGTCTATATTTAGCAAATCGTCAGGTAAGAAAGACAGTGCATTATTAATATGAAAAATTTCCCGACTGTATGTAGATTTCTTAAATTTCTCAAATAGCTTCAATTACTACAAACAAAACGAAAAGTTATTTAACATTTTGCTAAAACAATATATCTTTATTATTTTGTTTTCTAAGGAAACCTTTTTATTTGTTTGCCAAGCGTACTTGTTGGTGTTTATTACCATTACCATGGAAGTATTATATTGACAATATAATACTTCCATGCCATTACTAATCACTCCTAATTATTAAAGATCAAACGACTAATCAACATGATAATTGGTATTCAATTATTTATATATAATCATTGTTCATGCATGACATATCCCAGGAAAACGGCGCGAGCCGATAAAAACTTCAATTACTTCTTAAATATTGAATTGATTTTATTAAGACAAAAATTCTAAGATAAAAAATTAAATTATCTATTGAATACATACCCTCAACACTCACTGACACATCTATTTAAAGTCCTGAGTGCAACCAGGAGGTCCTAAGCGATTTTTAGAAGTACCGGTTTGAGGCTTTAATCATTTTATTATTATAATGAGCTTAATTTAAATGTTCTCTCCCCCCCAAAAAAAAATAGTACATTATCGTGTTCAATACAAAACAATCATAGAACTAAAAGCTAGGTATAATACATAAATATTTTTCAAAAGTTAAAAGCCATACAATTTGATTAATAAGAACATAGTTTATTTATTAAAGTCTTGATAGGTATAGAAGCATAATTATATCTTTATAATCTTGAATTTGAAAATATTCATCAAGATAGTAAATATACGTGAATATAGTTATATTACAAAAATCCTTGGTTATTTTAATTTATTTAACTTGGTTGCTTTTTTTTGCTTAGAACCCGAGAACGCGGTTTTCATGCATTAAAAAAATCTCAAAACATAAAATCGTCTTTCGGTGTAATTTCGAGGTTTTGAAATTTGTTGTTAATTTTATCAATCAAAGAATAAGGCGAAATTAATTGAAAAAAAAAAAAAAGTCGGAGTTTACCCTATACTAATTCAGGTGGTAGTATAAATATATATATACTATTTTCGTATATATTTTAAATGTACGTGTGACGGTCATCGTAGCGACTACCAATGTAAGCCAGACCTCCTCTCAGTCGACATTTGAGATCCCTGGCCACACTAAGGCAGATCTCAATCGACTGACCATTACAATCATTGACCACAACTCTGCTTGGTCTAGGGAGGATAGACTCACTCAGGAAAGGTTTTGGATACGAAAATTAACAACTTTGGTACCAAATGGGATAAATGAAAAGATGTAGTTCGACTCCGTGTAGTGCTTCACATTTAGCTTATATTACTTATTATTACAGCCTCTGTTTCTATTTCTTAACCTTACTCATCTATAAAATAAATTTGTTGAATATACCAATTTAAATTGCTTACTTTTTGAGGGATGTAAAAGTACCAAGCCACGTTCAACTAGTTTACCTTAGTCAAAACTTATTATGATATTTGAACGGCCGTTTGTTTGCGATGTTTAAATACGCAGACTCTGTTGCAACTACTCTACTCTGTCAATTTGAAATATTTATAAATTTAGATCGTTCAGTACTGTTTATTTGGTATTTTTATTGACGTAATCGTTCTAGTACTATCATAACTGTCGTTACCGTTAAAGCTTCAGAATTGTGCTAGTTCATATCGCACATTATTATTTTTATTTAAAGCATATATTTGAACTCTCTGCTGTAATTAGCCATATAACCTATGTCATGTTTAACAAATTTTAGAATGGTGTAAGCGTCTTAACTGATGTTCGGTTTGACTTTTTATTGTATAAATTTCAAGATTGTTATAGTTTAATCTAAGAAGACTAAAAATGATTCATTTAACATCAGAATCTTACTGAGGAAGGATATCTGTTATCCGAAATATTTATAAATAATTACATTTATAGTTACCTTTTTTGTTTTTGGTGTTGTTGTGTACACTTCTTTAGGCGTTTATATAATTTATTTATTGTGTACATGTATCGTTACTCGTAACGATCCAGCTCCCTCGTGGGGAAAATCGTTGACTATTATTCAGACGTTTCATATATATATATATATATTTATACTACCACCTGAAATAGTATATATATATGACCTCCTTCCTTTCCCATTAAACCCACATATATATGACCTCCTTCTTCTCCCATTAAACCCACACTCATCTTGCATTTTACTTTTAAGAAACTTATTTAAGTTGAACAAATCAAAAGTTCTTTTTCATTAGTACAAACATTAAAATTAATAGGGGTGGGGGTTAATTTCCTATAAATGAAATTATACAGCCGAGCGAGATAAGAAACAATGGTCGATTTTATGCTACAATTTTATACAGTTCGTGAAAAACCCGAGATTTTCGTTTTTTTTGGGGGATCAAAGGGGATCTGCCACTGATCATGATAGACAATACTAAAGTAGATCGTTATAATTTGCAGAATAACTATAACCCAAATAAATAAAATATAAATCAAGTATAAGTGGAAAAAAAACAGACTGAAAGCTGAGGATAGAGTTATCGCGATTAAATACACATTGTATCAGCTCTTTTTTTTTTAAATTTCACAAGTCATGCTTTCTTCTACTTGATATACTATGATTTTATCTATTTTTCACAGATCATACATGACAATACAATTTTGATTTGAAATTGAATTTATAATGTATATATAAACATGATTTTCTTTCGTTTCTAGTTTGTACTAGAATAATCTGCTTTGTTTACATCACCAAAGGGTATTCCCGAATTTTCGATTTCGTATTAATTTATGTCTATATTTAGCAAATTGACAGGTAAGAAAGACAGTTCATTATCGAGTACGTTCTAGAAATTTTGTCTTACAGTATAAAAACCCAGTTGTGTGAGAGACTGTTTAATCTACTAAAGATTTATAAGGTAAAGCAGTTAGCAATATACAGTTGTAAAGCCATGGCTATAATTCCGATTGTGTTGAACGAACTTTTACAAGAAGTCTGTGATGATTTAATAAGTACGAATCCGTGGACCAATTGCATGTCTCTATACGGTAAACCATATTATAAACCTTGTTCAACAGGATGTCAGCGTTACATTACAAAGAGACCAACTGTCAAAAAGTGGACATTCAGTGTACCTATTGGCGATTTTAACCCAGAGGAAATCAAAGTGAAAATAGAGAACGACAAAGTATTCATTAATGCAAAATCTACTGAAGGAAATGAAGAATGGAGCGATATCGTCGAAAGAAATAGAACTGTAAAAATTCCCAAGGATGTTGACAAGGAGAAAATAACCAGCTTCATGAAATCAGATGGATCACTAGTGCTAGAAGCTCCGTTCATTGAAAGTGACGAATCGAAAACCAAAATACTGTCTATTGAGAAACAAACCGAAGACGAGAAAGAAGTTATTTCATCTGAGAGTAAAAATGATTTGATGAACATCGATATTCAGAATTACAATCCAGAGGAAGTCAGTGTAACATGTACGGACGGTGTAATAATAACACAAGGAAAGCGACAGAGATCTGAAAATGGACATGAAATACGAGAATCATTTTATCGTAAGATAACACTGCCAAAGTCGGTAGACCAGAAGAATCTGAAATGTTTTAAGAACAATGATGGACACTTGGTTATAAAAGAAATAATAGCAACTGGAGACGATAAGAATCAATCTAGACACTAATACGTTATACTTAATATACATTTTCACATACTTTGAAATTTCATCTTTTTAAATATTTACGAAAAGTTAGATTCGTAAATTTGATCTTTTTCATATGTTTTCGAAACGTTCGATCAATGATGATATGTTTGATTTATATATTTTTCCCTTTCTGTCACGATCTTTTATGTCTGCTATTTAATATAAATTTTATATTATAATTTCAATAATCTCATTACATTTTATTTGCAATGTTATCCACTGTGTACATGTCGCCTGATGGTAATGATTTTGTTGGTCCATAATCTAATGTGAACGCTTAGATAGTCTAAGCATATCAAACAGATTTTTTTCGCGTTGCTCATTAATTTTGTTTGTGTCATGCATTCTTTTTATAATAAAAACATAGCAAACACATCTATCTTTTTCTTCATATATATCTTTATACTGGTTTGTACCCTAAACATTAAAAAGGAAGATATTAAAATGTGAGCACCATAATTTAGTAAATCACACGATATCATAAATGAGTCAATTAATCTGTGTAAATCCACTTACATTTGTCTCAACTAGGTCCTCATTGAAAGTTGTATGGTTCCCCTTAACACCATGGTCAAAAGAAAACAAAAGGATCTTTCAAAAATTTCAACAATAAAACAAAACTCTCCTGAGAAACCAAAAATGGGCATCCTGAACCTCTCTTGTCTTACCATGAAGTTCTCGCCCTTCAACACGACAAAATATGAAAGTTTTGAATAAAAATTACGAACATGTTTCTGCGGGCATAGGATAGACAAGACCCTTTTTATTGCCGTTTGGTATGCTTACTCATTGAAAAGATTTGATTAATACGAAGGGCACTGAGATGTCTATAAGGCCCCAAACATTCCGTATTAATTCGTTCTGATGAACTGCATCAAGGAAAGATGAAACGAATGATTTGTTTTTGGTATGTTCGTGAATGCAGTGAGTTTTACGTTTAAATGGATATGAAACATTTTTCTGTCAACAGACTGTTGGCCTTATTATTAGAACAACTTGTTGGAACTCATTTTTTTGCCGATTTGTTTCTTTCTTTATATGCGACAGACTTCATACAGAAGCTGCCCAAAATACATAAAATGAAAAGTAAAAAGAAGCTAGTATCATTCTTAAACTTTGCATTCGGTATACACCTCCATTTCACCGCACCACCTTTAGAAATTGGCAACATATTCATATCATAGAAATCTAACGGACTGATTAAAGCTTTTAAAAATAATGAAGCAAAAATCATAACAAACCACAACCAAAAGCAACTACGGACTCCTGTCGTCTGACAGACACAAAAAGAATGGGGGATTAAAGATTACGTTCAACTGGCTGCAGATAACAGGTTGACAAAGAATATGCACAATCATGCGTAAGCACCATTCTCTTTTCTTGTTATGTATCCAAATTTGAATTTTTACTTGGCATAAACAACATGTTTAACCGGAACTACTTACACTTCCAGAAAACCCGAGTTCATCTCGTGTTTTTTATGACCTCTTTTTACTCGATCCTCTATTTTCTATTTTATGTTTTGTGGCTCATTGGTCTTATTTACGTCCTGTTTTGCCATGGTTGTACAGGGGCGGGCCCAGGTGAGGGGGTAATGGGCGTACGCTTCCCCCTTTAAAAAAAAAAAAAAAAAAAAACTATCGTAATCTGCTAATATTGTATTGAATATGGCAATTTTAAGTTTTTTAGCAACAAAAAAAAAGGTCCAAAACTTTTTTCGCATCGCTCCGCTCGGCGATAGTTTTCATTCTACGCCCCCTCTTTCAAATATCCTAGAAACGCCCCTGTTGTATGTGTTTTACTTCGACGTATGGTTTTACCAAGCTGTATCTTCTACCCCTTAATTTACTTTTGCAGTCGGAACCTAAGGAAATAACAGATTACAGACACTGTTTTTTTGTACGGTGATCTATAGTTGTTAACTTCTACGTCATTTGGTCTCTGGTGGAGAGTTGTCTCAATGGCAATCATACTACATCTTCTTATTTTTATATCATAAAGGTTGCCTCGCTTGAGACTGCAGTCGTTAATGAAAAAGTGTAATATTGACTGCCAAAGTCAAGAGCCTCACTAAAATATAGAAAAATAGAAAAAGAAAAAAATAATAAAGTCTCTTAATTATGAAGAACATTCTGTAAAAGTTTTCTAAAATTCCAGGATATTTTAACAAAAGATTATTGATAGATATAGGAAGATGTGGTATGAGTGCCAATGAGACAATTTATAAAAGTAAACCATTATAGGTAAAGGTACGGCCTTCAACAAGGAGCATTGGCTCACACCGAACAGCAAGCTATAAAGGGCCCCAACAATTACTAGTGTAAAACCATTCAAACGGGAAAACCAACGGTCTAATCTATATAAAAACGAGAAACACGTATGAACTACATAAACAGACGACAACTACTGTACATCAGATTCCTGACTTAGGACAGGTGCAAACATTTGCAGCCGGATTAAACGTTTTAATGGTACCAAACCTTCACCCTTTTTCTGAAATAATAGTGTAACATAACAACATAGAAAGACACACTATAAAATATCAACTGAAATAGCTTAACTCAATCAAAGGACATATTAATACCAGTGAACATACACTGAAAAATAAATTTGACCTATGATACAATGTGTATACAAAATAAATAAACTAAGGAAGAATAATACAAGTAACATGTTATATCGGTATGAAATGTTAAACAATTTAAGAAAAACAATATGCTCGAACAAAAATATCAGCCATTTGCAATAACTTTAAACACAGGTAAATGAAAATAATTTTGTTGTTAGGTATACGTGTACAGTTCCAATAGAGAAAGGAAATATTTTTACAAAATAAATAATTTTGATGTTCAAAGTACGAAGTGAAAATTTATAGTAGTAATCTATATAAAAAACGAGAAACTAGAAACACTTATCAACCACATCAACAAACGACAACTACTGAACATCAGATTCCTGACTTAGGATAGGTGCAAACAATTGCAGCGGGTTTAAACGTTTTAATGGTACCAAACCTTCTCCCTAGTATAACATCACAACATAGAAACCCACACTATAAAATATCAATTGGAAGGCTTAACTCAATCAAAAAACGTAAATTAAAACACAATGAACGAATAAATTTGATCTGTGATACCTGAATGCAAATACATAGTTAATAAAAATTATAAGGATTAAATAATTAAGGTCAAAAGTAAATAAACAGGTTGAAACAAAGTTAAAGTATGATAACACTGTGAAATGTTAAACGATATTTAGAAAATCATCACTTTTGAAAAAACCTGCGTCATATTATACACAGGTAAATGAAAATAATTTTGTTTGTAAGTTTACTTCTTCTTCTCTGTGTATAAAATCTTCCGTTTAGGAATACCAAGAAATTTCTTTAATATCATTAAAACTAATCTAACACTTGGTACATATGGGGTGATATCAACAATAAAACTATACAATAAGTGCTAGATAAAACTTCCTGTACAGGTGCAAGAACATTATTTAAGGAGAAATGAAATAATTTTGATGTTCATAGTACGAAGAAGTGAAAATTTGTAGTAATTCCAAATAATCAAAGCTGGTATATAGACAAGATCCATGTTAACATTAAATAACAAAAAAAACATTACAACTTATATCAACAGGTCAAATTGACAAGAAAGTACGATTTGAGAGTACTCGCAGTTACTGACAGCTAGTTAAAAGCCAAAACAATTAATAATAAAAAAATCATGTATCAGAGATTGAAATCAACTAAAACACATCCCAGTGATTTAGTGTTTTAACGTCATGAACAGTCAAAGAAGACATGACTTGTGCAATGCCAAAACAAATGTATCGACAGGTAGTAGGATAGTTAGGAGTGACTTCTTTATAGATAAAATGAACGTGTGTGTGTCTCTATACATCACGTTTGAAAAGAAAATACAAATTTAGTTATGTTTTAATTTGCTAATGACAAAATCGATATTAGTGCCAATGTAAAATATATTCAGAGATCTTATTACAACATTGGTACGATAACCCTTACTAATAGGTTTATTTAAAGGTTCGATGAGTTTACACGGATCACATAGTGATTTCCGCGCTTTAAGTACAATATTACCGTAAAATTTAGGATGTGAAATACCAATTTTAATAAGTTTTCTACAGGTACAGCCAAATTTACTAATTAAATCTTTGTATCTATGAAATAATTTAGTAAAAGTTTTAAGTAATTTAAGGTAACGAAATCCCTGACTTAATAATTTACCAGTGATGCATTGATTACGTTCGTTAAAATCTATGACATCACCACACACACGGGCATACCGAACGAGTTGGGACATATAAACACCGTATGATGGAGCCAAAGGCACATCGCCGTCTAAAAAGGAAAATTAACAATAGAGAATGAAAATCGTCTCTTTTTCGTAAATTTTTGTATGGAGTTTCCTTTAGAAATTGAAATGTCTAAATCTAGAAAAGGACAACTGCTGCTGTTTATGTTAGATTTAGTTAAAGTAAGTTCTTTTGGGTAATTTTCGGTAGTATATTTAGAGAACTCTGGATTATTTAACGAAAAAATATCATCAAGATAACGGTAGGTATTGTTGAATGTATCAACCAGATGTAACAATGATGTGTCTTTACTGAGTTTGGTCATAAACTGAGATTCATAGCAATACAGGAATAAATCTGCTATTAAAGGGGCACAGTTAGTGCCCATAGGAATACCTACTACCTGACATACACTTTATCGCCGAAACGTACATATATGTTATCTAGGAGAAAATTTAAAGCTTCAATCATATCCTCATATTTCCAGTAAGTGTATCTAGCATACTTTCCTTTTCGTTACAGAAAAGGCTTTAAACGAGTTAAAGCAAATAAATTTACAATGCGATTTTCGAAAGACCATTTTATTAAATATGAAAACTTTTCTTTATTAGATTGTGTGGAAGTGTAGTGTAGAGAGTAGAAAAATCATAACTGTCAACAGAATTAAAAGGACCATCAAAAGCATGTATTTTATCTAAAACCTCTAAAGAATTTTAACACTCCAAAAATAATTAATACCATTATTTTCATAAGCTTTATTACAAAAGTTAATAACCAGTTCTTTGATAGTAGTAAGGGAGGTAGTAAGAAGCACTGATAGATTAGTAGTAGAACACTATCTAGATGATGTTTAGATAAATTAAACTCAGTCTAGTATATATCTAAATGTTATCTAAAAATGTAAATTATCACTAAAATATGAAAAAGTAAAATAAATAAATTTGTTATTCAGATGCTATGATGAAGCTCCTGTCCAAGTTTCGTAAAATTCCATGAAGGTTTGACAAATTTATTGATGTCTAAAAAATTAAACCTTAAGCAATATCTTAACGATAACAGCAAAACACTTAAGCTATTACTCCGTAATTAAAATACAGGAAAACGATAAAGAAAAACATTTTCAAAGTTTGATCCAGATGCTATCTCTAAATCATGAACAAGCCGTTGTCAAAGTTCCATAACATTCTATACAGGATTGACAAAATTATTGATGCTTAGTTAGTATATTTATCCCACACTGTATCTAAATATCTAAATGAAATAAAACTGTGATTTATATCAACCAACTAGCGACATGTTTCCAGCCGTATCTAGCTGAAGAGTTCTCTTATCTTTAATTTTACCTATTGTGTTTTTTGCCTGTTTGTGACATTTTGATTGGGTGCGGAATTGCACGGCAGATGATGCATGCATAGCAGGAAAGTTCATGGAGTTCATGCGATTTAGACATTTCGTATCTGTCAACCAATTTGTGATGGTAACCATAATACATGTGAATTGTCGATTGCAGTCGTTTTCCTCATTACTCTGTTGGAGCAGTATTTGTATAAGGAGCACACCTTTGCTAATGAAGTCCTCATTGTGAAAACATGCACGTTGAAATATGTAAATGGTATACGATGGAGCGGAAGGTATGTTACTGCTCAGATATTGGATGTTGATGATTGCAAATTTGGATCATTACGTTTGTCATAGATTGTAGTTTGATGTCGCCCATCTGTGTCAATATCGAGGAAAAGATCGAGATATCAAGCGGATATTCTTTTTTCAGTAGTGTCCTTAATATCAAGTTCACTGGGATATATGAAATGCAAGCACTGAACTCAAATGTAGGTTATTGAGTGACAGCACACTGTGTAACGAATTTATCTTACCGACTATCTTAATATGTGACATTTCAACAAATGGCCTATCAAAGTTATCAAGTCGTCAATATAAAGGACCTACTTCCATTGGTCTATACAAAAACAAATGCCAACAGTAACAACTTGTTATCTTTTAATGTGTTTTCTGCATTTATTTCAATCGTTCATCATCAATTTCTTGATCTGTTAACCGGGTGAACGTTTCAGATTTTTCCTCGACGCCATGTTGTTTTTATAAAGGGACGCAACATCACTACTAACCGTGTATCAAAATAAACCACGCCTACTAACCCCATATAAAATATACACGGCTCGATACACGGTCTCCACGCGGTCGCTTTTAACCAATGATATTCCTAGAAATGTATAGGAGGTAAGATATATGAATATAACGGAGTCCTGTCAAATCCATCTAAGGTCAACTTTGCCTGTATAATACATTGTACAATCATAATTAAAACCAATCATTGTTTAAAATGAAGTTTTCGTACAGTAATTTTTAATTGTTGCTAGGATTTATATGTAAAAATTATGTTTCCTTAAAGAGGGTGAAATGTATGATGAGCACTAACCAAACAGATGAATTGAATAAGAGTTAGATCCATGCGTACGGTGATGAACCAGCCTCTCCGGTTTACCACGATACTATAAATCGACCCACGAATCTATCACACCCATTGATGAATAGACACTGCAATTCCTCGTTTCTAATGCAATTGAAATTGTACACTTCTAATGCGTTTTTCTTATTTGTTGTACACCAAGGTGGATCGCATATATAGTAACTAGCCACATTGTGGCATTTTTCCTTAGAACAAGTCGTATATGTTGTAGTTATTGTTTTGTTATTACATCTGCAATGGTCGTATTTATGGGATCTTTTGACTGATTAACACTCGCTACTAGTACATCCCTTTCATACATTCCATATCTACGTTATCCATCACATATATGATTTACATGATTTTGCACACCCCAAATTGGCTTATAAACTATTACCAACCAATATCGCCAGTCATATTTTTGAATAAGAAAATTATAAAGTATTTCTGAAAAGTTTTGATTGCTTAGTAAAGATCTGAAATTTTTCATTGAAATTCTTGCAATGTCCTTCTCTGCCTGTTCATGGAACTTTACTTTTACAACTTCATCAATCATTTTCATTTTCTCGGTGAAGTTGGTTTGATGACTTTCCCATTACTTTTTAATGAACAAATAATCTGCATTTCCAAGTTTAAGTTTTCGATATGCAAGTTCATTATTTAATCCCAAAACGAGGAGTTTAAAAATATCAATCATAAATATCTGTGTTTTAGGTCGGTTATATTGTAAAGCTGTCATTGCCGTCTGTAAAATGTCATCAGAAACCCTTTATTAACCCCCACGATACCATGATATAATTTAATTTTGGATGTAACACGTCTTCTGATTGGCTGAAAGTGTTTTGCCTATCAGCTCATAGACATAATTTTATCATGTGAACGTGACCTCACTAACGTTTTTTTTTTCTTCAAAATTTACTCCTTAAAAATGGAATTTAGATCTAAATTATAAGGAATGACTGCAATATTTTTTTCCGTCTATTCGAAATAACCTAAAACATGTGGTGCACACTTTTAAATAAACCGCTACGCGGGTTATTCAGTGTTTACCACATTTTTTATGTTATTTCTTCATAGACAGAAAAAATGTTACCGTCATTCTTTAAATAGATTTAAATCACAGTTTAAGCATGTGCTTTCAAAGGAATGTATAAAATAACTTTTTTCACTTTCTCTTATTGCTAACGGACCGTCATAAATGTTTTTAAATTGGATGGACACAATCATTATTTCGCTCTCAATTTTACTAAACTGGTTCGAAACTCTAGTCCAGTTGATAAGCCTTTTGATGTCTAGAAGTTCATTATCAACGATATCAAAATGATAAGGAATTTGAAGCAGCACTCCCAAGAAATTCAACAAACGCCAATGGTTTCATGGCAGTGGTCATAGTTTCGGCAAATTTAACACCTTGTTTAATCTCATTCAAATAATCAATACTGGCAGTTCCTGTTAACTGCACTGCAAATAAAATCAATAGCAAAGAGGCAGGTACACCCAGAAGCCCATATTGCTCCTGAAAAATAGAATGTTAACAGATAAAAAGCTTCCTAAGACGATAAAAAAGAAAATTACAAGAATTAGTTTGTTCTTTTTTAATTTAGGGAAAAGGTCTCATATTCATAGCTAATGTAGAAATGAAGAAGCTTTCTTAATAGTAAAAAAAAAAAAAAAAAAAAACAAGTCCAAGGACACTGCAAGGTTGAAAACACAATTTGTTCTTCAGTTCTAAATCATTTTGTAATGACCACCTCGAGAGCAGTTTTAATTTTAACAATAATAATAGGTACCTATGTTTGCCAGTCACATGTCACATAGCCTTGGCCTTAAAAAAAGTTGCTTTTAAGCTGTAAGCAAATTAAAGTTTAGTAATTTTGACATGTCATCCGATACTTTATGAGTAGTAATGGCAGCAGTTTTTGATACGGGAGTACATATATGTGTGACAAGTAACACCTGACACAAAACGTTTATTTTCACAACTAGTGAATAGAGTTAAGTGATGAGGCCATTTCATATAAGTTATAAAGTTATTAAAAGAATTTGAAATCATTTTAAATAAACATTGTGGGTGGTATGCTCTATAATACAATTTTGTAATAGAATACCTAGTAGATAACAGGACGAAAACTTAAAACAGAGACAAACTAATTTATTTTCAAATCAATATACAAAACACCACTTTCAATGTAAAACATCTTGCATCAACTATGATGTTCCTAACAGTTCAATATGGAGTAATTATTGACTAGAAAATTACAGAAATGGAATAAAAACTGGCTGCATATATACAGACTTCATTAAAGTCATTGAGGAAGTACCCTTTCTCTAATTCTTTGGCAATATAAGCCTTTCCGAACCCACTGTTTTAAAAATATTAATCAACGTTTGGTTGCCGATGATCTCAGAAGATGATTGGATGAGTTTAAGGGTCATAACCTTTATCAGCTCACTGGATGGATCAAAATATGCTGACAGGTGTAAATGAAAATGACAACTTTGTGGAATATGTAAGGCACTCGAAGGAGATTTTCGTTTATCAAAAATGAAAATGTATTTGATAATCATTAGAGAAACATATTCTCACATAGTTATTCATGGATTATCGAATTTATCCAATCGAGATAGTTAAATCATCGAATTTTAAAGTCCGAGCCCAAAGTTTATACAATACTTGATTCAATAAGAGATGTTTTAAAATATAGACAACAAATAGTATCAGTATAAATGGTGCAGCATCAGACTAGAAGGAGGTTGCTTCAGGAATACATCAAGGTTCAGTATTAGGTCCGCTATAATTAGATCCTTACTTATTTACTGATAATACTAAAATTATTAGGATCATGGGAGACAAGGAAGAAAATGATGTTTTTCAAAACTACCTGAAACAGTTAGAAAATTAGATTAATTGATGATACATCGCCTCTAAAATTCCAGCCAGGAAAATGTCAACACATAAATATAAGCAAAAATTCCAGAAACGAATGTACTAGGCCAAACATAAGCAGATGCAAAGAAGAGAAGGACAAAAGTGTGGTCATAGATGACGATCTAACATTTGCAAAACATATATGCGAAAAAGTAAATAAAGCTAACTAAAATTTTGCTGCGCAAAGAAGATTATTAACAAATCGAAATGCTGAAAATCGTCCATTCCCTATACTAAACATTAGTGAAAATACAACTATGCTAGTTCAGTATAGATAAAATTGACAATGTACAGAAAATAGAAATAGGAAAAATACCAGGTTTCAATAGCCTAAGTTACCCTAAAAGACCAAAGAAACTAAGGTTACCAACATTGTCATATAGAATAATTAGAGGGGACATGATAGAGACATTTAATATTAAATGGAAAAAATGTGATCCAGAAAATAGTGCCCTTCTCAAATTAGTGGCAAATACAGAAAAATGACATAGCATAAGCATGAATAGTAAAAACATTCATCAAAGACTTAAAACAAGTCTGGCAAAAAATATGGAACAAGGTACCAGATAATATGATAAAAGCCCCGTCAATAAACGCCTTTAAATAAAATTAACATATAAAATTCCCTTCGAAAAAATGTTCTGATGCCAACACGTGTAAGTTGACCACTATGAAACATCTGTTGCACAGATGACCACGAATATGTTCCAATTGTCTTAACAACAATACCGTCCCCTTTACCTCGATTGTGACATTACCGAATGAGACCGATCACTGGATTTTTGCAGATTGTTGAATGAGCAACACGACGGGTGTCTTATGTCTTATGTGGAGATGGAAGTGCTTACCCTTCCGGAGCATCTTAGTTCAGCCCTCGGTTAATGGTGCGATTCGTGTTGCTCAATCTTTAGTTTTCTATGTAGTGTGTTGTGGATTTGCTGTTTTTGGCTTTTTTGCCTTGGCGTTAGCAGTTTGTCTTCGACTGATGAGTTTTGAATGTTCCCTTGGTATCTTCCGCGTTTTTTTTTTTTGGACAAACATTCAGAAAAAGTCACACTAAATGCGTCTGACGAAGAGGAACCGTAAGAATCCTGAACCGGAAAACAGCATTAAGTAGATATTGATACAATGTATAGTAAATTGAAATTAAAAACTGCATAAGAATATTCGGCAGCGCAAACACTGACATAACTCAATATATCAAGGTTACAGGTACGTAAATGGGCAATCTCACAGATTTTCATCACATTTTGCATACAACAAGAGCATGAGGAACTGCATATGAACATCGAAAAAAATATATATATATATAACTTTTATACTTTCCGAGATATAACAAATCAAATATCCGGAAAATAGTAGAACAAATGTATAGAATACACGTAAAAATCGTAAAAAGGTTCAGCAATTTTGACTTGAAATTAACATTTTTCGAAATCCTGTCCTTCGAATTTTCTTTACAAATGATATGTTATTGCTACTGAAATTTCCGTTTAATTGATATAAAATTGATAGGGGGTCACCGAATTCGTTTCTGAGTATGAATAGTTGAATCTTCTTTACAGCGTGGAAACAGCGCTGAACAGGCAAAGATAATCGGGACGTCGTGGAAGATCGGTATAACATGTTATACAGTCGCTGTCTCTTCATCTCCATCGCCTCTCAACTGAAAATTACTACAAAAAGATCGTAACAACAAATCGAACAGTATCGTTGACAATTAATGCTTAGAACATATTTGAAAATAAAATAAATTTAAGTTATTTTCAAAACCTGATAGAGGTATTCTAATACACCTTATCGTTATTGAGTCCAATCCGGAAAAAAACAGTCACTTAGACAACTTCCTGTTTGGGTCATCCAGCGCCAGAACAAAGGCCATCAGTAACGAGCTGAGGGAGGAAAAAATTTAGAAAGCGAAAACTTTGAAACTTTGATAGATTATGATCCACTTTCGAAATTTATTAAAGTAAGAAAGATATTTTGTTTGAAGTGTTTACGATAGTTTAAACAGGTCTCTTTAAAAGTATTGTGCATGATACATTGTTTAAACAGGGCCCTAGATAGCTTCAACTAGATGAAAAAGTTGTGTAATTTCAGAACTTACCCGGAATGGAATAAATAGCGATAAGGTGTATGCAAATGGATGTAGGAATCACACATTTTTATTCGTTAGTTTAACTTCTGAATATGACTTTAGTAATTGAACTATAGATTAATTCTGTTTTTGATAATTGAGACATGAAAAAAATAGTTTGTATTGGTTTTGTGTTTATCAGTTAATTACTTGACAATATAAAAAGTATAAAGAATAAATACTGGGTCGATCCGTTGCTGGTGCACTATCCGTACCCTACGTTATCGGCTTCAGCTCAGTAGTCAGTACTTCGGTACTGACATGATTTACACAAACCTTCCTTACATTGTCCGTTTATAAATTTATAAATTATTAAGAAACTAAGGTTTCAACTCCATCAGGCACAGTTGACCTTAGATGATTTGGCTATTATTTTAGATCTTTTTTGGGTCATAGATCTTTTCAACTGTTTCAGTTTTTATACATCATTGGCTTTCAAATATCGGCTTTGAGCGTTCCCGATGATGATAAATCCAGAAAAAGCGCTTTGGACGCTTTAAAATGATACACAACGTGAGCACCTAAAATCCATAACTCAAAACCATCCTGTATTATTTGTGAAGTTATACACTTAAGGATATACACTTCTGAGGAGCCAAAAATTTCTAGAATTAAAACTTTTATCTTAACCGGATTTTTGGTTTATATGACTGTAAAATGTAATTGATGAAGAAAAAATCATATGGTGGTGCACTTCTTTTTTTGCTACGGCCATTTGAAAGTACCCCATTTTTAATGATTTTCCCGTTTTTCAACAGTTTTTACCCGTTTTGGGGCAACTATCATGAAAAAAAAAATCACAGTTTCACAAATAAACTTTTTTTCATACTTTCACTAAAGATGAAGTGGAGCAATCTGAATAAATTTAACTTAAAAAAATGTATGTTGATGTTTATGGAATTTAGAAAGTTTTATAAAAAAATGTAGCATTTTCGTGTCAAATTGACCATACTGTTCATTTTGTATATATGGGATTTATTTTTTTGGGGACATATTATTTCAACTTCTTTGTAAATGATTGAAAAAATACATATCTAAGAATTTTGAAAAGAAAAAAATTATATGGATGTACATATTTTTGGTAAAATCATTTCTTTTTACCCCTCACCCATTTTCTCAACATTTTTGCTGATGACGCTGACCGGGTTGGTTATAAAATTTGAAAATTTTATTACTCAAAAACAACTTATTGTGAGTACATAATTTTTTCACAGAGTTTAGTTTGATTATAATATTTTTTATATTCATTAATATTTTCCACTAGTATCACATATTTTGGAAATAATTCCCGAACGAGATTTCAACGAGACTGAAATATCAGAAGAATACATCCTTAATATTTATCTTTTAGGTATTTTCACTTTCCGATGAAAGTTTTGAGAAAAAAGATGAGAATGTTAAAACCATTTCAAGAAGGACAAAACAACAGTTCAAACAAAGTTAGGGTGAAATAGTAGTTCATACATTTCATTTCCTTGATGCGACCAAAAGGAACATAATAGGACAAAGACAAATAAAGGAAAAACTGTATATAGTAAATAAAATGATACCCAACGTCAACATCTAAAATCCATAACTCAACCATCCTGTATTATTTGTTAAGTATACACTTAATATTCACCGATTAGGTATTCTTACTTTCTGATGAACTTTTGAAAAATTGAAAACAACACGTTTAATAATTTCATGCGTCCGAAGCGCTTTTGTGGATTTACCTTCATCAGGAACGCTCAAAGCCAAACATTTGAAATCCGAGGATGTATAAGTACCGAAACCGTTGAAGAGCTATATGTCAAAAATACCTAAAATAAATAGCCAAATTCATCTAAAGTCAACTTTGCCTGAGGGAGTTGAAAGTGTTTAAAAAGTAAAATAACAAAAATACCGAACTCCAAGGAAAATTCAAAACGGAAAGTCCCTTATCAAATGGCAAAATCAAAAGCTCAAACACATCAAACGAAAAGAAAACAACTGTCATATTCCTGACTTGGTACAGGCGTTTCCTCCTAGCTAAACCTCTGACTTGTATGACAGTCATATAGAATTCGATTATATTGACAACAATGTGTGAGCAAAACAAACAGACATAATAGGTAAAAATGTCAAAAATTGGGGAAAAGCAGTCAACATTGTGTTATAATCTTAATCACTATAAAAACAAATAACTATTTCAACAAAGAACAACGAAATGGCATATAGACACTCTACAAAGTACATATTATTTAAGCAGAAATGATAGACAAGAATACAAAAATAACCAAAGCACAATAACATAATGGCGGGATTTCAAGAATGACAAGACAACTGTTCAAACTGAGTTATGGTAAAATAGTATTTCATATATTTCATTTCCCAGGTTATGACTGCCCTTCTAGGTCCCTTACTGAGGCGAAGGAAGTCAACCTGGATGTGCTCTTATTAGATATATGAGGATGGTGTATTTTTTCTATTTATTCATGAATAGCTGCAATATGGATATCTTTAAATAATTAATGGAAAAAAAAATATTTTAAGTTCTTCGAAAACGTAGGTTTGAAAGAACGTGTGTATGTATTATTAATAAATTTCATTTAAAACAAGTACGATACTTGTACTTATTCTTTGATTTGTTGCTAGAATAAAAACTTATCATCACTACGAGAAGGACAAACAGATAGCACAATGTTACTTCATATTATTTGATTTACTTGTATTTGTATGTTTACTATCACAGATAATTAGTATGTTCATAAATTGTTTTATATATCAACCGTATAATGTTCATTAATTGTGTTGACAAATGTTGATCGGCATCTTCTCAATTCACATATTTGTAAGCAGATATTAAAAGGTAAAATAAATTCATATGACCAAAAAATTGGTTAATAAGTTGAAACAAGTGAAAAATCTGAATTTCGCCAAATCTCGTTTATCATGAGAGATTTCAATTAAATTAACCAATCTATAAAGTTTTATAATGAACATAAATCCAAAAGATTTAAGTGCTTTGGTCCCACAAAATTTATGAAGTGTTTAATTCAACTATAAAGCGTTAATTCCATTTATAAATATTTCATTATGATAGAGGAATCCTCGGTCTAAAGTATCATGTCTCAGCATAGATTCTGTTTACAGTTTCCATAGTTTACCTTAAGTCCAGTATGTATATTAATTTCATAAAATATGCATATGTAGTTTGAACTGTTAGGAAATGCTTATTTACTTTTGCAGTCTATGGAAATCATTTATATGTGATAAACATTTTTGTTAGGGTGTTTCGTTCTATTGAAAACCAATTAGTAATCTGTATCACGTGATTGTGCTTCCTGTTGACCTTGGCATCAAATGAATTCAAGTTATAGATACAACAATACCTCCATAATTCTCACAATAGTGTGTTCTCGTCTAAAAATAAATTTAATATTCCATTTTCACTTAAATAGCAGAATGATTTAGCAAATTTAAGACCACAGGGGAAAATAGGGAAAAATCACTTACTCCTGGTTCATAAAAACAGATAATCTAAACATGTACAGGCAGTGATTTTATATTTATAAAGGTCATTTGTATAGACAAAAAATTGGTCTTTACAGCTATGCAAACAGAATTTGTGTATTAAAATAGTAACTTCATAAATACAACTATTGCAAACATGGCTTTGTTTTAACACTAATAGCTAATATATTAGCCCAATTATGTTAGATACATGGTTAGATTTGAAAACATTGTGATGCGAATTTTCAAATGGCCAATTTAGGAAGAAATTGAAAACTTTGAAAGATAATGGGTAATTAGTAAAACGTAAGCTGTAGACAGTGAAAGTGGCAGAATTTGATACTTAATATAATCTTGAAGAATTTTGGAATTAATTACAATTAAAGTTTATCTTTATAGTATTTTGAAATATTTTCAAAGTAGTTTCATACAGGGTTTAGGAATTTCATGTCAGGAAAAATGCACATAGTTCAGGCTAACAGTAATTTATGTCATGTTTTTAAATTCTTCAAAAACTGTAACAGAGGAGGGAGTATCAAACATGTTACATTTATACTGCTAAAGGAAGAGACCGATTTCATTGAGCCGCAACTCCTCTGAAACCATACAAAGTCGGAAATATTTGTGATATGACGTATAAATGTAGTGTTTTGTACTTCCTTAATTTGTCTTTGAAACAATCTTTTTTTTCCACAGAAAACGCTAATTTGTGAGAAAAATATCAAAATTCGGAGACTGTTATCGATCCGTATCTTATACGCTTTCGCGCATGCTCAGTCGACGTACTGCCCGCGAAATCCAAGTGAAAGTAAGAAGAAAGGAAAGAAAATAGGACAGAACGTTAGGCCTATAAGGACCCTGTATTGTATTGTAAGTGCATCATTTTGCTAAATTAAACGACATCCACCCTTTTTACTCAGGTGCAGAACTGTCCAAAAATTAAATGGGCGTTGAACGTGTCGAAGTGATCCTCCCCCCTTTTTTGTGTAAACACAGGCACCCTTAACACTCTTTGTTTCAACACTTGCCAAATTGTACCGCGATTTCGCGGCCATCTTCTAGTGTACTGTAAAAGCAAAGTTAAGAGTTGTATGTAGTGATTTATTTTAAGCTATGATTCAAAGAAATAAGTATCATTGTGATACAAATTGTATTTCTTTATGAATTAATGTAAATAAAGGTTGTACTTTGTAAATATATCGGATTCACTTACCGCGCCTCTTTCGGGGAGATACTCAATATTCCTAGATATTTTCCTTTGTTTAGCTACTGGTTCCCAGGTATGATCTCCCTGTTTAATCTCATAAAGACATCACATGTGGACTTTACCAGTTTAGAGTTGGAAAGCTATCAAATTGAGTTCTCATGAAGACTTCAATTAAATTGAGGGGTAGTACATAATTTAAGTATAAGCTTAAACTCTGAGAAGCCCGAGGCATATAAATGTAGACAAAATATCACACAGCCCTTTGTTTTCAAATTAGCCAAACATAAGGGGTGCATATGGACTTTCCATCAAAGGATAGGATTTTTTTAAAACTTCATTGTAAAAGTGGCATAGGTTTTCTACCCCCAGGCATAGATTGCCTCTGTCGAATTTGTCAGAACTTTGGAATTTACAGTTTTTGAGGTGGTACATAACACTACAGGGAGGTAACTCTGTAAAAATCAGCTGAACGTTTTAATCACGTTTTATTGTTAAGGAAATATTAAGCTTCTCAATGATCAAAATTAGTGATCATCAAACTGCTATATATCCAATGAATTTTATTCCAAGTTTTTTGAAATTTTAATATTTTTTTCAAAGGGTCAAAGTAAATATTTTGTCAAAATGTTATGAAAATTAAACGAGCCAAATTAATTTTAGTTAAGGTGTTTGGTACCACCTTAATGATCTTCAACTTCGTGTTGAATTTGACTTTCCAACTGTTTTGATGCAAGCACCATTTATGGGTCTTATTCAGACAAAATGCTAGTCTGTCGTACTAAATTATAAGCCTGGTATCTCTGATAAGTTTTTAAGCGTAAAAGGAGTTCCAATGGGAAATTGCATTGTCTATATCTACGAAATGATTTTGGATCAGATTATAACTAGTTCTTGCTTTAATCAGAAAACACTTTAGCTATGTTTAGAAGAGATGATGGTTTACATGGTAGAGACAGCAAAACGAAATAACTAACTAAATATTCGTAGAGATCTTAACAAATATGCAAGGGGTCTATACACATCTTTAAGGTCTGAATCGTCTTTAAAGTTGTGAATTACGAATGAAACAGAAGCTATCAAGGATCTGCCATCAGCACAAACTTTTTTCGTTTAAAAAGTTCGACAACCATTTACATTATTCTTAAATTTCCTATATTTCAATAGATTGTAAATACATACGTCACAATATATTTGCAGGTAAGGTTCAAATCGATAAAAAAGTGTTCACCTATACATGTATAATTGACCAGAATTTTTTCAAAGAATTTTTGAAGTTTGCTTTCTGAAAATGTTTTAAATTGATATTTTTCAAATTGACTAAATTGAGATAAAATGTACAGAGATAAAGCGGCTATCGAAACCAATATAGCAAAAGGAAACAGAAACAGAAGAACATATTCACAAAACATTGTAAAAAAGACAATCACACTTTAAGTTATAAAATTTCAACAACAAAAACTAAATGTCAGCTATCACAGTCATATCAGTTACTGCTCTGGTAGGGTTGGATCAGCTATTCAACGATTGATAAAAATCGTTTTGTTTCAAATAGTTTGGCCTCGAGCATCACTGAAGAGACATTTAGTTTTAAAACGCCAACCTAATCCTCATTTCGTTGACCACAAACATATATTTTTAAATACTAGTAGGTAGTCGGTGATTAAGTTTCTGACAAAAGTAGAGTGGTAAATGTCTTTTGTCTTTTCATACCCTATAATCGTCATGAATGAACAGAAATTAATACACTGGTAAGCAAGCAAAAATCAATCCATCAATAAGTTCAGAAAATGAATCCTCTCTTGAAATTACAAACTATGGAACAAAGGATAGAAAGGTTGAACATCTCCATTTCAGTTTTGTTCGCACTGTGCCAAAATCATAAATGTCATGAATAAGACTTCAAATAAAAATAATTACGTAGTAAAGTGATAAGCTGTGTTTTTCCAAAAAGTCATGCAATGTGTTACACTATGACTTTAGTAAGCCCTTAATGTCTTTCTGTACTATAATTGCCATTAAATAGTTCAAACCAGGGTTATCGAAACGCTCAATTCACACTGAAAATAGTTTCTCTCGTTTTATAATCATCTTCAAATAATACCTTCAAAGAAACATCATTATTTCCATGTTCATATTCTGTGTATGCATCACCAAATCTTAACCTTACATTTCATTTTGTAATTCTCACTAGTGATCTTTAATAATATCAAAGATTTTACTTTTGTAGCTAAAAGAGAATATGCAGATTACTCAACATTTTTTTTTGCATTTCCTCGGACGTCTAACAAACCCTGCCGACATACCGGTCTCCTAATACTTATGGAGCTCATACCATACCCTAAGGTTCTGTTGTATCTTGAGTTTAACCTTCTTAAGCAATTTCTGAGATTTCAACAGTGTAAACTACTGTTGCCTCTAACTCAATATTACTACATTCTTAACTTTTATATTTCTATTAATTAAAATGATGTGAGTTTTGTAATGCGGTATGAAGATAAAATTATCTGTCGCGTTATGTCTTCATGACTATGCAAGACTATTTCATTCTGTATTAAATAAAAAAAAATGGATTTTAAAGATATGAACTCCATCCAATTTAAAACAGTTGACGACGTAATTTCAAATCAAGGAGAATTGTAAATAATTGAACACTAATTTAATTTCCCGTAGAAAACATTGTTTTATTTAAATTTAATAAAAACTATTTTAAATTCTGTGTTTCATTTATAGATATTATTAAAAGACATAGCAACTAGCAAATTTGCATCTGATAACAGTGTGAGAGAATGTAATGAATAGTCATATATAATAAAAAAAAAAATACAAGATAACTTTACTTGTGCAGAAAATTAAA
The DNA here is from genome assembly GCA_017311375.1 of Mytilus coruscus. NCBI lineage: Eukaryota > Metazoa > Mollusca > Bivalvia > Mytilida > Mytilidae > Mytilus > Mytilus coruscus. The sequence goes on from CM029601.1 coordinate 47,381,039, forward strand.
TATCGACTTTTGGTTGTTAAATACATCCTATTAATATTCTTCCCTTTTAATTAGCTAATACAATAAACGGATAAATGATTATGAAATATGTCACAATATTGATAACTTTCTGCATATAAACACCTCCATTTCATTAAAATTGTGAAGCCAATCCTACTATATGGATGTGAGATTTGGGGTTTCAGTAATACTGATATAATAGAAATAGTGCATTTGAAATTTTGTAAATTATTATTAAATCTTAAGAAGTCGACACCTAATTTAATGATTTATGGTGAACTTGGTATTTATCCCATGTCTTTATATATACAGTTGCGTATGGTTAATTTTTGGTCAAAAATGGTAAATGGGGATGATAACAGGATTGCTAAAATGTTATACAGATACATGTTCTTGAAAATTCTGAAAACCAATTTAGGTCAGATTGGTTGAAATACGTTAAAGATACATTAGATAGATGTGGATATAGCAATATATGGTAGTCACAAGGAAATTTTAATTCTAAATGGTTGGTTATAAGTTTAAAACAAAAGTTATTTGATCAGTTTCAACAGAAATGGAGAGCAGATATTGACTGTTCATCAAAAGGTTTGGCCTACAAATTGTTTAAAAAAAAATTTGAATATGAAGAATATCTGAATATTTTAAGTGATAAAGATAGAATAACATATTGTAGATTTAGAACGGGAAACTACAAGTTACCCATCGAAACTGGTTTAATGTTTTAAATTGATATTTTCCAATTGACTAAATTGAGATAAAATGTACAGAGATAAAGCGGCTATCGAAACCAATATAGCAAAAGGAAACAGAAACAGAAGAACATATTCACAAAACATTGTAAAAAAGACAATCACACTTTAAGTTATAAAATTTCAACAACAAAAACTAAATGTCAGCTATCACAGTCATATCAGTTACTGCTCTGGTAGGGTTGGATCAGCTATTCAACGATTGATAAAAAATCGTTTTGTTTCAAATAGTTTGGCCTCGAGCATCACTGAAGAGACATTTAGTTTTAAAACGCCAACCTAATCCTCATTTCGTTGACCACAAACATATACTAGTATTTTTAAATACTAGTAGGTAGTCGGTGATTAAGCTTCTGACAAAAGTAGAGTGGTAAATGTCTTTTGTCTTTTCATACCCTATAATCGTCATGAATGAACAGAAATTAATACACTGGTAAGCAAGCAAAAATCAATCCATCAATAAGTTCAGAAAATGAATCCTCTCTTGAAATTACAAACTATGGAACAAAGGATAGAAAGGTTGAACATCTCCATTTCAGTTTTGTTCGCACTGTGCCAAAATCATAAATGTCATGAATAAGACTTCAAATAAAAATAATTACGTAGTAAAGTGATAAGCTGTGTTTTCCAAAAGTCATGCAATGTGTTACACTATGACTTTAGTAAGCCCTTAATGTCTTTCTGTACTATAATTGCCATTAAATAGTTCAAACCAGAAATGGAGAGCAGATATTGACTGTTCATCAAAGGTTTGGCCTACAAATTGTTTAAAAAAATTTGAATATGAAGAATATCTGAATATTTTAAGTGATAAAGATAGAATAACATATTGTAGATTTAGAACGGGAAACTACAAGTTACCCATCGAAACTGGTTTAATGTTTTAAATTGATATTTTCCAATTGACTAAATTGAGATAAAATGTACAGAGATAAAGCGGCTATCGAAACCAATATAGCAAAAGGAAACAGAAACAGAAGAACATATTCACAAAACATTGTAAAAAAGACAATCACACTTTAAGTTATAAAATTTCAACAACAAAAACTAAATGTCAGCTATCACAGTCATATCAGTTACTGCTCTGGTAGGGTTGGATCAGCTATTCAACGATTGATAAAAAATCGTTTTGTTTCAAATAGTTTGGCCTCGAGCATCACTGAAGAGACATTTAGTTTTAAAACGCCAACCTAATCCTCATTTCGTTGACCACAAACATATACTAGTATTTTTAAATACTAGTAGGTAGTCGGTGATTAAGCTTCTGACAAAAGTAGAGTGGTAAATGTCTTTTGTCTTTTCATACCCTATAATCGTCATGAATGAACAGAAATTAATACACTGGTAAGCAAGCAAAAATCAATCCATCAATAAGTTCAGAAAATGAATCCTCTCTTGAAATTACAAACTATGGAACAAAGGATAGAAAGGTTGAACATCTCCATTTCAGTTTTGTTCGCACTGTGCCAAAATCATAAATGTCATGAATAAGACTTCAAATAAAAATAATTACGTAGTAAAGTGATAAGCTGTGTTTTCCAAAAGTCATGCAATGTGTTACACTATGACTTTAGTAAGCCCTTAATGTCTTTCTGTACTATAATTGCCATTAAATAGTTCAAACCAGAAATGGAGAGCAGATATTGACTGTTCATCAAAGGTTTGGCCTACAAATTGTTTAAAAAAATTTGAATATGAAGAATATCTGAATATTTTAAGTGATAAAGATAGAATAACATATTGTAGATTTAGAACGGGAAACTACAAGTTACCCATCGAAACTGGTAGATGGAATAAAATTGAACGTTACTATAGATATTGTAATTTATGTCAATGTAATTAGATTGATGATGAATTTCATTACATTTTGCAGTGTAGTTCTTTGGCAAATTTTCGAGCACAATATTTGGATACTTTTTTCTTGCACAGAATTAATATACTAAACTTTGGAAAACTATTTCAGTTAAAATACAAAAATAAGTTAAAAAAGCTGAGCAAATTTATCAGGGTTATAACTTTACAAGTGAATCTTCCTGGTTAATCACCAATCTTCGCCACTTCTGTTTATTTTATTTTATTTTTTTTTCATCTCATCTTGTCATGTGTGTTTATGTTATGTTATAACTTTTGATAAACTTCTTTGTACCATTGTAACTATATGGTGTTTGAGAAATAAAGAATCTTGAATCTTGAAATTAACGTTGTATAGTTGCTAATTTCGTTTCATGCCCGATTAGTTTTTTAATTACTAGATAATTAAAAGTGAAGAATGTCCTTTCTAAGTTTAAACATTTTATTGTTGTTTTTAAGTACCTGACTCGGTCTTGTTGAATATACAAATAATTATCTCATTTGAATATCAGCGTTTGTATTGTGTAGAAGATGCTTAATATAAGAGATATACCATTTTTACATCCCGATGACCGTGAGGGCATTCCGATGTATTGTTGCCACAGAGATTTGACTTTCGTTTTTGACTGGTAACTGATCGTATAAATACGCGGACATTATCGAGTGCAAAATAACATTCCTTATCGCTTGTTATAAATTGATTTCTTCAATGAATACTCATAAAAATATATTTTTTTAGAACATAAATTAATAATATGAAAATGTTTTGTCGTTAGAAATATATATATAAGTAAAAAATCATTAATATTTATGCACACGTTCAGAAAAAATGTGTTAACGCATGCGGAAGAATATCTCAAGAACTTTTTGCGGGAAAATATGAATGTCTACTCAAATCCAACATGTAACTGTTATATACAAATATTAATATAATATATAACAACAAACCAGAGTATACTGATTTGTATCACTACAATATAATAGTTATTACGGTGAGGTTGAATTCCCTGTCATTTATTCATCATCCACGCACGAACTTGTCTCAGAAAAAAATATATCTCTGTACATAGACCTCACTCTCAGGTATAAAGATGTGATTTTTTTTTCTGAGACAAGTGCTTGTGACCATCCACAAGAACTTGCGGTCATCCGATGTTCAGTACTTCAGTACTTTGATTAACATTCATGTTTACCAAAGAAGAAACGTCGTTTACATGAATTATATTTATTGTTACAATGGAAAATGAGGATTTCGTGGCAAATCAAGTGAAAATTTTTACATATACAACACAGACTTTACTATACAGAGTTTTCTTAGATTAATTCATTTGTTTCTCTATCTAATGCTACCGTTTCTTGTTTAAAAAGTCATGAACTTCGTGGTGAGTCACTTAAGTCAAGCGCACCCTAGAAGGTGTACTTTAAATATTTCATAAATTATTTAAGGAAAATCATTTGTAGCATTACATGCAATTATCTTTTATCGATTAAGTACCGATTGTCAAATATTAGAGTACAAGGAGAAAGACTATCGGTTTTCTATAAAATGTCCGTATGTTCAGCATTGAAACAACTTAATTAACTTTAAAGAACGGACTTTTAGTGGTTTCCAAAATTGCAGAAAAAATTCATCTCAGTTCTTTAATTTAATCACATGTCTCAAATTGTCACTGCTCCGACTACCTTAAATGAATTGGTAATATTGACTTATGAAAAGGTTTGTTTTTTATTTTGATTTAAATTTCGTCTATTTTATTTTTCTTACTGTCTCACGGATGCCACATGTGGAGTAGGATCTGCTTACCCTTCCGTAGCACCTGGAATCACCCCCAGTTTTTGATGGTGTTTTTGTTGCTCAGTCGATGTTGTGTTTTGTGTACTGTTGTTTTTCTTTGAGATTCCCTCCTTTTTTTCTTAATTTTCAATGCGTTGTCAGTTTATTGTCGACTTATGAGTTTGAATGTCCCTTTGGTATATTGCGCCTTCCTTTTTTGTCATATATTTTACAGCCAAAACCTAAAGAAGATCATGTTCCATAAAACACTTTTCATATATAGTCCCTTTGAATAATTGTCAATAGATTTCGAGTGCATCGACAACTGTTGAGATTCTTTTGAAAGTCAAATACCCTCCTTTTTAGATAGAGACCAAAGACTAAGTAAACGTTGAGGTATATTATGTAAATTTCGAGTTGTTTATTTCTTTGCAATGTTGCAATAAGGCGAGAGTAAAATTCAAAATAATATTTTTTTTTGTCTGGTGACATTTTAAGGCTCTGCGGAGCCTCTTGTTTCCAAATCTCATTGTAAACTTGTGTTCACTGACTTTTTGTCACTACTAGTTATACTGCCTCTTCATTTATATATTCAAAATTGATGATACAACATTGAATATTGAAAACTACTGTTCCATATTTTTTAATATTCTAATCGGCACCATTGATAAACGATGTTTGGATGGTTAATTAGAACGGGTGTCGACAACTTAAGCGGAGGACTGTAGAAGCACTTCATTGCCTCAATCTCTACGTGACATACTATTGTCGAGTACAAATTTCTATAAATGTATATGGACTATTTTTACATGACATTACTTGCCAACTTTTGTATTTTCACACCCACTTATGAAAGAATCAATCAGTCCTACACGCATAACAATTTATTTTAAATAAGAAAAAATGTTTTATTTATTTATGTCATTTTATATTACAGTTGCATTGAACGTTGCAAAGCACAAACAAACCACCCAGTCAACATTCAATAATGATGGCATTAGAATTTCTGCAAAAGCAGTAGATGGAGATTACGAACAAAATCTTGTGCCGAACACAGGGTGTTCACACACTGAACCACCTAACGATCAACGTCATTGGTGGGCAGTAGATCTTGGAGCAATTTATGCTATCAGTAATGTTGTTATTTTTGGTAGAACAGACTGTTGTTGTAAGTTATCAATAATATATTTCTTAATTTTTTTTTATAAGATATACTTTTGTGGTAAATTCCAATGAATACTTAGTCATGTATGTTGTTTAATTTTAGTTCATTTATATGTTTCGGAGTTTAGTGTGACGTCCATTTTCGTGGAACTAGTAGACATTATTGTTTAGGAACCATCTTAAGCCCGCCTGCGGGTGCGGGATTTTCTCGCTGTGTTCTGCTCTTTGGTTGTTGTCTCTTTGACACATTCCCCGTTTCCATTCTCAATTTTACTTTAAAGGAGAAGGTATGATATGGGCACTTTTTGTCCCTTATACAAGTATTTGTATTTTTACAAGGGGTTTAAACATTCTTGATTAAGTGACATCACAACTTTTGTTGTTGAACTAACATGATATAAAAATAAGAAGATGTGGTATGATTGTCAATGAGACAACTCTCCACCAGAGACCAAATGACATAGCAATTATCAATTATAGGTCACAGTACGGCCTTCAACAATGAGCGAAACCCATCAGATATAAAAGGCCACGAAATGACAAATGTAAAACAATTAAAACGAGAAGACTAACGGCCTGATTAATGTTCAAAATAATGAACGAAAAACAAATACTATATACAGCAACAATCGACAACCACCGATACTCTATTTTTTGTACTTGTGGCCATACACATCTGAACATGTAATTTATGATTTCCTTGGAACAGTTGAACATGTTGAACCAAGAATTTGAGTTTTCATCAAAATATCAACTTCTTTTAGGGTTGCGTGAAAAACGTATCAATATCACTTCGATAAAATCCACGAAAACGCAGTTAATACTCAATCCATTGCTGTTCTTGGTATAGGTGAACTCAGAATTAAAATGTTTTTTGCGTGTTAAATTTTAGAAAACAGCGATAAGTATCTACAAAAATCCAGTTGTTCCTCAATCCACAAAAACAACGAAATTAAAAAAATATTTAGTATTTAATCTTGAGGGCAGGTCGACAGTTATACTGTTTTGCTATGTCATGAATATATACAGAGAAAATTGCGAAAAAATAATGTGAACACTTAAATTAAGGGAGTGTTTAGAAAATTATAAAATATTTCACAACATTCGTTCTTCACTCCGCTATCATTTACAAATAATTAAGATTTGTTTATTATCCCTGTAATATTATTCATATTTCGTTCATAGATTAAAGACGAATAAAAAAGTCAGCACATTGGATTTTTATCTTTATGTTTGAACATTCATTTTTTTTTAAATGCACAATTAAGGTAGCACTACAGTCTGACTTTTCTGACTCCAACCAACAGTTTTTAAAGATTAATTTCTCCAAGACTACTCAATGGATTTTTAAAATCCTTAACTCATTTTCAAGTTGAAATATTACACTTTCTTAATGTATAGATAAAATTATTTTTGGTATAATCGATTAAAAAATATATCTCATTAACTGCCAAAAACGTGCTCTCTTAACGTGGATGAAAATAGCACATTCAGGTCAAATGGTAGTACAAATCTGTTTTCATCCCTTTAATTGACCATGCGGAAGCCACAAAACCGTGTCTCAGATTTTTGATATATGACTTCAATTAGAAGATATATTGATTTAACTGCTGGGTGCCAAACCTCATTTCACCTTTCATCTTTGGAAACCTATAAATTCATTCAGAAAACAAATTATCCAAAAACTGGGACACGGTTTTGTAGAAAAGGGGGCACCAATAAAGATTCTATTTTATTTTTTGATTACAATTCCCATGAAAAATTGTTTTAAAAAATCACCTTTAAACTGAATATCCTCCTTTGGACCCCTATAAATGCAACATAAATATAAAAATTCCTCTGGGAACACCCCAGGAGTGTTCTGACACCCTTACTTTATCAATAGAACCAACCAGTTTGTGTCTTTTGTACTCTTAAACTTCCTGTTGTAAATTTTGCATGATTTGTGCACTGTCCATCCCTTAACACCACTAATTTAGCATTTGGCGGGAGTTTAACGTCACAGATTTGACCAACATCTGTAATGTAGTAATTAAATATGGCCAAAGTTCCTCCACTGTTCAGACAGTATAAGATAAGAGAATATTAAGAGTGATCAGTTGCATATGATCAATATTTAACCAAGGAGGTTATATGAGGAGAGAGGACGAAAGACGATAAGTTATAGATATTTCTTATCTTTTGGATAGTTTTGTGGTGTTTGGGTAAATTATACCATAGCTTTTGTTGAAAGCCCGGCCTTAACCTCACGAGACCGAAGGTCGAGTGAGGTTGCCGGGGTTTCAACAAAAACTATGGTATAATTTACGAAACACCACAAACTATCCAAAAGATATGAAATATCTGTTTTAACCTATAGCATCTTTTCATGTTTAAAATTTTATACTTCTTTTTTGTATGTTTAATTTAAAAATAATTTTGATAAGAATCAGTTAAATAACCCTTTTCGGGCCTTACACAAAGCTCCGCCTACTTTCTAAAATAAGCACGGGATTCTGAAACCGCGGGAATATCAGTTAGACCTGATTTTTCGACACCGAAGGATGCACATTTACATTGGTGGCGGATAACGTTACAGATCTAGACGAAAACATGTTGAAGGAATTAGATTTTCTGGATATGGACGCAAGATAAGTCACAGATTTTCTGATATTTGGAAGCTCTCTGGAATCCCAGATTTAGGGTTAGTTTTTTTTAATTTTTATCTCAACGTTCGAAATGTTAAATTGTTTTATTATTAAGGATTATGTACCCTTGTGTTGATTCAGTGCTAAACATATGGAAATTTTATAGAAAATCCACAGTCTTAATTTCCACTTGTACTGTCATATTTGGCAATTCGGTGCTTGATAGAAAGAGGATTATTGCATGGAGTGCTAGCAATGATTTCCTTAAAACAAGTTGATAAATTTAGATATTGGTTAAAACAAATATAAATATGGACCAATTCAAGTACACCTTCTAGGGTGCGCCTGACTTTATTGACTCGGCACGAGTTTTTTTAAATTTAAAGATTGTTTAGGACTTTTGTAAACAATTAACGCTAGCACATCATAGAAAAACAAGTGAGTAATCTATGTTAAATATTTTATATCCAAAATCTCTGTATTAAAGTCTGCGGATTTTTACAAAATCTTGGTTTTATTTTCCACAAAATCCTCTTTTCTATTAAATGGAATGAAACAATAAATAATAATGCTTTACACGAAGTTACCCTTAGTATATGTACAATATCACCCATCTCTATTATTCATTATCTTTGCTGTTTTGAGACTATTGCAGTTTGAAAATTTCGTAATAAATCTAGACACGTAGCTGTACAGTGGAGCCTATGAGGATACAATCTAAGTATATATTTCAATAACTGAAAATCAGCTGATATTTTCAAGTAATATAGATTATATATATTTTTTAAACTATTCGTTTGGTTGTTTTGAGAGGAATTTTGTTTATTTTAAAATATAGGACAACGGAGTTGGTGTATGTGGGTTCGATTCCCACCCTAGGCATTCATTTAAATCGGCTGGTGCAAAGTGGGCAGTTTAGCTTAGTGGCCCCGCACTGACTCTGTTGTTCTTGTGTCAAAAATCTTTCTTTTCTTTTCGAAGACCATATCCAACAAAACCATGGTATAATTGTGAAAATTATACCATAGATAGCTATGGTATAATTTTCGGTTATTGGGATTTATACTCTTGTTGCATTCCATAGGTTACATTGTACAGCTATAGGTTAATTACACATTAAATGTTACCGCCTTTTCTGTAAGTGGGTGTTAATTAGTTGAGATCGATTCGGTCGCAGAGGGAGACTCTGTCCTAATTACACATCCGAGTAAGAACGGAAACACCCGAAGTGTAATAAACTTACCGAGATTTTACAAAATAAGCTTGATATCATGGCTCAATTCTCGCAACAGTATATATAGCCTTACTTACGAAAAGTGAAGGTTTGGTCAGGATCCCAGGATATGGAAAAATATCAGTAATCGTCGACGATATATTTATAGGGGATACCTAAGTGTTGGAGCTCGAAAAAGAATTTGATCTAGAAATATTCTGGATCTGCAAGACGAACGACTCAACCGACCTGAATTGCTTCGTAAATGGTGTACATATATGGAATTAAAATTTAAAACAAAATATTTATAAAAATGTGCAGGAAAAATGTCGGTAAATAAAAGAATAGACACGCTTTCCTGTCGTGGTATTTTTATTCACAAATTGACGTATTTTCCATTTTTTTAATAAATATTACAACTGTGCATAGCCTGAAAAGATTATTGATCAAGAAGAAATCTACATATACCATGTGTATTGTCACATTTAAAGAGGTACCAATCTACATGCCTGGCAATCCTAGTATTAATTTACAAAATGCATGATAATTTTCCGACATTTTACCGTTTTATCAATCCAATGAAGTACTGTTTTCAACACAATCTTAATTAAACTCAGTTTATAACAAGACTGATTTGGCGTGGTCACATTGAGAATTTTCAAAAATAAAAATTGTTATCATATTTCATTATTTTTTTTATTTATATTTTTTTTTTTGTTCATTTGCTTTCAGTGAGAGCCCGTCAATTTAAAGGGAACCAACATGAAAATATTGAAAAAATAAGATGAACCGATGCAAAAACATTTAATTTTGCACAGAAACGATTCAAAGAAAAAAAACAGGCCCTGTCCAGACGTCTACAGCATTCTACCTGAAGAAAGACTGTAACTTTTTGGTGGTTCTGGGAAAGATTCCTTTGTTTCAATAAATAAGATCGCTCCCGGAACGGTCAATTTAACAAAGGTACCTCGCATATTCCTTTCGAGGATATAACTTAGCATTTCCAATTTCTAGGAGCCAACATGGAAAGTGAAAATCTAAGCGTCTATGCCTATATCTTCTACAGCCTAACGCCACGAGAAACAAACTATACGCTGGCTCTCGATAAATTTCTCTCCGTTTCAATTACAAATATTCGCTCCGGTCGCAACCGGTCACCGTAACGAAAATACCTCACATATTCCTCTATTGTCTATGATTTTACCTACCAATTATCATAGGAAGCGTCATACAGGTGAAGCGAAAATCTTTGTTTAAAGCAAGGTGGGGTTCAATAAAAATTGCATTTTTAAACTAATTTGTTATGATAATTACACCTGTATTTTAATGACCCAATCAGCAATTACAATCACGTGACATTAGCAATTTTCTTATCACATAGACTGTTCGCAGTAACAGCCTGGTACACCAGAGAGCCATATCAAGTGGACGATAAACATGTATGTTTCTTTATAATTTCAACATTTTCCTCTGATCGAATTGCTATCCTGGGGATGCTAATTTCATATCAAGCAGAGTGTTCACTCTCCTTCTCATATAACCTCCTTGATTTAACATAGTTCTCACTGTGAAATAATATTTATTATTCATATTTAAAAAGAAATATATGGTACTGTGAAATTTACTAGACACTTAAAACTATGCAATGAAAGATATTTTCATACAACCTACTGTGCTCTTCAAAATAGAACAGCTACTTCCTTTTATATCCAGGTGATTTGTCTAGAATAAGGGTTGTTGCTGGTGCCAGATTCAGATACACATTCTTTTGGTTTAGTAAGAACATTTGTCAGAGGCTTTCAAAATTTTGTTTAAGCTACTCTTACACATTTATGTCTATCTATATATGTCTTCACTTTAGATTTTATTCCCTCTATATTTTTTTTTCTTTTAAATTTTCTTTATTTACCTCCATCATTATATAAATTAAGTTTGATTTCAACATAATAAGATAAGACCACATTATCTTTTATCTAATAGTTTCATCACTTTTTCAAATTATTTTTTTTCCTTTTTTGTTTTTTTGGTTAAAACAAGATACTTTCTCAGCACAAATAACCCATCGATGCATATTGCTTTTATTTTATTGTATTCTTTTTGGACTTCACACAAAATTATACTCATAATTGAATGGGCTCTTTAAAGATATTATCAGTTAACTGTCAAGGTCTAGGTGACATTGAAAAGAGAAGAGATGTATTTAATTTTCTTAAGTCTAAAAAATGCAACATCTATTGTATTCAAGATACACATTTCACATATGAAAGTGAAATGAATATCAAGACCATGTGGGGCTAGGAGTGTTATTTTTCATCTTTCTCGTCAAACTTTAGAGGAGTTGCTGTAATGTTCAATCATAATTTTGAATTTAGGGTATTAAAAGAGAAGAAAGATGTAAATGGTAATTATCTAGCATTATATATTATTATAGACAAGGAGAGAGTAACACTTCTATCATTGTATGGTCCTAATTCAGATAATCCTAATTTTTACCATCTTATTATGTGTATTATAGAAGATTTTGGAAATGAAAACTTTATAATATGTGGTGATTTTAATCTTGTATTGTATCCCCATATAGACTATTGTAACTATCTACATATTAATAACCCTAATGCTAGAGATAAAATTTTAGAAATGATAGATCAATGGAGCCTTATAGATCCTTTTAGGGAACTTTTTCCAGACTCGCGTAGATATACATGGAGAAAAAAAAAGCTCTTTAAACAAGCTAGGTTGGATTTTTTTCTCTTTACAAATAACATGTTAACAAATTTACTAAATTGTAAAATTGAACCTAGCTATCGCTCGGATCATTCTTTTGTAATTTTAGAGCTACAATTCAACCCATTTATAAGAGGTAAAGGACTGTGGAAATTCAATAATTCCTTATTATATGATCAAGAATATGTAAATATTGTAAAAGAAAAAATAATTGATGCCAAGAAACAATATTGTACACATGTTTATGATTTGGAGCATATTGATGAAATTTATGATGAAAATTTACAACTTACTATAAATAAGCAATTATTTCTTGAGACTTTATTGATGGAAATCAGGGGAAAGACGATTTCGTACGCAAGTAAAAAAAGAAAAAAGAAAAGGATAAAAAAGTTCTTAATTTACAAAGGGAAATTGATTCATTAGAAGCAAATTTTAAGGAAGAATTAATAAATCAATTAAAAGATAAAAAACAAGAACTGGAGGATATAAGAAAAGAAAAGATGAAGGGTAAATTAAAACGTTCAAGGGTCAAATTGATTGAAGAAGGGAAAAAGCCAACTAAATATTTTTGTGGTCTTGAGTCAAAACATTTTACTAGTAAAATTATACCAAAAGTTGAAACAGAAGATGGAAGGATTATAACAAAGCAATATGATATTTTCAAAGAAACAAAAGTATTTTATGAAACACTATATAAAACAGGGATTGTAGTTTAAATGGCTGTAAAATTGATCAGTTAGAAAATGATTTAAAAAATTTAAATTTTGAAAAATTGACAGAGGATGAAAAAAATAATTTAGAAGGGGAGATAACTATAGCTGAGGCAGGTTTAACTTTACAAAAAATGAAAAATAATAAGTCTCCTGGATCTGACGGTTTTTCGACTGAGTTTACAAATTTTTTTGGAAAGATTTAAAATATTTTATTGTAGAATCTCTAAATTATGGATTTCACATTGGATCATTATCAGTCACTCAAAAACAAGGCATTATCACATGTTTGCCAAAGGATAATATGCCACAGCATTTTCTGAAGAACTGGCGCCCCATTTCATTATTAAATACAGTTTATAAAATAAATTGGGTCAGGGGTGATTGCAAATAGATTTAAAAAAGTTTTAGATAAACTTATTAATTTAGATCGAACTGGTTTCATAAGTGGGCGTTATATGGGAGATAATATCCGACTTATATATGATATTTTGCAGTATACCGAAGAAAAAGATATCCCTGGTTTGATAGACTTTGAAAAAGCTTTTGATACAGTATCCTGGGATTTTCTTTTAGCAGTTCTGACTTTTTTCAATTTTGGGAATTCCATAATCAATTGGATAAAAGTATTTTACAATAATATTAGCTCTGCAGTCATTCAGGGTGGAAATTTATCAGAGTTCTTTGGTATTGGACGAGGCTGTAGACAGGGGGAACCACTATCACCTACCTTTTCATATTATGTGCCGAGATTTTGGCAATAAAGGTTAGAGGTAATACGAAAATATAGGGTATAGAAATTTCTCAAGTTGAACATAAACTATCTCAGTTTGCAGATGTCCCTTCACTGATCTTGGATGGAAGTGAAGAATCTATGGAAGAAGCTTTATTAGAGCTTGATTGGTATGCAAAACTTTCTGGACTAAGGATAAATTTTACAAAAACTCAAGTGGTATGGATTGGAAGTAAAAAATACAGTAGAGAAATGTTATGCCAGAACAGAAATTTATCATGGGGGTCAACTTCTTTTGGGCTGTTGGGGGGTAAACTTCGATATTGATCTTGAAAAATTTTAAACTTAAATTATACTGATAGGTTTCTTCAGATAAAAACTTTGATTTATACATGGTCTAAAAGAAACTTAACAGTTATTGGAAAAATATCGGTGGTTAAAACTCTTATTCTTCCTATACTAAATCATCTCTTTTTAACATTACCAAACCCAAATGCTGAGATGATTAAGAAAATTAATGATGCTATTTATTATTTTTAAGGAACTCACCAGTTCATAGAGTAAAAAAAGAAGTGTTTCACATGGATTATAAGAATGGTGGTTTAAAGATGATAAATATTAATCTATTTATGATGGCTTTAAAATGTACATGGATAAGAAAATTGTTAAGTTCTAACTGTAAATGGTTAAATATTTTATTTACAAATATAGATAAAGAGAAATTGTTCAAACTAGGAAATAGTTACACAACAAACCCTATTTCAAATGTCAAAACAAATTTTGGATTGATGTATTTAAAGCATGGCAATATTTTGTAGATAAAGATATAAATTCTACATGGGAATTTTTCTTGCTAGTCCATTATGGATGAATTAGAATATAAATATCAATAATAAAGATGTATTTTATAGAAGTTGGTATAATAAAGGTATTGTTTTGTAAATGATGTTATTAGTAATAGTTGAAAGTTTTTGTCCTATGTGGAAATTAAAGACAAATTTGATATTTCTGGGAATATAATGATGTATAATAGTATCATATCAGCATTAAATCAGACAAAGAAGCTGTATTTAAGGGGAGATAATAAGCTCGCAGAACCTTTTATTCCCTCTTTTGTTCAAACCATTTTAAAAAGAAAAAAAGGGAACTAAAGATATATATTGGATGTTAATACCTAAAGTGGTTCCTAATGGGCAGAAAAAGTGGAATGAAATTTTGGAACTTGATGAATTAGAATGGAGAGAAATTTTCAAACTCCCTTTTGCAGTTACTAATAACACAAAATTACAATGGTTACAGTTTAGAGTAAATCATAGGATATTAGCTACAAACAAGTTTTTGTGTAAAATTATTGTCATTAATAGTCAACTATGTAATTTTTGTAAGGAAGAAATAGAAACTATAGAACATGTACTATGGAATTGTGAACATGTCGAGAATTTTATAGAAGAAATAGATATATGGTTTTTATCTAATGGTATAAGTATCTCATTCACCAAAAGAATTTTTGTTTGGTGATGTCTCACATGTATACAAGGGTGAAATTTCAAACCTGATTTTCTGTGTCTTAAACAATATATTTATAATACGAGATATTTCCAGAAAGTTTTATCAATTCATGCTGTGAAGAAAATACTAAAAGATCTTTATAATCTAGAGAAGTGTATAGCAGTAAGAAACAATAAACTTGAGGGTTTCTACAAATTGTGGATTCAATTTACTCATTTGTTCGATTGTAATTAAAGTCCTATTATAATTCATATGCGAATAACATGATGGAATGTTGATTTGTTAACTAAAATAAAAATATTCATCAGAACATTATATTTATTTTATTTTCTTTTATATGTATTTAAATTTTTAATTTTAATTTATTTATTTATTTTTTTAATTTTTATTATTTTTTTTTAATTCACTTATTTTTCCTCAATATTTCCATTCTTAAAAAAATTATAAAACTTAGTGTATCTGTATGTTTGTTAAAATAATTATTCTAATTTGATCATACATTTATTTGTGGTCCTTTTTGAACATTCTATTATGTTATTTTTTACTTTTAAATGCAAATTAAAAATGTGGTATTATATTAAGTAACTATAGCTGATATAATGTTTTGTAAAATGAACTAACAAATACTAACAGATATATATTTACATGTTCTATTGCTAACATTAACGAGGCCGGGATAAGGTACCGGTATTCGATGTTTTCATATGAACAAATGCACAGATTTCAATAAAAAATGAAAAAAAAAAAAAAAAATAAGACCACATTATTTTTTTTTTTGTGGTTAGAGACTAACATCTGGACACTTGGTATCAACAGATGATTGAATGATGAGCTCCTACCATATCCTCTTATATGTAAAGTATTTACTATGTGCTTTTATTTACATAAGTTAATTATTAATTTACTCCCTGTTCATGCTGTTGTGACATCATAATGACTCTGGGAATTTTACAAAATGTTCAGATGGATAAATACTTTAAAATAATGTGATAAAAAAAAATTCAGTAAAATCATCATTAGACTGTTGCTACCTTTACCATTTAAATCATCAAATTTAACCTACCATTTTCGTCGGTCAGGAATATGACAATTGATTTCAATTCGTTCCGTTGGTTGATAAAGTCTAACGTTTGCTTTTGTCAGATTTTATGGACTTTCCCCATTTTGAAATTACATTGGATTTCGGTATTTTTGTTATACTTTTGTGATATATAACATGAAATCTAAAGTCAATTGTCCTACAAGTGGGAGGTTAAGCTAGCTGTAAAACCAGGTATAACTTACCATGTACTTCGAAAAGTACCGAATCAGAAATATAGATAGTTTTAACAATTCTATCAACAGTATGTATTTTAGTTATTTTGAAGTGCGTTTGTTTGAAAAAAAACCAGCTTGGTTTGAAACATTATTTTTTATAATTTTTAAAAGGTTAAATGGCAATTGTGTTGTAAAAAAATGAAAACAATACTATAAATTTCATGCGAAAGAGACAATGTTCCAAGGACGAGGTGTTGCATATGTAAATTGTGTAAAACATTATAATGTGTGAATTTTGGCGGATTATTGTTAGAATAGCGGGTTCTCTAATCGATTCTCTAATCTTCCTAATCGAGTTACGAGATTTGAACATCAGTAAATTACTGTCGCCTTAATTCAAATGTACGCCTACAACGGAGTTTATACCGGTATCAATTTGGGATTGGCGTAAATAATCGCAATGGTATGTTTTCGACATTGCATATGTTGAAATAGATGGTATCAAATTGAAAAATTGCTTGTTTATTTTTAAAGCAAGCTTTTTTTAATTTCTTCTATCAATTTGAAACACTTTTTGGCGATCAATCCGAAATTTGCTTACTAACCGATTGTTGCTTAATTCATAAACATTGATAGAACAAAACGAAAGTATTCTCTGCATGTTTGTTTTAAATATTCATTGATATCTTAATGTGGTAAAATCATTATCTGAAATGGAAAAGGTTTTAAATCATTTTTGAAAAAAACAAACTCCAAAAAAGTGGTATAATGAATTGTGCGAGATCGTTCTATCTATCATGCTTGGCTTTGCAGACAGAACTATTCAGTGCCTTCATTGTATAATATTTACAAACAGTGACAATGTCTCACTGACAACGTTGATAACAAACCGAAACATTCTTATTAGTTTTTTTGTCGTGAAATCGAATGTAAAATTGATTCTTATTGATAGCACGCACTTTATTCCGCATATCGAGAACAATGGTCGTGAAAGAAGAAGTAAGGTCGTCAAAGTTACTGATCAGATAATGAATGAAATCAAATACAATTCAACATCAAATTATGTGGAAAAAATTCTTAGTATTATTAAAGGTTAAATACGTTTAAAAAGTGTTTGTCGAAATGAAAATCATTATTCAGTGAAACTGTGCATTTAGTTAACAGCACGAAAATGCGGTTCTTTTTTTTTTTTTTTTTTTGTTCTTTAAAGAAAATTCGATTCATAGGCATTAGCCTTATGCGAATTATTATCGAAAACAAAAACACGTATAGAATCGAGTAGGGTCGCATTTCAATATATTATGCTATATTTGAAACTAAATCGTAAGTATGTCTGAAAGTACATTAAAGCGTAATTGTTATTTTTTTAGTTCAGTTTATTAAAAATAAATGATGGAGAATGTGTCCCTGGGACACAGATGAAGCCCCGCTTGCATATAACGTTATAAAGGGACATAACTCGAGAACGGTAAAAGAGACACCAAATTCGAACTTGATCTGTGTTTTGTGGTAATAAGCATTATTTTACATTTTTCATTTCGGGGAATTGTATAGCTGACTATGCGGTATGGGTTTATTCATTGTTGAAGGCCGTACGGTGACCTAAAGTTGTTAATTTCTGTGTCATTTGGTCTCTTGTGGAGAGTTGACTCATTCACATCTTCTTATTTGTATATTGTGTATAAGTTTCATAACATTTGGTTGAGGCAAACTAAAGTTAGAGAACGGAAACCAATTTTGGGGCGTACGTACGTACGGACAGACGGACGTACGGACGAACAAGGATAACAATTAATGCCCCTTTGTTTATGTTTATCTTTAATTAAGCAAGGAATTTTTGGATTGTTATAGTCAAAACATGACCAGAATAAAGATTTTAATTACCATTTATTATACTTTTTGTTTGTTTACATGTGTGATTAGTAGATTAAAACGTGAATGAACCCAACACAATAATGAAAAGCAATAAGTCGTGTCAGTCTTATCTTCAATTAAATACACCAAAATGATATATTATCATATGATTACAGAATGATACGAACGCTACAAAACGAAATACGCGAGATCTAATATTTTATGATCTTTTTAACGATGATCATATAGCTATTTTTTTCATTCCGGATCAGAAATATCAAATCTATATAAATGTTCTTATTTTTTTTTATATTTTGCATAAATCGCTGTAAAACAGTTTAAAAAGCCTGCTTTTTTAAATAGTAGTGCCGAACGATTATTCTGTGAAAAGTAATTTGGTCATTATTTTGTATGATATTTTAAAGTTGATGAACGATTTACCTTTTGTGGTTGTGTGAAACGGTAGGTGAACTATCTTTGATTTATTTCAGAAAGTAATCATACTTCTGAACAATTTTGAAATGAAATAACATTTATAGGTTAATTTTCTGTAACTGTGCTGTTTATAAATTTTGAATTTTTCGAAATACTAATGTTATCAGAATTTTCAGTTTTAATGCTCGTCAACTTCTTATATCTGATTTGGCCTTCAAACTGTTTTGATTTTCGAGTGCTTTTGAAAAGTCTTATGGAGATGGCAGTCATCGCTGGCAAACCAAACCGTGTGTCTGGTGTCTTTGATGAATGTTTACAGACATTTTTATACAAATTCCTTCAGGGTCCATTTTTAAGAACTTTCACGATCCGATCGCAATACTTTATCATCGTTACTGTTAATCTTTTACTATCATTTGTCTCGATTTATCGATTGACAGTCGTGTTAAGAAAACAAATTATTAACAAAAATACCGAACTCAAAGGTAAATTTCAAAATGGGCAGTCCATGAAGACTGACAAAATCAAACGTTAGACTTTATCAACGAACGGAACGGAACGAATCGAAAACAACTGTGATACATGTCATATACCATGAGGATTAACATATTAATTTCATTAATCATAAGTACGTGAGGCAAAATGTTCACAGCACAGACGTTTACATGATTGTTGACAACATTATTTTTTGTTTTTCTATAGATATTAGTAAGAATGTATAGTGCAACGTTTTTTTATGAATAAAACTTAATATGTGTATTCATATAATTTGAATCTCGATTTATATAAGAACAAAAACAGAAATACAAATTTGTAAGACTTATGTACACATGGTTAGAATCAAACTTTAAATGGTTTCTCAGACGGGGCTTATAATAATATTCCACCATCGCCTACTGTTAGTGTATGTAATTCCCAGTGGATTACCTTAGCTGCATCTTTCAGAATATGTGGTCCTCATTGCTCTTCAACTGCGTACTTTATTTGGCCTTTTTAACGTTCGATCGACACTAACGAGTCTTTTGTAGACGAAAGGCGCGTTTGTATGGAACGCCACAGCTATCTTATGTGGAACTCTGATATAACTTTATGTTGTTTTATTATTACTTGATGATATTTTGTCTTTACTTAATATGGTTTTGACATTAAGTAATGATGTTTTGATATAACTCAATATGGAATAGTCATTACTTAATGATATTTCGATATTACACGATATGGTTTCGTATTGACTTGATATAGTTTTGTCATTACTCGATGTGGTTTCACCATTATTTAATGTGGTTGTGTCATTAGTCAATGTGATTTTAACATTACTTGATGTGAATGTGACTTAACGTTATGTAGTTGTTTCATTACATGATGTGGTTTTGTTATTTTGTAATGATGATTTGCCTATTCTTTATATGGTTTTAACATTACGCAATGATGTTTCAAAATTTGACGATTTTACACTACATGATGTGTTTGTTTCATTATTTGATGTGGTCCTGTCATTCTTTGATGTGGTTATCCCACTACTTGATGAGGTAAAACCACGTGACCAATTCGGAAAAAAATATGTTCTATTTTTAAACAGATTTCAATATATCGTTAAAAACTTTGTTTAATGTGCTTTGGATGGGTATCGCTATCCATTGAGTTAAAGTGCAAATTAAAGTTCGAGTGGTTGTTCAGAGTTATTTGGTATGAAAAAGGGGAACGGCAGATAATAATAAGAAAAAAAGTATTAAAAAGTTTATAGTATTTCGGACATAATTGGGATATCCCCAAACCACTTGGTCCTGTTGTTTTTATCCTAAGTTCTCAAACGGAAGCAGTATTTTTGTAATAAATTTGTAAAATATTCCACGGAACCCTGTGTCTCGCCTGATATTGCTGCTGTAAGTGTAAAAGCGTCATGATTGATTGATTGATTTTGGTGTTTTAACGCCACTTTTAAGCACCGCTTTTGGGCTATTTCGTGGCGGCCAGTTTTATTGGTGGAGGAAGCCGGAGTGCCCGGAGAAAACCACCGACCTTCGATAGGAAAACTGACAATCCTAGTCAATTAAGATTGGAGTGCACCCGCATGAGCGGGGTTCGAGCTCACAACCTCAGTGTTGACTGGTTAGTGATTACAGTAGTAACTACTTAGACCACTCGGCCACCGAGGCCCCTAAAAGCGTCATGTTGATCGGCTGTACATTTATCGGTAAAAAAAAAAAAAAAAAAAAAATGTTTTTCTGTAGATGTTTTTCTTGAAATTGAGGAATAACTCCTATACAAGTTTTAAAACACTTCATGGAGGTTTACAAATTTATCATGTCAAAACAGTTTACATGTAATTCGGTTTTATTTAACTAAAACAAAACTGTATGATTTTCAACAATGAGCAAAACCCATACCCTATAGTAAGCTATAAAAGGTCCCGAAATGAAAATGTAAAAACTAGAAACCTAACGATCTATAGATAGATAGATAGATACTTTATTCTCTAAAACTAAATACAAGTTTACAGAGAAACATACAATATAAATACAGATACAATAGTCGCGGTAAACAAATCCAGTATGATGTTCTAAAAGTAATATACATGGCATACATGTTTAGTAACATGTATAATGAAAGGTTAAACTCAATAGAAATAAAAAAATGGAGATGGAGACGCCGACGCCACTATCGACGACGAAATATAGGTTTGTTGTGTCTCACTGCCGCTACATTGATGTCGCAGGCTCGACACAAATCAAAAGACTTGAACTTTATTGTTAACAAATGAAACACTTCAAATCAACTCACGCTAAAGTTACAGGGAAACGGGGAGGGGCTCGGACTAAGCGACAAAGCATCAATACTATAAAACAAGAATTCTCCGATTTTTTAGCGTAAATGATCATTTGAACTTATACGAATATCAATCTTTTATTTGTAATCAATTGAATTAATCTACCTCGCACTAATTGAAAAATAAACTTTTTGAATATCTGTTTCATATGTGACGACGGACATGTTCCAGTGGTCGTAACCATAAAACCGTCATCTTTTCCTTGAAGGTAAACTAACAAATAAAACTAAATCACTGGGTTTGTACTTTCTCGAATAACACGACGGGTGCCTTTCTGGAGCATCCGAGATCACCCCGATGGATTTATATTACCCAGTCATACCGATCTATTGAAACAGCCAAATGAAACTGTTTTGTATGCCACCGCAACTTAAAATTGGGGGCATATTGTTTTCCCCTGTCCGTCCGTCCGTTTCATTATGGGTATATAGTTATTCCGCATAACTCCTCCTACAGTTTGAATCCTAGGAAGTTTTCTCTTTACTGTCTGTTTGTACATATATTGAAGGTGTGCATGTGGTCAGGGTTTTTATTTTTATTATCTTTTGCTCTTTTGGGAGATAATTGAACATTTTTTGTCATTTTTGGGGTATAAGCGGTTAAATGAGTTGAGTGCGGGGGCATCACTTTGTCTAGTTTACATTTTTTTCTCGTGTTGTGCTGTTACACAACTGTAACAGTCCGATGTAAGGTTAGGATTTAGCGCTCACATACATGTTAAACTCCGCCACGTGCACTTTCTTTATGTACCTGCCCCAAGTCAGGAGCATGAAGTTCAATTGTTGTCGTTGTATAAATGTGTGTCATTTCTTTTTGTAGATTGTTTATTTATATATAAGACCGTTAACTTTGTTTTTCGTTTGAATTTTTCACATGTTGCATGGTGGCCTTTTGTAGCTGACTATACGGTGTGTTGAAGGCTGTACGGTTGCCTATATATGATTTCTTACATCCACTGCATTTAAACTCTGATGGATAGTTATCTCATTGTCAATCACACCACATCTAACTTTATTTCAACTTCTATGTTGCGTTTTGTATACTGTAACATTGTTTATCTTCTGTACGCATACCCGGAGCCCTCTTTTCGGAAGCCCGAGCAAAGTCCTTGTTCCGCGATAGAAAATTTAATTACGAACTCATATAAGATAGCTCGAATTTCAACTCAAAATCTTAATTAATCTAAATGAGACTTAAATTCGAATCTTACTCAAACTCTACCTTAAAAATGACTCAAATTTAGTGTTGTAACTAGAACTCTACCTCAGTTAAATGTGACTCAAACTCGATGTCCAACTCGAAACTCAATGCTAACTAAAACTTGAATTCTAATAATAACTTGAATTTGAAATCGAAGACTAACTCAAAGTTTAACTCAAACAGTAACCTGAACTTTAATTTGAACTCTAATTCGATGAATGGCCACACTCATCCAAGGCACATACAACATGGAAATCTATCTAAAAATAGAACAGGTTTTTCCGAATTGGTCACGTGATTTTACCTCATCAAGTAATGGGATAACCACATCAAAGAATGACAGGACCACATCAAATAATGAAACAAACACATCATGTAGTGTGAAATCGTCAAATTTTGAAACATCATTACATAATGTTAAAACCATATAAAGAATAGGCAAATCATCATCACAAAATAACAAAACCACATCATGTAATGAAACAACTACATAACGTTAAGTCACATTCACATCAAGTAATGTTAAAACCACATTGACTAATGACACAACCACATTAAATAATGGTGAAACCACATCGAGTAATGACAAAACCATATTGAGTAATGACAAAACTATATCAAGTCAATACGAAACCATATCGTGTAATATCGAAATATCATTAAGTAATGACTATTCCATATTGAGTTATATCAAAACATCATTACGTAATGTCAAAACCATATTAAGTAAAGACAAAATATCATCAAGTAATAATAAAACAACATAAAGTAATATCAGAGTTCCACATAAGACAGCTGTGGCGTTCCATACGTTTGACTTACAAAATTTAATTCTGGTATCTATGATGATGAGTTTATTCATACGAAGGTTCAAGTCTTAATTTCGTGTCAAAATTCCTTGATCGAGGATTACTGCCTAAAGAGAGTTTGTTGTGGTTAAGTTGCAGTGAATGATCACTGCAACCGCTATCATGATTTTGCTGTCTAATATTTGAAAATAACTTTAAATCAATTTTGTGAGTCCGATATTTGTATAACAGATGAGTACAGATGTTTTGTTGACGATATTGTGACTACGACAAGTTATATATTATTGTAGTAGTCTTTGTTATGTATTTAAGCTGATAGACTCTCAAATTTCAACATTGACGTCATTAAGCCATGCAAAAATTCAACCCATTGGTTTGAAGGAGTTACTTCACTGTGCTATCACAGACAGGAGGCAACTACCTATCTAAATGCTACCTGTTCTCACGGAACCATCGGAAGGTATGTTCGCATACAGCTGAAAGATCCGAATCCTTTAGCTTTATGTGAAGTTGAGGTACATGGACTATTTATGCAGGATTTAAATTCAGGTTAGTTTATTTGTTTTTATGTTTCAAAAAACGCTACACAAAATTGACAATATATATAACGTGGGCGATAAAAAAAAACCCCAGCAGATCAGATTCTCATTCAATCTAATCATTGGTTATATTAACTGAAAGTAGGGAATTGTGGTATGATTACCAATAAGACAATTATCTTCCAGAGTTCCAATGAAAAACATAAAAGCAATTATAAGTCACATTACAGCATTCAACAATGAAAAACCCCATACCGTGTAGTCAGTTATAAAAGGTCGCATCAGGAAAAATGTGAAACAATTCAAATGGGAAAACTTTGAACAGGCACATAAAGAATGTTACGGGGTTAAACATATTTGTGAGCGCTCAGCAATCCCATAACCTTAAACAGTGGTGTTACAGCACAGCATAAGAATAAACTGTAAAAATCAGTTACAAAAGACTAAACTCACTAGATTGGTACAAAGCACAAAAACAAATTACATAAACAATGTTCTGATATTTAAAAAACTGAAATACTATTTATTGTAATGATTTACAAATAGATTTGTTTTGATGGTAGACATTATGTAATTTTGGCTGTGTTATATAAGATCCTACTGCTTTTGTGCAATAAAAGCTGGAGAAGGAAAAAAATAAATAAAAAACAATAACACAAAGCACCGATATAAGAGTACTCGCAGTTACTGAAAGCTAGTTTAAAGTCAAAAACAACTAATAAATAAATCATGTTCTCATGGACCAAAGTATCAATCAGTACACATCCAACGGATTTTGTGCAAAAAGAGTCATAAACAATATGAGATACACACGACCTTGTGCAATGCCAAAATATGAGTGAATAGTATCAATAGGATTTCAGTTTATGCACCTTTTCTACTTGCACTGTGTTTTTCATTGCCGGCAATTATTTCTTTAAAACTGTAAAATTTAACCACTTCTGGTTTTCGAGTTGTTTAAACTTATCACGGATCCACATCAACATTTTTCATTGTTATATTATCTATATCATTTTATATGTTGGCAAAAAACGATGGAAATACGAGTATTGCTTTCGAGTTGTTATTAAATAATGCAGTTAATCGTCTGCACTTGATCAATGTTTTCTCCTGTTAGGTGCGTTTATCTGCATATTCAGTGATTTCATAGTGATCGTTGATTTGATTTCCCCAGGGTATTAATAATAATTAGGAGGAAACTTTAATAATTTTTATTATTTCTTTAATATATTTTCAGTGACCTTGCCTTATGCATGTGGATTTGAAGGTCACAGTTATGATGGACTAGACGGAACCATTGAAACAGCACACGTCAATAGCGATATTCACTGTGCATACATTTGTGCTTATATGAACGGATGTCATGCTGCAGACTTCGTGAGAAAGAACAAAAGCTGTACTTTAATGGAGAGAAAAAATGGGTCCAATGTCGTTTATGATCCTGACCACAATGTCTTTCTTGTCAATTGACTATATATATTTTATAAATAAATTACAATGTTGTGCGATGTGTGATAATTTATTATTTGAAACAGATATCAAATGTCATGAATGTAAGAAAATAGCACATACATTTAATATGATGAAAATATTTACAATGCTTCCAATTCATATAGAATGAGTTGACAAATGTCAACCTTATACAAAACTTTTCTTATTACTAATTATCTAACTTTGTATAATATGAATGCCGTTTTTTTGGATGTTGCCTATCCTAAAAAAAAAAGACACCGTCGTGTAAAAGAGAGGCAAAAGATACCAAGAGACATTCAAACTCATGTCGAAATAAACTGACAACGCCATGGCGAAAAAAAAAATGAAACAAAGACCAAAAGGACAATAATATATAAAACACAACATAGAAAAATAAAGATTGAGCAACACCAAAAACCGGGGGTGGTCCACGTGCTCAGGATCCCGAAGGCAGCCGTCGTGTTTCTCATGTACGCCCAAACACGATGATAAGGCTAATCGGTAGGTCACACTCGTGATGGCGTCCGTAAAATTTGTTTTAATATCTTCCTTAAAGTTATAAATCATGTCAGTACTATTATTATTATTAGGAATTAAATGTTAATTGTATTGATATTTAGCAATAAATGCAAATGGTGTGGCAGTTTGCATGGTCAATGGAAGTAGTTGTTGCCTGAAAAGAAAATAATTGAGCAACGTAAACCCTTCGGTAGATATGGCGGCACTATATGCAGGTTAATTAATGTCTCCTTTACAAGTGTAAGACATTGCCATTTTTTATAAATGTATGTAAATTCCGAAACATGACCGAAGATATAAGTTTATAAAGATGTGAACTCCTGATCCGGTGAATGAGTCATGCAAACAAATTGGCATCAGTCGTGCTCTTTCAAATAAAGGTTGTGGTAATAAGTCGCATGTTGTGATGCCATAAACTAGACAAAGAGGACGCGATTGTTAATATATATACGCCAGAACGTGATAGCAAAAACAAGGTAGGAAAATCGTTTATATATGGGGATATGCACTTTCTATACAGGTGTTACATGAAAGTTTTACAATTAATATCACGAATTGGTGATCGTAAGAGTGTCTAAATAGTACCATATTGATTCTGTCATAAAATCTCACTCTTTCGGTTTTGGTGCACATATTTGTTGCGGTTGGTGGATTGATATTTCAATAGACAGTCGGTATTCCAAGGGTACTTATTGTGCACTCTTCCGGCCGACTAGTGATTGTAATCTTATATAGCAGTAATTATACAGAACCTATTCAAATACAAAATAAAGGCATCTTACAGAATTCTTTAATTTCATTTTCATATATATTGATGAGGTCCTGTCATTCAACAAACCGCATTTCAATGCGTACTTACATCTCATATAGCAAAGTGAACTTGGGATTTAGGAAACTACCGAACAAGGTCTGCTTCATACTTTTCCTCGATTTTGACACAAATGGACGAATCTTTGACATAAATACAACTTCCAATTTTTCAGCAGTAGCATACCCTCTGCCACATCGTATTTACATATCTCATATTAATACGTCACGCTCGTGCATGTTCATACAATAACGACATGTTTTCCATAACCAAAATCATCTGCAAAGCATGGTAAAATTTAACTTCCTAAGCTTACTAAACAAAGCAAGGTATAAGCTTGTTCCAAACAACAAAATATGGCCATGTCGAACCAAAATCAAGAAATGGCAGTGGCCAAGCTAAGAAGAAGTAACCGGTTTAAAACACAAATTACCTCATTACAAGAAGATCAGAATTCTGCAGGCAGTCTTAATAGATGGGATGCTCTACAGAAAAAGATTGACAACTGTAACTCCCAACATATAGATATTAACATTAAACCAGGAAATAACGTTGTGATAGCCTTCAGCTCTGCAGTATATAAACTTTTTAGGGTAGAAATGAAGGACAAATTCAACAACTCTCAATTCACTTCTAATTACAGGGTGACCCATGAAGTTGTCTATGATGAACAAGGACACATAGTAGAAGATAACTATAAAATATACAAGAAAAAAGTGGATGGTACTTCAGGGAAAATCTCAAAATGTACAATCAACTCATATAGAACTACAAGCAGAATACTAGTAAAGGGATCTTAAATAAATATATTCTTGTAGCATGTACTACCAAGTATACAAGAATATATCAACAAATCATCTGATCTATTAGATGAAGCGAATACAAGTATGGCGGAAATAATGAAGATGATAGAAAAGATAGAAATCAGACAACTGAAAATACAATAAGCACAGAACTGATAAAAAGATAAGCCAAGTTCTAGTCAAGATATGAAAATGCAAGATGAACTCAACATATGTCTATGTCCCATATGTAAAGAAGAATCTCAAGAAAACACCATTGCTTGTGGTGAATGCAATGAATGGTATCATTACAGCTACCTAAGACTAACCACAATCGAAGTAAATAGAACAGACCCAGATACTCCATATATTTGTGACTTGTGTAACTACGAACTTTAATATGAAAATAATGATCAAACTAATGAAGATACTGACTATACACAGAAGCCAGAGACTACTCAAATACAAAATCCACTTAGTAAAAGTAAAAAGAATCGTGTGTCTACTCAAGCACAAAAGAACGAGGATAATAGAATTCCAGACTCACTGATAAATGAAAACAATGAGCAAAATAACAACACTACATTAATGACTTTCAAAGATGACTCAAGGAACCAAAACATTAGTCAAGAATTAATACAAAATGAACTTATCACCGAAGAAATTACTTAAAGTACAAACGAACAAAGAGGGCATACTAACAAACACTCTGCCAATCAAACTATGATAAACCCAATTCTAATGCAATTATTTTGTATCAATGGTTCTGATTGAATGACAATAAGCGTAAAATTCTCTATCTCCCTGTCTGTAACTAAGGAAGCCGACATTTTGAACTCCAGGATGTATTGACATGTAATTTCTCTAATAATACGCAAAAACTCACATTTTGCACCAAGAAATCTTCTTTTTATCCAATTTTATTACATTCTGAAGCGGACAAGAAGCCAGCAAACGCCCGGTGTTTACGTTTGATGTCGGAAGCATACCTATGGCGTCACCTAGTTTAGGCGCCAAAAAAGATAACATCATTTCGCGGAATTTACGTTTAATGAAAATTTTACACTGAAATAATGACTTAAATTAAATGATTTGTTTATTTTGCATTAGAATAGAGATAACTGTATTGTATTTGAAGCTTTCCGGACGTCCATCGGTAGTTTTACTGTCGCAAATATCCGTGTACCAGTCTCCGCTACGCGTCGCCAGGTAAACTAAATTTGCAACAGTAAAACTACCGATGGACGTCCACAAAGCTTCAAATACAATACAGTTATCTCTAAATTGAAGAGGCAATACAAAAACAAAGAGGTGAACAGCATGCGCTCAGAAGAAATAATAATATCAAGTACTAGTAATAATAAACAAAATAAAAATACTACCCAAAGAAAGTATTCAAAAAATCCAATTCAGAAGAGCGATGAAAATAAAACAGTCTATATAACCTCACTGGAACAAGACCAGACCATTGATCTTCTTAAACGTAACATGTAACTGCTGCAAAACAAAGGACCACCTGAATATGGAACTAACACAGCAATAGCAAAGGACACTAACCCATGCAGATGTAAAAACTCAGATACAGGACAAATGAGAAGAAAAATTAAGTCACAGCTAAGCCAACAAAATGCAAAACCAACTGCTTGAAATGAGAGTGAAACAGGTGTAACAACAAATGATCCAGTTCATGTGCCTCAATAATACAATCACATCAGAAATGATGCTACAATCCCAGAAATGCTTAAAGAATCACTTTTATGATAACAACCATAGTACAAAGGAAGACAACCCAATGAATCAGTTACATCAGATATGGAATACACAACAGACGGGACCACAAAAACACTTTCCAGAAACAGATAAATAATCCAGTAGAATAGGATTTTTAGATAACATAAATGATCAACTACCTTTTCCAAAACAAAGAAATGATCAAATACACCAAAATCACCTATACAGACAAGAAAACGGTCTCAACAGCTACCACTATGATCATAATGGAAGTCACTCAGCTGGAAATATCAATCAATGTCATCAGATTCCAAATGCAGACTATAAATCCAACAGAGCATGTCTATAAGGCAACAAAAATGGTCAATCACCTTTTCCAGGACATGCAAATGAGCAAGTACATCAAACTCAACAGATGGGATCAAAAAATCACTTTTCAGAAATGGACTATAACTCTAGTAGAATAGGTCTTTTAAACAACATAAATAGTAGACCCGCTTTCCCAAGACAAAGACGGGATCAAATACATCAAAACCATATGGCAAGAAAAGAAAACCACCTGAACACTTACCACCAAGATCACAATGAAAGTCAACAAGCCAGAAATATTGATTAACTCAATCATATGAAAAGTACAGAGCATATGAACCAAGTAAATAAGATCCAGTATCATAAGATTGGAAGGGCTGTAACACATAACAATGCTTACCAACAAAATTATTACCAGCCTCAAAGACATACCAACCAGCAATAGAATCAAGATGAACAAATACAACACATGCTAGACTATCAGATGCAAAATTCAAGCCAAGAGTCCTTAAAACAGAATGTACCAGTCCATCAGGTTCAAAACCAACATCAACTAAAACAAGATAGACAACCACCAAACTACCTCCATCAGATGGAAAATTACCAAACAGATACATGTATACCAGCAAATTATCAACAACTTGTAGTAAAATCAGCTAATCAATTGCCAACACAAAGTATGGAACATCAAAATATACACAGAGCTGAAGCTACATGCTACATCAGAAACAACCAAACAGACAATTTCTACTACCACCACCATACAGTCAGAGCAATCCCAAACCAACCCTCTCCAATATAACTTCAGCTTCAGAAAGATAGCAAGTCATACCACAACAACGGAAAGAAAATCCACCAGAACAGAAGACTTCTATAGGAAGCAATGTGAAAAACAGTACACATCTATCATGTATTTTTTTTAGAGATGAGACGGACTCCCAATACATCCAGATATAAATCAAGAAGAAATCGAAATAGAAAGAACCAACAGACAGTGCTAGAGATTGTCTCCTTTAAGATTGAAGAGATCAAAGATAACACCCCTTATATCAAAGAACTACAGACCGACTCAAATATTCTGTGTCTACAAGAACATTGTTTACATGGATATGAGACATATATATTACAGAAAATTGTCCCCGATTATGACTACCATATCTCATGTTTTGATGATATTAACATTGATATAGAAAATCACAATGCATGCAATAGAAGAGGAAAAGGCGGTGTTACAACTCTATGGCCAAAACTTTTTCGCACAAAATAAAAAAACTTGAAAAAGAGGAAAGGATAGGGTAATTGAAATATGTACAGAGCTTCATCAAGTAATCTTAATCAACAATTATTTGCCAAGAATGGTGACAGGATCTGAACCACAATATAGAGAACATCTGGTCAAAATCTCATCAATAATAGATAAATATGATGACTCGCATAGCTTTATTATAACTGGCGACCTAAATGGTTCATTAATATCAACCAGAAATAACAACCACGATAAACTTTTGAAAGAGTTCAGTAGAAAACATCGTCTGACCCATACATTAGAGAACAGTCAAGGCTCTACCTTTTACCACCATAATGGTAAAGAGCGAAAACTAATTTATCAATAGCATCCGATAAGAAAAAAAGTCAAGTGTCCTATCTACTCATTTTTACAAGTCATATAATAATGACTTGCCAATGGAACAAGAAAAAAGAGCCCTATGACTAACAATAGGACTAGAATACTGTGGCAGTCCATTATGTGCAGATGATATTGTACTGATGTCAACAGACGAAACAGAGATTCAAGCAATGCTTGATATTGCATATAAATATTCTTGTGAACACAGGTGTAATATCTATCCGCAAAAAAAGCACTCTTATAAAGCTGAAAGGATCAAGTCAAAAGGTCAATCGGAAAATATCAGACTAGGAAATGAAGCAATACAAACTGACAACCAAACGACACATTTAGGAATCATACGATCATCCAAAAACGAATCAAGAATAAATATACAAGAACATATAAGTATTGCCAGAAAGACTTTGTATTCTTTAATTCCAGTAGGATTAAATGGAAAAGGAGGTCTTAACCCCAAAACGGCATACAAGATTTATCAAGCATATTATCTTCCAAGGATACTGTATGGACTAGAAATATTACCTCTGAATCAAACTCAAATAGGAGAATTAAGACAATTCCACATCAAAACTATTAAATGCTTTTAATCCATACCAGTAAGAACTTCAACAGCTGCTGTATATATACTTATTGGCGCCATACCAATTGCAGCAGAACTTCATAAGAGACAACTTAGTTTGCTATATTCCATCCTAGTAAGTAAAAATACTTAACTAAAAACTTTAATGGAGAGACAACTGATTGTCAACTCAGGAAATCCAGAAAGCTTCTTCCCAAGAGTTCAAGAAATCCTACAACATTATACTCTAATGCCGATTCACAAGCTGATAAAAAGCCTTCCAACAAATTTTCAATGAAAGAAACAAATCAACACAGCCATAGCCGATAAAGTTAGCTAAATGCCGAAATGAAAGAAAAAACCACTATTAAACTCTGCAATAAAACAGAGCTCAAAATACACCAGACTCACCCGTATGGAACTCCTTACCATCAGTTACATACGAGGTTAAAAAGGCACAAAGCCAGATTACTCACCGGTACACACCTTTTAGAATGTGATATACAGAAATTCAAAAGGGAACAAGAAAGAACAAACTGTAATCTGTTTCATCTGGATATAGAAATTTTACAAAACTTTTTACTCATGTGCCTATCTCTAAACGAAAAAAAGCAAGAAATTATCCCTGAATTGAAAAAAACTCACCATACACTCTGTGTGATACAACAAATGGAACGACATATTCAAAGAGAACCAGGCAGTAATTGTCCAAATAAATAAAGACTGCACAACACCGGCTCAAGAAATTAACTTTAGTCCTTAGACAGTAATTCAAATCGAAAGCCTCAGAATAGATCTCTGCTATGGACTCCATACTCAGAGAATATTGGTGCAAAAGAAGATTAAGACAATGTAAAGTGAGGTTAACACAATGGCCACAAAATCTTCTGGCTATATTTCCTTTTCTTTTTATTTTCAATCTTACTAAAATTGAGATTTTTCTGCTTCAGGTAAAATTTAATACTTATATATCTTAAATTTCTTCCTTTTAAAAACCACAAAATGTTATTTAAATCAGCTTGTTGAAATTTGTTTATTTTTTGATAATTATAAAATTCACTCAATAATTATCAAAATTACGATCATTCAACATCACATGCTGACTTTTGTTTGATGAGTGTACATGTATTGGTTTTTTTTTCGAAAAATTTCCTATTCTTTATATATCAACAGTCATTGTTTTCTTTGAAACAAAAGATTGAGTCTAGGATCTGGTATAAAAATTAGATTGAATATTGGTTTACCTACACCTTTGCTCCCTTTTCATATTTTTTGTTTTGTTCATGTAAGTACCATTATAAACGTTTGAAAATGTTTTTTTTATAATTCTATTTTCTTTCATCTTTAATCATTAAGCTCTTTTTCTATGGAAATTACCTCTTTTTCTATGGAAATTGCCTCAGGGGATTGTACACTTCATTAGTGTTCACTTTCATAATTAATCTACAATGAAAAGTCATTCATAGCATTTTAAAGTGCATGGAAAGCCATGTACTATAAAAAATAGAAGGGAAAAAACTAATTCTCCATTGGACTAGAAGGGGTGGGTATGTTCTAACCTCTATATTTAGCACATACTTACAACTTCTCGTCCAATCAAATTGCTTGAATTTGCCTTCTAATTTTCATAGAACATACTTTTTCCGTGTACTAAGTAACTACGCATGAATGACCACAAGGGTAAGATTTTATTGTACCGTAATCAAGATTTTAAAACAAAAATTGCCACTGGCTATTTTGAAATAAAATGCTGCATCCCAAATTAAATTAAATAGTTTGTAATTAGTGTTCACATTAATTTTTAAATATCCTGCTATCAAAATCTTTGGATCTAAAATTTTTTTTTGACAATTGCAAGTTTCTTTCATTTAAATAAAGAGTAACAAATATTGTCCTTAATACCTTAATTAGAGTATAACGCTATCTTAAAATTGTGGTAATTTATCATCCATGCAATTACTTTGTACACAAAAACGTGTGTACCATGAAACCTTATGAAGGGAAATTAAGGCAACTTACCTTTCTTAAGGAAATTGCTCTATTTCGTCATGAATTGATTGATTGATTGTTGGTTGCTTAATGTCCAGTGGCAACTATTTTGAATAGAAAAACCATGATAATGTCTGAAGGGAATGTGCCACCTATTTATTTATATATATTCTGAAAAATCTTTAAGTTTTACTTTGAAATAAAAAAAAAAAACACACAAAACCTATAATCTTTGATCTATTGGTAGTTGCTTTTGAATGCATATCCGCTAGACTATCTATTGGGACATACTATCTATATGTTTCAAATTTATTATAGCTTTAGATTTACTGTGAAATTGAAAAATGTTTTCAAAACATGTAAAGCTTCCACTGCAATTTAATCATTGCCTGATTTTGGGCAATTTATTTCGTCATCTTACCACGTAAAGAAGTTTAAGGTGACATATAGTTGTTACATTCTGTGTCATTTGGTCTCTTGTGGAAAGTTGTCTCATTTGGCAATCATACCACATCTTCTTATTTTTAAACATGTAGTAAAACACCACTTTATATCAATATACTTACTTACACCAGCAGCTATCATCTTTTCATCTGGAGTCAAGGGCCTTTTGAAATCACATATTTTACTATGATACTAGTGAGTAGATAAAACATAAAACTTCGTTAATGAACTCCGTTTTACAAACAACTGTGAAACAAGTAGCCAGCCAAAATAAACTATAAATAGACCAATTAAAAGATTACGTGAGTTGTAAATATGTGCTAAATTGGATAGTCTGTGAAAAGGTTTATACTAAAAAATAAAGAGCTCGGGGCAAGCCCCTCGCTCTAAATTTCATAGTATATACCTTTTCGTAGACTAACCGATACTTGGTCGTTCAAGAGTGCACGGAAAATGTCAGCAGGTTAACAATAACAACTTAATCAATTGAAAAGAACTGAGTACAATTCAATAACATTGACGACTTTACATCATAACTTGTTAGTACTGAAATACCTGAAATATTTTCGTCTAGACATTACGTAAACATCAATTAATAATTCACAACACGTACAATTGATAACTTAGGCAATGAGAATATGGTAAAGAATCACTTTCTTTTAAAAAAAAATCGTAATTTGCATATATAATACAGCAATTATGTTGTATTGTTACTTTTTTCAAATTTTAATCGCCAATATTTCAGGAACAAAAAGATTGGGCTCCAAAAGTCACTAAAATTTGTTATATGTTTCTCTACAAACAAAACATGTCACTTTAAAGAATAATACGTAATTGAAAAAAAAATATGGATGATTCCTTTAAAATAATCTGACAGCCACCTACCCAAAGATTAGTGCAAAAGGATTTATATTTTTTAAATCGTCTAGAGTCTATAAAAATTGTGAATGAATTGTCAATGAATCAAAAAGAAAATAATCAAAGAACTGTCATTTAATCCCAATCCTATAAATAACGAAAAACATTAGGATATGACATACGACTGTTTAGTCTAAGAATGTAACGTCACAGTACCCAAATTGCCAGTTCATTTAACTTTTAAAAATGATCAATTAAAATATGTTACAGACATTAATTTCTTAAAAATGAATAGTAAGCATGGACTATTGACGTCACTATTGTCAAATTGTTCTAAATATTTGGAGAAATAAAACAAAACATCCGTTGTTCGATTTTTAAGGATGTGAATTTGAAGCATGGAAGCAATT
Source organism: Mytilus coruscus (assembly GCA_017311375.1). Classification (NCBI taxonomy): domain Eukaryota; kingdom Metazoa; phylum Mollusca; class Bivalvia; order Mytilida; family Mytilidae; genus Mytilus; species Mytilus coruscus. The sequence goes on from CM029601.1 coordinate 47,416,529, forward strand.
TGGGTACTCCTCATTACAGACTCGTGGATCGTTTACAGGTCGGTTCAAACCCATTTTTCTATGATTCAATATGGATTCAACATTAAATTGGTGGAACTATATAGTAAATAAGGAAACATCTACAAAATAAACACAGAATGGAAACTTTCGTCTTTATCATAAATAAATGTAGGTGAAAAAACTCAAAATAGGTGCAAGTTGGGTACCCTCATGTTATATTGGTAAGCTTGTATGCTAGTCTCCATGCAAGCATAGTTGTTACCATGTACTGTAAATTAATGAGTGCATTTATTATTGTGAATCACTGACTACTGGTAAAAATGCGTGATCTAATTAATGCGATTGTTAAAATTTTGTGAATGAAAAGCACGACTGAAGTTATGAAAGCGAGTTTTTATTATTGCGAACCTGATATTGTCGCATTTTTCGCATTAATAAAAACATCGCAACAATTTCTGATTTTACAGTATATCATTGGTTTAAAAAACTTTACGAGTTTGTAATATGTTCTGATGTTCAGTAGTTGTCGTTTGTTGATGTGGTTCATAAGTGTTTCTCGTTTCTCGTTTTATATAGATTAGACCGTTGGTTTTCCCGTTTGAATGGTTTTACACTAGTAATTTTGGGGCCCTTTATAGCTTACTGTTCGGTGTGAGCCTAGGCTCCGTGTTGAAGACCGTACTTTGACCTATAATGGCTTACATTTATAAATTTTGACTTGGATGGAGAGTTGTCTCATTGGCACTCATACCACATCTTCTTATATCTATTCATCCCAATGATCCGAACAACATATATGATATACACCTAAATATAGCGAAAACAAGCTATTGAAATTTCTTTAAACGCACAGGTACAACACATTAACACACTTTCATCTTCTGAACGAGAAAACATTAGCAATTAATACAACAGATTTGTTCTGCAAAGTGGGCCGACCGGGATAAAGAGATGGACTTTAGACTGCCACTGTAAAATGAGGATATATAAACGACTTTCAACTTCGTGCATTTTCCATGCATCAAATTTTCCTATGTCACAATGCTGTTATTACGTCGCAATAAGAACCTATTGTCCAATGTCGTCTTTTACGCCGATTGACCTCGGGTCAACCGGAATATATCATTCATTAAAAAACCTCGATATTTGTCTATTGGATATGAACAGTAATTTTGGCACCTCAGAGAGATGTTACAAAGAATTAGCGGTGGTACGAGGTCCGTGACCTCCATTTTCGGATTCGGACCTTTCCGCCGGTAGTTAGCTAGACCCGAGGACTTTCGTATTTTGCAGGTTAAAAAAATTTCAAAAGCATTTTGAATAAAATAAATAAATCTAGTATAAAAATAATCTTCAAATACTTAACTTTACTGAAAGGAAACTTATGAATTTGCTTAATTTCTTCACAATATGATTTGAACATACATCCAATGTTCTAGGAAATTCTGGCACATTTACGTGTAACATTTGGGACAGGTCAAATATATCCTTTTATCATATAGGTTAATCATAAGAATTGAATGTTTATTTTCTTATAATTTCATAGGGTCGCAAAAGCGTTGATGTTGCGCACAGTATAAGAAGGGAGTGCTTCCACACTATATAAAAAAGAGAAGAAAATACCAAACGGACAAAATGTTCTTTTTTCGATTTAAAAAAAAACATATGCATGTAGCTTAATCTATACAGATTAAAAAAGGGACACATTGTCATTAAAATTAATTTCGTTTAACTCCTATTCCACTATCTAAAATTTTATATATAATGTTGACCAATGTTAGTTTAAAAAGTCTGGACCGGTAAACTTAAAATAGCAAAAAATGCTTTATAAAGTACTATTAAATGGCATTTTTTTTCACACACAAAAAAGTTCACATACGAATAAAAAAATGTTGTCAGGGAAGATACAAAGTGGTAATCTAAACCTGTTTTTTTTTAATGTTGGACAAAACCATGGCATGAAGAAAAACACTGAAAAGGCAATTTTCAAAAAAAAAAAAAAAAAATACACAGTAAAAATAAAGATTCAGCATCAATGAAAGGAGCTATGTGTCAATGAGGCAGCAACCAACAATGACATAAATCACCAAAAGTAGACATCAAGAGGTCATCATGTAGTCTAAAACAAAAGGTGAAGACAGAAGTAGACATCAAGAGGTCATCATGTAGTCTAAAACAAAAGGTGAAGACAGAAGTAGACATCAAGAGGTCATCATGTAGTCTAAAACAAAAGGTGAAGACAAAAGTAGACACCAAGAGGTCATCATGTAGTCTAAAACAAAAGGTGAAGACAAAATTATAAAAATATCAACATTATAAAATAAGGAGATGTGGTATGAATGCCTTGTGAAGAGTTGTCTCATTGGCAATCACACCACATCTTTTTATATATACCACATCTCCTTATTTTCATATAAAGGTTCACAGGAGAAGATATTTTTCTTGTGAAGCTGTCCTTTCTTGCATGTTATAACACATGCTGGATATTAAAATAATTGGAGAAGTAGAATACACTTTTGAGCTGTTGGTTTGAAAAGTTACAATGCAGTGTAAGATACATCCCATTTCATCTTCTCCATGTGCACGATACACACATGCATTCAAATAGTACTGAGTTTCATGAATGACTCTGGTAAAGTTTTTCATCTCCTCTATAGACACGGATAACACTGACACTGGTATTGTGTGAAGGTTGGTTCCTATATTTTTTCTTCCCAAAAGGATTAGGCGATCTAGATTATTGGTGTAAAAGCTAAGAAACATTCAGACTAATGTGTCGTTTGCAGTTTCTTTTTTAAATTAAAATTGAGTTGGCCAATTGTGTGATCTCATTGATCTGCCAATAATAGCTGTTAAGGAAGGTTTTTTATATTGGATTCTAAACATTTGTATGAGTTATCTTTATTCACATAGAAGAAACTTGATGTGTGCTTTTTTGTAAGGTAAGTGTATCCGATATCTGGCATGAATTATAACAGTTTACAGAAATGAGAATAATGGGCAAAAACTAAGTAAATTGGACAAAAAATAAAGGAGAGAAAAAGGAAATAAAAATAAAGAATAGAGAATAATGGTGTGCTTCAATATAGAGAAAAGTGGTGTGCTATAATATGAAGATAAGAGAATAAATACCGTCGTGTGCTATAATATAAGAATAGACTGATTGTTGGTTGCTTGCTAAATGTCTAGTGGTAAATATTTCATGCATCTTCAGGACGAAAAGAAATTAACCATGAATATAATAAGGAATTCTATAATAGAGGCCGTCCAGGATATAGGTCGGAGAAATTTGTACGGCCACTAGAAAATGAGGGTATGTTGGATAGGGTCAGAAATTAAGCCTGACAACAGTCCCCCTACGGACCCCTCTCTTAGCGTGCAGAGAGCGTGGCACTTTCTCTACACTAGGAATCTGACGTCCCCATTCTGACCTGACGAGCCGTGTGTAGTCACGTGACCGGTCGTTGTACGAGATACCGCGAATCTCGAGAATATATTATTCACCGGTATGAGTCTTTTTATAGATTATGTTCTATATTTAATTGTTAGTTACGCCCCTATAAATATCTGACCAGTCCGGTTAATCAACCCAACCGCTATATTCGTTTTAGGGTGACCTCTTCTAAAAGAAAACCAAATGAAACGGGTGATACATCGGGGGTGACTGATGAAACTCGGCCCAAAAAGCAGGATCTTACCAAAGACCAGAAATATGACCTGGAAAAGAGAATATATTTCTTTTCGTTTGACTATAGTGATTTCCCTGCGTTAAATATAGTTATATATATTCAAACTCGTTAGAGAAGTTGTAAAACGGGTTATTGTTATTTTGGATTTAGATATATTGGTTATATATGCACGTGAAATCCTTTGGCGGTTTAAACGGTGGGGTTCAATTATATTATATAAAGAAATTGTTGAACTGTCAGTTCATCGAAGGTACTAACATTAACTACAACGTACAGTTTACCGTTTATTGTAATATTTATGAATATGGATCATAGAGTTTACGTTCATTTACATATAATGATGTGTTGGATAATTTTGTTGTATGCAAATGTCAATTTGAAGATGGTTATTAATTTATATCAGATTATTATGTTATTAAACATTGTTTGCAAGAGAAAAGAACAAGTTACTGCGAGCAACCAAGCCTATATTAGAGTTTTGTCTTATTTATACGAAGGAATTTAGTAAAGAAATGCTTTAAATTCGGACGAGCAGGCGAGGGAGAATTTAAGAACGCAAATTTTTGACCCAATGGAAGGTTAATCGTCCTTGGCTTTATTTCGATGAGACAACTGGTTTAATGTCGTGCATGTATTGTGTCAAATATCCCACACACAGTGAAAGGGAAAGTGCCCTGGTTCGAGGAACAAAAAACTCAAAACTTGACCCCATAAAAAATCATGAAACTACCTCTCAGTATCTATACTGCTGAAAACAGTGGCTTAAAGAAACGGATTCAAAGTTTGACAACAAAGTCGAGTTGTTATCTGACACAAATTAGGTCAGTGTGTTCTAAAGCAGCAATTAAAACCAGAACAATTAAAACGGTATAAGGTTTAACACAGCGTGTAGTGTTGGGGAAAAGGGGAAACCTTTTGCTGACTATGAATTTATTTTAGAAGTTGAGAAAACAAATGAGGTTGATGTAGGAGACAGTATTTCAACATTGAGGGCTGTAAACTGTTCCTTAAATGGATATCCCAGCAATTAAGATCACAAATTGTCTCAAGTTTACTTGCAGCACCATTTGTTAGTATTTTGTCAGATGGTAGTACTGACAGGTCTGTTATTGAATAGGAAATAGTTTATCTCCGGTATGTTGACCAATGTATGCCTACCACTAAAATGATAAATCTTATATCTTAAGAATCAGCTACAGCAGAAGGGATTTTCAAGGCAATTTTTAATGCTCTTTAAATTGTGGGCCTAAGTGAGGAAAAGATCCGCCATGATACCCCAGGTCCTAAACTTATTTGTAGTAATTTTGACGGAGCTTCTGTAAATTTTGGTAACACATCTGGTGTCTTCAAAAGATTGAAAGATGAGGTACATCAAGCAATAGGTATTCACTGTATTGCTCACAAACTTGAACTTGTAATACTTGGTGCGAATAAAACTATATATATTCCATATATATACATGTCAACATTTGAAACCACATTAAAAGGAGTTTTCAAGTTCTACTATTATTCTCCTAAGCGCAGACGTGAACTTGCAGGTATAAGTGAGATTCTTGATCAAATTCTTTTGCACTTTGGTGATATAAAACAAGTACGCTGGTTGTCAAGCAAGGAGAGGACAGTAAAAGCAATGCTTTCAAATTATGAGGTTGTTGTAAGTCATCTAGAGCATGATTTTGTTGCTGGATCCCGTGCTGATGATGCAAATAGAGCTAAAGGGTACCACAATGTAATTACATCTGTCAAATTTCTTAAGTTTCTTCATTTCCTGATGGACTACTTTCCCATTGTGGCCAAGCTATCCCGTACATTTCAGCTTGATGATTATTTAATTATTGAACTTAATGATCACATTGAAGCAGCAGTCATCCATCTTACTCAATTAAAACATCGTACTGGTAAATATTGTACACAATTTGAAGAAAAATTTGATGTTACAAACAAAACATTTGGGGAAATAAAAATAAGTACAAGAAATGTCCAGTCTGTTGACATGAAATCTGATAAAGATCTCCATGCATTAATTGATGGTACCATCAAATATATTGAATCAAGATTCAAGTCTTTGAATGAAAAACCCCTCTCACTTCTTCAGATATTTAATTTTCATCAGTGGCCATTGGCAGGGGATTTGAACTTGCTGAATTTGGTAATGACCAGTTAGAAGAATTGGTAAATCAACCTGAGTTTAGTGAAATATTTTCTGATAATGAAAAAGAGCAAATTAAATCTGAATTGACATAACTGAAACTTTATTTAAGCAGATTTAGTACAAATCCATTGCTAAATATGTACAGTGTTACAAAACAAAGCTGTAACAAGGAAAAATGAGGGTGCAGTACTTGCATGGTGCTTGTCCTACTTTAGTTGAAGGTGAAACACTGTCAGCTATTGAGAAGGTAAATTATTGGTTATTTACTATTTCACCATCTACTAGCGGCAGTGAGAGGGGTTTCTCCTTAATGAATACATTGAAAAGTAAACTTAGAACTAGATTAACACAAGAATCTCTGCAAAATCAGCTGTATATCATGAGTGAAGGCCCTTCTATTCAAGAATTTGAAACTCTACCCAGTATAATGTATTGGTTTGAAAATAGCACAAGAACCCCTCACTGCAGTGGGCACAAATTAAAGAGAAACAAATTGAAAAAGAGGAAGGATTTGAACTGTACGTGTCTGGAAAATAAATTAAAATAACTAATTCAGTTTTAAATAATCATATATAAGAACTTCAAATGGCCATATAATGACAATGGATCAATTTTATTATCATTTATCTATCTTCATAGTTACAATACTAGATGCTTTGATTTATTTGAGAATGAATTAAAGAAAATCAGTTTATAAACTTTATTTACTTGTTGTTTATGTTACAAAATTATATTTTACTGAGTGAAATGCATTATTAATGTAAATATTTAACATATAATATGAAAAACAGTAAACTCACATGTTCACAAACAACACAAATTCATTTAATTAAACAAATATCATACCTAGATTAGTTACCTACTTTGCTAAAACTTTGCATGCATGGTTCCTTTTGGGTTTTTAATTACTATACTTATAAACAGTAAGACCTGATGAGCGCTTTCGAAGGGTAAGCATTATCTGTTTTTATAAATTAAATTTGAAAATTCAAGTTCAATTTAGATTGGACCTTCTAAGAATAAAGGAAGACCTTTCTGTCTTTTTGGTCAAAGGTCCTGGACATTCCATTGCCTAAAGTAAATTTGAACCCCTGAAGATTCTTGTACGTGGAGAGAGCGTGACACTCTCTCTACACGAGACAACAGATTTAACGTCAAAATTCTTACTGGACGTGCATGCGTATTTTTACATCCAATACAACCAACAAGACGCCCCACTTGCAAGGGTTTTACTGTGGGAAGTCCAAGGATGACCATATTTATTTTCTCTAGTCAAGTTGACAGCAACCCTTGGGGTTCAGATGATTCTCCAAATGTCATAACTGTAGTTTGTGATGTGTCACAAAAAAGCATGCGGGTCCCTTTTTTTACAAATATAACGTAAGAAATGCGTAAAACATCGGTTGATACAAAATTGCATACAATGAGGCGGTCAAGTGGTACAAAAGCATACATTTACATGTACATATAAAACCGTCTATATGGTATAAATGGGTATACATGCACATTCAAGTCTTCCGTAATGGCATGCATACATCTAAGGCTGTAATATAGCACCAAACAAATGATCATAATATGAAATGGTTATGGTACGAAATGTTTTTGTCATGGTACGAAATGGGTATGGGACGAAATGACTATTTTTGCGTATATGTGATAAAGATTTGTTCTAGATAATAAAGTTAGGCATAGTAAACTCAAGGTAGTTTAAAAGTTCAAGGCAATTCTACACAGTTTGCTCTATATATCAACTGGAAGGTAACCTTTTTCGACATTTTATATATTTTGGTTGGTTAAAAACAGACTGAAAATTAAGTATATGATTTTGTTTAAAATGTGTTTGTCAAAAACTAAATAAATGAATGGCAACTTATCACAACTGACAACACGGGTGAATATTTTATTTATAACTTCATATATTGTATTTTATATAGACACACTAAATGGTCAAATATAAGGACTTTCTACTCGTTTCAAACGATACTTGAAAGAGGGTCTGGATGGGGTCCTTCATTTCTATATTCTTTGATTTTTAGGCCATTTTTCTCTATTTTTATACTTTTTGTCCATTATTCTCTATTCTTTATATTTTAGCACCCCATTATTCTCTATTATTTATTTTTTGGTCCATTTTTCTCTATTCTTTATATTTTTTGCCCATTATTCTCTTTTCTATAAACCCCCATCCACACCCTCTTGAAACCCATTGGTGGCCATGGGCTTTTTTTGCTTTTTGGTCCGGTGTTGTCTCTTTGACACATTCCCCGTTTCCTTTCTCTATTCTATTTGTGTTAATAATTTACACATTTATGTCTGAAAAAAAACTAGATTATATAGAGTAAACATGTACATATTCTGTATGGCATTCTGTTATAATTTGTCACTGGACGTAAAACAAATAATCATCAATCACTAGCTGTGCAGTAGGGTAACATTGTACATATCTTTTATTCAGACCTTTCAACATACCTTGCTATGATATTGAGTTGAGATTTCAGTGTCAAAATAAAGAGATGTGGTATGATTGGTATGATTGCAATTGACACAACTATCCACCAGACACGAAATTGACGTGGATATAAACAACCAGGTGACAATGTACGGCCTTCAGCAAAATGAATGTGAGCTCCATTGTATTTAAATCCTATCATTATCTACTTTTGTTATTTGTACCTGCCATTTTAGTTTTTTTTGTTTTGCTTTAAAAAATGATTTGTGATTTGAAAATTTGAATTAACTGCAATCTGAGTAATTTATTGATTACTGTTGCTTAATTCCATTGGTATATATCCAAACATTTTCAGGATAAGACTAAATTAACACTGGATCTGCATGCTGGTTTGACAAAGATGAGGGCAGAAAATTTGGACTGCCACAAGAAATAAATTTCTCTCTGAATAACCAGCTTTCTATACTTACTATTTCTCAATATAAAGTTGAAATTTGTGAGACATTGATATAATTTATTACGGTAATCTTCACACAACTGTCATGGTTATTTTTAAACATATTATGACCACATTTTAAATGGCCAACGATGGCTTAAAGCTGCAATTTTATAAATGTTTGCAACGTATTAGGCCACTTATTGGCCCCTTGAATTGGAAATTTTTCAGCTATAACATATCTACCGAATAGCATCCTTCAGATGTGCACAAAACTTTAGTCTGTCCGATATCAATATTCATATTTTTAAATTGCGCCTTGCATTTATGCTTTTGGACTTCTTGTTGCAAAGGCAAAATTGCAATAACTGCCGAAATAGCCTCATTTTGAAAATCTGTGGTTGAAATTAGAAATGAACCAAGGTCTTGCCAAAATGATATTTTGTTAGACGATATCTAATACAAAGATCATGGTAGGTATAGTGTCCGGCTGAGATCATGTTTTTTCGAGTGAATCGGTCCAATATTTTCAAGTGAAGATCAGTTTTTTCGAGAGATACTACATGCGATCAGATCGATTCAATGCTATTTCGCGAGTATAATAGTTTTATTCGTGACAGTTCATCTTATTCTGAATGCTATACATGTTTTGAGCACAAACGACGCACAATTTCCTTGTAGTTCATTTACAATTCAGTGTTTTATATTGTCCGTGTTTTTTCAAGAGCAACATTTAAAACGTCCGGGTTTTTCAACAAATGGTCCGGGTTTTTTAAGAAGATGTGAATAAGAAAGAAAACTTTCTTGGTCTTAAAAACTGACTTTTTGTAGTTTGTGACTGTAATTTAGCGAAGGACAATATTATATATTCTTAATAAGTCACAAAGACAATCTACTATCTTGATCAGATTTATCCTGGGTTTTTAAACCTTATATGGGTCATTAAAAAACCTTTGTTTTACAGCCAATAATGTCGAATTTTGAAATTGCAAAATTGAAATAAAGTTACTCATTCAAACAACCCTCTTCATAAGAAAATCAAAACAAACAGTACTTATGGAACAACATATAAAACAATAATATATTGATTCAATCTTGATAATGTCATACAAGAATATATTGAAACATTTTTGATAGGTAGTGCAATATTTATCTCTTCTGTTACCATGTTCAATAGAAATTACGGGTTATTTAGAAAAGGTTTCGATAAACAACCAAACATTTCATTATGTGTAAAACTATATGTAATTATAAACTTTTAAAGACGTTTCTGTCAAATATTGTGTGTCCTGTTACTGTAACCACAGTAACCATAGTAACAGGATTGTAAGTTTGTTTTATTCCTAATTATTGGAAGATTTTATATAGACATAATATTATGAAAACCGGTTTTTCAAAAGTGATTATTTTCTAAGGGTTAAATATTTCCTTTTGGCCTTGAATAAGTGTGTTTTCTATTTGGTACCATTAAAACGTTTAATCCCGCTGCAAATGTTTGCACCTGTCCTAAGGTTTTCAAAGGCCGTACATTGAGTTATTTGGATGGAGAGTTGTCTCATTGGCAAATTTTAAACCCAAAGAACACGTGCTGGTTGGACTTCCATTAGGAAATATATATTTTCATTTTGTGTAATGATAGATTATTTGTCAATCTTCCATGTTGTACGGAAAATATACCTCAAAATTATTTGTTTTCAAAGGTTATAAAAAGTAACCACCAGCAATGCAAGTATAAGATAGCAATCATGCAAAAGGGTACCCACTATTTTTTCACTAAATGTCTTGAATATACTTTTCTCTACACTGTTATGCAAGAAACATGCTGTGTTAAATTTTTAGTATGTTTTGTGCTTTTGAAATTATCACTGAATAGTTCCATATTCATAGGGAGAAACGATTTAACGGTTGATTTAGTAGCGGTAACAGGAAGCAGTTTTCTGGATTTACCTTCAAATCATTTGAAATGTGTTACCCTCCGATCTAAATCGTGTTTATTATTGAACCTTTAAAATAATTTTTAGCATATGTGTACTCGAAGCCGAATATTTGAAAGCCAATGATGTATAAGAACCGAAACATTTGAAGAGCTATATGACCTAAAGAATCCAAAAAAAATAGCCAAATCCATCTTAGGTGAACTTTGCCTGATGTAGTTAAAACCTTGGTTTCTTTATGATTTTTAAATTAATAAACGGACAATTTTAAATGATTGATTGCTGGTTGCTTAATGTCCAGTGGCTAATATTTCATGCATGTTCAGAACGAGAACAAATTAATAATCAAACCAATAGGTAGGTCCTATAACAGAAGACTTTCGGGATGAAGGTCGAGAAATTGACTGTCACTGAAAATGAGGGTATTGGATACAAACAGAAATTTTGCCTTGCAACAGATCACCTACGGACTCCTCAAAGAGCTCTTGCAAGGGTTCTTAAAGTGCAGTTAGCGTGGCACTCTTTCTACACGCCCAATACTGACTGGACGTGCTGCGTACTTGAACATCCAGCACAGCAAAACGGACGCCCCACTTTGGCAAAGGTTTTACTGTCGGTCGGAAGAGAACCTATTTTGGAAAGGTTTGTTATAAATCATGTCAGTACCGAAGTACTGACTATTGTGCTGATGATAAACTCGGAGGCTTATCCGATGTATTTAATAAACAACGAAATAAAAATAAGTAAGCTTTAATACGATCCTTTTGAAATAATAAAATATGCTTGGACATTTTTCATGTTTCCGGCAAGAAAATATAATGAACCAGGAATAAAGTAAATAATCTTTTTAAAGTAAAAATATTTTTCCTCTCAGCTAGTTCAATGTCACGATATAAATACACAAACCCGATATCACTGAAACCGTCAACCGGAAAATTTTATGTTTGAAAACGGTCTTAAAAATGTCCAAGTATATTCAAGGTAAGCATATATCGCGTTTGTGTATTTAAAAAAATACGGACATATAAAAATGAATTTACTCTCCAAAATGTCTTATAAATGCAAAAACAAGAATTTTTGTAAAGTGTCTGTATGTCTAAGTATATATAGATTCCATGTATGCATTTCCGTTGACATTTGCATTGGTATGTGCATAAAAATGGCTTTAATCTATATTTTGGAATTAAGCATTGTAAGGCTAAATTAAACGTTTCTAAAACAAAATAATGTAGGGTTGATAATATCTTTTTATCACAAATACTAATTTACCTTCTTTGATCTTGTACATAAGGTTCTAGCATCTTTTTGTTACGTCTTACCAGAAAGGAAGTCTGTTTGTTTACATTTTTGATCATATTCACTAGGAAAAAAGTGGTCACACTCGATAAAACCCGAACAAATCACTCGAAAAAACACGATCCCAGCCGGACACTATACCTACTGTGAAGATATTAATGTGGGTAAACTATCTTTTTGGATAAGGTGTTTGCCAATATTTGTAACGTTCTTACACAATGCGCAATGATTTAATAGAATCTAAAAAGCACAATACAAAGATCACTGAAGTAAACTTAAGTATTTGCAATACACAAACAAATAAACTTATAATTATCTGATATCGATTCAACTGGTATCTGGTCCATTCAGTTTCTTCCGTTTGTTAACATATAAAGTACAAATGGATTACTATCTACTGAATCGATTGTAAAATAAAACACATAACATTAACATTTCCTCTTTACAGGAAAATGAATCTTTCATTTGGGAAGGAAATGCGTGAAAAAGCCTTTACTTTAAAAGAAGGTATAACATTTGTGAACCATGGAGCATTTGGTGCTGTGCCGAAACAAGTTCAGGGTGCTCAAAGGAGGTGACTTTTTAGAGATTTCCTTTGGCCTAAAATTAGCATAAATTTAAGCTTGTTAAATACTTTCTGCCCATAAATTACAAAATATGGAATACTTCATTATCATAATAATTTGCACATCTACAAATACCTGAATGTGATTGATCCATTATATTTTTTTCCCTTGGTTTACACTTCCATAGACCATGTTGTCAAATTTACTACGTTGATTTTACTATGATGTACATGAATGGATTCCTGGGTTTTTATGAAAGATGAAATTGAAAGAAAAAATAACGTTAATAATCCGTGAACTGGGTTTCCTCTCCGTGATCTCAGAGTTCACAAAACTTGAAGAGGCGACAACGGCATTAGCTGGATTTGTCAAAGCTGATGCAGAAGATTTTTTTTTTGTACATAACACAACTACAGGTAAACGCACATATATCCTTTTGAACAAGTTCTTACTCTATAGGAAAGACTCGGATTTCTCTTTATTTTATCCCTCCATTATTTGTTTGACTTCACTTGAATTCCTGTGAAAGATTTCAATGCTTTCTGTTTTTCACTTTACAAAAACTAAAGGTTCACATTGTGGTTCGATGATGATATTTTACGATATCAAGGTGTAGAAAATCCGATAACCTATATATATCAAAGGTAACAAACACAAAGACACTAATTATTTCATAAATAGAAATACAAAATTAATTTTTGATTAGAAAGTGAATTGATGCATAAGGACTTCGATGAAAAAGCACTAAACAAGAGACAGCTAGCCAACGACACAGCATTAAATTCATCAGACTTCTACAGGTTAACAAACAGTTGTTTGAAATTAACGCGTGTCAATACAATTTATTTTAGGGCAGAGTCGAAAATAAAGAGTTGGGAATAAATTCAACGGTAAAGGTATAAAAAAATCTGCCTTCAACACCAAATGTTTCAAAATAAAAAAAAGGACAAAAGGCAATCACTGATGAGGTTCCTGATGTCAGACAGACAAAACATTTTATGAATTCTACTATAAACATATATCATCGGAATTTAAATATCCATATAGATATCGTTAAATAGCAGTCCCTAGACAAAATTTGAAGCTTTCGTGACTTGCAGCTGATATTTTAAGATATCATTATGCAAAAAAAAAAAAACCGATCATCTCAATTTACAACAACTTTAGAAATAGTAGAGGAAGACATTATCTTATGCAATGCCTTTTTACACGTGTTTTAATATATATAAGATTACACATAAGGAATGAAAGCTTGATCATTTTTAGGACAGCATATTTCTTTTAATTAGGTGTCAACACTGTTCTGAAGTCGTTAAGACTGAATCCAGATGACATTATTGTGTACACTGATATGGCGTACTGTGCAATACAATACACGTGTGAAGAGCTTGTTAAACATTCAGAGTGTAAAGGTAAAGTTTTTGTTACACGGTCAAAGATCACACACATGTGCAATATAATACACGTGTGAAAAGCTTGTTAAACATTCAGAATGTAAAGGTAAAGTATTTGTTGCACGGTCAAAGAGCATACACATTGAGATAAGATAGAACAAACATGAAAGAAAGCTAACTTCAATCTTTCGCTTAAAGAAACATTACGTAAAATTCGTAAATATTTGCTTAGCTGCTGTTTTTCGTAGAATAGGTTGTCTTCGTTGAGTGTCATGGTTTTCGCATTTGTTTTAGTGTTCTTTCACATATTTATTTATTTATCTTATTAAAAAATTACGAAACGTATTGTAGTCGTTACTACTCTTATTAAACAAAACTTGCAAGACTTTAGTGTTTAAATTTATTGCTGCCGATAGGGTCAAAACGAAAGTATTTTATTAATAAGAATCAAAACAAAAGACCCTAGCACAAGCTTAATTTTAGTGAGATGATGCACACGTCAGTCGATCGACACTATTTGAATCTTTCTTTAATCGCGACTCCGTGAGTAACATTGGGCTTTCTTACTGGTGTAACAAAACTAATTCAGGCCCGGTCAGAAAGCACATACAAGAAAGTAGTACATATTTAACACAAAATAGTTCCTACGCATGTGATTGAGTGTAACTTTCAAAATAAGTAAAATATTGTGGAAATTTTTGTATCATATGAAAGCTGAATGACTGATGATCATTGTAGAACACTTTTTGACTTATAATTTTGAATAATAAAAAAATTGCAAGAAATTTAAAAAGGAAGGTACATTTTGTCTGTTTGTCAGATCAGAAGTACTTGTTTTGGTACATCTGAAGTTCCGGGAACCGTTCTCTCTTATATGCAATTAAAGGTATGTTGGTTTTTTTCTTCAGTACAAGACACAATAAGGTGTTGCTTTGACATGTAATGATTGTGACTGTATTTGAACTTAAGACAAAAGAGCTGTGCTTGCTTTAAATTGAGGAATTTAACATAGAAAGCAATGGGGCCATGAATTAGTTGTGTACTTAGTACAAGCATTTTTTTGCAAGGATTCAAATTGAATTAACACACACGTGAAAGTAAAAAACAAAAGGTTTAAGGGGAATGGTGAGTTAAATTTAAAAAAAAACCTGTCATCGACATTAACAAAAATCAGAGGTCTTATTGCCTCCTATAATCTTTGCAGCCACCGATAATAGAGAATGATGCGCAAACATAAATGATATGGAAAAAATACTCTAACCATACTCTACATAGTTACTCTATTACCTTTCGCGGAGACGCTTGATCAATTGAGTGCTTTATTTAAAAATCGGATGGTTGTTATGTACAAGACATCATAATTCACTACTTTGAATTTGAAATGTAATATACAGAAATAACAGAATATTCAGTATAATAAATTAAATAACTAAAAAATTTGACTCTACAAAATATTTAGGCCTAACTCTTCAATCAAACTTAGAATGGGATAAACATATCGATAACATGACATCAAAAGCAAACCAGTCTCTTGGATTTAATCGCAGGAACCTTAAAATAGCCTCACTTTAAGTTAAAGCTCTTGTCCGACCAAAATTAGAGTACTGCTCAACCATTTGGGATCCACATCAAAAACAGCAAATTTCACAAATTGAAAATGTCCAGAGAAGAGTAGCCCGCTTCACATGCAACCGCTTCCATAACACCAGCTCAGTTACTGATATGATGACAGACTTAGATTGGTACCCACTTGAAATTATGCATTTAAGATACAGACTTGTTTTCTTCTACAAAATTATCCAAGAAATTGTTGCAGTCCCTGCATTTAACCTTTTGATCCCACTAGACAATAGAACCAGACATAGCAATCCACACTCATTTAGGCAACTACAAACATCTAAAGACAGTTATAAATATTCATTTTATCCAAGTACAGTTATAGATTGGAATCATTTGCCACAACAAATAGTTTCATGCAGTACAGTACAGGGATTCAAGATCGAGTATGATCTCAGAATCTGCTCTAATCCCTATTTTCTCCCCTTAACTGTTATTGCTATCAAATGTATATAGTTTTATCTAAATGTTATTTTTCAAATGTACATATATTATTTTGATATTTGATTTTGTTTCTTTTTTCTGGTTATCTTGTCAATTATAAATCAAATTTTATAGTTGACGCCCGGCGAATGAAGGATCGCTAGAAACTAAAAGAAGAAGAAGCTTAGATGATGATAGAGCAGATTGTTACCCTTCGAAAAAAACATTGTCAACCTTGGCTTCGCCTCGGTTGACAATTTTTTCTCGGGATAATACTCTGCTCTATCACCTTCTCAGCTCTGTGTTATTTGAATACTCTTAGTATTATCCAATTGTAATTAAATACATGTAATTAATTTTAATTGCAGGTGTCAAAACATATGCTCTTTCATTTGAGTTCCCTATTAAAAGCGAGGACGACGTTATTGAGTCTTTTAGAAGTTATTTCAGCAAGAACAAAAATGTAAGAATTGCTATAATAGGTAAAAACATTACATGATAATATCTGTATTGCTTCGACAAATACAATTTAGTTTAAGACGAAGACAATATACAAAAGATGTCTATACATAAATATTTCATATGGTAAAAACGATATATGTATATAAATAAGAAAACGGATAATTATGAATGAACGGAGATGTTGAGTATAGTTAAGTCAATGAGACATCAACCCAACGAAGCAAATAACAATTAATTAATCCTGTAGTGGTCAACTTATCTCACATTCTTCAACATTATAAACACATGTCGTCATATGACATTATAATGTTTCTGATATGCATGTGATATTTGCCACTGGACGTTAAAAACCGATCCAGCCATCCATCTATCTAGTTTAAGTATTTTAAATTATCTTGGTGATTACAATATTTGACATTTTTCTATTTGTTTCATAACATAGAACATATTTCAAGTCCTCTTTCTGTAAGAATGCCAATAGAGAAATTGATTCCACTTTGCAAAGATATGGAGTACTCAGTCTGATAGACGGTGCTCATGCACTAGGGCAAATTCCGCTGAATCTTCGAGAGCTTAACGCTGACTTTTACACAGGTAAATAATAACAGTCAGGATTATTTAGAAGTAGATAAGAAAAATAAAATAATGTTTTCTTTAATTTCCTGAATGGTTGAATTTAAAAAAAAAAAAAAAAAGAAAAAAAAAGGAATTTTTATTTACACAATAGGGAAGTTGGGGAAACCAAATCACAACTATTTTAATCATGCCTGCAATATGACCTTGAAATAATCATATTTGACATCTGACCTTTACAGGTCTTGTGTAAAATAACATTAACATTGTTTTACTGATACTTCTTTTTTTATTAAGAACATGTGCATTATTGAATTTAAAAAATCGAATAATTAAAAAAAATCCCAGCACCCTTTTTGTTCACATGATCAAAAATTATAAGTGATATTCAATTTGGTACAATAATTGTTAGTTGAATAAAAATTTTGAAAGTTATAATATCCATCAGACATCAGTTTTCAAAAAGGAGGGTGTAAAAACTATAATTTTTAAATTTGATATAATATTGAAAAATTTCAAAAATAGATTGTCCTAACATAGAATGCAAAAACTTATGGGGCAAACTTATCACACAAAGAACGATCATATACTACAAAATGTAACAACAAAGATAGAAGTACGAAATTGAAGGTTAAAGCTTAAAACAAAAACAAAACAATGATAAAAAAGACTAGTTAAAATGAGCTATTCATCTTATTTTTATAGGAAATCTCCATAAATGGTTTTTACTGCCCACGAGGATGTGCTTTCCTCTATATGAAGAAAATTCACAAAGATTGGGTTAAACCGCTCGTAACATCATTTCGTCATTATGAGGGGTTTCACAATATGTTCCATACACAGGGCACACGTGATACAAGTGTCTTCTGCGTTGTACCGGAAGCTATTAAATTCTATTCCGATATTGGTGGTTATGTAAGTATGAATTGCTTAACAATTTGATGCAAAGTTTTCGCTTCAGTTTGCTTTTTTTTTATTAATTAGTTTGTTACTGTATTAAACTAGGAAAGGTTAATGTCTCGAAATCGTTTTTACACAGTAATGAAGAATTACTTTATTAGATTATTACGGTCATACCATGCTCGTGCTTATTTTCAAAGGGTATAATGCATTTGAATATAAGTAGACGAGGATGGACGATAATTTGATAGCAAAGACAAAAGTATTCAAAGCAATCCAGAGATCAACATACAGTCTTAACCAATAAACAGGTGTCTTAACAATATATCAAGCTCTAGATTTTCCACTGACTATACAAGTTGTGAATAAATTGAACAGAAACGATTGGAGCTACTACGTGCACTTAAACCCAATTCTCCAAAATAGAAAAAAAGCATTCTTCAACTAATCATGCTAATGATTCATTATCGTTACCTTGATATCTTCTGCCTTTTCTTTTACAATGCATAAATATACCCCAAGTCGGGGACTTATATCTTCTGCCTTTTCTTTTACGATGCTTAAATATACCCCAAGTCGGGGACTTACATCGTCTCGTCAATAGTTGTTTTGTGTCATTTTGGAAATGAAGTAACTTATTTCAAAGAGAGGTGTTCAACAGTACCTTTCTTGTTCTATTGAGTATATAAGTATTTATCTTGATGTTAATGTCTATTTTAAAGGAGAAGATACACAACTATGTAGCCCCATTAATAGAGAAAGCAGCATGTATGTTAACCGATGGATGGAAAACAAACACCTTACCCATCCCGAAGTCGATGGAACCCCCATTTATGGAACGCCACAGCTGTCTTATGTGGAACTCTGATAATATGTTGTGTTGTTTTATAATTACTTGATGATATTTTGTCTCTACATAATATGGTTTTGACATTTCGTAATGATGTTTTGGTATAACTCAATATGGAATAGTCATTACTTAATGATATTTTGATATTACACGATATGGTTTCGTATTTACTTGATATAGTTTTGTCATTACTTAATATGATTTTGTCATTACTCGATGTGGTGTCACCATTATTTAATGTGGTTGTGTCATTAGGCAATGTGGTTTTAACATTACTTGATGTGTATGTGACTTAACGTAATGTAGTTGTTTCATTACATGATGTGGTTTTGTTATTTCGTAATGATGATTTGCCAATTCTTTATATGGCTTTAACATTACGTAATGATGTTTCAAAATTTGAAGATTTTACACTACATGATGTGTTTTTTTTCAGTATTGATGTGGTCCTGTCATTCTTTGATGTGGTTATCAAATTACTTGATGAGGTAAAACCACGTGACCATTTCGGAAAAAAAAATATGTTCTATTTTTAAACCGATTTCCATATGTCGTTTGTTTAATATGCTTTGGATGAGTATCGCTATCCATTGAGTTAAAGTTCAAATTAAAGTTCGAGTTGTTGTTCAGAGTTATTTGGTATGAAAAAGGGGAACGGCAGACAAACATAAGAAAAAAGTACTAAAAAATTAACAGTATTGGACATAAGGGGGATATGCCTAAACCACTTGGTCCTGCCGTTTTTTTTCCTTAGTTCTAAAATGGAAGCAGTATTATAATAAATTCGTAAAAGATTCCACGGAACCCTGTGCCTCGCCTGATATTGCTGCTGTCAGTGTAAAAGCGTAATGTTGACTGTACATTTATCGGTACATTTATCGGTAAAAACAAAATTGCTTTATCTTGATCTTGAAGAATAACTCCTATACAAGTTTTATAACAATTCATGGAGGTTTACAAATTTATCATGTCAAAACAGTTTAATTCGGATATATTTAATGCAAAAAAAATGAGACAACTCTCAACCACATACCAAATGACGTAGAAGTTAACAACTATATGTGACTGTATGGTCTTTAACAATGAGCAAAACCCATACCACATAGTAAGCTATAAAAGGTCCCGAAATGAAAAATGTAAAAACAATTCAAACGAGAAACCTAACGATCTAAATGATGAAGACGCCGACGCCACTACCGACGACGGAATATAGGTTTGTTGTGTCTCACTGCCTCTACATTAATGTCGCAGGCTCGACACAAATCAAAAGACTTGTACTTTATTGTCAACAAATGAGACACTTTAAATCAACTCACACTAAAGTTACAGGGAAATGGGGGGATCGGACTAAGCGACAAAGCATCAATTCTATGAAATAAGAATTCTCCGAATTTTTTTTAGCGTGTATGATCATTTGAACATATACGAATATCAATCTTTAATTTTTATAAATTGCATTCTCTGATATACCTCGCACTAATCGAAAAACAAACTTTTTGGAATATCTGTTTCACAGGTGACGACGGATATGTTCCAGTTGTCGTAACCACAATCCCGTCATCTTTTCCTCGAATGTGAACTACCAAATAAAACCAAATCACTGGGTTTGTACTTTCACGAATAACACGACGGGTGCCACACGTTGAGCAGATTCTGCTTACCCTTCCGGAGCACCCGAGATCACCCCCGATGGATGTATATTACCCAGTCATACCGATCTATTGAGTTAAGCCAATTGAAACTGTTTTTTACATTTTTTCTTATATTGTGCTGTTACACTACAGTCCGAGGTTAGGTTAGGGTTTAGCGCTCACATACATATTAAACTCCGCCACGTGCACTTTCTTTATGTGCCTGCCCCAAGTCAGGAGCCTGTAGTTCAATGGTTGTCGTTGTTTCATGTGTGTCATATTTGTTTTTCGTAGATTGTTTAGTTATAAATTAGACCGTTAGTTTTCTCGTTTGAATTGTTTCACATTTTCACGTGGTGGTCTTTTGTAGCCGACTATACTGTGTGTTGAAGGCTGTACGGTTGCCTATGATTGCTTACATCCACTGCATTTAAACTCTGGTGGATAGTTGTCTCATTGGCAATCACACCACATCTAACTTTATTTCAATTTCTGTGTTGTGTTTTGTATACTGTAACATTGTTTATCTTTTGTACGCATACCCCTGAGCCCTCTTTTCGGAAGCCTGAGCAAAAGCCCTTGATCCTCGATAGAAAATTTAAATACGAACTCATATTAGATAACTCGAATTTCAACTCGAAAACTTAATCTAAATGAGACTCAAATTCGAGTCTAACTCGAACTCTACCTCAAGAGGTGACTCAAATTCAAGTTGAAGTCGAATTGTAACTCGAACTCTACCTTTGAATGTGACTCAAACTCGAAGTTCAACTCGATGCTAAATAGAACTTTAATTCTAATAATGGCTTGAATTCTAACTCGAAATCGAAGACTAACTCAAAGTTTAACTCGAACAGTAACCCGAACTTTAATTTGAACTCTAACTCGATGGATGGCAACACTCATCCAAGGCACATAAAACATGGAAATCTATTTAAAAATAGAACTAGTTTTTCCGAAATGGTCACGTGGTTTTACCTCATCAAGTAATGTGATAACCACATCAAAGAATGACATGACCACATCAAATACTGAAACAAACACATTATGTAGTGTAAAATCTTTAACTTTTGAAACATCATTACGTAATGTTAAAGCCATATAAAGAATTGGCAAATCATCATTACGAAATAACAAAACCACATCATGTAATGAAACAACTATATTACGTTAAGTCACATACACATCAAGTAATGTTAAAACCACATTGCCTAATGACACAACCACATTAAATAATGGTGAAACCACATCGAGTAATGACAAAACCATATTAAGTAATAACAAAACACTATCAAATCAATACGAAACCATGTCGTGTAATATCGAAATATCATTAAGTAATGACTATTCCATATTGAGTTATATCAAAACATCATTACGTAATGTCAAAACCATATTATGTAAAGACAAAATATCATCAAGTAATAATAAAACAACATAACGTAATATCAGAGTTCAACATAAGACAGCTGTGGCGTTCCATACCCATTTATGCGACTTGTTCAATTACCACAACAACAAAAACAACTGACAGACGTATGTACATCTTAATCTTATTTTTGTTATCATGGATTTAAAAAAGATGACACAGCCGATATCCAAATGGATGTTGTATTACTTTTGTTATATGCTAAATATTATTTCGATATAGTCATCCGTGATAATGAATAAAGAATGTAAAGTGACTTTATCAGATATGAATGGAGCTGTGATGTGAGCGACAGATCGTCAACTTTTCGGTTTCCGGATATAACGTATAGCCTTAAATAAAAAACTCACATTGCTATTGAACGGGCAAGGTCGTAGCAGGTAAACAACAATAGGTTGAAAGCTTTATAATTTTTCTCTCTGTTTTGGGGATATGTTATGATATTGTAACTATCATATTATTTTAGTTGGCCTAATTTGTTTTGTGTGGCCTATTGTATACATTGTGTTACAACTATGCAGTTTAGAATTCACTGGAACAATCACTGATACTCATGGAATGATTAGAACTTTCTATTTCACTTACATAACGTTTCCAGAATGATCATAACAAAAGATGCGTAATTTATATTTCTAGCGTTGTCTAGAAATTTCCGTTTGAGTATTTAAATGCAGACCCAAAAGTTAGTTGAATATATAGAGATTTGGACTTAGACATCGATAGACATCAACATTCTCTGCAGTTGGATTGACACTTTTATTTACAAACTACATCATACTAGATTGTGACCAATTGGATATAATATTCTGTGGATTCCCGTGAAGATTTCCGGATAAAGAAAAGATAAAAGATTGGACTCATATTTTGACAGTTAAGTTGACATTTCTTTTTGTGTAATACTTTTTGTAAACTAGTGTATAATAAATCTTGTTAAATTTTATTATTGATTTGTGTCTTTTGTTGGCTACAATTAAAAGGCGATTTTCTGACATAACAGAAATTGGGGCTCAAGTCCGGGATAACGTTAATATCTTATTTTAAAAAATATTTGTTCAGTATTTTTATTAGAAATAGCCAACAAAATTCTACAAAATGGCATTTGAAGCCGGTAAATTTTGAAAACGCCAGACCTGGAGAAGTTTGATAATTTAAAGAAAGAGGAATTAGTGTTGCTTGCTAAACATCTGAAATTAGACTTTAGAGTATCTATGAGAAAACAAATTATAAAAAATTTGGTAATAGACAAATTAATTGATGCAGAAATTTTCGGTGAAGAGGCTCTTGAACTTAAGGTCGAAAATGTAGATGCTATCAAATTAAAACAGCTCGAGTTAGAACATGAATTTAAATTAAAACAATTGGAAAAGAAAAAGAAGAAAGGCAGGCAGAACTTGAAATGAAAGAAAGGTTAGAGATGGAAAAAAGAAAAGAAAAGAAGATGAATTTAAATTAAAACAGGCAGAACTTGAAATGAAGGAAAGGTTAGAGATGGAGAAAATGAAAATTGAAATGGCAAAAGAAGAAAGCAACACTAAATTCCAATCAAAATCAGAACATTTTAATTTTGATGCAGCAAAAAATATACGTTTGGTTCCCAAATTTTGTGAAAAAACAGTTGACAAATTTTTTCCACAGTTTGAGAAAATTGCTCAAAATTTGAAATGGCCGAAGCCTTTTTGGACTACAATGCTGCAAAGTGTTTTTGAGGGCAAGGCCGCTGAAATTTACTCAGCACTTTCATCAGACAATAGTTCTGATTATGACATGGTTAAAAGGAAGTTTTGAAAGCTTATGAGTTAGTGCCAGAAGCATATAGACAGAAGTTTAGATCTTATAAAAGTTTGATTCACAAACCTATGTTGAATTTGCTAGGAAAAGAAGACCTATTTGATAAATGGCTTACGTCAAAGAAAATAGATAACAATTTTAAGAACTTAAGACAACTGATGTTATTAGAAGAGTTCAAGCAATGTGTTCATTTAGACTTAAAACACATTTAGATGACAAAACTGTTGAGACATTACAAGATGCAGCTGTTATTTCCGATAATTATACCCTTTCACATAAGAGAAGTTTCAAAGGTCAAAATTTTAATACTTCAGTGGAAATTACAAGAATCAAAGCACTGAGCGTACTGATAGTAAGCCTGTTGCACAGAATAAGAGTCAGTCTAGTTATAATATGTCTAGTCCGAAATTTGATACTTTTGAGAAGAAGTCACTGACTTGTGCTTATTGTAAGAAGAATGGTCACCTGATGGCTGATTGTTTCAGACTCCAGAAGAAGAATGAAAGAGATAATAGGCCCAAGACCAGTGCTTGTACGACACCCCGTGTTACCAATACGTTGGAATGTCCTGCGAGTCAGGCTTTTAAGTCCAGTTTTGTGATTACATGGAGGATTATAAACCCTTTATGTCTGATGGGTTTGTTTCTATTGTTGATAATACTACTCCTCAACCTATTAAGATTTTACGGGACACTGGAGCTTCTCAGTCTTTATTGTTAGAAGGTGTGTTGCCTTTGTCCGAGGAGAATTCTGTTGGTGCCTCCGTTTTGTTACAAGGTGTGGAGTTAGGTTGTATAGATGTTCCCCTCCATCGTATTTATCTGAAGTCAGATTTGATAACTGGACCATTTGTTGTGGGTGTTCGTCCTAATCTCCCTGTTGAGGGTGTTTCATTATTGCTAGGAAATGATCTAGCTAGGAACAAAGTGGTTGCTGAACCAATTGTTACCAGTGAACCGGTGGTGGATGTTAAATCACCTGAAGATGATGCTGAACTGTATCCAGCTTGTGTCGTTACTAGGGCGATGGCTAGAAAACAGCAAAATGAGGATTTGCAAGAAGACCAGTTTGATTACATGGACCTTTCTGACACCTTTCTAGCCGACATTGAAGGTCCCAGTAGCTCAGAGAAGGCCGTAATAAGACCACCTAGTATAAGCAAGAATGTAATTATGCCATGGCCAGACGTAAACAGCCATTCATTAGACCGAAGGAAATTTGTCGAAGAACAAAATAAAGACCCTGAGGTTCTTCAGCTCCGCCAGAGGGCTCAACCACAGGAAGAAGCAGACAAAGTGGCCGAATGCTATTACCATCAAGACGGCATTTTAATGAGAAAGTGGAGGCCCCCTGATGCTACCCCAGAGGAGGAATGGAGAGTGGTATACCAAGTGGTGGTGCCTAAAGTCTATAGGCAAGACATTATTGGTCTTGCTCATGACACCCCCTTGGCTGGACACTTAGGCATAAGGAAGACTTGCCTTAAGATCTTGCAGCATTTCTACTGGCCAAGACTAAGAAGTGATGTCGCAGAATACTGTAAATCATGCCATATATGCCAGGTTGTTGGTAAGCCTAACCAGAAAATACCACCAGCACCACTTCTGCCTATTCCAGCCTTTGAAGAACCTTTCAGCCGAGTACTCATTGATTGCGTTGGACCTTTACCGAAAACCAAGACCGGAAATGCGTATTTACTGACGATCATGTGTACCTCCACTCGTTTTCCTGAGGCTATTCCGTTAAGGAATATCAAGACATCTACTATTGTCAAAGCTCTGATCAAATTTTTCACGCTAGTAGGACTTCCAAAGTCTATACAGTCCGACCAGGGTTCAAATTTCATGTCAGGTATATTTCAGCAAGTCGTGTACCAGTTAGGGATTGCTCAGTATAGGTCAAGTGCTTATCATCCAGAATCTCAAGGTGCCTTAGAACGTTTTCATCAAACATTGAAGAACATGATCAGAACTTTTTGTCTTCAATTTGACAGGGATTGGGATGATGGTGTTCACTTTTACTTTTGCGGTCCGAGAGGCTGTTCAAGAATCCCTTGGTTTTAGTCCCTTTGAGTTGGTATTTGGTCATACTGTAAGGGGACCTTTAAAATTGATAAAGGAAAAGTGGCTTACTGAACACACTGACTTGAATCTTCTAGACTATGTATCTAGATTTAAAGAAAAATTGTATACTGCTTGTCAAATTGCTCAGAACAATTTAAAACTGTTCAGAATAAGATGAAAATATGGTATGATAAAGATGCCAGGGACAGATTTTTTGAGCCTGGTGATAAGGTACTTGTATTGTTGCCAGTCCCTGGACATCCATTACAAGCTAAATATTGTGGTCCTTATACCATAGAGAGTAAAATCAATGATTTGAATTATATTGTAAAAACACCAGGTCGGCGTAAACAAAATAGAGTGTGTCACATTAATATGTTAAAACCATATTTTGAGCGTACTAATGAAGGTGAGAATAAACCAGTTGCCATTTTAGCCATGGTTAAATTGGAGAACAATCATGACAAACCAGGTGTAATTGAACCACCTTTTAGTTCTAAAACTATGGAAGAGACAGTTAGATTGAAAAATTCAGAAATTTTGTCAAATTTAGATTCAAAACTTGCACATCTGTCTTTTGATCGTAGAGAAAATTAAAAGCCTTGGTATTTTCTTTTAAAATCTTTTTCCAGATGTGCCAAACAAAACCACTGCTGTTTGTCATGATGTCGATGTTGGTGATGCTTCTCCAATTAAGCAACATCCTTACCGGCTCATTCCACTCAAACTTGAATTTATGAGACAAGAAATTAAATATATGCTTGACAATGATATTATTGAGCCGAGTAACAGTGAATGGAGCTCTCCTTGCCTGCTTGTGCCCAAACCAGATAAAACCTTTCGTTTCGTAACTGATTTCAGAAAAGTAAATTCTGTTTCAAAATCTGATTCCTATCCGATTCCAAGGATAGACGATTGCATTGATAATATTGGAAAAGCAAAATTTGTGAGCAAATTTGATTTATTGAAAGGTTACTGGCAAGTCCCATTGACACAGAGAGCTCGAGAAATATCAGCTTTTGTCACACCAGATGGCTTATTTCAATATACTGTAATGCCGTTTGGCATGAAAAGTGCTCAGCTACATTTCAAAGAATGATCAATAATGTTATAAAAGATTTAGACTGTTGTTATGCTTATATTGATGATCTTATTGTATGTAGTGATAGCTGGGAAGAACATTTAACACATTTATATGATACTTTTGATAGATTGTCACAATCAAATTTGACTGTTAATCTTGGTAAAGTGAATTTTGTCAGGCCACTGTTGATTATTTAGGGCATACAGTTGGCCAAGGTCAGGTGAAACCTATTACGGCTAAAGTGGATGCAATTACCAAATTTCCTCCTCCTACAAATAAAAACAACTTATGAGATATTTAGGCATGATTGGATTTTACAGGAAATTCTGTTCAAATTTTGCGACTGTTGTTCAACCATTGACTCATCTTTTACGGAAAGATTCTAAATTCATCTGGAGTGAAAATTGTCAAAACGCTTTTGAAAATAGCAAATCACTTTTAATTAATAGTCCAGTTCTGATCACTCCAGACTATGAAAACAATTCAAACTTGCCGTTGACGCAAGCGATGTAGGAGTTGGAGCTGTTTTATATCAAGAGACAGATGATAATGTTGAAAACCTATATCATATTTTTCTAAGAAATTAGATAAACATCAGAAAAATTATTCAACTATTGAAAAGAGTGTTTTGCACTGTTGTCTGCACTTCAACATTTTGATGTATATTTAAATCCCACTGTGCATCCTATTCTTGTTTATACTGATCATAATCCTCTCACCTTCATACATAAAATGAGAAACAAGAACCAGAGATTGACTAGGTGGAGTTTATTGTTACAGGAATATGATGTTATTGTAAAACATATTAAAGGTAAAGATAATGTAATACCAGATGCTTTATCTAGAACTTATTAAAACACTGTGTATATACTGTGTATTTTTGAAAATACTTACTATATATTACTATGTATTTTGTACATATTATTCATGAAAAGTTTTGTTACACTCAAACTTTTTTAAGGGGAGGTGTTATGATATTGTAACTATCATATTTATTTAGTTGGCCTAATTTGTTTTGTGTGGCCTAAGTGTTTACATTGTTTTATATACATGTACAAAATAAAATACATTGTGTTACAACTATGCAGTTTAGAATTCACTGGAACAATCACTGATACTCATGGAATGATTAGAACTTTCTATTTCACTTACATAACGTTTCCAGAATGATCATAACAAAAGATGCGTAATTTATATTTCTAGCGTTGTCTAGAAATTTCTGTTTGAGTATTTAAATGCAGACCCAAAAGTTAGTTGAATATATAGAGATTTGGACATAGACATAGATAGATTAGACATCGATAGACATCAACATTCTCTGCAGTTGGATTGACACTTTTATTTACAAACTACATCATACTAGATTGTGACCAATTGGATATAATATTCTGTGGATTCCGTGAAGATTTCCGGATAAAGAAAAGATAAAAGATTGGACTCATATTTTGACAGTTAAGTTGACATTTCTTTTGTGTAATACTTTTTGTAAACTAGTGTATAATAAATCTTGTTAAATTTTATTATTGATTTGTGTCTTTTGTTGGCTACAATTAAAAGGCGATTTTCTGACATAACAATATTAACACAGAGGCAGTGGATATTTTGCCGAAGCATAGCCTCTTAGGTGCTATTATACCTTCTCCAGCAAAATAGCGATTTATATAGAGTTTTGCTATTTTGCCGATCTTAATTCAGATTTTCAGTATATTAATTACGAATAGAAAAAATATAGAAACATACAGTTTAATAAAAAAATCTTTAAAAAAATAATTATGTCTTCTTTAAAACATTTATACATAAGCAAAGCATGCATATTAAAATTGATACCCCTTTCTTTTATAAGAAGTCTCTAAAAAATATGTCTTTTTAAAAGATATAATACACATTGAGCAAAGCATGCATATTAAAATCGACATTATAACAGTTATTAAAAATTTCAATAAAAATAGGCTTAAATAGCCTATAAGTTTTGAAATGAAAAGTAACATTCAACAACCTCAAAATGCTTTACAAGTGTTACAAAACCAGTGCCTTGCTTTTGGTGCATTTTTAAAGTCTTGCACAAGGAAGATGCTGCCACTGCAGACATGAACTGCACATAAAACTTGTGTTTTTTGCGTCTGTATCACTTTTGCAAAAAATGCAAATATATACATTATATTCAACATTCATAGAAGATGTTGTCAATAGATTGCCATGTAACGTCTGTACAATATTTCTTTATTAATTTTATATCCACTAGTTTGTCTAGACATGAACTTTAAACCTTTTCAGGGCGGGTTTCTACGTGTTCCTCCTCTTATCACCAGACCGTCATCAACCGCTGACTTTAGTTTAAAAAAAAATTTAATTTCATATAGTCTGAAAAAAAAATCTGAAATAAGACCGGCAAAATAGCAAAACTCTATATAAATCGCTATTTTGCCGGAGCCGGTAAATTAGCACCTAAGAGGCCTTCAACACTGATACATATTTGTGAGCGTTTAACCTTCGACATAACCTGCGAATTAAAACTGTTAATTTTAACTATAATCAACAGAAACGCTGAAGCGAAAGAAGCTATGAAGTCAAACTATGTCACATTATTCAGGATATCAGAATAAAACAGTTTATGGAAATAAACACTATAATAATTCGAAACCAGTTATTGGCATGATACGGGTTATGTTCTTCTCATATATTTTATGATTGTATGATACTAAACCCCTAACGGGAGGGATTGTACTTGATTTTCATATGATGAAGACATAATCTTTCAATCAGTTTAATTGAGGTCTGGAGCTGGCATGTCAGTAACTGCCAGTAGTCCTTTGTTAATTTATGTATCATTGTCTTTTTGCTTAGTTTCTTTTGTTACCTATTCTGACATCGGACTCGGACTTCTTTTAAACTGAGTTTTACTGTGCGTATTGCTATGTGTTTCTTTATTCTACATTGGCTAGAGGTATAGGGGGGAGAGTTGAGATCTCACAAAACATGTTTAACCCCTCCGCATTTTTGCGCCTGTCCCAAGTCAGGAGCCTCTGGCCTTTGTTAGTCTTGTTTTTTTTTTTAATTTTAGTTCATTTATATGTTTTGGAGTTTAGTGTGACGTCCATTTTCACTGAACTAGTACACAATTTTATTTAGGGGTCAGCTGAGGACCACCTCCGGGTGCGGGATTTTCTCGCTTCGTTGAAGACCCATTGGTGGCCTTCGGCTGTTGTCTGCTCTTTGGTCGGGTTGTTGTCTCTTTGACATATTCCCCATTTCCATTCTCAATTTTATGAATTATCATACATCATTTATGGTCAATACATGATTACAAAACTAATCACCTGGACTTCAATATCTATGCAAATCTTCCTGATTTGATGTGAAAATCTTAAACTTGAATACTAGTATAAATTGAATATGAAAACGCAATATTACAGTAGGCATTCAATTCGTTTACATGTAGTTAAGAAATAGATTAAGTACGTGGGACATCAATCGTAGAGTATTTACAGTTATGAGGTGCAAATGAAATGTAATTAACGGTTTCTTCAACCACCTCACACTAATGTTATTTCTAGAAACATTTCGTACAGTAACAGTTACTGTTACAAATGATAGTTCATCGCTGATTTCAGGAATTGCCTCTGTTTGATTCTAATAGTTTGCCTGAATAATAATTAATTTGCTTCCGGTTACCCTAAAGACCAAAGATTTTCTCTAATGAAAATAAATTTCTAAATTTTGTTACGAAAATAATTAGTATACTGCTTTTACTTTCTCACGAGACCAAAGACTGACTCGAACGGAAATAAACTTCTCAATATCTTTTTAGGAAAACAAACAAAACAAGATTGTGGATAACATCACCAAAAATAAAATTGCCATTTATCCTGTAGTATTTGGCGAACAAACCTATTTACGAATTACAGCAAACGTTTACAACACTGAGGAAGATTACAAGAAGCTATGTAAGATTATAGAAGACGGACTGTTTTAAAAGGAACATCGACTGAGTATGTCAATTGTTAGATATATGCTTCTAGAATCACAACAATTGTAGCTTACTCAGCTCAGTTAATCACAGGTCAATGTTTGTCAGTACTGATTTGAGTGCTTTTGTTGACTATTTTACATTGCGTATCTGTTATAAAAATTATGTCTATTGTCAACTATTTGTTATTATATGATTACATATGAAACTAGATTATCTGTAAGAACTACAACTTTTTAAATGATCTGGATTATAAATTTAACAGATTATACAAAGAAATATATTTTGAAGATTTCAATTTTATTTGTTTTCATGTTTACATATGTGTTTATTTACTTATTTAGATATTTCAATATTTCTATTACATTTTTAAAAGACGTTTAAAGTTAGCAACATGCAGTGTTTGATGAATGAAAAATATCTTTTGGTTTTGCCATATGGTTCCAAACATACATTTATCCTACGAAATCATGTGTAATAGTCAGATTTAAACGCAATTCGTTAAATCCGAATTGATATATTTGTTATCAGATCTTATAAAAAAAAGTTAAGTAATAAAAAAAAGAAAACGCCAACAAATCTTTGAAAAAGAATAACTGTAACTTGATTTGTCTCTAAAAGTTTATAGGGAAAAAGTTATACTGACTATAGTAATTTCAGTTCGTATTTTACATACACAATCTCTCTTGTAACGAACGGGGTAGCATGTTTTGTCAATGGCCACTTTCGAACATCTTAGACTTGTAATTAATTAAAAAAAAAAAAAAAACAACTAGGTACCTCAATGATAATTATTCCAGTTGGTTCAGTAGTTTAAAGAGGAGAGGAAGTCTGTTAATGATAATTAACGACGACAGACGCAAAGTTATGGCAAAATCTCGCACTGACTCTTTAAGGGCATACGATACAGTAGCAGGGGCAGATAATAACGTTTTCAAAACTGTTCGTGTTGTTTTCGCGACCTTGTAATTTTGCGATGTTTCTTATAAGAACTTTAACATTTTGCAACGTCGCTTTAGATGTAGTCACATTTGCGGAAAATACACTGACGTCATAAATCCGGTTGCGCGAATTTCTAAGAAATACCTGCTGAGAAAAGCGACCGTATCACGAGAACTGTTATATAATTCAAGACAGACGCAAAGTTATGGCAAAATCTCAGAATAGACCGTCTGTTTAATTTCAGCCGATTACAAACATTGATATATATTTTAACACCCAATGTTGCTATAGTCAAAGGCAGATTTTCCACAAATGATACCAAATCAAAGATTTAAGACACTGAGGTTCTAAATGCGGGGGAAACTCGTTATCATCGAATGGTAGTCCACCATAAAATCCTCATTCAAAGTCGTTTTGTCTGTGTTACATTTTGTTATTTTGTAATCCATGTATATAACTAAGGGGAACTCCAAGCATCAACACCTTGCCTTTTCTGCTTGTGTAACTAAAGTATCAAAATTGACATTCATCACAGCATCTGCCCTTTGTTCGATTAGTTAGTGAAATACAAAATTACGAGGCTATATGTTTATGTCCCGGAGATCATAAATTATGTTCCTTACCTTTCATACTTTGATTTTGAATTATTCCAATCAACTTGAATTATTCGAGTTCAATTTTAATTATTCGAGTTCAATTTTAATTATTCGAGTTCAATTTGAACTCTTCAAGTTCGATTTGAATTGTGATTTGAATAAGTTCGAGTACACAAAGGTCATGTAAAACATAATTGAAAAAGTTTACCATCAAAGAAAATAGAAAGGAGTGTGTTACATTTAAAACAAGTATCCTTTGATATGAATATCATTCAATATTCATTATATATAAACTACTATTTTAAAACTATAACGGTAACCTACACTCCGAGATTACCTTACTTTAGGTGTTTGTATTTAAAGTATAGACTTTAATCATACTTTTAATTCATATTTTCTTATGACATGATAAAACTATTACAATGAAAAATAATTTGAAAATTAGTCGGCGTTTACAATATATTTACAATAGATATTTAAACGAAAATTCCTTGTATAAACACACTTTAGAATACACAAAGTTTGAACAGGTCTATAATATAACTATATAGTCAGGCTAGGTATAATGAATATCTTAAAAATGGTAGGTTTTTACTTTTATTTCATCACTTATATTTATTTTAACCCGAGCATGCTTGGTATAATGTTGGTGTCGGTTTCTATCATGGAACTTAAATGTTTCACAGAACATCAACTTGGCAAATAGTCATTGGACAATAATGGATACTGATTTATAAAATCATGTTCTTTCAACGTCAGGAATGACAATGCCGAATAGCGTTGTTGCTTATATATTGGACTTTGTCCTTTGGCCTATGGATAGTTGTATCATTGTCAACCATACCATCTTTTATAGTGATACCGAAAGTATAAGTCACACATGAAATAAGAGTAAACACATATGCATTAAAATCAAAATTAAATGTTTTTAAATGATTATAAATGTATATGTATGTATGCGTGTCATTTGTTCTGTTCATGCAGTCAGTCTCTCTGGATATAAATGTCATATTATAAAAAAGATGCTAATTTGAAGTGCTTTCCCTGATTTGTTTTTGTAAAACATGTGCAAATGTAAGCAATCCAACTAGTATGCATGGTATTTGCTTACCATAAATCATTTACTTGGATAATTGCTTAGTAAGTATTTGTGTGAAAATATTTTTTATCTAGAAATGTTTAACGTTCAGTGGCAAATATTTCATGCATATTCAGGACAAGATTAGCATTCAGTTTGCCATCTTGGGTGACGGAACAACGAACAAATGACTCGATATGTTCTTAATTATTAAATTACATATTTTATTTGAAATACACCCGTCTACTCTTAGGCAGTCGGTTAAACTCTCTCATTCGCATTTTTTCTCTGGCATCTGCCCGAACAATCACGACGGCCTTATACATACATGCATGTTATATGGAACAACTAGAGGAGAGGTGTTTAAATAAATACTGTCTCCTGAAAGGGCAACCAGTAGTCAGTCTAAACATGCTAAAGGTGCTTCACCTCCGGATCCGATTGGTCCAAGTTGCTTGTATGTATGAGCGTCGTGTTCGTGTCCGAGACAACCGGAATAAATAGATATAACAATTATTCTTTTCGTTGTCAATAATTGCATTAAAAATCCAAAATATTTCTTTATCTTTTTAAACCGAAAGCTTTTATAATGAATTTAACTTCCACACATAAACCTTTTTATTCCAGAGTTAATAATTTTAAAGTTCCATCCTGAATGCCCCTACTTTAAACGCATGGTTCAATTTTCAGGTTTGTTTTTCATATACCTTAAAGAGTTGACTTTAGAATCGAGTGGCAGTAATTTAAATGATTTTTTTCCTCGTTAAATGGTACATTATATTCATTTAGAACAAATGTGTAAAACGAAAATTAACACATTGTTGAAAACAAATGTTATTTTGACACCCCCACCAAATATGCTGGAAGAAACATATGGCCGATAAAATCATTTCGGGGAGGGATGTAAAATGTTTTCTATATGAAAACCTGTCTGTCACGCAAGACACTCAAGTATGAGTTTATTTAAGACAGTATAAAAATAACATAACGGGGAAAACCTTTTGAATTCATAATATGATAACGGGAAAGAAAAAGTGAATTTCTAAAGGTCTATAGCATTTTTTAAGTTTATTTATAATACTAAGTAGGTTAGTTGTGGGTAAATTTAGTGTTTTCTGTTATTCATATGTCGTTAAAACCCACCTGAGTGTGAATACATTGGTATTTATCGTGCCCACGGTAGATTTTATGCAGAGGTTAAACCATTGAAACTATTCAATAGAATCTCACGAGATTTACCATCGAGGAACCCACACATTTGCGATTTCTTTTTCAATTTGCTTGCTTTACTGTCGATTCTTATGTATTTGGTAAAGTAAAAAGTGGCGAACAAACTTCCCATAGTAATACCCCACAAATTTTCTGCCCACAATGGCTACACTTAGTCCAAAAGATAGGGATGAGAAGTGAGTTAAAGATCATTTTGATTATGTAGAGGTGGAGGAGGGGGCAACGACGTAATCTCGGACCCGTATTTTTTTTTTAAATTAAAGACCCTTTTTTCCTTGCAGCGTTCCTACATTTTTTTACCTCATGTTTAAGCCGGACTTTCTACTTCAATGAGCTGAGATAAGTTTAAACAAAAATTCCTAGCCACTCCATTCCAGAGTTGTACATTTACTCTACTTCATATGTTACGACATGGTACTGTCATGTTTATCACAATATCTTGTACGATTCATGCGAATTGTCGAAATATTTTATTTTCTTTGCCGAAAATTATATTAGATTTTCTATTTTTGATTGAATCATTAATTATTTATCAAATAAATATCATCCATCAAGTTAATATATTATTTCTACAACTCAATATGATTTTAAACAAACCCTTTACATTTTATGTAAGCAACATTTCTAAGGGAAGTGAAAAAGTAGAATAACATTATTTAATAAATGAATGCTCCATCTTTTCTTGTAGCGGCGAGTTACGTCGAGTGAGAGCTAGTTTCTTACATTTGTAAGATGACAAGAAACCTCTGATAGAAAGTTGATGAATGTGAAAACGCATTACACAGCTCACATAAAACTTGATTCGAAATTTAAGAAATCTTTGATTTGTAGTTCTTGAGAAAAATACGACAAAAAGTTCTTGTGGCGGATGGACTGACGGAAGGACAGACGGACAGACTTACATATGGCAAGCCGTTTTTATATTTATTCAATTTCAAGATATCTTAGAAAGTAAATAAGATATCTAACAAATTATATAAGATATCTTGTATTTTATATGAGATATCTTATTTAATTTGAAGTTAATAAGATATCTTATATACTTTAAAAGATATCTTATTAACCTTATAAGATATCTTATTAACTTATAAAGATATCTTTTAAACTAAATAAGATATCTTGTATAGTTTATAAGATATCTTATATCTTTTAAAGATATCTTTTAAACAAGTACTTTATAAGATATCTTTAAAAGTATATAAGATATCTTATTTACTTTATAAGATATCTTATAAGCAATACAAAGTATCTTATATAATTGATTTGTAAGATATCTTATTTACTTATAAAGATATCTTATTTAGTAATAAAGATATCTAATTTAGTTATAAAGATATCTTATTTAGCTATAAAGATATCTTATTTAGTTATAAAGATACATGTATCTTATTTAACTTTTAAGATATGGAGAAAGTGTCAAAGAGACGACAACCCAACCAAAGAACAGAAAATAGCCCAAGGTTTGACCTTATTTGAAACTTATGTTACAAGTATTTTGAACTATGGTTGTGAAATTTGGGGGTATCATAAGGCACCAGATATTGAAAGGGTTTATATGTATTTTTTGAAATGTGTCACATTACACAGCTCACGTAAAACTTGATTCGAAATTTAACTGAGAAATCTTTGATTTGTAGTTCTTGAGAAAAGTACGACAAATAGTTCTTGTGGCGGATTGACTGACGGAAGGACAGACGGACATACTTACACCAGTGTATCCACTCTTTCAGAGCTGGATAGAACATTTTAAATACCAAAATCCCTATTAACTAGATAGTCAGATAAATATGAAATGTGAGAGTTGTTTTTTTAGTCTTTATCCCGTTAGTACACAGTCTGTTGTTGTTGAGAACGTTTTGTTTTATATTTCAGATAATGGATGGTGTAGTAGGTGCATTGTGATATCCCTAGTTACAGCAGTTTTCTTTATAATTTTTGAATATAAGTTGTTCTATATGACAGATGAAAATGCCCTATCTGAAAACCGGATACAAATGTTAATGCCGAAACCGAAGACATTTAAAGTTAAACATAAAATATGTCCAATGTTTGAATGCGGAACATGTGGAATTGGCAATGCAATATTTCAGTTCGCTTCAGCTTTTGGTATAGCCCTCCATCTCAACATGACACTCGTTATTACAGAAAATGACCTCTTTAACACAATTTTTGATATCAAGGACAAAAACATACAAAAACATAAAAGCAGACATATTTGTGATAAAATGCCGATTATAACAGAGAAGTTTGGGTGTTGTGCTTACGACAGCAAATTCAGGAACCTTAATTCATCACGTGATTATAGACTTAGACATTATTTGCATTCTTGGAAGTATTTCCATGGATACGAAGACAGGATTAGAAAAGTGTTGGTGTTTAAACGTCATCTACTGACTTATTCAAAAACGTAATCAAGAATTTGATATCAAAACACGGATTTCATTCATCATCAGATACCATAACTGTAGGTATACATGTTCGTCGCGGCGATATGGCTAAAAAGTTTCAACGCGGTTACAATGTTCCTACGAAAAATTATTTTGCCAATGCTATTCGTTATATGTCTTCGAAATTTAATAAGACAATTTTATTTATTATTGCTTCCAACGATAAAGAATGGACATCAAAGAATGTAATTTCAAACAAAGACTTGACAAATTACAAGATTGAATTGCTGACAAATAATAAACCAGAAGTAGATTTCACGATTCTTTCAAATTGTAATCACGTGATAACATCCGTTGGAACTTTCGGTTGGTGGATGGGATGGATAGCAAATGGATTGACTATATATTATAAATGGCCTGCCAGACCCAATACATTTCTTGGTTCTCAATATAATAAGAACTTCACTGATTTCTTTTATCCTGATTGGGTAGGAATTCCATAGTAAATAAAAACACAACAAAATTATAATAATCATCGTTAAAAAACTTAGGAACTGATGAG
The DNA here is from genome assembly GCA_017311375.1 of Mytilus coruscus. Taxonomy (NCBI): domain Eukaryota; kingdom Metazoa; phylum Mollusca; class Bivalvia; order Mytilida; family Mytilidae; genus Mytilus; species Mytilus coruscus. The sequence continues at coordinate 47,454,027 of CM029601.1, forward strand.
CAAGAGCGACTAAAGTTGTCTGCCTAAGGGTCAATTTTTACAATGACGAATTGTTTAATCATTGCAGTGTATAGTAGACTGGTTTCCTGTCCTTTGTCTGTTTGACTGCAACAGGAACACATGACTTAGATACCAGATATATATGTCTTGCAAAGGAGACAACCCGCCTATGCTGTTTTTCTGCATCAACTTACTAGTCATCTTACACCGGCGTAACTCCCGAATGTATGACCGTCCTCGATTAGTTTTGACGAAATTATTTTTCACCCTTTAAAATTCTGTGAAGACTTTCTGGTTGTACTGGTTGTTTGGTATAAGTAAACAGCTGCAACTACATCCGAACCTTTTGGGAAGCGTTTAATTAAAGACATGAGGAAGTATGCCACGATTACTGGGTGCATATGCCCTTCCAGTTATTCTTCCTGATGTGTGTTCGTTTAGTTGTACGGATGTATGAATACAGTCATGTCCGTTTTTCTGTGCGACTTCATAACAACGTCCCACTTTGGATATTGACTCCATGATACATAATTAATTGGATGGAAAAAGAAGCACAATTAAAATGGCCTTTAAATGAAACTTTAAGAATTATAGAGAATAATGACACGTATGAAGTGCTAATATATAAAGAATAAAGAACAATGAATGAACAAGAAAGGAATAGAGGAATGTGGCTACAGAAATTAAAATTACCACCCTGTCCAGACAAATGGTCCTATTCTAACTGCAATCCCTAAATGTTCCCTTTAAGATTGTTTGAAGACCCCCTCAAAAAAAAAAAAAATAAAATAAAAAAAAAAAAAAAAATAGCGTGTCTTGTTTACTACATTTACTTATTTGTTTTACTCATTTTATTTTTATTGATCACGAAAATACAAAATTGCATGACTTTAAGTAATATAGTTGTTGAACAATTCAGTCGGTGGATGTTATAAAATGACGTCGTCCGGGTCAAGAAGGGTCACCGAAACTGTGCAGTTTTACTGACATATACCGTTGGTTGATAACTGTTTAACACATTTTGTCATCAATTTAGTACATGACATGGGTTTAAAGATTGTTTGGTAAAGGTTGCCCTCCCCTTTCAACCCCGAGGAAAGAAAAAAGACATCTTCCATCGTTAAAAACAACCAATTTTTGAAAACATGTTTCCTCGTAATTTTCCTTACTAAGGTACATACCCAAAATATTATCCTCATTTCAAATGGTCCCGAATTTATGGGACGACTATTTGATATTCGAGGGAGGGAAAATTAATGACTTCACATTTATAGATAATGCATATTTTAAGGTCTTTCTTGTCGTATAACACATCGAGGAGTGTCAGGATTGATCAAATGAAAGACCGACCGGAGGAAGGTCTTTCTTTGGGCAATCCTGACACCCCGAGGTGTGTTATACGACAAGAAAAACCTTAAAATATGCATTATCTGACTTATATACCGTAGAAAAATATTATTTTCTGCAAAGATTTGCAAGATTTCAATCATATTTTACCGACCACATTGAAGTGGGATATTCTTTTCTGATCCGTACTGGTTTTAATACGCCCTACGGCTCATTTGAAACGTGAAATAAAACTCACTAATTAATCTAAATATAAGCTTTAGCAATCTTTATCCAGTTACAAAAAAAAATATCACTAAATGCATAAAGTAAGACACAAGTGAATTGTTACGGTGTATGAAAAATACAAGTCACAAAAAAGGGGGATGCTATGTTTTTTATATTTTTTCGTGACATTTTCATCGCGGAAAAGCAGATTAATTTGAAACAGTTTTTAACGAGCTGTTCAGAATTATTGTTTTCACTTTGGAATAACATTTTTTTTAACAGAGAACTTAGTCAGAATAAAATATCATACTCCCCCCCCCAAAAAAAAACCCTATCATAAAGCACGTGGCTGTTATTCTATAGAAATTAGAATATTTGGTCATTTGATCATTTGATAGAGTAAAAGGTATAGGTACCTATAGATGTAATAAATTCAGAAGTGACACGAATAGAGCACGAAATACTGATACATGTACATATAACACGAAAAACGAATATTCATAGGTCAATGTATGATTTCCAATACAGTGTGACTCAATACGATTTTCAAAATCCTACACATGAATTTGTTAAATCTGGTTTGTTATATTAGTGTTGTGAAGGGTTTTGCATTATCAAATTCATCTCAAATATTGTCCCTTTATTGTAGTGATAAATTAACAAAATTCACATTATTTGTTTCGGACGTTAACATGTGCGTTCACGACTTTTTTTTTTGTAATTTAGTCTAAAAACAGATGACAGGATTGTTAATGTCTTTATCATTAGCACACGATACTATCAAACGAATTAAATGTTTAAGTAAATTATAGTTTGCATTTTAATCAAGGAAAATAATGACCTTACGCAGGTCATTATTTTCTGCCTTGAAGCAAATTTCATTGAAACTTGGTATCGTCCGGGTTGATTCTTCAAAAGAAAGACCTGACGTTCTGAAAGAAAATAACTTCACATAGGTATATAACATAAACTTACCAAAAAAAATCTTTCTAAAGACAATTTGAAAATAAATGACTGAAAATAAATGATTGTGCACAAACACCCTACAATCAACCCCCCCTCCCCCTTTACAGTAGACAAACAATATTTATATTAATTAATTTCAGTTGCTCGACACAATATGAAGCCTTTTGAACTCGTTCGCTGCGATAATTCTGATAATTGGTACATATAACTTGTTTCTATAAAGTCATATCGTCCTATTCTCTAATATCGGTGGCTGTACCTTGTATCTCATAGAAAACTTTAACAGCATAAACCATGTAGGAAGACACGACATTGACTAGAACAAACAGTTCATAATTTCATTGCAGAAAAAGAATATTTGATGCAGACGCAATGATTGATCAACGTTAAAGTATTGTACACTTTATTAATAAGTCCTTAGTTTACTTTCCCGCCTACAAATTGAAAAATTAAGGACAATTCCTAAACTTGTTCTTAAATTTGTTACCATGAAATGCTGGATGCGTAGAACTGTTTTAAATAGTCTTACATTGGGATGAAAATAATCCATTATAATTTATTAAAATATATCACATGGACAACAGGGTCGGACGACCAATAGTCATCACTTTACATCCGTCGTCCGCCATCCATTCGTCGAAAGATAAGATTTTTATAACGAATATATTAAAATACCAGACCAAGTTAAAACAAACTCCACAGGAATCATTTATTGAAGGTTCTATATAAAGATCTGCATTTCGTGACAATCGGATACAAAAGACATGGCGACTAGAGACAAACTTTTGATTCTAATTGGTCGAATTCCAATAGTTTTCTATGAAATTTCAAGGTCAGCTGTTTTAAATTGATAGGAGATCAGAACGGAAGACCTTTTACAAAAATCCTCATTAACTGTTGATCGGGGAGCACCAAGCTGAATACATGACACACACTTCTCATTGAAAAAACAATGTACAAAATCACAACATTGTAATCTTCCTCTCTGAATGTACTGAGCCAGTTGGAATGATGAATGAGATGATATACATATACTGCTTTGATCCGCATAGGATGAAAGACACGACCGCATGAGGCAATTGTTGATTGTGATTGATCAATTTTCATTTTTTGCACAGTCTTTGTTCTCGAAGCATTTTAATGTAACGACCAATTTCTATTTTAAGACCATGGTCACTTATGCGAAGTTTTGTTTTGAAAAGGGCACTCAATGCAAATTGTATGTCAAGTACTTTTTTCCATCAGTTTTCACACCAATTCGTATTTATTGATATTAAAGTCTGGGAGAGCATATGGTAATAAAATTGAGAATGGAAACGGGGAATGTGTCAAAGAGACAACTCGACCAAAGAACAGAAAACAGTTCAAGGCCACCAATGGGTCTTCAACACAGCGAGAAAATCCTGCACCCGGAGGCGGACTTTAGCTGGCCCCTAAACAAAAGAGTAAGTTTTAATACGCCCGTTTACGGGACGTATTATGGTATACCGTTGTCCGTCCGTCCGTCCGTCCGTCGTCAACATGTCGGACAGTAATTTGCATGAAACTTTGGTGAAATGTTTATATCTATTGACGTGAGCTCCCTTTTGATTTTTATAAATTTTAGATTTACGTTTCCGAGTTATGGGGGTTTATTCATTTAAAAAGGGGGGATTTTCAAGTTTTCGGACAATAACTCAAAAATACTTTCACCAATTTGCAAGAAACTTTGGTGAATTGTTAATATCTATTGACGTGAGCTCCCTTTCGATTTTTATGAATTTTAGATTTTACGTATCCGAGTTATGGGGTTTTATTCATTAAAAAAAGGGGATTTTCCAGTTTTCGGAGAATAACTCAAAAATGCTTTGAGCAGTTTTCATGAAACTTTGGTGAATTGTTTATATCTATTGACGTAAGCTCCCTTTCGATTTTATTAAATTTCACATATCACGTTTCCGAGTTGTGGGATTTTATTCATAAAAAAGGGGTGATTTTCCAGTTTTCAGACAATAACTCATTGTGCTTTGAGCAGTTTTCATGAAACTTTGGTGACTGGTTTATGTCTATTAAAATAACCTCCCTTTAGTTTTTTGAGAAGTTATTGAGCTTTATTCTTTGAAAAAGCGACGGGCGTATCATGTGCTCATGACGCAGCTGTTTATTCCGACGTTGATATTGACAACGTACTTCAGTATGGTAATCGTGTGAGAAAGGCTTTGTATAGCGAGTGATTTTGTCAAGTTTTTCATAAAAATAAATTGTATCCAAGTTTCTATGTCTAGTACTTAGGTTTCCATATTTGCTGTTGTCTGTACTTGACTTTCCAATCAGGTTTCTTTTACGTTTTTGTTTTTATTATACAAGAAAAGATAGCAGGAAATTCACCAATGCAGAATAACACAACAAAATACACCACATCACTAACCCTAATTAAAAGTATTTAAAAAGAAACAAAGAAAAAATGAAGAAAAGAATTTCCCAAAAAAATGAATTACTCCTTAACCTATCTAGAATCGACGCGAATGTCCATCCTTTTAGTCCGTATGTAGATTTTTTGTGTTGTTGGGTTACTGTCTCCCAATTTTTTTTTTATTTTCTTTATTTTTTTATATTTTTTTTTAAATCAGAAAAGTCAAACAGACTATTATAGTGAATCGCAAGAACGACGTACGTTCATGGTCTCAAGTGCAAGAATACATTTATGATATGAATGAACTAATGGAACAATTGCAAGTGGTTTACGCAATTAAATTACGTACAATATGCTTCCACTTTTTAATATTTTTAAAAAATAGACTTAACATCTCCTGCCAATTATTTTAATACTTTATGATCTCAAATCTTTTTTCTTAAATTTATTCCTCTGTTTTTCCTTCTTGTAAACATGTGACATACTTTTTACAACATGCGTATCAATCTATATAGTGGTTGATAACGAATATGAAGCGACAGAAAAGTTAAATAAAGATATTGAGAAGATACATATTTGATCTAGTTGATGGCTTGTTAATTTTAACCTCAACAAAACAGAATAATGACTATCTCAAAAAAGCACCATCAACCTCAGCATGCAGTTTATATGAATAATAATAGCATAAAAGAAGTCCATTCGCACAAACATTAAGGGGTTATTATAAATGAAGACGGAAGCTGGAGTGAAAATGATTTTTGATAAAGCTATTCCACGATTAGCCTTATTCCGAAAGCTGAAGTTTAAATGAAAAAGGAAGAATTAAGAAACTATTTAATAATATTTCTTTTATACGCTCAGTCTTAGAATATGGTAATGTTGTCTGGGGCAATATCCCTGATACTTTAAAACATCTTTAGAAAACTTGCAACTAGAAACTGCAAGAATCTTTGCAGAAGGTAACAAGATAACATCCAGACAGTTGCTGTACGATGTAACAGACTGGGGGAAACTCTCCAGTCTCGGTATGTTGTTAAAATTTCACCAAATGTTTCACATAGATTGTCCTGATTATCTTTCTGTATTAGTGTCAGAGACTAATGCTAGAACTACATGACTACAGAACAATGGGGTCTTCATATTTGAACAACTTATTACCAGAAGACATTGATGTCAAATTGAGTGGACGATAATCGGACATTTGTAGAGGTTCAAGTAACTGACTATCTTTTTGTTTTTGTTTTGTATTTATTAAAATTTATTATATGTTATCTTAAACTGAATATATAGTTGGCACGTCATATTGTTTGTTAAATAATTGTATTTTTTTCTGGAGACGGATTTATAAAGCTTTTTCTAAATTTGTTTCTGAATCCCATATTTGATTGCTATGTAAAATTGTACTACTTTATTGTTTTTCTATGATAATACTATATAAACAAGAAGAGGACTGATGGACGGACTGACAGACGGGTCAAAAACATTATACCCTACGCAATATTTGCGCGGGTTATAACTAAATTAGCATACCTATGAAAATAAATAACCAAAAAGAAAAGATACTAATTCTTTTTGTTTCCGTTTTCCGTTCCATAGTCCGTTTCCGCCTTTTAGCAACACCCGTAAAAAGTTAACAATTATACGTCAAAGTACGGCCTTCAACACGTAGCCTTGGCTCACACCGAACAGCTAGCTATAAAGGGCCCCAAAATGACTAGTGTAAAACAATGCAAACCAACGGTCTAATCTATATAAAAAAACGAGAGACGAGAAACACTTATGAACCACATCAACAAACGACAACCAATGAACAACAAGTTCCTGACTTAGGACAGGTGCAAACAAATGCAGCGGATTTAAACGTTTTAACAGGCGTCAACCTTCACCCTAACCTGAAACAGTAGTGTAACATTTACAATATAGAAAGACACACTATAAAATATCAATTGAAATGGCTTAACTCGATCAAAAAGACAAATACGAGTAAACATACACTGAACGAATAAATTTGATCTGTGACACAATATAAATACAATATTAATAAAAAGGGGGATGTAAAACAATGTCAAAAAGACAACTGCAACCTGGGACAAAATGACGTTAAATAAAATAACGTACACAGGTAAATTCAAATATAATAATTTTGTTGTTAGGAGTACGGAAATATTTTTTTACAAAATAAATCAATTTGTTGTTCATAGTATGAGTACAGAAGTTAACATTTATCGTCATACTAAATACTTTTCAAAGGTGGTACATATTAAAAATAGTGAGACGAGATATAACACAAAATAAGTAAAAATTGAATAACAAAAATGCATTACAAATTGTGTCAACAGATCAAATTAACACGTAAGTACGGTTTGAGAGTACTCGCAGTTACTGAAAGCTAGTTAAAAGCCAAAAACAATTAATAATATAAAATCATGCATCAGACTAAAATTAATTAAAACACATCCCAGGGATTTAGTGTTTTAACGCCATAGACAGTCAAAGAAGACAGTTGTCTCATTGGCAATCATACCACATCTCCTTACTTTTATATGACTTGTGAAATGCCAAAATAAAAGTATCGATATTATAGGTAGTAGAATAGATCAGAATAGTTAGGATTTAACCTTATAATAAATATGTATCATGTTATTATAGATAAAGCAATCTCTATATAGAAAATAAACGTGGGTGTGTATTTATACATCCCAAAAAAAATTCGAAAAGAATACAAATTTAGTTATGTTTTAATTTGTTGATGACAAAATCAATATTTGTGCCAATGTAAACAATATTCAAAGATCTTATTACAACATTAACAATATAACCTATACTAATAAGTTTGTTTAAAGGTTCGTTGAGTGTACACGGATCACATCAGTGGCGTAGCTAAGCCATTTTTAAGTGTACGCCCGAACCTCGGCGAGGGGTTTGAGGGTCCCCAGCGGGTACAGGGCAAGGGACCTCCCAGCAGGGGTCCGACGGAAGCTAACGATTTATTGAGAGAGATATACCATTTCTGTCATTAAAACTCATCAATAGCAACATACTTTAGAGTCTAATTTCTTGATTTTTTCATGTATAATTTTTTCATTGTGTTGATTTGGAATCTAATGGCCAATAGTTATTTCTATGAAATATGTTTAAAAGGAGATGTGGGGTAAAACAATCAATCAACCAAAGATCCAAACCTTTAGAAATATAAAAAAAGCAAGTCTATATTTTCAATGGTGTCGTTCTTTTGCTTATTATGACTTAATCCAGTTTTCTCCCCTTTTATGCGCAACAGGGGCGTAGCTAGGCCAAAATGATGTGTACTCAATGGCGTGGAAGGAAGTCATACGGCGAGGGGTCTGGGGGCCGCTCAAGGCTCCCAGAAGTTCTGGAGTAAATGATGCAAAATCCTGCATTCTCGCGATTTCCTGGGACTTACAATGACCTCTTAAGGAGTAACAAGTCAACTTTTTAAAATAATTAAATTTGAAAAAAAAAAATTAATTAGAGAAAGTAAACTTGGTAGAACTTGTTTGCCACCACCATATATATATTTTAATTGTTACCAAATCAGTCTCAACCCACTATACGATATAAAATTCAAATTTCTAAGCCAACACCGTGCAACTTAAATGGAATTTTTTTATTGAGAAAATACATAAATAAATGAAATCACATTTCTCTATGTTTTATTTTATAAGAGAACAAACATTCTTTCTTTTAGCTTTTAATTCTTAAAGTTAATTCTGAAAGTCAGTGACCATTTCCTTTCCTTTCTTCTACTGAAGATGTCCAAAACCGTGTCTGTTGAAATTTGTTTTTCACGGTATATGTTCAATAGACCAAGCCCAGATAAACGATTGGTTTTCATTGTATTTCTCTAGTCTTTTCATGATACCGATAGATCGTTCTGTCGTTGCCGTCGAGACCGCATACGTGCAGATCGTCACTGGGCTTCCAAAATGTAATACATATCTAATTTTTCAACAACAAAAAATTCTCACAAACAGGCTTTGAAAATTTGGTTGAAATCTGTGCTTCCAATGTCGTATGTGAACTTCAACATTTTTGTAGATGGCATGGAAATAAAAACTTGGAAATTTCTGGATAACACAAAAACTAACCTTATTATCACAGAAATAAAGAAATGTAAAATATTTTGATTCCCAAAGCCATTATACAACAATTTTCAACTTTACATACAACATTTTGGAAGCTAACTTTACAAACACTTGAGATTGACAATTTTGTCACATGTCTTATTTCAAATGTTTTAATTGGTCTAAATGTATGATACTTTGGTATATCAGACATTACCTCCCATAAACCGGTTTGTGAAAGGTAGTTTTAGCTATTTTAATTGTCTGCATCAGCAACACTATCACGATTGAAAAGAGTAGACTAGTTTCTGGAACGAAATATAGTTACAAAGTGACTATTAGCATATTTTATAATACTTTTAATTTATTCTATTACTTTAGTTTTATCAGAGACATATATACATATGTATATATGTCTCTGGTTTTATTCTTACTAGATTTGCAATATTTTTATTTTTGTCAAATTTTCGATGTGTACGCAACTGCGTTTTTGCGTAAGGGTTGCTACGCGCCTGGACAAGTACGTGCAATAATAAATTTTCATAGATGGTCAGGTGTGATATGAACATACTCAAAGGGTTCCATGGAATCCTGTGTCTCGCCTGGGATTTCTGCTGTCGGTTAAACTGTAAAAAGTGAATTCATTTATCAGTCAAATACAGGATTTAAAAGAAATCAAACTTTTCTTTAAATGTTTTTTTCTTGATCTTGGAAGATAAGCTTCTGTCCAAGTTTCATAACAATCTATGAAAGTTTACAAATGTAGCAGGTGAAAAATATTTAATCCAAGACCGTCTGTTAATTGCCCCAAAAAATTGGTAAAATACTGAAAAATGAAAAAAATTTAAAAATTTAGATTGAAATTTGCAGACTGTTATAAAAGTCTTGAAATCATTTAAAAATAAAGGAATATATCTCCCCCATGCAAAGCTCTGATTCTTTGTCTTGAATTTGGCTATACTTTAGGTACGTTTTATTTTGATCAGCTCTTCCAATGTTTTTATTAGGTTTTGGATTTTCAAATATTTCGGCCTCGAGCATCACTGATGAGACATTAATTGTCGAAATGCGCATCTGTTGCAAAAAAAAAAAAAAAAAATTGGTACAGTTGGTGTTAGCATTTTTACATAAAATTCGATGAAGTTTTTACAAAGTAATTGATGCGTAACAAACGGTATCTACTTGTTAACTAATAAAAACAATGTTCTTTTCAGTAAAATGCGGAAAAATTTAAAGTAAATTTTCATAATTATGCTCTGGATACTCTTTTGATCATAAAAAAGTTTCTGCCTATATTCTATAAAATTTCATGAAGGTTTGACAAATTTATTGATGTTTTAAAAATAATTTAACCACTGGCTGGACATAAATATTGACGACGCCAACGCCGATTACGGAATCTAGGATCGCTATGTCTCGCAGGCTCGACAAAACGCATATCGTATCTCAGCAGATAATGAACTGCTTTAAACTATAGGAAAGGGATGATAATTCACAGTAGATTCAGATTTTGACAGAAAACGAACAAATAAATAATATGCTACCATTTGATTAAAAAGTAAATTTCGTCCGACTGTTATCTTCAGTTACAAGTCAGTTTAGAAAGAACTACACAGCTCATGTGCCTTAACAAGATCTTTTAATTTATTTAGATTAAAATATTTTTTCTCCAAAAATTCATGTGTACGCCCGGGCGTTTTGACGTAAACGTAGCTACGCGCCTGCACATAGTGATGTCCGCGCTTTTAGTACAATATCACCGTAAAATGTAGGATGTGAAATACCTTTTTTAATAAGTTTTTTTACAGGTACAGCCAAATTTACTAATCAAATCTTTGTATCTATGAAAGAATTTAGTAAATGTTTAAGTAATTTATGGTAACGAAATCCCTGACTTAATAATTTACCAGTGATGCATTGGTTACGTTCGTTAAAATCTATGACATCCCTACACACGCGGGCATAACGAACGAGTTGGGATATATAAACACCGTATGATGGAGCCAAAGGAACATCGCCGTCTAAAAAAAGGAAAATTAACAATAGGGAATGAAAAATCGTCTCTTTTGTCGTAAATTTTAGTATGGAATTTCCCTTTAGAAATTGAAATGTTTAAATCTAGAAAAGGACTGCTGTTTATGTTAGATTTATTTAAAGTGAATTCCTTTGGGTAAATGTCGGTAGTATATTTAGAGAACTCTGGATTATTTAACGAAAAAATATCATCAAGATAACGGTAGGTATTGTTGAATGTGTCAACCAAATGTAACAATGACGTGGCTTTACTGAGTTTGGTCATAAACTGAGATTCAAAGCAAAACAGGAATAAATCTGCTATTAAAGGGGCGCAATTAGTGCCCATAGGAATACCTACTATCGCCGAAACGTACATATATGTTGTCCAGGAGAAAACTTAAAGCTTCAATCATATCTTCACATTTCCAGTAAGTGTATCTATCATACTTTCCTTTTTCGTTTCAGAAAAAGAATTTAAACGAGTTACAGCAAATAAATTTTGCAATGAGATTTTTCAAAAGACCATTTGATTAAATATGAAAACTTTTTCTTGATAAGATTGTGTGGAAGTGTAGTGTAGAGAGTAGAAAATTCATAACAGTATGTTATACATCAAATATGAGAATTTGAGTCAAATCGATGCCCCTTTAATAGCTGTATTTGACAAAACTTTATGGCATTTTTGGTTTCCCGTGCTCTTCGTAACGTTTCGATGTATTAAAGTTAATGTTAAAGTTAAAGTTCCATTCTCCAAGAAGCCCCTGTATGAAGTCTGCATCACACAAATAAAATAATAAGTCGACAAGAAAAGGAGCACAGTTTTTCCGATAAGAATGTTAACTTTCTGTTGAATTACAGTTACACGTCCTTCAAATGTAACAACTATGTCGTCAATAAATACTAACACATTAATGATGCTAGCTTTACAAATATTCTTGTTTGATTTGTATTTATAAAGTATTTGTTCCTTTCTAAAACAAGATATATTTATCTACTTTGATACAGTTAAACTATTTATTTTAATCCGTCTTAAAGGGAGACATTAGCTGTCAAATTCATGTTCACCGATTTGACTCAAACTCATATTTGATTTAAATAAAGGCAACAGTAGTGTACCGCTGTTCGAAACTCATAAATCGATAGAGATAAAAACAAATCCGGGTTACAAACTAAAACTGAGGGAAACGCATCAAATATAAGAGGAGAACAACGACACAACAAAAACACAACATTAAAATGTAACAGACACAGAAACGAACTATAATATAACAATGGCCATTTTCCTGACTTGGTACAGGACATTTTAAGAAAAAATGGTGGGTTGAACCTGGTTTTGTGGCATGCCAAACCTCCCGCTTTTATGGCAACGTCAAACACAACACCAAAACGACAACATCACATGACAGGACCACAATACAAATAAATGGGAGAACATATAAGACAAAGAAACACACGAATAATAGCTAACAAAAGGTACTAGGCTTAAAATTCAATACGCCAGACTAAAACGTATATCCAAATTATAAAAAGTCTAAAATAAACAATTTACGATGCATGTACTCGCTAATGTGTTATATACATATTATAGGTTAAAAATCATGTTAATCATCGTTTTACCTGTATAAGAATGAATTTTTGTGGATCGAATCAGTCAATCGAATGGTTTACCATTGTTTCACTTTCAATGTTGACACTATCTTCCTTTTAATAGCTGAACACGCCTAGTTTATGGGTAACCTATCTCTAGCTAAGGGGTTAAATTGAAGGTTACATGAATACGGATTCAATGAGGTTGAATTATTCACTTGCAAGTGAATAATTCATCAGTGATGTTGCTTTGCTTATTTTGACAAAATTGAACCAAACTGGCTACTAAAAGCGAATTATTATTTCACTATTTCACTTTCATTAATGAACAAAAAAAAAATAATTTTATAGCTAATACCCCTTTAAGTTTAGATGGAGATATACTTGTGTAAACGGTAGAACCATCCTATACTTCACAATCATAATTGCAAATCTTCTTTCGTCTTTGTATAAATTAGTGAGTGGTTGCCTTATTGCCTCAATGGAAGCTTCGCCCTGGCGCTGTCGTGTATTTGATTTGTCCTAGCAGCTATTTTTTCGAGCGCCATGACGCACTCATGAAACTCATGTAGACGAAACCGCTTCATAACAAATTACAAGCCCGGTATCTTGATGAGTTTTTGCAAATAAAAAATCTTTTAACATTTTAAGTTTAAAGATGGATATGATAAGATCAAATACTTTAAAAGTTTTAATTCAACCAATATTGTTTAAATCTTTTCATATTTGTGAAAAAAATCAACTTGGTCGATTTCGTTCTTCCATCTAAGATAGAAAGCGAGCACAGTGTTTCTAAGGTATATAGATTAAACAAATTTTCAGAGACAAGTGTCTGTAAAGGAGAATAGTGGATTTATCCGAGGATTTCCGATTAACAGCTTTTGAGGAATAAAAAACAAGTTAATCGTATTCGAATGCACCGATCATTACATTGGTATTTCATTTGACCCACCTTTTTAAATCTTCAAATTGTGTTAATTTCGAAAATACTAAATCAAAATTTTGGTCCGAAGCGAGAGGATATATCTATTACCATTCTTTTGTTATTACAATTCATAAAGTCAAACAAGAAGAATCAAATACGCTAGAATTTAAAAGTTACAACATTTACTCCTTTAGAAACATTTTTTTATCTTTCCGTAGATTTTTTCGATGGAATATGCATATGAGTATACACAAAGTATGCACCATAACAAATCATAAGTGCGAGACGAGATTTTATATATACTGAATACACTATTTTTCGTCTTGCGTCTGTGAATTTTGATAAATCAGTTATGATAAGTTATTAATGCCTTTATTTCGCTGAATTAATTACATATATATCTATCAGCCCTAACTATAATACGTAAACATGTAATTTTGTATGAAAAACATTAAAGACCTTGGAGTTCCACATCCCACCGGGAGAGGCGGGGGCCGGATCGTAACCCTCGGCTAGCGAAGATGGAATTTCCCCTAAGAAATGATGCGTTAAGGCTGGATAAGTCTTTTAACGTCATTACTCAAATTGTTGCAAAAGACACGTATTTTTTATCTATTTCCTTATTATGTTACTTATTTGGCGAATAATCCATAATAATAGTCTATTAGGGGAAGGATTGTATGCAGGGGCGGAGCAAGGATTTTTGAAAGGGGGTGTTATTCCAGAAAACTGAAAATATACTGCCGAGCGGACATTGGCGAACAATTTTGTCAACCATTTTATGCCAAAAGTCATATAAATTGTGAGAACTTTCGATTTTTTGACGATCAAAAAGGGGCTTTTAAGTTCACCCTCTATATGCCCCTGGATCCGCCACTGTTACGGGAAATCCTAGTTATATCCAGTGACCACAACGAGGAGGAAAAAACCATATCAGTATACTGCACATGCAATCGTTAAGGCACTGAAAGTATTTTTTAGTACAATGTATGATCATGTGTATCGCCGAGGTGTATCGATGCGGATAGTACATTGTACCTGGGACTTTATATTACACATTGGTCCCAGATCGTACAGTGACAATAATCTAGAATACATCTTAACATGTTTAAAGTTCACGGTAATGAATTGGTAAAATAGACTTTAAAAATATACATTTAATAATGGTGAAAATTTGTGTATTAAAATGTGCGTCAGCGGCATGTATATATAATGCATAAAATCAGTAACACGACTTATAAGATGTAACCGGGGGAAAAGTAAAAAAACAGTTTTTACAGTTTAGGCTTGTAATTGTATCATGCTAAACTGAAACTAAAAAAAAATGACTTAGTGCAAACATCATGATAAATTACATTTTACGTTTCATGCCGATATTTACAAAAGAGCTAATGATTACTTCCCGTTCATGTAAAGAATATGATATTTTTTCGTTTTTACATTTATTAGGTCAAAACGTTAAATTGTTATCAGCTATATTGCTTTGAACGACACTTCTTCATCGTATTTAGATTATTTTTCATTAGTTTAATAATTTATTTCCATTGCGATTACTGAGTATATTATTTTGATATTAAAAATATCTGAAAGCGAAAGTAGAATATTGGAATTTCCGTCAGGTATTTAAAGGTCATAAAGGGTATCATTCCATCAGTAGTTAGTGCTTCGGTACTGATATGATTTATTACATACTTTAGTTTAATTTTCCGTTTACAAATTAAGAAATTATGAAAAGTCATTTGTTCTCTGGTTGAGAATTGTCTCATTGCCAATCATACACCATCTTCTTATTTCTATATTCAATAAATAAATAGTTTTTGATTGTTTCAGCTTAATTTATCCACATTAATAGACTCGGGACGATTTACGACTTGACATATTGAAAAGATTGTTCCTGTCCATTCAGTTGAAGACTATTGTCTTCTAGATGTCTTTTTGTTGTCTTTATTTGTCGTTTGGTTGCAGTGTAGTTAAATGAATCCACACATACATTTTTTATCAAATTCGGAAAATCTAAAGAAATATTAATTCATGACATTGTAATTTTTATGGGGAATTGTAAACTAAATCGTAACTATGCTTGTAGTTCAGTGGTTGTCGTTGGTTCATGTCTGTCATATTCGTTTTTCGTAAATTGTTTTGTTATAAATTAGGCCGTTAGTTCTCTCAATTGAATTATTTCATATTTTTCATGCCGGGACATTTTATAGCAGACTAAACAGAATGGGTTTTTCTCATTGTTGAAGGCCGTACGATTGCCTATAATTATTTCCATCCACTTCATTTGAACTTTGGTGGATAGTTGTCTCATTGGCAATCATACAACATTTCCTTATTTTTATATAGTACTTAACCATTTTCTGTTTTGAAAGAAAACTTATGTGTATATTACTAAAGAATGAGTTTAGTGTAATAATGGCATTAATCTGCCTGGTGTGTTTAGTTTATGTGTCTATTTTTAATATTTGTGTGTGTTTTTCTCTCTCGCATATAAATGGTTTGATTTGAGGATTTATTTGATTTTTTCTATTTGCATTCGACTCGGTAGTTTAAAACCTCACTTGTTAACACAACATTCCGATCGCTTGATGGGCATATTTTCTTATATATAGGAATGCAGGATAAGAGAACCCAACTCTAACCGGTCTTTACCGGTCGACTTCCTAATGTCGCTCATCTATACATCCCTAACATAATTCGTAACCAACATTCGGAGATTATTTTAGGCAAAAATTTTAACCCTTAGCTGGCATGTAATAGGCGTGATCGGCTATTAAAAAGAAAAGAATGTCAGCATTGAAAGCGAAACAAGGATGAACCATTTCATTTGTTTACAAAAATCATTTATATACAGGTAAAAACGACGATGAACATATTGTTTTAAGCTATAACACGAAATCAAACAGACCTAGATAAATCAAATTGCACGTGGTCGCTATATTTATACTTATGCTTATATCGGGTTATATGACCGTCGGCGGTCTTCGTAGGTCATCTCGATGGTTAATTAGATGGCCTCTAGACTAAAATACACACAAAATGCTGATATATTCAGTGGCGTAGCTAGGCCATTTTGAGGTGTACGCCCGGACTTCGGCGAGGGGCCTGTGGGCCCTCAGTGGTTCCAGTGCAGAGGATCACCTGGTAGGAGGTTCGAGGGGGAAAACCCCCGGAAGCTCACGCGTTATCGAGAAAGATATACCATTTCTGTCATTAAAAAGTCTTCAATAGCAATATGCATTAAAGTCTAATTTGTATATATATATTCTAATGTTTAATTTATTTATTGTGTTAATTTGGAATCTAATGATGATTGGTCGTAGAGAAAACGTCGAAACCAGTTAATGTAAAATATGTCAAATAGGAGATGTGGGGTAAAACAATCGATCGACAAAAAAATCCAAAAACTTTAGAGGTAGTAAAAAAGCAAGTCTCCATTTCAACGTTGTTCTATTAACTATGATGACTTCATCTAAATTTTTCCCATTTCTATGCGCAAATTCCTTTAATAGACACATGAAGTAATTAATTTTCATAGATGGCCAGGTGTAATATAAAAATTCGTAAAGAGTTCCGTGGAACCCTGTGTCTCGCTTGGGATTGCTGATGTCAGTGTAAAAGTGTAATATTGACTGTAAAAAGTGAATCCATTTATCCGTCAAAAACAGGATTTAAGAAAAAATCAAGTTTTTTTTATGCTTTTTCTTGATCTTGAAGATAAGCTTATTTCCAAGTTTCATAACAATCTATGAAGGTTTACAAATTTATCATGTCAAAAAATATTAATCCCAGACTGTCTGTTAATTGCAATTAAAAAAAAAGTCAGTAAAATTCTGAAAAATGATTTTTAAAAATGCTTTAGACATTATCAGGTAATCATACAAAAGGTTATGCCAAATTTTCATAAAATTCGATGAAGGTTTGACAAAGTAATTGATGTGTAACAAACTTTAACATCAGACTGTATCTACAAAACAACAATTGCTTACATCCACTTCATTAAACTTCGGTGGATAGTTGTCTCATTGGCAATCATATCACATCCCCTTATTCTAATATTAACAAAGTCCTTTTATCAGTAAAATACGGAAAAAACAAAAATACATTTTCATTATGCTCTGGATAGTGTCTTGATCATACAGAAGCTTGTGTCCAACTTTCGTATGATTTCATGAAGGTTTGACAAAGCTATTGATGTCTGAAAAACTTTAACCTTAGACTGTATCTAAATATTAACTGAAAAAAACTATGTCTATTTATCAGTAAAATAAAAAGGAAGTATTTTCAAAATTTTGCTCTAAATACTGTCTTTAATTTGGTCATAAAAAGCTTCTGTCCAACTTCCGTAAAATTCCATGACGGTTTGACAAAGTTATTGATGTTTAAAAAAACTTTAATCACAGACTAAACCTAAATGTTGACGCCGCCGACGCCGACGGAATCTAGGATCGCTGGCTCGACTAAATTGCTAACCACATATCGTATCTCAGCAGATAATGAATTGCTTAAAAAAAAACAATAAGAAACAGTAGATTCAGACTTTGACAGAAAATAAACAAATATATGATATAAGACCATTTTGATTAAAAATTAAATTTCGTCACTTTTATCTCCAATTACAAGTCTTTGAAGAAAGAATTACAAGACTCGTTTGCTTTTAACCAGTTCTTTTATTTATCTAGATTAAATTATTTTTCTCCTAAATTCATGTGTACGCCCGGGCGTTTTGACGTAAACGTAGCTTATCGAGTACATGCATTGTCAATTGTTTATTTTATAGACCTGTTGTATTTTGGATATACGTTTTAGTATGTTATACATCAAATATGAGAATTTGAGTCAAATCCATGAACATGAATTTGACAGCTTTAGGTATTATGATTACTGTGTGTGAAACTTGTATCTAGATATGAAATAAAAAAAACCACACGAGAGGAAGACACCAAGGGGACATTTAAACCTTTCGAGGAGAAACTATCGACGTATGCAATGACAAAAGACGAAGAAACTAATGACAAACAAGTAAGAAATAAAATCATAGCTACCAGGCTCAAAATTTTATACGCCAGACCCGCTATTCGTCTGTAAAAGACTCACTAGTGGAGCTCGAACCGATAAAGTTAAAAGGTCTTAGCAACACGAACCACACAGAATATTGTATTAAAAGTGACCGCTGTGGATAGTAAACTAGGAATTGATAGTAAGGAGTAAATACATGTTTTCTAGTATAAAATTAAAATAAAACAATACCGGATTTTAGAGAAATGGGAGAGGGCTAAAAAAATTACCTATGTCATAATCACATAAAACCAACTCAAATCCTTAATTATTTAGTCTGAGGAAGTAAATAGCAACTTTCAGAAGATAGATTGACAGTCACGTATCAAAAGCACTTTAAAAATATTATTACCCTTTTTTAATAAATAGCACCCTTTTCCAGAAATTCCAATGAAAATGATTAAAATGAGTGAAAACTCATATATTTGTTGTAACTATTTAGTGCGAAGGAAGTCATCAATTTACTAAAATAATGCACAATGCTAATTTAACAACCAATCAAAACAACTAACGGCCCGGAATGATAAATGTAAAACAATTCAAACGAGATGACTAAAATGTTTGTTTTCATTTTTATGTCATTGAAATGTTGATGAGAAATCTGCCTTTTGTATTTTGGTAAAACGGTAAACTTTTAAAAATTGATTTTTCTACGAAACTTATCAAAATATTAAACCATTTTGACTACTGACATATTTCATTTTTTCTGATTTTGACGCGTTTTGATAATATTGTATACAATGGATTTTAGTCAATGACAGATGTTGAAGTTAAATTGCATTCACGATCCGATGCCAGTCCTTCGGAAGGTACCAAATCCGTCATAAAGTAGACCAGCAATAATACACGATCAAATCGCAATACTTGATCATTGTTACTTATTCTTTCACAATCTTGTATTTTTATCGCACTATCGAATCACATCCATGACCCTCTCCTAAAATAAAATTGTTACTCCCTTACCAAACAGATTAAAAGTCATCTTAAATTCAATACATACATATTTTTTATAATTATCCTTTACAATGATACATTCAAATAGTCCTAAAAGTGCATTAAATATTTGCCACTGGTTTCCAACAAACGATCAATCATCATAAAAAAAATTGTATCAGAAGCTTGTTTATACATCTGTGCTTGCATTTAAAAACATTGTTAATCTTTTTGCCGCATATTGATAACAAAAAATGAAAAAAACTGTATATGCACACTGATCCAGGGACAGTCTATACTAAGTAAGTATAGAAAGTCCCTGACTGATCCTATAAAATAGCAGCTCTTTTTTAATTTTACTGGTTTTAAAAAAAAATATATCATGTATAAAATCTGTCAAATACAAAACGTAAGGACGGTACAGGAAGTATTCCTTATTTAGACTGTAAAAAGGAACGATGGCCACTTTATCACTGGGGACTTAGACTTTTGGCATGGATTTTGCGAGTTTTGTTTTGAGTTTTGCTAGTTCATGTCAAGAGCGGACCCAGTGGCATAGAAGCCTCCAATAAAAAGTGTGTAGGAACGGTTTAAATACCTGACAGAAATTCCAAGTATACTATATTTAAATGCCTGCAAATAAACGAAAATAAACACAATAGACTATTAGAAAATAAGCTTGGTAAGATAGATACTTGCTATTTAAAGAAATAGTTTATAAGAAATTAACTGTTTGGACGACATAAAATGTAATAATACAACTGAGAGATAAACTTAAATGTACGGGAAGCAAACTACTCATTTATATACCTAGAAGAACATGCAATCGAATCTGTTCAAAGTTTTGATTTTTCTACCCTATACACCACTTTGCCTCATAATCTTATTACGAAACAATTCACACACCTAATTAAATGGCCATATAAAAGATCAGAATGCGAATATATATGTTCAAACTCTTCAAGTTTAGATCGTTTTTTAGTAACAACAAACAAAAGAACTATGTCAATTGGACCTGCTTTGATACTATAATTGCCCTTGAAGTTTTGCTAGATAACATTTTTGTTCGCTATGGAGATTCTGTATATCGTCAAGTTATCGGAATTCCAATAGGGACTAACTGTGCGCCACTTTTTGCGGACCTGTTTCTGTATTGTTATAAGTTACAATTTATGACTAAAATTAGCAAAGACCCATCGAAACAACATCTTATACAATAACACTTTTAGATATTTGGATGATATATTGACTCTCAACAATGACGACTTCAGAATGTACACTAAAGAGATATATCCGGCTGAACTTACTTAAGATAAAGCTAATACTAACAATGAGCACTGTCCTTTTCTGGATCTTGATATCTATATCTTTAACGGAAAGCTTAATACCAAAATTTATGATACTGAAGAGATGATTTTTCATTTCCTATTGTTAATTATCCATTTTTAGATGGTGACGTGCCCTTATCACCATCTTATGGTGTTTATATATCTTAACTTGTTCGATTTGCTCGTGTATGTAACAACGTATTTGATTTTAACGAAAGAAATCTCTGCATTACTGAAAAATTATTACACCAGGGTTTTCGATATCACAAACTAGTCAAAACATTTACTAAATTTTATCATCGGTACAAGGACGTCATTCGTAAATATAAATCAACATGCAGACACCTTATACGTTCAGGTATTTCACATCCAATTTTTTATGGTAATATTCTATACAAAGCTCAAAAATGTCGACATTCACCTCAAAAGCTAACCAAACCTTTAAACAGACTTATCCAGAAGGCTATAGTTATGATACTGTTGTCAGATCATTAAAGATGGCATATTTTGGTATTAATATTGATTCACTCATAGGGTCTTTGCATCGGAAATAAACACATTTATTCTAAAACCAGTTGTTGGCATGATACGGGTTATGTTCTTCTCATATATTTTATGATGGTATGATACTAAATCCCTAACGCGGGAGGGATTGTGCTTGATTTTCATATGATGAAGACATAATCTTTCAATCAGTTTAATCGAGGTCTGGAGCTGGCATGTCAGTAACTGCTAGTAGTCCCTTGTTAATTTATGTATCATTGTTATTTTCCTTAGTTTCTTAAGTTACCTTTTCTGAAATCGGACTCGGATTTCTTTTAAACTGAGTTTTACTGTGCGTATTACTGTGTGTTTGTTTATTCTACATTGGGTTGAGATCTCACAAAACACGTTTAACCCCGCAGCATTCAGTTCGCGCCTGTCCCAAGTCAGGAGCCTCTTGCCTTTGTTAGTCTTGTATGTTTTTTAATTTTAGTTTTTTTATATGTTTTGGAGTTCAGTGTGACGTCCATTTTCATTGAACTAGTACACATTTTGTTTAGGGGCCAGCTGAAGCCCGCCTCCGGGTGCGGGATTTTCTCGCTGTGTTGAAGACCTATTGGCTGAGTGGTGGCCGTCGGCTGTTTTTTTTTCTGCTGTTTAGTCGGGTTGTTGTCTCTTTGACACATTCCCCATTTCCATTCTCAATTTTATTAATTTGAAAGTAAAATGTTTGTAATTTATTTTAATGTACGTGCCCAGTAACTTCTATGCCCCTGCCGAGTCAAGCCGCAATGAAAATGGGATGGACGGAAGGACGACCAAGTGTAACACTTAATGCTCCCTTTGCCTAGCTGCGGTGACATAAAAAAGCAGAGATGTCGATCGTATAATATTTCTCTAGTTGAAGCATTGTGAATTCTTATATTATTTGCATGCGCGTGATTTAATTTTGATTTTTTTTGTTTTAAACATTAAAAGACTTCAAACACCACACCCTAAGCGTTGATGTAGGCACGTGAGTCCAGTTTAACTGAACTGAACTGCACTGCTTAGGAGCCGGTGATTGAAACTTGACGCCGGCGGTTGAAATTGGGTTGGGTATCCTTTGTTGGGCGGGCTCTATTTTGCCCCAGTTTTTTCTCAATTTTAAAGAAATTGTATCAAACTAGACAATAAATAATATTTATAAATATAATCGGCTTAATATTCAATTTGATTTAAATTTTATTCCTATTTCGTTTCGTTTCTTTTCTTTTCGTTGGTTCCTATTTCGTTTCGTTTCGTTTTATGTTGATTTCGTTTCGTTTTGTTTCTTTTCGTTTCGTTTTGTTTCTTTTCGTTTCGTTTCTTTTCGTTTCTATTTCGTTTCGCACTTTATAGGCACCCCCTAACGAAAGTGAAAGTAAAATATCTGGGAATTTCTGGAACACCACCATAACATGGAGAGACCACAAAATGATTTACGCGAAAGAATCAAATTGTTGCTGCCAGAGTTTCTAAAATTTCTAAAGCCTACTGATGTACTTTTCAAAATACAGGGCTTGTCAGGTACCTGAAACCACATTCTACTGTTCTACAGTTCTATATGTAAAAAACAAACATTATTATTAGGACTACGAGTACTAGTACCATACACATATTGTCAAAGTTCAATTTGTGTTAAAAAAAGGCATACTTTGTCTGAGGATCATCAAGTTTCTCTGTCATGAACCATTATATTGTCTGATTAAAAAAAAGGCACTGGCTACATACAGTTACATGGAAATGTACTAACAATAATAAAATAATTATTGTTACATTGGAGACTAATTGCCGGAATACAGGGTTGGGTAAGGAACCGATTAATTACGAATGTAACTATAATATTTGTGTCTCACGGTTACATTGCGTTATTGTTACATTCAAGAATGCCACGATAATAAAAATTTCTTAAAACTTTAACCTCTGTAGTTTTGTTGCTTAATTCTTTGATATGTACTAGATAATATTTGTAATAATGATAATAATAATAATTTATTTATATTCAACAAAATGTGTTTAAATAGTTTTAAGTATTAATTGTTTTGATCTTCTTAAAGAAACTGATCCAGTTAAGTAGTGCCAGTGTCAAAGGCGAAAAATATAGTTCAGTGGTTCGTTATTAAAAACTTGGACTGAGAAAAATGTCCACTTCTATGTATTTAACTGCACACCTCAGTACCCATATCACTGTCATTATATTTTGAACAATGAATGAAGTGATTCCTATTACCAAATTTGTTTTGGGTGAAAAATTTAAAACTTCGGATGCGTTTAAATCGAAACTAAAACAATATCTAGACTCAAATTTTTATCTTCAAAAAAGTGCAAAATGGAATTGAACTATATGCAATACAAACATGTAAAATGCCGCATCACTGGTTTGTAATGGCTGCTTGGATCGAGTGGTTTCACCAACAATGCGTCGTACTTAAACATGCTCCAAAAACAACAAACTGATTTGTAGAAACTGTCATTGTAAATAAGAATTTCAAAAATTATGCAATATTGTAAATATCAAATAAAGATTTTAAAAATTGTATTCTATATTTTAAATATCAAATAAAAGTTTTCAAATTTTATTTTAATAAATATTTCTAGTCCCATCGGATATTGCAGTATATTGATGACGATGTAACAAAAGCGCAATGTAACCGTAGACACGAATATTGTTACATTTGTAATTAATCGGTTCCTTACCCAACCCTGCATTCCGGCAATTAGTCTCCAATGTAACAATAATTATTTTATTATTGTTACATTTCCATGTAACCGTAGCCAGTGCCTAAAAAAATTGGGATTGGTTGTATCCGAAAGAAAAATACAAGTCACCATATCCATTAGGTTGTCTAGTCACTGCATTCATCTTCCATATAGTATAAATTTGACAAAGTAAAGGGTTTGTCATCCCTTGGATCCAATGAAAGTAATTAGTTACCTTAGTTGGTGATCATTCAGTATACTTTTCATTTCAGTAATGATCATGTTGTGCATTTTGCTGTCTAAAGGTTTTTGTTTATCCTATCAATTTCTCACACCACTTGACCAACCAGGTGCTCTCTTTGGGATGAATCGCAAAGTTGTTCCATAAGAATTAAGTTTTTCAGTTACAAATGATGACTTTTTAAAATTTTCAACCACTTTTGCTCCTGCAATATATGTAGAGGCAACTTTCTACAATATGTGAAATTAAGACATTACTCTAAAATTAATTTATGCATTCAGAATGATTCTGTGATAAGCCCTGCACAATTTCTAAATTGACTGATCTTGTACTAGCACAAGTAAGCAGACACATGTATACTTTTCTGGTTTGTCCTTCTTTAGTTCTTACAAACATAATATAGTCAAGAGTTTTTAAACCATAGTGTTATTGTTGGAATTCTAATGGAGTTATCTCCTCCTTTCATGAATCATGTTGAAATAACTCATATCCCTTATCACAGTGTAGATACTATTCTGTACGCTATCCGGAAGTCGCGATTTTCGAAGCGATGATTTCCAACTGGCTAACAGGACGGTTTTGCCTACGCTGACTTTTCTCATCATTTGTTTACTCCTATATTTATAAAGTGCTTTGAACATCTTCAAGGTATGTATAGCATCATGAATATGAGTAACTGTAACAAAAACATGCATAAGAATATAAAATATACGTGTGCATCACACCAACTTGATAGAAAAAAGTGAAATCGATGGACAATTTTGCTCTCGTAGTACAAAGCAAATAATCTTTTATTGCAAATATTTGCATCAGTTTACAGTTAAATATATACTGTTTCAATATTCCTTTCGTATTTAAGTAGAATATTCAGTATTTCCATAAAAATATGTTTTCCTTGAGGATCCCAAAATAAATTACTGTACGATCAGTCTAGAACTGACTGTATTCTAGAAGCGATTTCAGATTTTTTGACTGTATGACCAGTCGTGATTTTGAAAAAAAAAACAACGGCAATTTGAAGGTATATACGTGTCTATGTGATATTATGAACTGTCCAGGGAACTGTTATGTTATGTACATGCGGACTTTGTAGCGTTATTACGTCGACTGCGCAAGCAGATGCGACATTTAGGGATCACTATCCGTCGTATGTGTCGTCATCCGCATCGGCGTCTCAAAAAAAATTTCGTCCTTACAACGTAGGACATAATTTTGATAATTGACTCAAAGCTTTATCCCATTGTGTAGCAATTTTATAGTCGGGCTCATTAATTTATTGTTGAAAATTGTAGTTTCGTGGCGACCTATTTCTCGACGACTTCGATGGAAGACCCACATCTAAGTTTACTGTTTTTCATTTCAAATATTTCAAATTATTTATAATTCAAAAATACATGTCTCTCATCTAGAGGTTTGTCTCCGTTATGTATTTTGCTATGAGTTCTATCACTGCTTCACTGCGTTGTTGTTTTGAATATTTGAGTTTTTGGCCTCAGCATCATTTGTATTCAATGTCGCAATTTATATTTGAACATTTATACTTTTTATTGTGTCATCGTTCATTTTGTTCGTTTGTTGTTTGCTTTAAGTTTGGCATTTTGTCGGTCTGACGAGTAAAGCTTATTTAAAAGGGATTTAAACGTTTGTTTTTTTCATATTTCAATTGTCCAGGGTTAAAAAAGGGTTGTTGGTGTGTGTCGGTGTTTGTGTTGGTGTGTGTTTGTGGGATCTAACAAATACGTATAACCTCGCTGCATATAATTTATGGTCGTTGGTTTGTCTCATGTGAATTATTTTATTTAGGGGCCATGTGAGGCAAACTTTGTGGTGTGAACCAAGGCTCCACGTTGAAGGCCGTACAG
The DNA here is from genome assembly GCA_017311375.1 of Mytilus coruscus. NCBI lineage: Eukaryota > Metazoa > Mollusca > Bivalvia > Mytilida > Mytilidae > Mytilus > Mytilus coruscus. Next base: position 47,480,178 of record CM029601.1, read on the forward strand.
TGACCTATAATTGCTCATATTTACGACATATGGTCGTGGAGGGAAAGTTGTATCATTGGCAATCATATTTGTTGTATCATTGGCAATCATATTTCATCTTCTTTTTGAGGTAATATATGTATATTTAAGTATTTACAACTTAATACAACATGCAGTGATTTGTTTAAAAACTTGAGGTATTGAGGAAAGAATTAACGAAATTATACCCGCCACTTCTAAAGTCCATGTTTTGGAAAAATAAATCCCAAAAACTAAAATATAGGTGCACAGTGGCATCATTTAATAAAGAATCTGAGAAAGTTTTATTTATATACGGTAAGTTTAGGAAAGTTGCGTATAGTAAATGGGTACCACCCAATAAGGTAGTGGAAAAGTCCTTATCACGGAAAGAGAAACAGTGATTTTTCAAAAATCAAAATAAGAGGTGCACAATTGAATTAAATGATGAAGAATCTGAAAAGATTCATTAAGTTATGACAAGTGTCTGAAGGAAGTTGTGGATATAAAATAGGTACGCCCAATATAAGGCTATGGCAAAGTCCGTATTTTAGATATATCAAAAATATTCGAAATAGAAGGTCCGAAATGCATTAATTGATTTAAAATAGAGCAATTTCAGAAAACGTTAATAATTGGTTTAGGAGGTGTTGGAAATACCTGATGGGTGCCCCCATATAATGCAATGTTAAAGTCCGTATCTTATATAAAGAAACCCCATAAAAGATTTTTACTAAAATTCGAAATAGACGGTGCACAATACAGTCATTATCATTTATGATAAGGAATCCGAGAAAGATTAATTGATAGTTGTATCAGTGGCGGATCCAAAAAAAAAGGGGATCCGGCGGTTTGAAACCCTTTTTTAACTATCAATGCATTTGTATGGGAACATATATTTGGAATCCCCTTTTCTCCTGGATTGGACCCCTCTCCTTTTAAAAATGGCTGGAACCCCCAATGTATATTAAGTGGTTTATGAGGAGATGCGCTTACAAAACCGGCGAAACATATTGTACCAGTCCAACGAACGAACGGAAAGACGGACTTCATTATCACTATAAACCCCCCGCTTTACAAAGTGGTGTACAATTGAGTGTCAAAGAGACAGCTCTACATCCAAAACAAAGTGAAGGAACTGTGATCAATTATAGGCTACAGTACGGCCTCAAATGTGTGTAAATACATGCATTTTTATATAACAATTAAATCTGTGTGTCTGTACAATTTTAAGTATAACGGAGGACATTTCTGAAACTTATATATACAACAAACCTTCCTCTTATTTTAGCAACATTTAAACATCCTTATACTTAATGTAGTAAGTCGAGTACACCCTACCAAGCTAAAACATGTTTCATAAGTTTTCAGGATGTGAATTTATTGAAATATATTTGTGTTATTTAGAAAATGCCACCTTCTAATGTATCGTAAATAACTTTGAAATCACCACTAGAATACAGTGAAATAAAGACTAATCATACATTTTCAGAATATACAAGCGAGACTGATCGTACAGTGAGAAATTCAAACAAGTGTAATTTTCTTATTTCTGGCTTCAAAGATCTGGTTGAAACTTTTACCACCACTTGAAATATACTTCATTTAGTTAATTAAGTCTGGTTTTTACGTTAATTTGTACACTATGAGGGTAAAAAGATTGTTTTAGGTTCACCGACTGATTTTCCTTAGTGATACACTTGAAAATCTCTTGATTAAGGCAAAGATACGAATAATGAATGTGCTGAATTTAATTCTAAACCATTTGAGAATATCGATGTCAGCTGAATTAATCATTAAGCAATGTACAGATGATCAATTTACCGTTTAATTCAGTATATCCATCAAATTTAAAATGTGATCCAAAATGTTCTCGCTTCAAAAATCGCGACTTCCGGATAGCGTACAGAATAGTATCTACACTGTGCTTATTGTAAAAAAAAGGGATGTCAAAAGATCTGAAATTTAATACTCAAATACTCAGTCATAATACTTGAGAGTACCCAAGTACTCGGATAAATCTTTAACGTCTAGTGAAAAGTTTTGATTTTTGTTGGGATGCAGTATTTTTGTTATTACCTTTCATAAACCTAATTATAATATGATGACATTGCTTGACATCATAACGAGAGACATAAGTATTATTGCAGAACTCAAATTGTGTGTGTGTGTGTGTATGACTACAAAATATTACTTGATCCTTGGTTATGTGTATCGCTAGTCCTTTTTTTCTGTCGTTTGAACAATGAATAACTAACCACACTTTCTAAAAATAACCTATCGTAATAGCAACTATTGTTTGTGTGTTCATGAACCAAATCAGAAACATGCCAATAAAACCATCAATATGTTTATAAAGTCTGACTTTATAGACAATCTGTATTATCTGTTCCTGTGGAGTTAGTATTTTTTATATTATGACTTGTCCCAAAATTTGTCAACAAAATATTGGACTTCAAATTACTTGTACGAAATGATATTAAATTATAAATTAAACAATAATAAAGTTTCAAATACACATTTATTACATTAAATGCATATCTCATACCAATCACGTTTACAAATAAGTCATGATTAACAAACAAAGGTAAGATTACGGCTTGTGAGTTGTGAGTTGTTAATCCATGAAAGTGTTGATCAGTGTACAAACACCGTTACTAATGTCTCTAATCAGTTGAGTAGGGTTCACATAACACACAGCAGTCTTAGGATAAACATGTTTACGTTGTTAATAGATATTGATTAGTATTATGAAGGGAATATTTCAAAGAGAACTAAAGTGAGCGGAAATTTGAGGAGAAATATCTCAAGATTTATAACAGGCAAAAGAGACTATCCGAGTACAAAAAAAAACATGTACTAAAATTGTACTTGAGTACTTGGCCTTCAGAGCGAGTAATCGAGTACTCATTGCCATCCCTAGTAAAAAAAAATGCAACCTGTAAAAGGTTCAGTTATCACAGACATTTCTTCATGCCAAAATGCAAATCTTAATCAGATATTTTCAAAGTTAGCGCTGTATGCTTTGTCATTCAGATCTAGCATGATTTTTACAGGTTGGCATTATTATTTGCACCATTTTTTTGGTAAAACATGGTGAATAATGCTTCAATTTCAATCATAATATCTATTTTGCATTGAAGAAAAGTCGCTGCACAGATGTTTACAAAGAAGGGGGGAGGGTCAAGCAGAAAACACAAGTAAACAGACATATGTAAACCTTTCTATTTTGTCCTTCTTTAGTTCTTATATGTTATATGTAATGGTTCTGGGAAATCCACTCCATATGGTCCTCACAAAGCCTGTTGACTAGTGTAGGTGGTTGGTCTGGAACGAGGTAACATTACAACAAGTTACACAGCTACACAATAATGTCTCAACATTTTGTCTGATTGTTGGAATTCAATAGTACTGGCACAAAGCGTTCAAAGTATTTTCTAGTCCACAATGAAAATTTCTTGTACGTGCATCTATAATATGAGATCAGTTAACTTGTCTTTGGATGGCAATGAAACTGAAAACTTAGCTTAATCTAGGGTTTTTGCATTATCAATTCTTCCTGCACCTCAGCCTAGTATATTATCTTCCTCCAGTTTTTACAAAACTCTTTTTCCGTCCTTTTGTTTCTCCAGTGAAGCATTCACTTTCGTTTGATAGTTTCTGTGTTGTGAGTTTTGAATCAACATTGTAGACATATTCTGAATTTCCAAAACCATTGGCAGATTCAAGGGGGCCTAGCCAGGGTCTTATAGAGCTACATTTATGGTTAATTCAATAGAAAAACAAAGGATATGGGGTATCCATCTATGACACAAAATCAGTACCTGCACAGCAGAAACACACGAAAAGCAAAGGAACAGTGCTTTTATTGCTGTTCTTCATCTGAAAGTAACAACGAGGCCAAAATAAAAAATCTCTCACCTACTATTTTCCTGTTCCACTCCAAACGTTGCCTGGTTTGGGCCCCCTGCCCACCTTTTACAAAATCCTAGATCCGCATCTGAAATCAGTTAATATTCCACTTGGCTTTTCCTTTCTATGGTACCTTATAAATCTTACTACGTAGGTGCTTACAAGGAGTAGTTGTTTTGATAAGAAGAAAACTGTTGAATGTTGACAATTCGATGAAGTCCTATCCTATCAAGCCATTGTTCCACTACTAAACTGTCTATTCTACTTACTAGTACACTTGGTACAATAAAAAACCTGGTAATAAATTGTTCAAATAAGGCCTTTGAAAATAGTAGAATTAATTACTTTAAGAGTGTCAAAAATTCGTTGGAAGTACTTGATAAATTGCATGCTTATATAGTGATTTCGAAAATGTTCAAAGTTTTGATTTTTCTACCCTATCTACCACTTTGCATCATAATCTCATTAAGAAAAAATTCACACACCTAATGAAATGGGCATTTAAAAAGTTAGAATGCGAATATATATGTTCAAACTCTTTTAGGTCATTTTTTAGTAACAACAAACAAAAGAACTATGTCAATTGGACCTGCTTTGATACAATAACTGCACTTGAATTTTCACTAGATAACATTTTTGTTCGCTATGGAGATTCTGTATCGTCAAGTAATCAGAATTCCAATGGGGACTAACTGTGCATCACTTATTGCAGACCTGTTTCTGTATTGTTATGAGTTACAATTTATGACTAAAATCAGCAAAGACCCATCGAAACAACATCTTATACAAAAATTTAATAACACTTTTAGATATTTTAATGATATATTGGCTCTCAATAATGTCAACTTCAGTATGCACACTAAAGAGATTTATCAGGCTGAACTTACTTTAAATAAAGCTAATACTAACAATGAACACAGCAAAGACCCATCAAAACAACATCTTATACAAAAATTTAATAACACTTTTAGATATTTGGATGATATATTGGCTCTCAATAATGTCAACTTCAGTATGCACACTAAAGAGATTTATCCGGCTGAACTTACTTTAAATAAAGCTAATACTAACAATGAACACTGCCCTTTCCTGGATCTTGATATCTATATCTTTAATGGGAAGCTTAATACCAAAATTTACAATAAAAGAGATGATTTTTGATTTCCTTTTGTTAATTATTCATTTTTAACCGGATTTTCGAAGTAAAAATTGGTTATTGATTTGGGGATGTACGGCAGGAGGGCGGGCAAGCAGGCGGGCGGGGGGGTTGGCTGCTGCCAAACAGTGTCTGTTCATTTACATGAAAAGGCTTTGAAGAATTTTGTTCAAATTTAGATATGTTGTTTCCTGTGACTAAATGAAGGTCAAGTTCAATTTTCACTGTTTTAGCTTTTCTTGTTGTTCAGTTATAGCCCTTTCCCAAGAATTCAATTTTTGATGAATTAATCCATTTCTGTACAAAGGGAAATAACTCATTTTTTAAAAGATTTTTAAAAGACATTGTATTAATGATAAATGACATTTTGGATTTTTTTTTCTTTTCTTTGGTAAATTGTTTGAAGAATTTTGTGGTAGGTTTGTTTGTTATTCTGTATAAACTAATTTTCTGAAAGCTATATATATAATTTTTTTTATGAAGTGAACTCCTTTAATTAGATAATAATCTATTTTATCATAGGATATATTTCATTACATTTAAAGTTGTTGACATTGATCATAGATAAGTTGCAGATCTGTATTAGTTTGTGACAAATGAAAGAAAAATATTTGGAACTATTAATTATATTTGAATATAATTTGAAAATAGATATACATTGTGTTACATCATATCTAATTTTAGAGAACTATAAATCATATCTAATGTTAGAGTACTACATTTGTACTATGTTAAACCATATTTCTGTTCAAAGGAAATAACTCAAACTTATTCCATGAACACATGATAACATAAAAATTTCTTTATAACAATTTTTTTAAAGTCATGTGTGTTATGAAGGTAGATGTCACAGTTGTTATGTGGTATTTTATTTTTGTTGTGTGTGTTAATGTTTAATTTTTACATGATCCTGTTTGCGGTTCAGATTTGTAAATATCATTTTCATTATTAATTAGATAATAATCTATTTTGAATATTCAATCACAATCCAAATTCAGAGCTGTTTTAAGCTTAAATGTTGTGTCCATACTTGCTCAACTGTTCAGGGTTTGACCTCTGCAGGAAAATCCAGTTTGCTGTCACTCGACAGTCTCTTGTTAGATGGTGACTTTCATTGTCACCATCTTATGGTGTTTATATATCTCAACTTGTTCGATTAGCTCGTGTATGTAACAACATATTTAATTTTAATGAAAGAAATCTCTGCATTACTGAAAAATTATTACACCAGGGTTTTCGATATCACAAACTAGTCAAAACATTTTCTAAATTTTATCATCAGTACATTAGGACATCATTTGTAAATATAAATCAACATGCAGACATCTTATACGTTCAGGTATTTCACACCCAATCTTTTATGATAATATTCTATACAAAGCACAAAAATGTCGTCATTCACCTCAAAAGCTAACCAAACCTTTCAACAGACTTATTCAGAAGGGATATAATTAAGATACTGTTGTCAGGTCATTATAGATGGCATATTTTGGTATTAATATTGATTCACTCATAGGGTCTTTGCATCGGAAATAAACACATTTATTCTAAAACCAGTTGTTGGCATGTTATGGGTTATGTTCTTATATATTTTATGATGGTATGATACTAAACCCCTAATGGGAGGGATTGTGCTTGATTTTCATATGATGAAGACAAAATCTTTCAAACAGTTTAATTGAGGTCTGGAGCTGGCATGTCTGTAACTGCTAGTAGTCCTTTGTTAGTCCCCTATTGACAAAGTCAAAGGGGACTTTAGGTTTGCAATCTGTGTCCATCCTTCAGTCTGGCAAATCTATTATCCACACTTTTTTTCTTCGTGCTTGAAGATATTAGTTTGATATTTGGTGTATTGTTTTATCATGCCAAGTTACAGATCAAGTTCAAATTTTGTTCCGGTCTGAAGATTGTGTGCAGAGTTATGGTCCTTGAACTTAGAAAATTCACTCAAATAATCAGTTTTCCGCACTTTTTTTGTCATGCTTGAAGATTTTGATTTGATGATTGGCATATAGTTTTATCATGACAAGTTACAGATGAAGTTTGAATTTTGTTTCAGTCTAATGATTTTGTGCAGAGTTATGGTCCTTAGACTCGGAAAATTCACTCAAATAATCAATTTTCCACATTTTTTTTCGTCATGCTTGAAGATATTGACTTGATATTTGTTATATAGTTTACACCATGACAAGTTGTAGATCAAGTTAGCATTTTGTTCCAGTACAATGAATTTTTAACCGGTAGGGGACAATACTCACAGAATGCTTGTTAATTTATGTATCATTGTCATTTTGCTTAGTTTCTTTTGTTACCTATTCTGACATCGGACTCAGACTTCTTTTAAACTGAGTTTTACTGTGCGTATTGCTGTGTGTTTGTTTATTCTACATTGGCTAGAGGTATAGGAGGATGGTTGAGATCTCACAAAACATGTTTAACCATGCCACATTTTTGCACCTGTCCCAAGTCAGGAGCCTCTGGCCTTTGTTAGTCTTGTATGTTTTTTAATTTTAGTTCATTTATATGTTTCGGAGTTTCGTGTGATGTCCATTTTCACTGAACTAGTACACATTTTTGTTTAGGGGCCAGCTGAAGCACGCCTCCGGGTGTGGGATTTTCTCGCTGTGTTGAAGACCCATTGGTGGCCTTTGGCTGTTTTCTGCTCTTTGGTCAGTTTGTTGTCTCTTTGACACATTTCCCATTTCCATTCTCAATATTATCATGATCCATCAATATGGCCTTGTTCCTTTTTCACTGCACTTGATTTCTGTTACCCTATATTTATGAACAAATGAATTTAATAGTCTTTTGTCCCTTAGGTACTATCTGGCTAAACAGATTGCAAAAATGTTGCACAAATATAACAAATAAATGATTAATAAATGATTCTTCAATAATTAACTGTCAAAATCTGTAAAGACTTTAGGGTGTATCACTTGTTTGGCAAAAAAATGGCTATTTAGATTTTTTGGGATGTTTTTGATTTTCTGTTGACTTCTTTTGCCCCAAAAAATTTAAATGTCTTATTGCATATTCCTTTTGATACTGCATGTAAATATTCTAAGTTAATTTCAGGTGAGCTTCAAGAGGAAATCTATGAAAAGGAGAAAATTAGTCGAAAAGAAGCTGTTGAAAAACTGATAGATGTAGTTACTGCCGATGAAGATTTGACTGAAAAATTTGTACATGCTTTGACTAACAGAGGTAACTTTGAAGATATTGCTAGTTCTTGCTTTCTTAAAAATCTTGCTCTAAAAGCAGATCTGTTGTGCATAAATGCATTGTTTCCAAAGTTTAAGCCAGCTGGGCATTTATCAGATCCCTCTTTAACCATGTTAGCCTCAATTACACGTAGACTTCACGGTAAACACTGTCACAAAATTGAATTGTAACCTTTTGTCTACAAATTTTGGTCCTGTGATTAATATCTGTCAAATGCAGAGACAAGTGTCTGTTAAATAAACCTATTCCTATTTTGTCATTGTTTTAGCTATTATTCTATGTGATAATGGCCAATAAATCCTGAGTTGAAATTTCAGATAGAAATGGAGGTCAAATTGGGTCCTTATCAAATCTACTCCTTTTGGAAAGGATTAGACCAGGGCTCTCAGTCATAAAACTTAACTCAGTACTCCGAGTACAAAATTTGTGCTCGAAACACTGAATACAGCATTTTGATTGGTTGAATTCTGAGTCTGAGTACGATAATCGTACTGGAAAATTTTATGACCGCAAGGCCTGGTAAACTTTCAGAAGTTTGTCCAATGACCCCCATCAATCAGCTGATATGGCTACTTTGACTATAAATAGAAAATTCATTAGGCCTGTTTTGAGCTAGATTTGCTAGAAATGTTACTAAGTTTGCATATAAAGGAGTAGGGGCATTAAGTCCCGGTATTGGCCCACGAAAATGAAGTTCTTGAGAGCTATTTTATGATGTCACATTTGGGTCATAATATGCCCTATTTTCATCAAAACAAAGAAAACTGCTAACTTTATGCAGTTTTCCATCAATATTTTCTTTGTGGAAACATTGTACGGAGGCAAGAAACAACAAAATAATTTAAGAGAAGCTTTATTATAACCATTGACATGTTCTTACCAAATATAAAGTTGTTTCTAGGGTGCGCACATACTATGCCAATCTAAAATATACTTAAAAGTTGACGTAGAACGTGGAAAATCAAGAAATTTTACAAAATATACACATTTTGTCAGGTTGTTGCCATAGTAACTTGTGAAATGTGAAATTTGTTTTTATTTTCTGAACACCTTGTATATTGGTGTAGTTTGGACAAAGTAAAGAATATGTATGGTAACTTTTCAATTTGCACTAATACGTGGGCCAAATAAGGGTCTTATTGCCCGTACTCCTCTAAATTGGATTAACCCATCCAGCATTCAATATGATCATAATCTTTGAATATATTGTTTGTTTACATAATGTTTCATTGTGAAGTAAATGAAAACATTTTTTCCTAAGAAACAACTAGGCTTGAATCATCAAGGGTGTCTAGTTTCAAAATAGCTCCCAATGATGCAGCATACACATGAGGAATTTAGTTTGCTGTGGTTGTACTTAGCTTTAGTCTGTTAGCAGAACAGGCTCATTTGAGTCTGAGACTCAAACCAATCAGCAGAAAAAACAGTTAAGTTTGGACCAAAAGGTATTAATGAAAAATAAGAATTGGAATTTTTCTTTTTTATGTAAAGTTTTTAACATTTTTGAAGAGCTTATATTTTTATACGACCGCAAAAAATTTTTGTGGTCGTATATTGGTATGACGTTGGTGTCGTCGTCGTCGTCGTCATCGTCGTCGTCCGAAGACACATTGGTTTTCGCACTCTAACTTTAGTTTAAGTGAATGGATCTCTAGGAAATTTTACCATAAGGTTCAATACCACAAAGGAAGGTTGGGATTGATTTTGGGGTTATGGTACCAACAGTTAAGGAATTAGGGGCCAAAAGGGCCAAAAATAAGCATTTTGTAACTTCCAGACAATAACTTGTGTGTAAGTGTATGGATCTCTCTGACATTGTACCACAAGGTTCCATATCACAAAGGAATGCTGGGATTGATTTTGGGGTAATTGCCTCAAAATTTTAGGAATTAGGGGCCAAAAAGGGCAAAAATAAGCATTTTTCTAGTTTCAGGACAATAACTTGTGTGTAAGTGTATGGATCTTTCTGAAATTGTACTACAAGGTTCTATATCACAAAGGGAAAGCTGGAATTGAGTTTGGGGGTAATTGGCGTAAATGTTTAGGAATTAGGGGCCAAAAATAAGCATTTTTCTAGTTTCCAGACAATAACTTGTGTTCAAGGGTTATGGATCTCTCTGAAATTGTACTGCAAGGTACCATACCTCAAAGGGAAGGCTGGGATTGAGTTTGGGGTGATGAATCATAAGGGGTTCAAAAATTGGGGGATTTTTTTTCCTTTTTCCTTTTTTTTCTTTAAAATTTTCCATTTTAAGTTGGTTATTTCTGATTTATATTTAAAAGCAAATAATAATGATATGGCAGGAGATACACACCAAACAGGATGTGTAAATTATTATATAATAAGTATTGTGCAATAGCAAGAAATTTTCAATTGCACAGTATTGCGCAATAGCAAGAAATCTTCAGTTGCACAGTATTGCACAATAGCAAGAAATATCCAATAGCACAATATTGCACAATAGCAAGAAATTGTTAATTGTACAGTATTGCGCAATAGCAAGAAATATTCAATTGCACTGTATTGCGCAATTGCAAGAAATATTCAATTGCACAGTATTGTGCAAAAGAAGATACTTTGTATAAATTGCTTATTTCTTGACCAATTTCAATGGGGTTTTATTCTTGAATTCTTGGGGTTCTTTATTAATATGCTGAATCTAACCGTGTATTAAGTTTTTGGATTTTGGGCCCGTTTTAATTTGGTCCACAATGAGATCCAAAGGGTCCAAAATTAAGTTTTGTTTGATTTCATCAAAATTGAATTATTGGGGTTCTTTGATATGCCGAATCTAACCGTGTATTTAGATTCTTAATTTTTGGTCCCGTTTTCAAATTGGTCTACATTAAGGTCCAAAGGGTCCAAAATTAAACTTAGTTTGATTTTAACAAAAATTGAATTCTTAGGGTTCTTTGATATGCTGAATCTAAACATGTATTTAGATTTTGATTATGGGCCCAGTTTTCAAGTTGGTCCAAATCGGGTCCAAAATTAAACTTTGTTTGATTTCAACAAAATTGAATATATGGGGTTCTTTGATATGCTGAATCTAACCATGTATTTGGATTCTTAATTTTGGTCCCGTTTTCAAATTGGTCTACATTAAGGTCCAAAGGGTCCAAAATTAAAGTTAGTTTGATTTTAACAAAAATTGAATTCTTAGGGTTCTTTGATATGCTGAATTTAAACATGTATTTAGATTTTTGATTATGGGCCCAGTTTTCAAGTTGGTCCAAATCAGGGTCCAAAATTAAACTTTGTTTGATTTCAACAAAATTGAATATATTGGGTTCTTTGATATGCTGAATCTAACCATGTATTTAGATTTTTGATTTTGGGCCCGTTATCAACTTTGTCCACATTGAGGTCAAAGGGTCCAAAATTAAACTTTGTTTGATTTCATCAAAATTGAACTCTTGGGGTTCTTTGATATGCTGAATCTAACCATGTATTTAGATTTTGGATATTGGACCATAATAGGTGAATGTCCAATTTAAAAATTTTAAGTTCTTAGACCATATTCATTCTGTGTCTGAAACCTATGCTGTGTCAAATATTTAATCACAATCCAAATTCAGAGCTGTATCAAGCTTGAATGTTGTGTCCATACTTGCCCCAACTGTTCAGGGTTCGACCTCTGCGGTCGTATCAAGCTGCGCCCTGCGGAGCATTTTATTATCATTTAACTTCATTCTATTAACATAATGGTTCTTTTTACATTAACAATTCTTAAAAACACCATATAAATTAACTTCATTTTTGAAAATGTATTTTTGTATTTAATCCATTACTATCTTGAACAATTTTTTAAAATTTTTTGTATCATGTGTTGATAAGCCCATGTTGTATTTTCAAAGTTGGAAAAGTATAAGTATAGTAACTTTTCAATTTCACTGGTTTTTTACTTAATGGGATTTATCCAGAAATTTGTCAGCTTATAGCAATACATTTTTAACCCTCTTTAAGAACCCACTTTAAGTTTAAACCCTTTTCCTCATGGTTTATTGTATGTGCATGACAGTTGGTACGATGTTTGCCTATACATAAGCTAAGGATGTCATTGTATTACCTCATACTAGTAGATAATTAACAATTTTAACTTTATACATCTCTAATACTGGTATGTTGCTAAGTTTGCTTTTTCTTCAGGTTTTTCCAAAACTTATTCCACTTCATATATATACTTAGAAATATTTATTAAGTACCCATTATTTTAATTGCCGCAACACATAATAGTTGGTACATAGTTAGATCCTCCAAAAACAGATGTCTCATAATGTTGGTCTGATTTTCTCTATCCAGCAAATCTTGAAAAATTTGTAGCTCATGAATAATAATATAGTAATTTATCTCTCCTAATTTCTTTTTGCAGGTTATCAACGATTTGTAGACCCAATAAATGAAGAATATCCAGATAGGGGAGATGAATTCTGTCAGGAATATTTTGCTTTTATAATACGTTATATGAATGGAGAAATTATTGAAAATTTGGAACCATTGAACATATGTGGGTTTTTATATGAGAATCAATGCCTTGAAGATACTGATTTGGATGCTATTAAAGCAGTAGACCATAATGAAGGAAAGCATAAGGCATCTCAAGAACTGTTTTTCAGAATACAAAGAAGGAAGAATAACTGGCCTGTTTTGTTTATGGAAGCTTTAAAAGATTCAGGAGCAGAAGCTTTAAAAGCTAAATTTGATCCTTCATCTACACAAGGTATAATTTGTTAAACCATATCAATGTCAAACATATATATAAAAGTGATAGATTGAATTGGTGTTCTTCTGAAAAAAATCTTTGTAGATTTTTGCATTTTATTTATCCTGAATTTTAATGTTAGATATATATTTTTATGATTATCGTCAGAATTATACTTTGGAAAATGAAAACAGTTCCTTAGGTTGCGAGCAATTTTGTATAATGGTATAATCTGAACTTTCAAAAGTTAATTAAGTTTATTAAAATATTGAAAATCACTGAAATGTCAATAATATTTTTGATTTGCAGAAGATCTTGTAAGGACTGGTGTACATGTAACAGTTGGATCACTACAAAATCAAGATTTACCTCAAACAGAAAGTAATATAATTATTATGATTATATGTTGGTATTGATTTTGTTGATTCATTATTATTCCTGCTATACCAAATTTTATTGATTTCATGGAATAGGTAAACCACAAATTTAAAAGTTTAACAAAGTAAAAATTTTCTAAAGGCTAGTGTGCAGAATTTAACAAAACCATAATATCAAATAGCCACAATTTTTAGCTCACCGGGGCCCAAAGGGCCCCATGTGAGCTTATGCCATCACTTGGCGTCCGTCGTCTGTCGTCGTCGTCGTAAACTATTTAAAAAATCTTCTCCTCTGAAACTACTGGGCCAAATACCTTCAAACTTTAACAAAATGTTCCTTAGGGTATCTAGTTTATAAATTGTATCCAAAGTTTTGATCCATCGACAAATATGGCCGCCATGGCTAAAAATAGAACATAGGGGTCAAATGCAGTTTTTGGCTTATATCTCAAAAACTAAATCTTTTAGAGCAAATCTGACATCGGGTAAAATTGTTCAGTTGGTCAAGATCTATCAGCTCTGAAATTTTCAGACGAATTGAACAACCCATTGTTGGGTTGCTGCCACCGAATTGGTAGTTTTAACAAAATTTTGCAGTTTTTTGTTATTATTTTGAACATTATTATAGATATATATAAACTGTAAGCAGCAATAAGGTTCAGCAAAGTACGATCTACAAAAAAGTTAATATGACCATAATTGTCAATTGACCCCTTAAGGAGTTATTGCCCTTTAAAGACAATTTTACACAATTTGTTCATCAAGTTTGCTAACATTTAAAAATCTTCTCCTCTGAAACTACTGGGCCAATTACCTTCAAACTTTAACTAAATGTTCCTTAGGGTATCTTGTTTATAAATTGTATCCGAAATTTGTATCCATCGACAAACATGGCCGCCATGGCTAAAAATAGAACAAAAGGGTCAAATGCAGTTTTTGGCTTATATCTCAAAAACTAAATCTTTTAGAGCAAATGTGACGTGGGGTAAAATTGTTTAATTGGTCAAGATCTTTCATCCCTGATATTTTCAGATGAATCGAACAACCCATTGTTGGGTTGCTGCCACCGAATTGGTAGTTTTAACAAAATTTTGCAGTTTTTTGTTATTATTTTGAATATTATTATAGATATATATAAACTGTAAGCAGCAATAATGTTCAGCAAAGTAAGATCTACAAAAAAAAGTTAATATGACCATAATTGTCAATTGACCCCTTAAGGAGTTATTGCCCTTTAAAGACAATTTTACACAATTTGTTCATCAAGTTTGCTAACATTTAAAAATCTTTTCCTCTGAAATACAGGTGAGCGATTCAGGCTCTTGAGAGCCTCTTGTTTTGCAATCCAAGAAAATTGGTTTCTAAGAAAATAAATGAATTCACAGTATGCAATATCCATTCACTAATATAGTACAGTTGAATGTATATTGACACATAGTCGATTATAAAAAATATACATTGTGTTTACCCACATGTTTTTTTATCTTATGGTCTAGATATACATAATAGAGCTGTGGTGTTCTAAATTTCAGTAAGTCCTTATGACCCTCTCTTTGTCCATCAATAGTTTTGTTACATTATACTCAGACTTCCTTATTAAGGAATAGTTGGATCCCTAATCTGGAATGATGAGTTGTGCAATGTAAGAAATTTTCAGACATGCTTGTCAGTTGCTTCTTGTCAGATGATAAGTTGCGTTCCTTACATTATGAGTAGTTACAGAGCCCATAAAAGTTTCTTTTTGGATGGCATACTTGTAACTGTATAATAGCCTTTAGACTGAAAAAAATCATGAAATACGTGTTTTCAACTGTATTGTCAATCTTCCTTACAGTTATTACGCTGAAATAACAAGCTGAATATATATATTAGAAACCAATAAATAAAAAAAAAGAAAGAAAGCATTAATAACCAAATCTACAAGGTTATTTTTATGCCCCCGCCATACTTCCGTCCGTACGTCCCGAAATTGGTTTCTGTTCTCTAACTTTAGTTTGCCTTACCAAATGTTATAAAACTTATACACAATCAGATCAAGTGTGAATTTTGGTGGTGTCACTTTTTTGTTCTAGAGTTATGCCACTTTACAAATGGAAAAATTGCTGAATTTTTGGTTCGTTTATTTTCTCTAACTTTAGTTTGCCTCAACCAAATGCTATGAAACTTAATCACAATGCTCGTTTCCACAATACACAGGTCAAGTTTGAATTTTGGTGGCGTCACTTTTACTGTTCTAGAGTTATGCCTCTTTATAAATAGAAAAGTTGCTGAATTTTTCGTTTCCTTTCTCCAATTACTAAAGTTTGCCTCAACTAAATGTTATAAAACTTATAATCAATGCTCATTACCACAAAACACAGATCAAGTTTGAATTTTGGTGGCTTCACTTTTACTGTGGTAGAGTTATGCCCCTTTACAAATGGAAAAAAAAATGACTTTTTCATTTCTGTTCTATTAACTTAAGTTTGCCTCAACTAAATGTTATGAAACATATACACAATGCTTATTACCACAAAACTCAGATCAAGTACAAATTTGGGAAGAATCATTCTTACAGTTCTTGAGTTATGTCCCTTTATAACATTATATGCAAGTGGGGGCATCATCTGTGTCCCATGGACACATTCACCATTTATTTTTATTTATTTTTAGAACTGTATCCAGGGATTTGATCCATTTATATAAATGGCTACTGTTTCTAAAAATAGAATATATGAGTAAATTACAGTTTTTGGCTTATATTTCATAATCTAAAGAAAATTTAAAATGATTAAAATGATCAATAGGTCATGTTCTATCTACAATGTACCATTCAAATGAAATTTCAGTAAATTCAGATTTTGCTAAATTGCCTCTGAAATTTCTTTGTTCAGAAAATTTCTGACTTTTTGGTTAATATCTTGATACCATTATAGATATATAGATAGAACAATTAAATACTAAAAATTGACATCAATGATGAAAGATGATTTTAACCTATTTTTTTGCAGAAACCATAATAGATAAAGAGAATTTGTAAATAACATTAAGATCTACAAGTAGGTTAACATGACTGCCATGGTTTACGGACTCCTTATAGGTGTTATTGCCCCTGAATGATGGTTTTATCCCTTTTGTGAGTTTGTTGCAAAAACTATGATAGATCTACTAATAAGTTTACATGGATAAAACTGTTTATTGAAATTTTGCTTAAACTTGAAAAAACCGTATTCAGTAAAGAGACATTTAAAAAAAGAAAATGATCAGCGGTACACAATACAAAAGGAGTAGGTCCAGTAAGACCCCTTTTTGGCCCCAAAATACAGCAGTTTTACAAAATTGTTAAAATGTAAACTTTTAGCTATTTTTGGAAAGTAGGATACTTCTGTTACATAAATATGGGCTGTTTTTGACAATACAATGCACATGTATCCGGTACTAGCATCATTAAGTCATGCTAAATTACTGAAATCTTCGCAATTAAGCATTTGATTTAAATTTAAGACGGTCTCCGTCTTAAATGGAAGTGGCTGCATTTGTGTTCATTCTTATTATTTAAATGTAAATTGTATTTAATGATAATACATAACATATATAAAGGCTGAGAGTGAACATGGATGCGGCCACTTTCATTTTTGTCAAAAACCATCTGAAAAGTGACATATTATGGCATATGTGATAGATTTTTCATATTTAAGTTTGAACTTGAGCGTCTTTAATGACTAAATCAGCACAAATCTTTCACACAAAGTAATTGAATCGACTGAAGTCGACACTTAAGTGTTTAAAAAGTGTCCAAAATCTATCATCAGATGAACCTAAAGTTTGAGGCCAAAATCGGCCCTTACTGGACCTACTCCTTTGTCAATATGTCCGAAACCATCAGTCAACTCCCTACAGGGGTTATTGGTACCATTTTATTTTACCAGAACTATAGTGATTAAAAAAAATGTAAACAGCAAATATGATCAGCACTACAAGACCAACAAAAAATATATTTTTGTCTGGAATTATATTCTAGTCTTCAGTGTTGAAGATGCACATATATCAAGGTGATTGGCACAGGATCTTCAGAGCCTCTAGTTTTTATCTAAAAGAATTGTTTAGTGTTTCTGGATTGTATAATTACAAGAGGATATGTTGTATAGATAACTTTAAGAATTGTTGAAAAATATAAATACCATTTGGTATTTATTGTGGTGCTATTGATGTAAATATGCAGTGCAACTCATATGTTGGTAGTAAAGGAATACATCTGGTAAAAGAAACACAAAGACAATTTCCATCTGAATACCAATCAATTGTATTTTTTATTTATTATTTATTTACTTTTCAGATAATATTGGGAATCCTGATGAAGAAACAGTCAAAAAAGAAATGGTAAACTTTTCTAAAATTTGTTCCAAGTCAGGAGCCTGTAGTTCAGTGGTTGTCATGGGTTCATGTCTGTCATATTTGTTTTTTTCATGAAATGTTTTGTTATAAATAAGGCTGTTAGTTTTCTCAATTGAATTGTTTCATATTTTTTGCTGGGGCCTTTTATAGCTGACTATAAGACAATGGTTTTTTCTCATTGTTGAAAACCGTATGGTTACCTATTATTGCTTACATCAACTTTTTTTAACTATGGTGGATAGTTGTCTCATTGGCAATCATACCACATCTTTATATTTTTATATTTATATAGTGAAACAGGACATATACTGTATGGATTTTGCTCATTATTGAATGATGTACAGTACATATCTTAACCTTTTGGTCTTTATTGATAGTTGCAATCTTACTGCTTCTCCTTATAGTTATATTTATCTTATTATTGTCTTTAGGTCAAGTAACAATAAATGGGCTATGTCACAGATTTTGATAAAATTTTGCATACAACTTTAGATCGTTGAACTACATGTATAACTGAAAATTGAAAAAAAATAATAATGCTTTTATCTCTTTTACTTTCTAAAATATAACTAATTGAATTCTTTGAAAAAAAGTTGACCATTTGTACAGAAAGCACATATAATCAGCCAAAAAAGTTCTTAAATTTGTCTTAAAATCATAAAATCTATTTCAAATCCATATATTTTTCTCATGATACTAGTTGTTGTTGATACATAAATTTGAGTTTTGTCAAGTAATTAATGATTTTGTCCAAGTTCTTTGTATGAAATATGTTTAAAACAGAAACTGATCTGATTAAGGACTTTGTTTTTGATTGAATCTAAACATTACATCACTGTTAGCTCCTTGATAAGATAATAAGCTATACTTAAGATGATTGATAGGTGTTTAAAGCCACTTTCAACACTTTTATGCTATTTTGTGGTGGTCAGTTTTTATTGGTTGAGGAAGCTGGAGTGCCAGGAGAGACCTTTGGTAGGAATACTAACAATCCTAGTCAATTAAGATTGGAATAGAGTGCACCTGCTCCATGTGAGATTTGAACTCACAACCTAAGTGTTGACTGGCTAGAGGTACATTAGTTTGACAACTTAAGACTACTAGGCCACCGAGCCCCTGCTTAGGATGATTTCGTTGCTTAGTCATTTGAATCAAGGCTAATAAATAAAAATACAAATGTATATGAAAAAAAAGACATGCATGATGCAGTTGTTTATATCTTTACTCAGGTTGTTGCACCAGTACAGGACAATGGTGACGAAGAGGAGCTATCAGCACAACTAAGTTGTACAGGTCCTGCTGAAGATGAAGATGGAGATAGAGATCAAGCTGAACTAGATTCTGATTATGAACAGGAAAAATATATGAAAGAATGTAAGAATTCATCATTGGAATCCAGTATATTTTTTATAGTCAATGACTTATCGATACGATAGTAGTAACTCATTTTATGTACCATTAACATGAAAAATGACTTTTTGACATCATTAATTTCTTTAATTGTTTCATTATGTTTACATCTTGAAAATTTTGGAAATATTACACTTTAAATAATATGATATATACCATCCTTTATGTATACGTAGGATTAACAGATTACAGGGGTGTTTTATAATATAATTTGGGTACATGTAATAATACATTGTTTTCATCAGTCATGACCGATATATTGAGTCATGATCAAAAAT
This sequence comes from Mytilus coruscus, assembly GCA_017311375.1. NCBI lineage: Eukaryota > Metazoa > Mollusca > Bivalvia > Mytilida > Mytilidae > Mytilus > Mytilus coruscus. The sequence goes on from CM029601.1 coordinate 47,499,607, forward strand.
AAAGATTGTTTTCCAGATAGATGACTCAACAGAATTTTTAAGCTTTCAAAATAACAAAAAATAAACATTATAAAATGTCAGACCTGCCAACTTTTGAAAATCTCCATGGGGGATTTAGTGCGCGACCAGATTTTTCAGGGTTACAATTTTTGTGGCATTTCTGTGTGCACTGTTTTTATACGGCCACAAAATTTTTGCGGTCGTATATTGGTATGACGTTGGCGTCGTCGTCGTTATCGTCCGAAGACATTTGGTTTTCGCATTATAACTTTAGTATAAGTTAATAGAAATCTATGAAATTTAAACACAAGGTTTATGACCACAAAAGGAAGGTTGGGATTGATTTTGGGAGTTTTGGTCCCAACAGTTTAAGAATTAGGGGCCAAAAAAAGGCCCAATAAGCATTTTTCTTGGTTTTCGCACACCAAAATTAAACTTTGTTTGATTTCAACAAAAATTGAATATATGGGGTTCTTCAATATGCTGAATCTAACCATGTATTTAGATTTTTGATATTTGGGCCCGGTTATCAAATTGGTCCACATTGAGGTTTAAAGGGTCCAAAATTGAACTTTATTTGATTTCATCAAAAATTGAATTCTTGGGGTTCTTTGATATGCTGAATCTAACCATGTATTGAGATTTTGGATATTGGAATACCACAAAGGGATGGTAAGAATTGTCTTTGGGAGTTATGGCTCAAATCGTTAAGGAATAAGGTGTAAAAAAGGGAGGAAAAGGGTTTCCAGGTTAATGGACAATTACTTAAGTACAAAACATAATTTAAAAGGCAGTGTAAGGTTGGTAATTGAAACTCATTTGAATATCTCACCTAAACTGCTTTTAAATTATGTATATTGAAATTGCCAAAAACTTTAGTTTAATGAACTTCATTGAAATTTGCCAATATAAAATGTTGCTGATGAAGCTTTTTGTTTATGTCACCTAAACTGCTTTTAAATTATGTATATTGAAATTTGCCAAAACTTTATTATTAATAAATTCCATTGGAAATTTGCCAATAACTTTAGTTTAATGAACTTCATTGGAAATTTGCCAATATGAAATGTTGCTGATGAAGCTTTTTTGTTTATTTTTAGCCATATCACAAAGGGAATGTTGGGATTGATTTTGGGGGTAATTGCCTCCAAATTTTAGGAATTAGGGGCCAAAAAGGGGCAAAAAACAAGCATTTTTCTAGTTTCATGACAATAACATGTATGTAAGTGTATGGATCTTTCTGAAATTGTACTACAAGGTTCCATATCACAAAGGGAAAGCTGGAATTGAGTTTGGGGGTAATTGCCCAAAACGTTTAGGAATAAGGGGCCAAAAATAAGCATTTTTCTAGTTTCCAGACAATAACTTGTGTTCAAGTGTATGGATCTCTCTGAAATTGTACTGCAAGGTACCATACCACAAAGGGAAGGCTGGGATTGATTTTGGGGGTAATTGCCTGAAAATTTTAGGAATTAGGGGCCAAAAAGGGGCAAAAACAAGCATTTTTCTAGTTTCAGGACAATAACTTGTGTGTAAGTGTATGGATCTTTATGAAATTGTACTACAAGGTTCCATATCACAAAGGGAAAGCTGGGTTTGAGTTTGGGGGTAATTGCCCTAAACGTTTAGGAATTTGGGGCCAAAAAGGGGCCTAAAAACAAGCATTTTTCTAGTTTCAAGACAATAACTTGTGTTCAAGTGTATGGATCTCTCTGAAATTGTACTGCAAGGTACCATACCACAAAGGGAAGGCTGGGATTGAGTTTGGGGGTAATGAATCCTAAGGGGGTTCAAAAAATTTGGGGGAGGGATTTTTTTTTTCTTTTTTTCCTTTTTTTTCTTTAAAATATTCCATTTTAAATTGGTTATTTCTGATTTATATATATAAGCAAATAATAATGATATGGTTTGAATAGGTAAATTAAAAATTTTTAAGTTCTTAGACCACATTCATTCTGTGCCAGAAACCTATGCTGTGTCAAATATTTAATCACAATCCAAATTCAGTGCTGTATCAAGCTTGAATGTTGTGTCCATACTTGCCCCAACTGTTCAGGGTTCGTCCTCTGCAGTTGTATCAAGCTGCGCCCAGTGGAGCATTTTATTTACTTTTGAAATAGTCTCCTATTTCTTCTTTTTATTTTGGTATACTGAAGATTAGCTAATAAGCCTTGATTTCTTTTATTTGCATGATTCTCGTACTTATTAATTGGCAAAATAACTTAAGAATAGAGAAAAATGGTATAAAAAAAATAAAGGATACAAAGTGATGTTGAAGTTGAAGTCTAATCAACTTGAAACTTAGTACACATGTTCCCTATGATATATTCTTTTAATTGTAATGCCAAATTAGAGTTTTTACCCCAATTTCACTGTCCACTGAACATAGAAAATGATACAGTCCCGCTTCAGTTTAAAATTTTTGGTCAAGATAGTTTTTGATGCAGTTGAAATCCAATTAACTTGAAACTTAGTACACATGTTCCCTATGATATGATCTTTCTAATTTTAATGCCGAATTAGAGTTTTGACCCCAATTTCATGGTCCACTGAACATAGAAAATGATAGTGTGAGTGGGGCATCCATGTACTAAGGACACATTCTTGTTTATCTTTCAGGTAATGAAAAAGAGTTTTCTCAGCCAAAGGAGATCAAGTTACGTGATTATCAACTTGAACTGGCAGAAAAAGCTTTGACTGGGAAAAACACTGTGATATGTGCTGACACTGGTTCTGGTAAAACCTGGGTGGCTTTGCATATAGTACAGGAACATCTAAACAGTAAAGGTAGTGTAAAATTGTCAGTTAGATCCATTACAGTACATTTTATTCTAGCCTGCAACATTTTGGTGCTGAGATGAGACATAGCAAATATAGAATTTTCCATACTTTGCCCAAAAATAAAGTATATATTGTAATATATGTTTCAAAAATATTAATGATAAAAATGATAAGTCATTAAGCTTGTTTACAAGCTACAGTTTGTGAAAAAATGACACATTTTGTATGGATTTTACTGAGAAAAAGCATTTGAATGTGAAATGGAGGTAAATTAAATGATAGAATTTTGAAATAATATATGACTAGATAGCTCTTATAAAGTGTTTTCAGAATATTAAAAGAAAATGGGGTCACCATTAGTTTTTTTAGCTCACCTGGCCCAACGGGCCAAGTGAGCTTTTCTCAGCACTTGGCGTCCATCGTCGTCGTTGTCCGTCGTCGTCCGTTAACTTTTACAAAAATCTTCTCCTCTGAAACTACTGGGCCAAATTTAACCAGACTTGGCCACAATCATTATTAGGGTATCTAGTTTTAAAAATGTGTCCGATGACCCTGCCTGCCAACCAACATGGCAGACATGGCTAAAAATAGAACATAGGGGAAAAATGCAGTTTTTGACTTATATCTCTGTGTCCGATGACCCGGCCAACCAACCAAGATGGCCTCCATGGCTAAAAATAGAATATAGGGGTAAAATGTAGATTTTGGCTTATATCTCTGAAACCAAAGCATTTAGAGCAAATCTGACATGGGGTAAAATTGTTTAATCAGGTCAAGATCTATCTGCCCTGAAATTTTCAAACAAATCAAATAACTCATTGTTGGGTTGCTGCCCCTGAATTGGTAATTTTAAGGAAATTTTGCAGTTTTTGATTATTATCTTGAATATTATTATAGATAGAGATAAACTGTAAACAGCAATAATGTTCAGCAAAGTAAGATCTACAAATAAGTCAACATGACCAAAATGGTCAATTGACCCCATAAGGAGTTATTGCCCTTCAAAGTCAAATTTAACAATTTTTCGTAAATTTTTGTAATCTTTAACAAAAGTCTTCTCCTGAAACAACTGAGACAAATTTAACCAAACTTGGCCACAATCAGCATTAGGGTATCTAGTTTTAAAAATGTGTCTGATGACCCTGCCTGCCAACCAACATGGCAGACATGACTAAAAGTAGAACATAGGGGAAAAATGCAGTTTTTCACTTATATCTCTGAAACTAAAGTAAAAGTATAAAGGTTGCATTATTTCATGCATCAATTGTAAATAAAAATATCAGATGAGCGACACAGGCTCCTTGGAGCCTCTACTTACTGTCTAACATAAAACGGAAAAGTTTCTTATGATTTTTTTATGAATTATACTTTTTCTGAGTAACCTCCTCTTAATATTCAAAGATTAAAAAAAAATTTAATCAAGTAATAATATTCAATTTTTGTGAAAATATGAGTGATAATAACCTAAGAGCACACTAACACAATCAATTGAAAATTCTTTTTGTAAATTCATTCCTGCATAGATTTTTGCTGATCTAAATAAAATTCTAGACCAATTGTGTTTTGCTATTTTACTATATAAGATTTTGAAAGAAACCCATAACACCATGTTTGTTTTTTTAAAAACGCTGTTTTTGGAAATCAATATTTACCCATTTAATCTGACATCTGACCGCAGCAGTAGCAGCTGTTAAATACAAATTATCTGGGTTTTTTTGTGTGCAGTTTTTGGCTGTTTTCTTAAAACTATAGGAGATAGTTAAATGAGCTAATTGCAAAAATGATTAACAACACAAAAATTAGCTAGTTCTATTGAATATGAATTTGAAGGCTTCTCATTTATACACTTTAAACGTATAACAACATATAACACTGATTTGAATCATGTCTTTTACAGAATCACCAAAAGTTGCATTTATGGCCAGAACCAACCCATTAGTACAACAGCAATATACATTATTTAAAAATTTCCTTGGAGAGAAAAAGGCAAGTTACTACATGTAGTACTTATCAAAAAACTTAACAACAATTTGAGTGAAGAAATAGTGACAGTTTTATAGGACTGGTGGAGTTATAGAATTTTAGAAAACATTCTGAGGACATGTTCATGCAGCCAATTTCTTATAAAAATGCATGAAATTTGAAAAAAAACCAACTTAAAATACCAGTTAGCAGAAGATTAGATATTTGCTTGACAGAGACTGTTTAGTATCATTGTTAAATGAGTTGAAATTTTGTGATGCAATTGTGTAATCTTAGAAGGGAGTGTTTAAATTCTGTCATGTCATTTCAACTAATTGTACTGTTCCAAAAACATGCCAATAAGCTGTAGTGTTAAGTTTATTAAACACAAATTTTTTGGAAAGAATTTGTCTTTATTGTAAGTAAAGATGTTTGTTGGTTTAAATCAGTTTTAAGTCCTTGAATCAAACACTTGACCTCTTTAAATTTACAGGTATATATTATTAACAAAGATGAAAAGTCAACAGTCCCTCTGAAGAAACTGATGGAACTTTATGATGTCTTTTTCTTCACCCCACAAATTCTGATTAACAACATAGAAAAAGGAGACACAAAAATACCACAATTCACACTGTTGATCTTAGACGAGTGCCATCACACAGCTAAAGGGGAACCCTACAACAATTTAATGAGAAAATATATAAAAACTAAGCATAGGAATGCAGATATTTCTTTACCACAGGTAATTATTTGCAGTCATACCATTTACAATAAACTGATTTTCAAATTTGATTCATACACTAAGTTTATTCATACAGCCAACTTAATTCATACAGCGACTTTTCAAAGACCAAATACCATTATTGAACATAGAAATGAAATCATTTAGAAGACGAGATTTGTTATGGACAATAGCAGGAACTTATATTCATATGTCAAATATTAATATTATGTCAAAATTGGCATATTAGTTAACCTTTTTTTAATCAAATTAATAAGAGGAGTCACAGATCCAGTCTATGATTTTTAAATCCTTTCTACGGTATGTAAGAAGAGCATTTCCAATCAGAATTTCTGTAAAAGAAAAAAAAAATGAATTTCTGACAGAAACTGGCACTCTATCTATAGGAGTTATTAATGATAAACCAGTTTGCTTCATTTTTCTTGTAATGTAGTAACTTCTTATTCTTTATCAATATTGTGTTGCTAACAAAAAGCTTGAGTCTGATTTTAAACTTTATCAAACTATAATTCTGAAGTTTTACCATTGTCATGTTTTGTTTAGATTGTTGGATTGACAGCATCAATAGGAGTTGGGGCTGCTACCACAGAAGATGGTGCTATATCTCACATGATCAAGATCTTCAGTAACCTAGATGTTCATGAAATCTCCACTGTGGAGGAAAATAAACAAGAGATGAAGAAATTTGTGGCTATTCCGACAGAAGGTATACATTTTAATTTTAATACATTTAATGGATAACCACCTCTCTGTGCAGACCTACACGAGTAATACACATGTTTTATGCTTTATTTGAACTTTTATGAGCTACCATCTGTAGAATATGACCAGAAACTGCAGTTTTTCAGAAGTGTATTTTTACCTTTTTGAATGACTTCTTGAATTTGACTGTATGCTTTCTAAACAAAATGCGCAAGTTTAAAATATTTAAAAAAATTTATTTCTGGGACAAAAATAGGCCTTAATGGCCATTCTCCTATATATGTAAACATCAAGCTAATTTTATGTTGAGAAATACTATAATCAAATAGATATTATATTTATAAGGACAAACCTGAAATAGATATTATATCTATAAACACCAACACTGTTTTATTCATATGTGTTTGAGAACAAATCTGAATATGTGAATATGAGGTCTAGTAGATAGACTGTTGTAGTAACAAAGCAAATAGAAGAACTTGTGGATTTGGTTATGTGAATAGATAAATTTATTTCTATATCTACAATTATTCTGCTAACAATTCATCAACTAAAATTTTAGAATACATAAGATAACGGTTCAAAGTTCAGACAAGTGACATACCTACTTGACAGAAATTGCATGCGACAGTTAAATTATATGGCAAAAACAGATCGTTCATTTAAGGATATTAAACAATTTTAAAAAAATGGATAAGAAAAGAAATGTTCCAAGATATTTTCTGACGAAATTGAGGACTTTAATTTAATAGAAACAAGGGTTATAAACTTAGGAACTTGTCAGCATATTATTCTGGTAAAATTCTTGTAACTACTAAAATAGTTATGTGATTTTTTTTCAGAGCATGTAAAAATGGAAGTTTGTTATGATGACCCCTGTAAAACAATCATTGAACAAGAAATGAAAAAAGTGGAGATAATATATGAAGGTACCATGAAAGGTAATATATATTAAATGTTTTATTAAGAGACAACAACCAGTCCAAGGCCACAGATAGGTCTTCAACACAGTGAGAAAATCCTTAATAATTTAATTCTTTAATATGAAATGAATCTTACAACTATTTATTTATCACAGGAAAAGGAGTTGTGAACACCCGTCAAAATTTGCCAGGGGGAGAATACCTTTCAAAGACCTATCTTGGATCAATCATTAAACTGAAGAATCAGATTATGTGTGATACTACGCTGCCAGAGGATAGTGGACGAGAAATGATATGTTGTCTAACCCACCTTGGTGTAAGCGTATTATTTCTTTAAGTATTAAAAAAATAAAACTTTTTTCTTATTTGTACCAGAGGTAGTTTGTTATTTTTTCTCCCTACAATAAGGTGTCATAGGTCTTTTTTTCCAGTTATTGCTCTGCTTAACTTTTCACTGATAGTTAAAAAAGTGGACATTCATTTATACATGTACTTTGCCCACCAAACTTCAACAGATGTCTCAACTTCTTGATTTCGTGATTTGTTTTTATATCTTGCTACTCCAGTGATAAGGAATTTTCTTGCTCATGTAGAAAGAGAATGTATGACATCATGAGCCAATGTCATTGGGGAAACAGCGGGCAACAGATTATCAATGGTCAAGGATGTTTCTCTGCTACATTTGAAAATGTCAAAAAACCAAAACAAAAACAAAAACTTATTGTTGAAAATTAAAAATGATTAGATTTTATTTTCAGATACTCCATGAAGCCCTAGATATAAATTATCTGATGAATGTTGAACATGTTGTCCAGTTTCTGAATAAAAAATATGTTGAGGAGAATCAACAGCCAGATAAATTGATAGCTATAGAGAGGAGACTTCTTAGATGTGGAAAAGGTAAAACATAACCTTCTACTCAAGAACAAGTGAAAGTTCATCAATATTGTCATTATATTTTTGGGTCATTTTAAAAGTACATTAATGGCTTCTACAAACAAAACTTGTTTATTGTGTAGAACGTCAAGGGTCCATGGTAATGCCATGCTGATTTTGGCAGGAACAAAGTAAAATGTATGAAATGCAGCTTTTGATTATTAAAATAACAGAATTTGTGGCTAGCTTTTTTTAGTTTCAGCCCCTAAATGACATCTTTGCCCATTTTAATTTTTGTTTGGAAATTAAAACAGATCAAAAAAAACAGCAAACATAAAAAATTATCAGCAAGACATGATTTTAAAGGAAAGAAAGTTGTCAATTGATTCCTTTTTGAGGTAATGTCTTAAACGACTTAGACGATGGTAACAATTTTCTTTTTTAACCCAGATCTTTAGAACTTCACAGAAAGTTAGCTTATCTATTAAGTTTGTGTTACTGCCATTAAGGGATAGGTTAAAGGTTTTCCCCCATTTAAACATTTTATTTTTCTGTACATTTAAATTGTCAGTATAGACCAGTCTCCACTGTTATATAGTCAGCACAGCCTGGTCATTGGAGTCTAATTGATCATTTTTATAAATCATTGCACTAGAGAATCTTGATAAAATATGGTCTTACTTAGTGTGTGCAAGATGACTACCACTGTTGGTTATTATTTAAATGTTGATTTTTTTTACCAGGTGAAATAATCGAGCTTTAAGGGAGCCTCTAGTTTATACTATGAATAAAAAGGAAACCAGACATTGAAATGATGTATTGAAGGAATCACTATATTAGTTCAATATACCACCTATATTTTGTCCTTTTGATTCTTAATACTGTAAATTCAGAAATTATTGCAAGGCTTTTATTATTGCGAAAAATGCGACAGGGTTATAATCGCAATAATTCAAACTCGCATTTTGAAATTTTTTATATGAATTCAACAGGATTTTCTCAATATCGCAAAAATTATAATAGACCAGTTTCACATAAGCGACTTATCAACGCTGATCTCGAAATCCTATGTGCGTTTGAGTTTAAATCCCGTGATAATTAACGATATCATACGTAACAGGGGGCTACATCAAATTGACTCTCACTGATATTTACCAACACAATAATAAATCAACCGATAATACACATATCTCTCTCTCTCTCTCGTGGTATATGCTAGAGATTATTTAATTTTAAGATATTAATAAGCGTTTATTTTATATATTCAGAATAAATAGTTTGACCGTTTAAACAGAGAATAACATAAATTTAAAATAAAAGATGTGGTATGATTGCAAACGAGACAACTATCAACCAGAGCCAAATGACAGACGAAAGCAACCATATTTCACTATACAGCCCTCGACAATGAGAAAATCCATACCGAATAGTAAGCCCTAAAAGGTCCTAACACAAAACAATTCAAACGAGAAAATAAATCATCCTGTTGCTGTAAAGAGTTCATAACAGTTGTGTTTATGAGTGAAATAGTTTTAAAAAAGAGTATTAATCTTGTAATTACTTTCTTTTGCTTACTGTGCTATGTACATTGCTGTATGTTGGTTTGATTTTTCGTGAAAAGAGAAAATATTTTGGTGAAAAGAAAACAACCTTAACATCAGAAATACATTTAATTTCAGTATTGTTCCAGTATCAATTCGCAGTTTTTTTGAAATATTTTTACATCTTCTTGTGACATGCATGTAAAGGGTTACAGCCTACATATAGGTTTAGTATCATAGACTCGAACTTTTAATTTTCTTTTAAACCAAAACAGGTTACTGTTATGGTGACTTTTGCGTGAAATTTTATGGGTACAAGGACAAGTTACCGGCACTATTAAATAATCGAAATTTCAACTAATGGTAGAATGGAAGTATAAACGAAAATTGATAGAATTTTTCCTATATCCTTTGTCAAAGATGTAGTATATATTGTGATATGTTAAAAATATGAAAAACACAATGATAAGTCGCCAAGTTTGTTTTCAAGCTACAGGCTGTGAAACTATAAACATTTTGTATGGATTATACAGAGAAAATTTTAAAGGTATCATTATATGAATATTTCAAAATAAAATGTGGGAAGATAGCTCTTATAAAATGCTTTCAGAATACCAACAGAAAACATTGAGTCTCCATGTGTTTTATCCTGTTTAGCATACATGGCATATCACATAAAATAGAACACTTTTCTGTTAATGTAATAGACATGTAGTAGACAGGCCCAGGCTCCGTGTTGAAGACCGTACTTTGACATATAATTGTTAACTTTTTATACATTGTGACTGTCTCATTGGCACTCATACCACATCTTCTTATTTGTATGTACATTTGTTTCAAATATGTCTGCGTCAGTGATGTTTTAGATGGTCACGATAATGAAGTGACATGTAAGGCAGTTTTAAAATAAAAAAATACAGGTTTATCTTCAATTTTCAAACACCAGACTATAATAAAATACATTCAATTTCATTTTAATTTCTGAGCTATGTTCATGATCGACTTCGTCTAAGCAGAGGTTCAGTGCCAGCAGCCAGAGTAATTTTCTACATATTTTCAACTTTATCATTTTTCATGCCATTAAAATTTAAAGTAATCGAATATCCTGTATTTACCATGTGTTGCCGTAGAATAAAATCAAATTGCTGAATGAGCCCCCCCCCCTTTTTCCTAAATTATTAAAATATTCCCAGTGTCATTTACCGTACTGGCCATGATATCTCCGTGTAAATTAGGTACCACGGCTAACATTTTAAACATCTGTATTAGGTGATTACCATTTGCTTTTTAGGGTCTGGGTTAGAAAATTAATATTCTAGTAGGAGTTAAAAATAAATAAGTATGACCAAGGCAGGATGGAAAAGAATAATCTGAAACACAAAATGCAGGAAATAATTGTGTACAAAAGTTGAATAAATTAATCAAATGGTCGCCCTTTTTCACTAACTGTATGTATAGAAAAGGATACGTTTTTATCAATTGTCACCTGCATGGTGAGATTGTACAAGGTAAAACGAGGATTCCACATGGCTAAGGTGTTAATTGGCTTCTCCATTTATGACCTTATACAGTGTATATGAAGTGAGCGGCGCTTACTTATCTAATTTATTCTTCCCGTTAAGTGAACGACCTCAGCGTGAATTCGTGACAATAAAAGGTACAATTAAAGCCAGGCGGCACTATATATCAGATGCAACCAACAACACAGCAGTAGTCCGTTTTAAAATCTTTTAATGTGTCAATGTCAATTAAGTTGTCTCGTCAATATAATTTTTATATTTTGATTCAAATGATGTTTATGTTGACATGTAAACGCAGACACTTAATCATGATTGTTTTTCCTAGTCTGCATGGTCACTGCTTATCAACCGTTAGCCCCCAGTTGATGAACTCTCGGTAATTATCGCATGATTTCATAGTTTGGCTAATTAAATTAGACATGTGCAGTCAAATGTGAAACTGGTGTATTGCATTTTAGTCTAAAATGACATAAGCAATAATAAATGCACGCAATAATTTCTGACTTCACAGTATTGGGAATTCAATCATAAGGGTCCATTAAGAGAAAAATAGAATACCGGTAGAAGAATTGGAATTTTCAAATAGAACTACAAAAGAAAATGAACCTATATTTTGCTATATGTTACTGTGATGTTTTCAAAATCAATAATTGACTTGGATTGTCAGTTTACCTACCAAAGTTAGGAGGTTCGCCCTGGGTACTCCAGCTTCCTCCAACACTAAAAACTGACCACCACGAAATAGAACAATATTGTTGAAAGTAGTGTTAAGCACTAATCAATCATTCAGAATCAATTTAAAATCAATTCATATTAAATTTCTGTATTTTCAGAACTAGTAGAGAAATTGAAGAATCAAGAAATCAGGCTAAATCCAAACCTCCGTCTAATTAGTGAGAAACTTCAAGAACTCTACTATGATGCTGGTAATGATTCACTGGGTATGATATTTGTACAGACAAGGGCAACTGCAAAGTCCCTAGCAGAATACCTTAATGAAAAACTAAAGGGATTAGAGATACCTGTCAAACCATTCATTGGCTCTAAAAATTCTGAAACAGCCGATGGTAAGTTGAGAAATAATCCTAAGGATGTACTTAGGTGAAATTAAAAAAAATGTGGAATTTAAAATTGAAACTACTTGTTGGAATAGTATTAGTTAAGGAACAAAATAAGCTAAAAATATTGATAGGTTATGGAGCTCCTTTTTAAGATATTTGATTTAAAAAAAAATATCAGGAAAAGGCTGACTCAGACTTTTACCTTATATTTACATTGGTATTATTTGGGTCTCAAATCGAAAGAAAAGAAATCTAGAATCTGCTTAAATTTTGGTAAATGAACTTTTATGAGCTATTTTAAAAAGTCTTAATATATAAAAAGAAAAATGGGTGTTATGGAGCAAAATATTTTACGTAGTTTTGTGGAAAGAAACCAAGAAGTCCGAACTTCTGACACAATTTCCTAAACCTCACCTAAGTGCATCCTTAAATTTGTAAACCATAAGATATTTGTTGCAATACTACATGAAAAGTTTGCATATCCAAAAATCAGAAGAGTTCCAAGTAATTTTAATGCATACATTGTTAGAGGAGCTAAAAACAGAAAATCTGTCATTTTACTGCCTTCCTCAAATCAAACAATATGAAAGTTTAACAAATGAAACTAAAAGCTAACAGGAGTATACTGTATAATAACCTACACTTCCATTATTGAATAAAATCCGAGGGGGGGGGTAACTGGTGCTCAATCAGTTTATGGTAATATTAATTCATGATACAAATGTACTACAAAAGTTCTAAAGCATTTGTTTTTATGCCCCACTTAGGGGCATTATGTTTTTTAGGTCTGTGCATTCGTTAGTTCCTCTGTCTGTTCATCCGTTCCTCTGTTCGTCCATTCGTCTGTCTGTCTGTCCTTTCGTCTGTACTTCTGTCCTGCTTCAGGTTAAAGTTTTTGTCAAGGTAGTTTTTGATGAAGTTGAAGTCCAATCAAGTTGAAACTTAGTACACATGTTCCTAATGATATGATCTTTCTAATTTAAATGCCAAATTAAAGTTTGACCTAATTTCACGGTCCACTGAAAATAAAAAATGATAGTGCGAGTGGGGCATCCATGTACTATGGACACATTGTTGTTAGATATTGTAATTAATGACACAAAATAAATTTTAGGACTGTCTGAAACTGAAAAGAAGGAGTTATTGGAAGACTTTAGAAGCCACAAGATAAAGCTATTGGTTGCTACTTCAGTTGGAAGTGAGGGTATTGATGTTCCAGAGTGTAATATTGTTATGAAGTATAATTACTCAGGAAATGAAATCAATATTATACAAATGAGAGGTCAGTCCGTGCATTGTTATAAATACGATAAGATAGTGAGCATGGAATGGAAGACACTTATATATATTATAAGAATTCTATTAATACTATATGAAAAATTAGTTTTACATTGTATTTGATATTGTGCTAAGGTGTTGTCAGTTTTTCTTCAACTTATTAAATTTGAATGTCCCTATGGCTTCTATTCGCTTTTTTCCCTGATGGATTTTGGAAACTTAGTTTTGCATACTGTAAGTTTTTATTAATTATCTCCCTTAGAATTATCACTTGAACTACATTTTACATTAAAAAAAAGAATTTAAATTACAGCCTTCAACAATGAGCAAAGCCGGTACCTCATAGTCAGCTAAAAGGCCCTGAAATGACAAATGTAAAACAATTCAGATGAAAATACTAATGGCATAATTTATACACAAAATGATGAACAAAAAACAAATATGTAACAGAGCAACAAACAACAACCAATGAATTACAGGCTCCTGACTGAGGACAGGCACATACAGAATGTGGAAGGGTTAAACTCATTTGAAGGGGCCAACCTTTCCCTAACCTGGGACAGTAGTGTAACTATTGTCTATTTTTCTGTGTATTTATTGCAATATAATTGGTCTGTTTTATTGAAGTGCTGTTAATTAAGAAATAATTCATGGCAGCCATTGATTTTTTTTCATTTAACCATGGGTTGGGCATTTATATTCGATTATTTTACCCTGAGTGTCAGAAAAATATAGTTTTTTTTGTATGAGGCTGAGAAACTGGGGAAGTTTTACATAGCCCTTCCCCAGTTTTGTGCCAAATACACAAATTTTATATTTTTATGACATTGACCTAATATTGTTTTTATACTGCAACTTAAATTAATGCATTGATAGCTATTTTAATTATAACACAAATGTCAAACTTATTTGCATCCCTTAATGAATCCATGATGAAATTGACATTGCACAAAATATAGGTGTTACTATATTTAGGAAACAAACACAACTAGTTGCAGTATAAATCATTGTTTTTACTCATTCCAAGCTGACTATGTTTTTCCTTTCACATGCAACAGACGATTTGTACATACATACCAAAAATACAAAAATAATAATGAAGTCTCCATCAATTTATTATTTTACCATATTCTTTTGCAAATTAATTTCATTTCATAATAAAAATGAAAGTAGGTCGTTTAAAGAACAGCCAATTTTGTGAATTAATGCATTTGCGCTTAAGGTAGATATACTGTATATGTGATTATATTGGTTGACAATAATAGGTCATCATATTAGAATTCAATGTATACAATTTGATATAAAATATGGAATTAATCAAAATTAAATAGAATTTATATTTCACATGTACAAGGACATTTGTTTACTCTATTGAAAGTAAACACTGCAGCCATAAACACATAAGATGAATGTGGAAGTAAACAAGCTCCATTAAATTAAATATGAATTTTATGAAATGTTGGTTACAATATTTAGAATGAATGATTACAGGTTGACATTAATATTATTATAGGTCGTACGAGGAAAGCAGGAGGTCAGGCTATCTACATAAGCGATCAATCTGTTCTTAGACGGGACCTTGTCAGTATGGAAAAAGCTGCTGTAATGCATAGAGCACTTGATGAATTGAAAAAGAAAGGAAATGATGAAATAAGGACAATGATATTAACAGAGCAAAAAAATGACTTAAAGCACCAAGAAGATGAAGAAAGAAAACTAAGAGATTTACAGAATCAGAAAAAGAGAGGATTCTTTAAACTTGTGTGTGCAACTTGTAGAAAGACTGAAATTCTTGGAGAAAACATTAAACTTTATAAGCAAAATCATCATGTGGCTGCTGAGAGGGCATTTTTGGATAGGGTAAAAAAGGAGGATATTAAAGAAGAAAAAATAAATCAGATGATTAAAAAGTCAATTATATATTGTAAACAATGCCCACAAAATTTAGGAAAGATATTTTTAATACATGGTTTAGAAGTGCCTCTTTTAAAATTGATGCATTTTATGTAAGGAAGGTGATAAACTAAGAAAATACAAAACTGGAAATTTGTTCCATATATTATTGATGAGATCAATCACAAAGATTTGGAAGTGATCTTCCCAAAGTCCACAACACCAGAAGAGTCATAGCTTTACAGTATACAATTATTACATCTTTCTACATTTTGTTATGCTCCAAGCAAAATGTTTCTTCATATATATATATCAGCTCTCATGATCTTGGTGTATGCTTCCCAACTTTTTTTTTTTTTAATTTTGGAATCTCTGTCCCTGTTATTGTTTGCTATGAATAAAATAAAGGAGGCGCTAAAGATACCAAAGGGATAATTAAACTCATAAGTGAGAAAACAAACTTACAATGCCATGTAAAAAAATGAAAAACGATCAAAAGACAAACAACAGTATATAAAACACAACATAGAAAACTGAAGACTGAGCAACGCGAAACCGTTAAAAAACAGGGGTTGATCTCAGATGCTTCAGAAAGGTAAGCAGATCCTGCTCCATATGTGACACCCATTGTGTTACTCATATAAAATTAATGATAAAGTTTATCAAGTGATAAGGAATCACACAATAGCAGATTGATCTAACAATAAGACATCACCTAATTCATTAACTGTTGGTCATGTAAATTTTCTAATTAAAAAAATTCAACAAAAATGAAATTTTAAAATGAAATATTTTTCCTAACAAAGGATAGACAAGACTGTTACTGGTGTAAACAACACAAACATTGAAAAATTCAAAAATCCACAGAACTACACTTAAAACTAAAGCAATAGCAATAGTAAAAGTCATGTTTTGAAGGAAAACAAATAATGATAAAATACAAATTATTATTAAATTTGATTTTTAATCCTGTAATTTAGAAATAAAAGATTTAATTTTTCTCTCTGAATAAATTCAAATGTTAAAATAGTTTTTGCAAAAACAATTCTTTCTAACTGATTTCCATTATACATGCCCACTAGTATCATCATCTCATTTAAACCTTTTGTACAAATTGTATCAATATAATGATTCATTTAAAAATATGATTGATATTCTATTACTGAATGTAGTATTCTAGTAGAATTGTGTAGATATGTGACATCACAAAGTGATTTGTTATGAAATAATAAATAATATATATACAGTAGTATAAATGTTCTTCCATCATTATTTTGCTACTGTCTATTTGCCAGTATGCATGTAAGGCAAATATCAAAATCAGTCAAATTATATTATTGTATGAACTTTTGATATGCATTATGGTCTGGGCACCTGATTTCATCCATGGTTTTTGGTAAGGTTCATGTTGATCATTATTTAGTTATGTAGTGTATTGAAATCTGTTTTTTTTTTTAATATTTTTTCTTATAGAAAATTTAAGGTACCAAGGAGACTTTCAGAACTCTTAAGTGACAAAGCCATGACAAAAAAGGAATGACAACCATAAGACAAACAAGTTCACTTAACACTGCATAGAAAACTACAGACAAAGCAACACTCGCCCCACAAAAAATTAGGGGTAATCTCAGAAGTTCTTTATCTCAAAACATACTAGTATTGTAGGATGATTATGGTTTCTGCAGTAGCCAATAAATGCTTCAAAAATAAATAGCGATTCTACATGCCATAGTTCTCTTTTGCAACACAAATGGATTGTTGTTGTTTTTGTTAAAGTATGCATTTCCTTTTTAATCAGATTTTCGAAGGAAATATCGGTTATTAAAATGGTGATGTACGGCGGCTGGGCGGATTTACGGCAGCTGCCAAACAGTGTCAGCACAATAACATGAAAACGCTTTAACAAATTTTTTTCAAATTTAAATATGTTGTTTCCTGGGACTTAGTGAAGGTCTAGTTCAATTTTCAAGATTTTAGTTTATCTCCTTTGTGAGTTATCGCCATTTTAATATCCAAAAGTACAATTTTACATATTTTACTCTTGTTATCATGTAATTATCTGTCTTATCTCACAATAAAATTGGAGTGACAGATTTATTTGAAAATTATCTATTTCCTAAGTGGTAATGATTATAAGCTATATCATTAGACATTTTGAAGATTATTACATTATTAATTATGTTAGAGTACTATGTTAAACAACCATAGTTCTGTTCAATTAGATATTAGAAATATTTTAGCATATGATAATGATTTCTTTTCATTATTAATTAGATCTTGGAAATATTTTAGCATATGATAATCATTGGAGTGACAGATTTATTTGAAAATTTTCTATTTTCTGATAAGATCTGTAGGACTGTATATATAAAGTTTGAAACTTACTAGTAGGACTGTATAAATGAAGTTTGGAATTTACTGTTCATTATTAGACATTTTGTAGATAATTAAGTGTCCATTAATCATATATATTCTTACCCTACCCCCTTCAATTTGATAATGTGCTTTTATCTTGTAAACGGTCGAGATCCCTACTCCTAAACCATATATATTCTTGTATGGGACAATAAAACAAATCAAATGAAATATTGGGATAGTCCTCAGGTTCACACCTACCCTCCTTTTTTTTGAAAACTTGTAAATGTGCAAGCTATCCACCCTGAAACTATATATATTCTTGTATGTTACAAATCAAATGAAATAAAAGGTGAGTCCCCTGGGGTCACCCCCAGCATGTCTGTTTGAGAACTTGTAAACGGTTGAGATCCCCACCCCTAAACCATATATATTTTTGTATGGGACAATAAAAGAAATCAAATGAAATATAGGGAAAGTCCATTGTGGTAACCCCCACCCCTTCTGTTTCAGAAATTGTAAACGGTTGAGATCCCCACCCTAAACCATATTTATTCTTGTATTTGACAATAAAACAAATCAAATAAAATTTAGGGAAGTCCACGAGGTAAACCCACCTCTTTCTTTTGAAAACTTGTAAACGGTTGAGATCCCCACCCTTAAACCATATATAATCTTTTTTGGGACAATAAAACAAATAAAATGAAATTGAGGGGATGTCCCCAGGGGTAACCCCCACCCCCTTTTTTTTTGAAAATTTGTAAACAGTCAAGATCTCCACCCTGAAACCATATATATTCGTGTATATTACAATAAAACAAATCAAATAAAATAAAAGTCAAGTCCCCTGGGGTCATCCCCACCTTCTTTCTGTTTAAGAACTTGTAAACGGTTGAGATCCCCACCCCTAAACCATGTATATTCTTGTATGGGATAATAAAACTAACCAAATGAAATATAGGGGATGTCCATTGGGGTAACCCCTACCCCCTTTTTTTTTGATAACTTGTAAACGGTCAAAATTCCCACCCAGAAACCATATGTATTCTTGTATGGGACAATATATCAAATCAAATGAAATATAGGGGAAGTCCACGGGGTAAACCCTACCCCCTTCTTTTTGAAAACTTGTAAACTGTTGAGATCCCCACTCCTAAACCATATATATTCTTGTATGGGACAATAAAATAAAGCAAATTAAATTTAGGGGAAGTTCCCTGGATAACCACTACTCTCCTTTTTTTGAAAACTTGTAAACGGTCAAGATCCCCACCCTGAAACCATATATATTCTTGTATGTTACAATAAAACAAATGAAATGAAATAAAAGGTGAGTTCCTTGGGGTCATTCCCACCTTCTTCCTGTTTAAGAACTTGTAAATGGTCGAGATCCCCGCCCCTAAACCATATATATCCTTGTATGGGACAAAAAAACAAATCATATGAAATAAAGGGCAGGTCCCGTAAGAAAATTAATCAGTTTGTGTGTGTATATTTGAACATAAATTAAATATATATAGGGTTATTTCAAGTGCTGAATCTGAACTTGTTTTAATTAGATAATAATCTATTTTATTATGAGATAAAGTTTTGACATTGATAGATAAGTTGCAGATCTGTATTATATTTTGACACATGAAAGAAACAATATTAGCAACTATTAATTAAATTTGATTATAATATGGAAATAGATACTGTAAATTCAGAAATTATTGCGATGTTTTTATTATTGCGAAAAATGCGATAGGATTATAATCGCAATAATTTAAACTCGCATTTTGAAATATTTTATATGATTTAAACAGGATTTTTGTCAATATAGCAAAAATTAAAATCGCGTTTTAGTCTAAAATGACAAAATCGCAATAATAAATGCACGCAATAATTTCTGAATTTACAGTATAACATCATATCTGATTTTAGAAAGTATTTTGCTGGTTTTTACTGGTTTATGGAAATAAGTTTGAGTAATTTATTTTGAAAAGTGATGTGTTTAATTGATAGATATAAAATTCATATCTAATTTTAGAGATTTATGAGTGGTTAAGTCATATCTAATTTTAGAGAACTTAGTCATCACTGGTTGTTGTTATTATATTATTGATTATAATTTGAAAAAATTGCATCATATCTTATTTTAGAAAAATTTTATCCAGTTTGAGTTATTTCCTTTGCACAGAAAATATTATGGATAAAATTAACCTGTGTTTCATTTCAACATAAATTAAATATATATAGGGTTCTTTCAAATGCTGAATCTAAACCTGTATTTAAATATTAGATTTTGGGCCCAGTTTTCAAGTTGGTCCAAATCAGGGTCCAAAATTAGACTTAGTTTGATTCAACAAAATTGAGTTTATGGGGTTCTTTGAAATGCTGAATCTAACCATGTATTGAGAGATTTTGGATTGTGGGCTCCTTTATCAAATTGGTCTACATTGAGGTCCAAAGGATCCTAAATTAAACTTTGTCTGATTTCATCAAAATTGAATTCTTGGGTTTCTTTGATATGCTGATTCTAATATGTACTTAGATTTTGGATATTGGACCACAATAGGTAAATGTCCAATTTCAAATATTTCCGTTCTTTGACCACATTCATTTTGTGTCACAAACCTATGCTGTGTCAAATATTCAATCACAATCCAAATTCAGAGCTGTTTTAAGCTTAAATGTAGTGTCCATACTTGCTCAACTGTTCAGGGTTCGACCTCTGCAGGAAAATCCGGTTTGCTGTCACTCTGACAGCCTCTTGTTTATATTTTAAATGTTAAAGTTTTGTTTTGGTCACTGTAATAGTAATCACTAATGCAAAGTCAGTAATATCTGGTATACAGTAGTATAAGCATGAGCACATCTCATATCAATGAAGAATATTTGATCCTGCCCTCTCAGTCATGGGATTATGACTTTGAAACTTTTGCATACATAACATTAGGTTTTTATACGACCACCAAATTTTGCGGTCATAAATGGTATGACATTGTCTTCATCTGAAAAAATTTGGTTTCCAGACAATAACTTGAGTATAAGTGTATGAATCTATGAAATTGTACCATAAGGTGGCATACACAAAACAAGTTTGGGATTGATTTTAAAGGTTATTGTCCTAACAGTTAAGGAATTGTGGGTCAAAAACAAGCATTTTTCTTGTTTCTGGACATGGAACTTTTGTATAAGTGTATGGATCTCTATGAAATTGTACCACAAGATTCCATACACAAATGAAAATTTTGGATTGATTTTGGCAGTTACTGCCCAAACCGTTTAGTAATTGGTGACCATAAAGGGGCCAAACCCAGGTTTTTTTGTTTTCCAGACAATAACTTGAGTATAAGTCCATGGATTTTTATGAAATTGTACCACAAGGTTCCATACTAAAAAGAAAGGTTCAAATTGATTTTGGGGGTTATGGCCCTAAGAAAAGGCAACAGTAGTATACCACTGTTCAATAACCATATTTCGCGTAAGCAAAACATATCCAGGTAACAAACTAAAACCGAGGGAAACACACCAACTATGTTTTGCCATGTTACTGTACATGTGATGATTTTAAAATCAATATAAAACCAGTTCATATTAAATTTTCTAAAATAATTACTTTCTAATTTCTTTACTAGGTCTACAATACAGAAAAGAAATATATGAATTGATTTGATATTGATTTGGAAAACATCACAATAACATTGCAAAATATGGTTTGATGTGTTTTCAACTACTAATATTATTCTTCCTAACCCTTTAGGAAAAAGAAGCCAAAAGCAATACTTTTCCAATACTTTCTATGAATAGCTTATTTCTTGCCCAATTTCAATGGTGTGTGCTTCAATGTCTTGAATTTCTCGGTTTTTTTAATTGCTTAATCTTACCTTGTATTTTGATTTTGGATTTTGGACTCTGTTTTTAAATTTGTCCACATTGAGGTCAAAAGGGCCCAAAATGAAACTTTGTTTGATTTCATCAAAAATGAATTATTGGGGTTCTTTAATATGCTTAATATAACCATGTATTTAGATTTTTGATGTTGGACCCTGTTTTCGAATTGGTACACAATTAGATTCAAGGGGTCCAAAATTGAACCGAGTTAAATTTGAACAAAAAATGAATTCTTGTTGTTCTTTGATATGCTGAATCTAAACATGTGTTTAGATTTTTTATTTTGGACCCAGTTTTCAAGTTGTACAAATTGGGGTCCAAAATTAAACTTCCTTTTCAACAAAAAAATGAATATTACGAGGTTCTTTGATACACTGAATCTTACCGTGTACAAATATTTTTAGATTTTGGATATTGGCCCTAGTTTTTGAATTGGTGCTCATTGAGATCAAGACCCAAATTAAACTTTGTTTGATTCCTCAAAAAAAATTAATTATTTTGAGTGTTTTGATATGCCTCATCTAACCAAGTATTTAGATTTTTAACCGGATTTTCGAAGGAAATATTGGTTATTAAAATGGTGATGTCTGATGGCTGCCAAACAGTGTCAACACAATAACATGAAAACGCTTTAACAATTTTTTCAAATTTAAATATGTTGTTTCCTGGGACTTAATGAAGGTCTAGTTCAATTTTCAAGATATTAGTATATCTCCTTTGTGAGTTATCGCCATTTTAATATCCAAAAGTGGTATTTTAAATATTTTACTCTTGTTATCTTTTTATGACTAAGCATAATGTCTTATCTCACAATAAAATTGGAGTGACAGATTTATTTGAAAATTATCTATTTCCTAAGTGGTAATGATTATAAGCTATATTATTAGACATTTTGAAGTTAATTACATTATTAATTATTAATAAGATCTGAGTTATATCTTAGCATATAATATCATTGGAGTGACAGATTTATTTGAAAATTTTCTGTTTCCTGATAAGATCTGTAGGACTGTATATATAAAGTTTGAAATTTACTAGTAGGACTGTATAAATGAAATTTGAAATTAACTGTTCATTATTAGACATTTTGTAGATAATTAAGTCTTCCTAAACCATATATATTCTTACCCCCACCCCCTTTCAATTTGAGAATGTGCTTTTATGTTGTAAACGGTTGAGATCCCCACCCCTAAATCATATATATTCTTGTATGGGACAATAAAACAAATCAAATGAAATATTTGGGGAGTCCCCAGGTTCACCCCCACCCCCCTACTTTTTGAAAACTTGTAAACAGTCAAGATCCCAACCCTGAAACCATATATATTCTTGTATGTGACAACAAAACAAATCAAATGAAATAAAAGGTGAGTCCCCTGGGGTCACCCCCATCCCCTCCTGTTTGAGAACTTGTAAAATGTCGAGATCCCTACCCCTAAACCATATATATTCTTGTACGGGACAATAACACAAATCAAATTAAATATAGGGGAAGTCCATGGGGGTCACCCCCACCCCCTTCTTTTTGAAAACTTGTAAACGGTCAATATCCCCACCCCAAAACCATATATATTGTTGTATGGGACAATAAAACAAATCTAATGAAATAAAAGGCGAGTCCCCTGGGGTCACCCCACCCCATCCTGTTTAAGAACTTGTAAACCGTCGAGATCCCCACCCCTAAACCATATATATTCTTGAATGGGACAATAAAACAAATCAAATGATATATAGGGGAAGTCCATGGGGGTCACCCCACCCCATTCTTTTTGATAACTTGTAAACAGTCGAGATCCCCATCGCTAAACCATATATATTCTTGAATGGGACAATAAAACAAATCAAATGAAATTGAGGGGGAGTCCCCTGGGGTCACCCCAACCCCTTTTTGAAAACTTGTAAACGGTCAAAATCTCACCCGAAACCATATATATTCTTGTATGGGACAATCAAACAAATCAAATGAAATACAAGCGGAGTCCCTGGGGTCACCCCACCCCTCCTGTTTAAGAACTTGTAAACGGTCGAGATCCCCACCCCTGAACCATATATATTCTTGTACAGGACAAAAAAACAAATCATATGAAATAAAGGAGAGTCCCTGGGATCACCCCTTTGAGAACTTGTAAGCGATCGAGATCTCCACCCTAAACCATATAAATTCTTGTTCGTAATTTCAAGAAGATTTGAATTACATACAAGGTCAATCCATAGGCGTCACTAATGCATATCATAAACCAATTTGTACTGGACATTGCCCAATGTCAAGCGACAATGGGAATGACGAATTATTGGAGCTTTGTTTGGGAGATTTCATAACAGCATTTTGTTACAATTATTTCTTGTTACTGATAAGTTTTATAGATTTTGAAATGACATTGTATTAATGATAAATAAAAGTTTGGATTTTATTCTTCTTTTCTTTGGTAAATTGTTTGTAGAATTTTGTGGCAAGTTTGTTTGTTATTCTGTAAAAACTAATTTTCTGAATGCTATATATATTTTTTTTTGATGAAGTAAACTCCTTTAAAATCTAAACTTATATTGTCTATTAATAAACATATATTTAGAGTTCTGATTTTTGGCCGAGTTTTCAAGTTGGTTCAAATTGAGGTCCACAATTAAACTGTGTTTGATTTCAACATAAATTGAATATATATAGGGTTTTTTGAAATGCTTAATCTAAACCTGTATTTCTTTTCATTATTGATAAGATAATACCACATTGAGGTCCAAAGGGTCTTAAATTACACTTTTGATTAATTTCATCAAAAATTGAATTCTTTGGTTCTTTGATATGCTGATTCTAGCAATGTTTGAGTGTTAAATCATATCTAATTTTAGAGAACTTAGTCATCACTAGTTGTTGTTATTATATTATTGATTATAATTTGAAAAATTGCATCATATCTTATTTTAGAGAACTATTTATCCAGTTTGAGTTATTTCCCTTTGCACAGAAAATATTATTGATAAAATTAACCTGTGTTTCATTTCAACATAAATTAAATATATATAGGGTTCTTTCAAATGCTGAATCTAAACCTGTATTTAAATATTAGATTTTTGGGCCCAGTTTTCAAGTTGGTCCAAATCAGGGTCCAAAATTAAACTTTGTTTGATTCAACAAAATTGAGTTTATGGGGTTCTTTGAAATGCTGAATCTTACCATGTATTGAGAGATTTTGGATTGTGGGCTCCTTTATCAAATTGGTCCACATTGAGGTCCAAAGGGTCTTAAATTAAACTTTTGTCTGATTTCATCAAAAATTGAAGTCTTGGGGTTCTTTGATATGCTGATTCTAGTATGTACTTAGATTTTTGATATTGGACCATAATAGGTATTTAAATGTCCAATTTCAAGTATTTCAGTTCTTAAACCACATTCATTTTGTGTCATAAACCTATGCTGTGTCAAATATTCAATCACAATCCAAATTCAGAGCTGTTTTAAGCTGAAATGTAGTGTCCATACTTGCTCAACTGTTTAGGGTTCGACCTCTGCAGGAAAATCCGGTTTGCTGTCACTCTGACAGCCTCTTGTTTATTTTGGGCCCATTATCAAATTGGTTCACACATTGAGGTCCAAAGGACCCAAAATTAAACTTTGATTAATTTCATAAAATTGAATATATAGGTTCTGTGATCTTCCGAATCTAACCATGCATTTATATTTGATATTGGACCATAATAGGTAAATTTCCAATTTCATTTTTTTAAGTTCTTAGACCATATTCATTCTTTGTCAGAAACATATGTTGTGTCAAATATTTAAACACAATCCAAATTCAAAGCTGTATCAAGCTTGAATATTAAGTTCATTCTTCCCCCTGCTGTTCAAGGTTCGGCCTGCATGTGTAACAGCCACTATGTTCCGTCAGTTACTTTGTTCCGGCGGAACTTTTCAACTAGTTATTTCGTTCCGATGGAACTTTCCAACTCGTTGTTTTATTCCGAGTGCAGTCGAAAAGTTCCGGAAAAAAGTAGCTAGTTGAAAAGTCCCGGAACAATGTAGCTAGTTGAATAGTTAACCGTAACCCTAACCTAACCCTAACCCTAACCCTGACCTAACCCTAACCCTAACCCTAACCCTAACCCTAACAAAGAGGAACTTTGTGACTAGTTGATAAGTTCCGTTTGACTTTTGTGGCTAGTATCTTTGTTCCCCTTTGAAAAGGTTCAAAGATAATATGTTGCGCTTTTACTTTGCATCAGTTCTCCAAATGGAACTTTGTGACTGGTTTATAAGTTCCGTTGGAACTTTTGGGCTAGTTTGGTTTTGACTTATTTGCCAAAGAGGAACTTTGTGGCTATTTGATAAGTTCCTTTTCACTTTTGTAATCAGTAACTTGGTTTCCCTTTGAAAGGTTCAAATATAATATGTTGCGCTTTTACTTTGCATCAATTCTCCAAAAGGAACTTTCTGCCTGAACAAAAGAGCATTTACACATGGTCGTATCATATTGCGCACTGCAGAGCATTTTTATAATTGTTGTTTTTGTTTACCCTTGTTTGTTTTTCTTCGTTTTTCCATGACATAGTCAGATTGTATCTGACTTATCATATGAGTTTGAATGACACTTTGATATTAATTGCCCCTCTCTTTCATACAAATTAGGCACTGGCTACGGTTACATGGTAATGAAACAATAATAAAAAAAATATTGTTATATTGGAGACTAATTGCCGGAATACAGGGTTGGGTAAGGATACGATTAATTAGGAATGTAACAATAATATTGATGTCTACGGTTACATTCCGTTATTGTTACATTAATGCACTTCAATGTACGCTAGATTTATTAAACTTAAACTTTTTACAGTTTTGTTGTTATTTTTTTCGCCAATAAGAACGAATTAAATTACTATCACAAAATATCTGGACTCTGAAAATGAAAACACTGTTTCCACCAGTTTCAACCTGTCGGCAAATGTTAATTTTTAAGTGTAATGGGTTTTTTCGGCTATGCTAAGTTGGATATTGAAATCGGAGATGAACATAAAATCAGTAAAGGACAGCAATGAAATCATATTAAAAGACTACATGAAAAAACCTCACATGCTTAAAACAAAAATATTGGACGAAAATGTTTTTCACCTGAAGCATGGCAGACGTTGAAAGTTTCTTGAACTTCACATAATGATAGTGCAGAATGCATGGAATTGTACAGTATGCAATACAGACGTGCACATTGCTGCATAACTCGTTTGCGATGGCTGCTTAGAGTGGTTTCACCAAAATGCGTCGGACTAAAACATGCTTCCAAAACTTCATACTGGATTTGTAGAAACTGTCATTGTAAATAAAAAATTAAAAAATTGTATGCAGTATTGTAAAATTTAAATAAAAGTTTTAAATTTTTATTAAATACATATTACTAGTCCCAGCGTACATTGAATTGCATTTATGTAACAATAACGCAATGTAACCGTAGACACAATTATTATTGTTACATTCGTAATTAATCGGTTCCTTACCCAACCCTTGTATTCCGGCAATTAGTCTCCAATGGAACAATAATTTTTTTATTATTATTACATTTCCATGTCACAGTAACCGTAGGCAGTGCCTACACATTATTTGCAACAAGTTTTTCAATTGATATTCCACTAATTCTTTCCTACGGCACTACTGAGTCTCATCAACAAGGATATAAAGCTTGGTAAGCTTCCCCAGACCAGAGACATATTATATGTCTCTGCCCAGACATAGATTGCCTTAGCCGTATTTAGCACAACTTTTAGGAATCTGTTTTTTCATTGCTTTTCAACTTCGTATTTGATTTTGCTTTCAACTAGATTGATGGGAGCGCCACTGATGATTCTTATGTAGACGATACACGCATCATGCATACTGACAAATTATTACCCTGGTATCTTTGATGTGTTTTAGCAGAGACATATATACACAGATATTGGCAACTCCGTGAAATCCCGTTAAAAAACGCGGCCCGGAATGAGATTCTCGTCGATAATTATTCCACAACATGTAAACAAGTCAGGGATTGATAACCTCGATAGCTACTAGTAATCAAGAAAAGTAATAGGAAAACTTATTTCAGATCAAATCATTTCTTTTTCTAAAAAACTACTTGAAATGGTTGTATATTTTTTAATGTATTTGATTGAGAAAATATTTTTTTTCTTTTTTTCGGCATTTCTTTTAATTTAAAATATGTGTATATATGTCTCTGGTTTTAGCCACTTATCTATGCACACAGATTTATAGTTCCAAAACTTCTCAGGTCTATGTAATATTCATAAATTCAATGTGAAAAAAATATGGGTTATTTTTTGGAGCAGTTTATTCATCTTTTTATGTCATTTGATTTGTGCAATTTAACTGGGTAGTTTGGTCACTGTTATTATCAAGTAAGAGTACGAATACCAGTAGGATTGACAACTATCATTATTAACAAACAATTGCACTTAATGGTGTGAGCTTTAATGTCAATCTCAAATTACCACATACCAACTTGGCATTTTACTTTTGGATATTTCTGGAAGTATTTTCAACCAAAACGGTAGGAGTTTGTATACATGTACACATTTCTATCCGTTAGTTGGTATATTGGTCGCAGATCGTTCAGTGACAATTAACTGTACATTTAAAGTTCACGGGTATAGAATGTCAAAATAGACTTTAAAAAATATAGAATGGTTAAAAATGTATTCAGTAACCATGAATGTTATGCGTGCATGATAACACATTCAATTGACTTGTTATTTAGTGTTAATGTATGCTTACCCAAACCTAAATGATATATTTCACATTTTACTTTGCATTTCGGTATTCGGCAAAACAGAGCTTTATAATGGTTACTTCCCATTTATTCAAATAATAAGTTATTTCTATGTTTCAACAATTATTTGTTTAAAACATGAAATTTCAATCAGCCATTGATTTAAACCACACGTCTTTATCTTATCCTTCTCATTTTTCAATAGCCTAATTACTTACTTTAATTTATTTCCAGGAATATGAATTTGATATTTAAGTATCTGAAAGCGAAAGTATAATATTATAATTTCCGGCAGGTATTTAAAGCGTTTGTACATCCAACTTAGTGGAGGCTTCTATGCCACTGGGGCCGCCTATTAACATGAACTAGCAAACAAAATTAAACTAAACTCGCAAAACTCATGCCAAAAGTTTAAGTCCCCAGTGGTAAACTGGCCTCCGTTCCTTTTTCTAGTCTTAGATAACGAATCAAACCTACTCCCTGATATAAGTTTGTGAGATTTACAGAATAATCATTTTTAAATTTCCAATGAAAGACCCAAATGACATTTTATATGATATTAACATCAATAATTATGAGATTAAAACAACTTAATAGCCTAATCTTTCAATAAAATCAAGCAACAGAAAAATATTTTATCAAGTTCTTAAGTGAATATTTATAAATAGCTCAATATATTTATAATGCACAATGCAATTGTGACTGATACACGTTAAAACAAATATATGTAATTAGATAAAAGATAATAAAATTGTTAAAACCCATCCTGAGGTTAAGCTTGTTTACAGTGATTCCAGTGTCTACACTACAGCATGTAATACAGCAGTGTATTAAATCTGAAATGCAGTTATGACATTAACTTAAGGGGATGATATCTGTGAGAACTAAGTTGAAAGCTAATATATGTATAAGTATATATTAGGATACAATATTGAAGAAAAGGAACGTATCTAGCAGTCTGCGCTTTGCTTTTGCGCCAAATAAATCTTTGTTTTGCGCCACACACCTTATTTCGTTTGCGCCAATAATATACAGGTTAATAGTATAAATAAAAGATCTATATTGAAAATAGACTTTAAGCAATAATTTTACCACATAGTTTTTAATACAACGTTACTACATATTCAACATAAATCGGCATGTTCATCAATAAACCAAAATGAAAACATTAATCATTAATGATTTTTTTTAATGTTGAGATTGGATATTTTGCTTGTCTCCGAATGAACAATGCAATTTTGTCACATCGAACATGTAAACACTTTATGATTTAATACCTTTAGGTTTGTTTGAATAACGAGAATGAAATCACCTACCTACCTAATGGGGACGGGATTTTACAAAATTTCAACATTTTTTA
Organism: Mytilus coruscus; assembly: GCA_017311375.1. NCBI lineage: Eukaryota > Metazoa > Mollusca > Bivalvia > Mytilida > Mytilidae > Mytilus > Mytilus coruscus. The sequence continues at coordinate 47,529,220 of CM029601.1, forward strand.
ATAAGAGCCTTGTATTCCGGGTACAACTTATATTCAAAGTTTCCGTTATAATTATCTGTAAATTGGCGCAAAAGATTATTCATTTTTGATGCAAATGAAACACAACTCTGTGGCGCAAATGAAATACAGCATTTTTACTACATCTGGCGCAAATACAATGTGACACCATCAGTCAATATATATTCTTATTTCTTATCTTTTTGTAAATACTAGTATGCGAGTGGCATTGAAATTAATAAAAATATGCAGCCAAACTTTTAATTATATATATGTATGTGTGTTATTTGCCAGGTGTAATTTTGTACAATATAATTTGTAAAAAGTTTATGTACAAGCCATGATGAAAATGTTGAATGCACGCCACCTGTACACACTTTTAGCTTTTTACCTTGTAATCGTGCGTAAAATGCACTTCGATGCATTTCTTCAGAAATCAAATTATGATTAACTTTTTCAGTTTTCCATTAGAATTTGCCATTTATATTTTGTATATGTATTGTATATATAATGCTACTTACATTTAATGAATCTAAAGCCAGAACTGGAAAAGTTCGTTACTCCGAAATAACGGTATAATACAGTAATATTGATCCGTATAAAAGAAGGATTTTTAATAAAAGCAAAGTACTAAATCCAGCTAATAAGAGACCAGACTAACCATTTTGTGTAATATGTCTGATTTCTTGATTGAAAACATATTTGTTATGTTTGGAAGACGTGTTTTTTAACAAATAATCGACATTCCCATTTGAACTAATTGTGCTCCTCTTCTTGCCGACTTGTTTCTTCATTCATATGAGGCTCAGTTCATGCAGGATTAGGAAGAAAGAAAAAAAGTTAGCAATATCCTTCACTTTCCGCTATGTAGATGATGTTCCGTCACTAAACAATTCAAAATTTGTTTAACGCATCTGTACCAACAAACTTGAGATAAAGGACACAACAGATACAGTTAAGTCTGCCTCATATCTAGAAAATGACTATTATGATGGGTTTTTAATAAAACTTTACGACTAAAGGGATGGTTTCAACTTCCCAATTAATTGTGAACTTTCCATTTTATGTAGTAACATTCCAGCAGCGCCTGCCTGCATACGGAGTATTTAGCTCCCAGTTGATACAAAATTCCAAGGATTGTTTTTCCTATCATGATTTCCTTGATAGAGGGTTTCTACTCACAAGGCAACTTTTAAACCAAGAGTTCCAAGTGGTGAAGTTAAATCATCCCATTGTAATTTTACGGACGCCATCACGTGTTGGTTGACTGATACGGAACATCTGTTTCACAGATAACTACGGATATGTTTCAATTGTCGTAACTACAATCACGTGCCCTTTTCCCCGAATGTGAATTACCGAATTAGACTTATCACCGGGTTTTTACTAGCATGCATACGAGCAACACGACGGATGCCACATGTGGAGCAGGATCTGCTTATCCTTCCGGAGCACACGAGATCACCACAAGATTTTGGTGGGGTTTGTGTTTCTCAGTCTTTAGTTTTCGATGTTATCTTTTTAAATACTATGCTTGTATTTTTGTCTTTTTCTTTATCTAGCCATGGCGTTGTCAGTTTATTTTCGACTTATGAGTTTGAATGCTCCTTTGGTATCATCTTCCTCTCTTTTGTTATCCATTTATAAATTGTTGATTTTATACAGCAAAATCATAAACTTGTGCGATACGAGACACAAACGAATCAGAAAAATAAAGGAAACAATTGTGATTTCTCCAAACTATGAATTATCAAAATGATTGTTTCTAAACAAAACGAGACGCAATTTTATTGAACAACAACACTATATAATCATAACTTTTATCAACAAGTATAATCCCTACATTTGTTATCATTGTAAACAATATTACTGAAAAATTCTGGATGCGAAATGTAAATTTCTATAATTAAATTCCGAACATGGAATCGTACTTCCACACAAAATCTCTATATTAATGATAAAATTAGGTAAAGTGATGACCAAAATCTTTCATCTGTATTTCTGCTGTAAAGGTTTTTCAGTAGTAATGGAAATATTATGCTCATGGAAATCCTAGACATCACTGAAAACGTGCGACAACTGAAATATACGCAACGCATAAGAAGGAGCTAACAGAACATCCCCTATCAGGAAAGGAAAATTATCAAAAAGAAAGGAAAAGTCGCCCCTGTCTTTATTGTGAATCTTTCAGAGAGACACTGTGGAGATCATTGGTGCCCGAGTCGTGCTATTTTGCTTTGTAGTTATTCTTTCTTTATCCGCTTAAAACCTTACATTTAGAATTGAAATACCAATGCTATGGTATAAAGAATCATAATAACAAATAATAATAATACTTAATAGACAATATTTTATTATTTTTTACCAAAAACCTCCAGACTCTATCCTTTTCTACCCGACCCTTTAGTGTAGCGTCAGTTTTGACAACTCAATAAACAAATAACAATTTCTGTCAATTTTAGAAACGGTAAGCGATCCTTTTCATATCATCTAGCAACCTTCACCTAATATTGTTTCGGGGAAAAAAGACCATATAAAGGATTAATTCAAAATAAGAGACTATATTAGTGTAAACAGCGAGATGCGAGCTGTAATTGATTTTTAATCTGTATTAAGTGCATGATCATTAACATTCCTTTTAAATTTCAGTTATTCAGGATTAAAGGCCACTGCAATTAATAACGTAATAGATCTTCTGTCTTTTGTTGTTAAAAAAACAATAGTCCCTATGTTGTCTTGCTAGCCCTTCTCCTACCTTTTTGAACTGCTAGATCCACACATTGAAACGAAGGCAGTTTATTTCAAAGACATTTGTTGTTATATGATGTCAATAAGAAAAAAAATAATACCTTGATGATGCCAGTTTCAGAAAACGTTTTGTTTGTATAAGAGTTTTTTTCAATAAATGGTTTATTCTTATAACGTAAACAAGATGTTGTATCTTTTTTGTTGGCATTTTTTTTTTTAGATTTATTTGTTATATTCTTGAATTGTTTATAGTCAGTTGTGTTGTATTTCTGTGATATATTTTTACACAGTTTTTCTTGCTGGGTATCTTTTATTGTCACATTTACCTTTTTGGACACCGGTATACTACTGTTGCTTTTATTTATGTCTGTTTATGCTGCTCACCCAATTTAGCAACAAAACGGACCTATAAACAATTGTTATGTAAGTGGAAGGTAATGCTAGCTATAGAACCAGTTTAACCTACCATTTATTTGAAAAATGTCTGTACCATCTGTACCAAAATGGTTTTCTATTCGTTCTGTTGGTTGATAAATTTTTAACACTTGAATTTGTCAGTTTTGTGCACTTCCTTATTATTGAGTTTGGTATTTTTTGTCATACTTATTTGTGCATATACAAATACAAATATCAATACACGAAACACAGTTTGGTTAATTTCAATGAATCTATCCTGGAACCTAATATTCACTACATTTAGTCCCAGATCTGCCTTTGAAAAGCGACGCATACAATATAAATGCAACTTTAACAAACTGAACCAATAAGTAAAATGTCCTTTTTGTTGATTATTTTCAATCCAGTTTTTCGACTAATGACGTCATTATAAAACAATAAGATCATATTATGTACGGAAAATTCTAAACTAAGTATACGATAACTGTAAGATTGACTGATCAATGCACGAGTACAACATGACGTACACCATGATAAGTTAAAACAACATTTTACTTTGTATTCTTTGTTGAGTTTGTTGACACAAAATGGTTATCTTCTCGTACATTCAAAGAAGAATTTATATTTTTTAGTTTTTATATTAAATATTGACAAAACGGTAAAGATATGACCGACTATTTTTTTTCACTGTCAAGTCTTATTTCAACTTTTTATTAATGCCTAAAGTAGCTGTTTACGTTTATATGAAGTACTTTATTTTGATATTTATAAAGTCATCAGAAGATAAAACAACACCCCAGAACAAATCGATAACACACTACCAATCGTGACTGTAGGTAAAACATCAAGAAAATGTTGCATCTGTTACAAAGGGTCCATTTGCTACAATGCCAGAAAAGGCCAGATTACATATGTTTGTAACACAAGGTGTTTGAGTACCAACTGGTGTAAGATGTTGTCCGGTTCAGATCGATGTTAAAACCTTAAAAACCGAGACAGAGATATATAGATATATCCAGATTGAGGAAAACAACATCCCACTTAAATGCGTCCGATATTATTTGGCATCTTGACATCGAAACAGAGACCGATCTTGAATCATATTAGCTGAATTATATCAAATAATTAGATTATTAAATGTGTTTTGTATTTATATTTAACCCCGTTTTTTATTATTATTTTAGTTTTAAGTTAAACAAAGCGATAAAATACATGTACGCTACAAATCAACAATAACACGCTAACTGAAGCAACATGTTTTTTTAATACAAAACTAATGTTGAAATACTATTAGTTGACAATTCATATTTTAATGCTCCTGATGGCCATTAACAAAAAAAAATCAATACTGGTTTTGATAAACCAAAAAGTCAATAGTCTTGGCCTTGTTTATTGTAGGAATACCTGTTCAAGGTATGAAAATAGATGATGTGACGTATTTTCATGTACTATAATTAGAATCTATAGGGCTATTTAAAAACATCTCTCTCTCTCTTTCTCTCTCTCTCCTATTTACTAGATTGTAATACAATATATTGAAATGTATACTGGCATCCTACTCCTAGTGTTGTAAAATAATTTTAAATCATTCATATTGCACATTTTTAAACACATCTATTATGCAAATTGCTGTGGATTCTTCAATCAAAATCTAATATAAAAGCTTTGATTTGTCTACGCTTTACAGCTCTATTATCCATGATTAATTGAAAAAAAATCAACTACATCGTCTCATTTAACAGAGTTTTTTCTTTAGAAAAAAAGGGAGATGTAGATACACATTTCACGTTTAAGGTCATGAAAAATCATACTTTACGTCGAACAAGTCTTGAGACAGGGTGAGGCCATCTGCAATCCAAGGGCAGCGCCCTGATAGGTAAACAAGGGGGCGAAGACCCCCATAAGGTCCAAGGATTTTGAAAATGCAAAGAACAATTTTGATCTTGGAAATTTCATCTGTTTCTCGACAGTTGAGTTCATAAATTCTGTGTCATTTTCTTTAAAATTATATGTATATGTATTGCAAGTATAGTTATATCTCGATAAACGAACATTTTTGATGAACCAATATAATGACACGCTGGTAATTTGCCTATTGAGTATACTAGAGAACTCGACGGAGACAACTCGACCTTCAGAGAGTGATGCAAACATTAAAAAATCCCTGTACTATGTAGTCCATTGATGATATTAATTAAAGATTTAAATACTTTAAGAAATGCTGTATGGAATAAAATCGGCCGCAGGGAAAATAAAACCAGTAAACGAGGTCTGGCAAATCGATACGAACCGCTGTCATTTGTAATATTGGCAAGTAGGTGTTCTTCTGGTAACATAAGTAACACAATTTCCTCTAAGGAAATAATAGTGGAGAAGTAGCATTACCCCCACACACACCCCCTACACACACACACACTGACTCTAGGCCAAGAACGTATTGTAGTATAGTGTGACGGAGAATTATACGGTCATGACACCCCCCTCAAGTCATCTTGCCAGATCCCGCCAAAATAAGTAGGTCTATACACTCTCATCTCCAACAAAATGAGTTTACTTCATGGAACTAAAATATAATAAAGCTGATTAATCAGTAAATACTCGACGACTAGAACTTGCAAACAATTCTAAAGCTCCTTACACATTGTTCAACAAAACAACATTACCTACATCTGAGAAATGCACTCCATCATGTCTGAACAAATCGCTTTTTTAGCTGTTTTATGAGGATGGCAAATTACAAGGCCATGATTTATTTCATCTTTAAAGATATAACGAACAGCTTAATTAACTCTTTTACGAGTCGAATTGATAGCCACTTGATTATCTGCCAAGTGCCAATATATACAGGGCAAAATTTTACTCTATACCAGGAGACATTTGGCATTAACATAATCATGCAAACCAATAATTTCCAGCCTTATTTGCTCAATAAGCTCTTCTCCTTTGATAAGATCTTTTGAACCTAAATGCATGATCAACATTTGAGGAGGCGGATAATATCTGATTCTCTTCGACTGAAGGTACCGATTTTTCCCATTTCATCCCTCGCTAGTCATATCAATGAAAAACATAGCCTTTTGGCTGTAATCCAAGATTTTGACCTCCTAGAGTCCCGAAAGTTGTTTGATCAGGATTAGCTTATCTTTTGATAACCTGTGCTCAATGGCGATAGTACCGAATTATATGCCCAAAAAGCTAAAATCACAAAAAAAAAATCTTCTAAATAATGCAAAATATTCTTGGAAGGACTGCATGCACCTGCAATGGCCTTTTTAATTAGTTTACGGAAGTCATCGAGATTTCTGGAGCCCCATACCTTTCGTCAAGTCTCTGCCATAATCTTTGCAGGTCTGTTGTTGGATCGTCGGCGTTCAATACCATTATGCTAATGACGAGTTTAGAGGACACTGGTCAAAGTCACTTGTATGGCACGCGGGAGCAACATTAATTAGACCATTATAGATTTACGGGCGGCCATTATAGATGAACGCTATAAATTAATCAATCTTAATTATACTAATACTAATGCATTCATGAAATTTTCGAAGACCATCTATCATTGACGGCTGTAAATGCATTTACGGTCGAAAGACTTAAATGCTGAAAAACTAGCTTTTCATGTGTGGAAAGATTCAGACCTTGGTCAAAATTGGTTGACCGGAGAAACAACAGGTCCTTACGTAGGAGAAATCTTGTTATCTCTGATGAAGGGTGATATAATTATGTTTTTTTCCCCGTAGCCATGGAAATTGTTTATTGGTGTGCGACACGGAGCTCGGCTGAAACGTAGTGTTATGCTTGCTTGTTCGTCCCAAAATCTAGAAAAACAGATACTTCTGATAACGTTCAATTTGCTGTTAAGACAGCATGTGCATGTGATGGGAAGTAAACAGGCGGCCCAAACTAAGGCGCATTCTGATTAAACTCAGCTACTGTTCGAGTATGTATAGCTACAGACAGGTCCGTCTGTATGACAGCAGAGTTAATTAAGGTGTTGGTAACAGAGTGTTGTAGTTATCAGATCGATTATCCGGTTTCGCTCACCGCTTGGATATTGTTGTACTCTAGAATATCGGCCTCGACAGCAAAAACGGCCTTAAGGTCGGCTTTTCCTCTTACTGTATAGGCGTTCCATTAAAGCAATACGGCCTCTTGTTTCACCTCAGTTTAAGATGATGACCAGGTTTGCTTTATTCAGAAGAATCTCTGATACAGAGTTCCATGTCCCTTAGACTGTCAAGCATTCTTATCCCATTTCAAAAAGGTAACATACTATCACATTAGCCTGTTATTATTAGTACATGACTGTACCAAATTTTCTAGTGTTGTAAGTAGTTTCTGGAGCTCGTTCAGAGACGTGGCTACTTGCAAGAACGCTATGGTTAATATACATGTACACATGCTGCTGTTTCAAAGTCCAAAAGTGTTGTATTACATTAAAAAAGTATTAACAAAAATACCGAACTCCAAGGTATATTCAAAAAAGGAAATGTCCATAAAACCGGACAAAATCGAATGCTCGACTAAATCAACCAACAGAACGAATGGAAAATAACTATATAATTCCTGACTTGTTACCGGCATTATTTACGAAAAAAAATTAGGGTTAAACATAGTTTTATAGCTTTCCCGAACCTCCCACTTCCATGACATTTGCTTATAGTTATCTTATATTGACAAAATTGGGTGAGGAACAAAAAACAGACATAATTGGTCAACATTACAATAATCCAGCATCTACAATTGTGTAAACATTCACCACTGACATTCAACACAACTAGTCACAACTGACTTAAAGATTCGAGCATTTAAATAAATCTTAAGAAGAAGACTACGAACAAAGTTTGTATAGTTGATAGTACATACAGTATAGTTAAACTAATATATTCATAAAAGGTTATTTCCTTTTAGAACGATGGGTCTTTCTTTTAAAGAAACAACCCGGACGAATTTGGAATGAAATGTGCTTCAAGACATAAAACAATGACCTGTGCAAGGTCATTATTTACCCTGATTAATATCCAAACTACAGTCTGTAAAAACATTTGATGCATTTGATAGTTATCGCGAGTAATTACAAATGGAATTTTCCTCCGTTTGTTACGATCGGTTTTTCATTTGATCATTCCTGACACCCCCTCGGTGTGTAATACGAGAAGAAAAACCAAAAATTAGGCATTATCTATAACATAAAATGATCATGAGATATACACTATCACGATAAGGTACACATTAGGCAAAATATAAATAGTCCAGTGGCGTAGCGAGCTTCTGTGTGTTGTGTACGCAGAGTTCATTTGCAAGGGTCTGGGGCCGCCTAAGGCCCCCAGCGGGTCAAGTACAGAGCCCTTGTAGGGGGACCAGGGGGCAAAGCCCCCGGAAGCTATGACATTTAGCAAATACACAAATTGATTTTTATGTTAGAAATGTATCTGTTTCATTACAGAAACTCAGCCAAGTTGTACTACCTCAATTTAAAAAAAAATTATTTGTGCAAGTTGGTCTTGTTTCAAATCCCTCGATAATTGAACATGAGTATTTAATTTTATACACTCCCGACAGTTTATATACAAACAGTAGAATATTACGTATGCTGGTAATTTGCCTTTTGAGTATACTAGAGTAAGTAAAAACAATATTTAAATAATCTTTTCAAACAATGATGTTTTCGTTTACTTGTATATCATATGTTTTTTACGAGCCGGCCTCACAACTTGGTTAATTCATATTCTAAATTGAGACAAGCCTCCCAATTTTGAATGTCATTTTCAACTGATAAAAAAGCAAATAACAACAATTTAAAGTTCAAAGTTAAATTTATGCAAGAAACATTTTCTGTTTTTGCATTATCAAATATGTCAATCACTTCTTTCAATTCTATATCAAAATCAGAATGAATGTGCAACAATGCTAGTGAAGATAACCGTTCTTGTCCCATTGTTGATCTCAAATAAGTTTTAAAGCGTTTCAGGACGCTGAAAGATCGTTCAGCTGTTGTGGTTGTAGGAGGCATCGTAACATTAGAAGTATTTTCAGAATACAGTAAACATTTGGATAAAGTTCTTTGTTCGTCATTTCCAATGTTTCACCAAGTTTCAAAACCCGATTTTGTAATAAAAAAAAAAAAAAAACTGTTGGTCGTTCGATTTTCTCCTCATTTCACAGAAACATACTAGTATATAAAACAACTGCAATAATACACGGGTTTCGTGCTGGTCGTACTCCAACTCGTTGTTAAAGTATCCAGGATTACTGAGAAAGAATGTACCTTATATATATCAAAATATTTGTCGCAATTTACTCACTTAATATGAAGTAGTTCTGTAATTTACTCGGAGAAAAGCTTGACGGACAAGATGAATGCAATATACATTGTATCCCAACTCTACTTAATTACTATACTATATATAAAAATATTAGTTTTCGCGAACCATTTAGGTCACAGAAATTCCAAAATATGGCATCAGTAAGGAGAGTTGTACAAATAATGTGAATACACAGAACCCCGATCCAATTTATCTTTTGCTAAAAGTATTCATCATTTTCTGTTTTGTATGTACTGAAATTCCATTTTCCTATAATTTCGATTAAAATATTCTAAAACCTGCAGTTAAAATGGGTCACATGCCCCAAATAAACATTCCCCGATTGGTTGAACTAGTGTGGCGTCGATGTAAAGCAACGCAAGCCTCGATGTAAAGCACACGCTTCACAAGAATAAGGAGAGTTGTACAAATTATGTGAATACACAGACCCCCGATCCAATTTATCGTTTGCTAAGAATGATCAAGTGTTCATCATTTTCTGTTTTGTATCTACTAACAACATTCCATTTTCTATAATTCCGATTTAAATATTTCAAAACCTGCAGTAAAAATAGATGTTTGATGTATGCCCCAACTAAACATTCCCCGATTGGTTGAAAAGCTGTAGCATGTAAAGCAACTTTAGTTAAATTTAATTCTATACAAATTTTGTTACGTCAATCAATAGGAGTAAGAATATTTCGCGACAAATCAAGAAAATAACCTGCATCGCAGTACTTTATCATGGTACATCGACATTTCCAATAGAAAATAGCATTTAGTATAGAGTAATTTTGGTAAGTATTACTTATTAATGTTACGGTTCTCCAGAGGTGGTTCTCTAGACCTTCTTGATCAATTTAATCCCATTTATCAGTTATCCGCGATGACAGAAATGTCAACCCAGTCGATTTGTGTCATGAGTGAAAATCTATTTGATGGAATAATTTCTTCATTAACTGTACATGCAGTATAATGTATTTTTTGATAACCGTGCACATACCATTTGCAAGTTTGCAAGATAAATGGGTTATGTATGTGTGAATTGTGGGCAGAAGGAAGTTTCTGTCGCTCGAATAGGACCCGTGGTCCCACATTATTTCACATATTGATTCAGTTTACCTACGCGAATAAAAATAGTTCAACAAGTAGGGTTCAGGAAATGTGACGATACCGTGAATCATAGAATGCATAAACTGAAGGACACCTATCATATCTCGGATTGTTATGAAATACAATATTTAATTGGGAACACCATATCCGCATGCTATGTAAATGAGTTGAAAGAATAGAAATCTGCATTTTAAGAAGCTTATTAAAAGGTAAGATCCATTATAGTCTTATAACAGTATTATTGAAATGAGATCACTCCCAATCCGTTCCAATATATTCGACCAGCCAAAGTGTTTCAGGTACCTATTTAGATCAATTATATATTTTAATTTGATCGAGGCCGTACCCTCATCAGCGACTCTAGCCTTGTATATATGTTTTATTGTTCTTCCTATATGCAGAAATAAAGTAATCAATTGTTATTACACAGAGAGGTATAAGGAGTAGGACACTAGGTGATCTTATATACATATTTGAAATGATGTTATACATTTGTTATAACTTTTTAGAGTTATTTTTCTTCTTTCAGTTTGGCAGATGTCAGGTATTCTTTGATATTTTTGTGTTTTTTGTATGCAATCATGGGGGTCTCTCATAAAGACTCTTAGCGGTTGCATCTCTTTCGATAATATTCCAATGCTTTCTAATTACTCTGTTCAATTGTTTAAACATTGGGTTGTATTTTGTACAAAATACCAAGGGAGCAGTTTTGCTATTGGAGCGTTGTTTATATTTTAAAGCTTCTGATCTTTTAATTTTTGTTGCCTCCGCTATCCAGTTATTCAATTCTTCGTTTTTATAACCTCTTTCTATTAATTTCTGTTTAAAGAAATTAATTTCGGCCTTAGTTTTTGACTCATCACTGGTGCATCTAATTACTCTGACAGTTTCACCTATAACCAGTCCCTTGAAAACTGATTTGGGGTGCGATGAACTTCGATGCAAATATTGATAATTTTCTGTTGGTTTTCTGTATATTTGAAAATCTAAAATCCTCTCTTTCTTAAATTTCTCTCCTTTAAATACGGTCACATCTAAAAATGTAATGTGACTCTCGTTAATGTCAAAAGTGAACTTAAGGAGAGGATGTATGCTATTCGATATGTCAAGGAATTCAGTTAATTCTGCTTTAGTTCCTTTGAAAATCAAGAATGCATCGTCACGGTACACTGATAAGTGCAAGATTTTGTCTCTCATCGTAAACTTGTTTAAAATCTCATTGATAATTTCAAACATCCTGATATGTATGAGAGAAGGCGAGAGAGGACTTCCCATCGGAACCCCTATTTTCTGTCGAAACAATTCACCATTGAATTCAAACTCATTATTTTTTAGTATGATTCTTATAAGTTCTAACATATACTTTGTCTAGGTGGAATTTTTATTTTGAAATTGCAAGATCTAAGCTTATTCCAAGCCCTATCAATGGCATTAACAATTTCGGGATGTTCCATATTTGTGTACATACTTGTTACATCAAATGATGCCATGATAAATTCAAATGGAGGCTTAAGTTCTTCTTTTTTATTTATAAACGCAGTGCTGTCTTTCGTGTATGTCCATTGTTGAAAGACTATTTCCCTTAAGAAATAATCTATAAAATGTGCAATTGTCTCTGTAGGACTGCCTGACATAGATATAATTGGTCTGCCGGGTATATTTATATCTTTAATGAGATTTTTGTCTTTTCCGATGTCATTTATTTGATCTATGCTTAATTTATGTGTTTTTGGAAGCATATATAAACGACCTGGTTTGAACTCCTTGCCAGATGTCAAACAATCTAGCGAATGTTTGTCTATATGACCCATGTTGTGTAGAGGAATAATTATTTCAATTATCTTGTTGTAAATATCTTGGCTGTGTGTTTCTGACAGCTTATGATAATGGATTTCACTTGAGAGTTGTGTCATTGCCTGTTTGATATACATATGTTTGTCTAATACTTCTATCGTGGAGTATTTATCTGCCTTCTTAATTATTATATTTTCATTTTTCTTTAGCGAAATTAATGAATTGAATTCATTTTTTGTCAGGTTGTTTCTACTGTTAACCATAGGTAATCTTTCAAGTTCTACCTTGGTTTTCCATAAATAGGTTTCAGTAGCGTTATTTGCGAATTCAGGAGTGAATTCTGACTTTCGTTTGAAAGGATGTTTTCAGAAGAATTTTCAGTGTTTCTAAATGAGTAATTTAATCTCATTCTACGAGATAAATTTTCCCAGTCACACAGAAGGTCATTTTTGCTCTTTTAGAACAGGACTCGGAATAAATTTTAACCCTTTGGATAATATGTTAATATCTGAATCAGATAACTTTTCTCTTGTGAACATTTTCACATAATTTTCTGCCTTTCGACGTATAAATACTTTCTTTTTGTGTCTTCGTTTTTTGTTTTTTATTTTACTGTGTGTTTTTCTTGCTGTACTTTTTCTGTTTTTGTCAGTACGTTTGAAGTGTCTATTTCGTTTTGACATGTTTGACCACAATTGTATTGAAAATTGCTAATCATAAATACTCCTCATTAGAGTTTTGTTATAATGTGTCATAAAAATCTCTGCATTAGAGAAAGACGCATTTTTCATCCCTACCTAAGGGAGAAGTGATAATGAAATCGCAAGTTTTGTAAGCAAGAAATCTGATGAGACAGCACTATTTCTATTGGCTGCTGGCAGAAGAATAAATAGTGGGGGTGTGTTCTGACCAGTTTCGTGTGGTGTTAGACAGATAAATTTAGAAATTTGATATTACTTCTACTCGATTGAATACGCAATCATAATTTAATATGAACGGCGATAGTCACTAAGTGCGTCGCCTTTAAACATATTAATACAATTCGTATTAATTTCTTTTTGTATTGCATTTACTGTTGGTTATGTCTTCGTGCTATTGACCCATATCCGTACGTTTTCATGTATTTATACTGTCAATTAAGGCTAGACATTAAATTGAACATATAGGGGACCACAGACCGGTAACCCAAAGTTATTTCTATAAATTAAATATATAGGGGACCAGGGGTAACCCAATGTAATATCTACCATAGGGACCACGGGTACCAATAGTTTTTTTATAAGTCGAATTTGTAGGCGACCAGGGATAACCCAAAATTATTTATACCAGTAAATACCAAAGGGGACCAGGGGTAACTAAATGTTTTTTTTTTCTTTAATTAAACACTATAGGGGACGACATGTTACTTAATGGTATGTCTTCTATAGGGGATCACGGGTAACCCTAAAGCTATATCTACCATAGGGTACCAAAGGTAACTTAAAGTTATTTCTATTAGTAGAATCTATAGGGGACCAGGGGTAACCCAAAGTTATTTGATGTGTATAATCTGTAGGGGACAAGGGGTAACCAAAAGTTATTTCAATCAATAAATGCAAAAGGGGACCAGGGGTAACCAAATGTTATTTCGAAAGTTTAATTTAACACTATATGGAACCACAGGTAATTTAATGTTATATCTATCGTAGGGGACCACGCGTAGTTCAAAGTTATATCTACCGTAGGTGGGGTAGCCCAAAGTTATTTCTATAAGTAGAATCCAGGGGAACAGCGGTAACCATATGTTATATCTACCATAGGGGACCACAGGTAACATTACGTTATTTTTATAAGTAGAATATATAGGGGACCAGGAGCAACCCAATGGTAAAATAAACAAAGTGAAAGTAGAACATATTTACCTTTAAGTTGAAGAGTTTGTTTATTACTACGCATTCGCCCGAACTATTTCTAGGGGCCCTCTGGTCCTAATCGAGCGACAGAAACTTCCTTTTGCGAATTGTGGCGGACGATATAAATTTGTGACGTCAGTGCGTGATCACGTGACATTATTATTTGTAAACAAACGGGCTCCCCATGTAACATGTGTCGGAATTATCCATACATTAATACATTAACAAGGTGTATTATTTGTAAACAAACGGGCTCCCCATCTAACACGTGTCGGAATTATCCATACATTAACAAGGTGCAATCAATCTTATATTTCACTATTTTATGATATTTCTGTGTCTGTTTGTAGGTTTGCAGATCAATAGTCATAGTTTCATAGACATAGTACCATACTATAGTGTTAGTGTCCTGTTCAGTAGTTAAATTTCATTTTTTTATATAGAATTAGAAGGTAAGTCTAAAAAAATGACAACTGGGCCTGTTATTTTTCCTCTATTTTTGAAACACGGGTCTAGGATGAAATTTGAAAAAAGGCAGGACACGAGTTTGAAGTGAAAAAAAACGCAGGATGACAGTTTATGTAAAAACAAGTTGGGATTAAACTAATAGAAAAAAAAAAATGCAGGACTGAAAAGAGTGAAAAATAAAAAGGCAGGACAGAGATTAAAATATTTCATCCTTCAACCCACCATCCCCCCCACCCCCTTTTGCAGTTTTCATACGCCTGTTCATGAGAAATATTATGGCATGCCTTTGTCTGCCTGCCCTGATCTGTCTGTTTTTAGCATGTTGTTCACTAACACTTTCACCAATTTGCATGAAACCTTGGTGCATATATTATATCTATTGACGTGAGCTCCCTTCATAAACTAAATGAGATATTTTATAAAGTATAACATATCTTATATAATAAATATTTATATATTATATAAGGTATCTTATAGAAGACAAATTATATTAGATTTTATATGAGTCATCTTATTAACATACTCTATAACAATTTAAAAATTCAGTCAGTGGTGGGCAGAAGTAGTCAAGAAGACAGTATTATTTTTTTTCAGGGGTTGACAGGATACATGTAATCGTTATTAGTTTTAACTGCAAGGTTCTTATGCAAGCAAATTTAATAAACAATGATCTTATACAGTTTCTTTTGGTTTTCACCTTTCATAGGGCTTTATTTCTGAACTTATTTCTGTGTACACAATTCTGATACTACATATTTCAGGGTTACACTAATGTCCTAACAAAGTCCTGACCGATATGAAAATGCTAAATACTTTTTTGTTATTGAAAGGATTGACTTTAAATTTGGAACCAAGCAAGATGACAACATTTCTGAAATAAATAGAAGAAAAAAAATTTAAAAAAATATTTGTAAGAGTTAGAAAACTTGACCTGACCAACTTCGACATTGTTCTGACGATTTTCCTGACAGATATGAAAATGCTAAATACTTTTTTATTATTGACAGGATTGACTTTAAATTTCGAACCAAGCAAGATGACAACATTTCTGAAATAAATACAAGAAAAAATTTAAAAAAAATATTTTTAAGAGTTAGAAAACTTGACCTGACCAATTTTGACTGTTGTTGACTAATGTCCTGACCGACATGAAAATGCTAAATACATTTTTATTTTTAACAGGAATGACTTCAAATTTGAAATTTTAATTGGTTCCAAATTTAAAGCCGTCAGAAACAGTCTTGCCACGTTGACTTCATCAAGGCCACACGAAAAAACTTGTCAACGATGCCAAATACGACTTCGGAATGAAGGATAAATTTTTATAATTTGGAGTATAATAAGAATATAGAATAATGCAAAAAGATGAGATGTGGTATGTTTGCCAATGAGACAATTATCTACCAAAGACATAAGGATGAGAATGTAAATAACTATAGGTATAGAATGTACTTTTGCCTGGATCGGTTATTGCAGAAACTATAGTCATCATACTATCGATTCATGTCTTTGATAAAGAGAGCATTTAAGTGACAAGAGCTTATCAGTTAACATCTAAAAATCAATTAAAGGACTCAAGGTTGGTGTAAAATCATAACAAGAAGAAGTAGCTGTTGTCACAGATATATGTATTGCCTGTATGGAATTCTGATGGTAAAATGCAAATATTGAAATTATAATGGAAATACGTTTTAAACATGTAAACTATGCAAATAATGAAAGTCAATGGACTATGTATTACTGAAGTTGCAGGGCCAAATAATCTCTGTGGAAATGCCAATGCTAATACAACTTGAGAAACAAATCCTTCATATCATGCTCTATGCTCTATGCTCATTTTACATGGGTATACATTATATTTGTCGATATTTTACACTGTGCTAATTAGAACACGGTTTTGTTTACAAAACGAAATAATGACGTCATATTAGAATATATGCCAAATACCATTGAATTATCATAAGTGGTTCCTTTTAAATTGAACTAATCATAAACTTCAAAATAAAACTATACAAAGTTTCAAACTCAATAGATTATTATGACTCCATGGCCTGGCTCATTTAATCTATATGGGAATGATATGTGCATACCAAATATCATTGACTTAATGGGGTTCATATTAAACTTACCTAAACGCAAATGCTTTCACACCTGCATGCCAAACATCATTGACTTACCATTGAAGGTTCATCTTGTCATGAACTGACCTTATCCACTATAACATGTTAACTAACTATAAGCAAAAGTTTCAAAGTCAATATACTGTGACTGAGGGAGCCAGGACAAATGGTCTCTATTGAAATGATATGTACCAATGCTAATAAAACTGCATACCAAATATCATTGATCTACCACTAGTGGTTCCACAAATCGAAGACAAACTGACAAAGCCATGGCAAAAAAACGACATGACAAAAAGACAAACAGCAGTCAACAAAACCCAACACATAGAACTAAAGACTGAGCAACACGAACACTATATCACAAAAAATGGCGATATCAGGAGCTCAAGAAGGTTAAGCAGATCCTGCTCTTCATGTGGCACCTGTCATGCTGCTCATGTAAGTAAAATTTGGTGATACATGTAAGTCTCATTCGGTGATGTCACACTCGAGGAAAAAAGACAAAATGTGATAAGAACAATTGGAATAGATCAATGGTCATCTGTGAAACAAATATACCATTATGGTCATCCAACTTGTGATGGCTTCCGTAACATTTTCAAAGGGATGACTTCAACTTTACCACTTGGAACTCTTGATATAATATATTTCTAATAAACAGCAAAGAATTCATGATAGAAAAGGCAAGCTTTTGAATATCGTATCCAGTGGACGTATGTATACTCCGTATGCAGGCGCTGCTGGAATGCACTACATAGAAATAAAGTTGGGAAGCTAAAATCATCTCTTTTGTTGTAAAGTTTCTTTCCCAACCGACCCTTATTGTCAAGATATGAAGTAGACAAGTATGAATATAAAGCCGACTTTGATCAAAGCCAATGTGTGGTATACAATATGTAGGACAAAATGCACGGGATTTTTTTAGACGAACACAGGAACATCTATGCAATCACAATATTAAATTTATAAGATTCCAACTACTTGAAACGATCCAGAAACAACAAGGGCAATCGCATAAACAATTTGAAGATTCCCGTAAAATTATCGATCTGTCTTGGATTAAACGACTGCAGACAGCATATCCCCTCGGTCTAAATGACAATATAATGGGAAAAGGGAACATATCTAAAACTTCTTCTATTGATATCATGAATATTGTTGATAAAGGACAACGTAATAATAGGTCTCATGGCAAACGTATCAATCGATATCATCGAATTAAACATCATATAAATTATACACTTGATGATCTATCTGTATTTAAAAACAATGGTAGGCATCAATTATTATGTAAACTGGGTCAAAAACCAATCAGTAAATTACATGATATTTTCAAGGAGTGTGATACAATCTCGTTCTCCATCCCACTCTGAATATTCGCGTATAATTACAGCTTTATGCCACCGCATCGATAAACCTGAAGATCATAAACGGCATTTTCTGAAAATTAACTACATTAACCGAGGTATTGATTTCATCAACTTATCGAGTATATTTGATGACTCTGCCAATCAAAACGTTAAACCTCCCTATTTTGATAACACAGAACCTATTATTTCGTATACATGCAGAAAAACCAGCAGAAATTTAATTTTCAATTATACGTCAGTAGCACCAGACATCAGTGTAGAAAATAATACTCCTGAGACTGTGAATCGTCGAATTTGAGATATGATCCCTATGGCCATGTTATAACGGGGGACCTCAATATCGTTCAAGACCGAGAGGTTAAAATTTTTTTTGAAAACAAGACCAAAATATCGTCCTCCATCTAAAATAGATTGGAAACAGTGTCATCAGTTCATAAAAGACGCTCGCTCTTTCATCGTATTGTAAAAGTTAGTGTGAAAAATCTGATAAAAAAATTTCTTGATTTTTTATTTAAATAAATGTATGAATGTTGTGGATATTCAAATTTTGAAAATCATTTAGAAATAAATAAAAGAGTATATAATACGCATATTTCTAGAATAAGATACAAACTTCGAGTACTCGCAAAGCGATTTGTGTTTGTATCGGCCGACAGAGCAGCCACTAATGGTGGTGGTAAAAAACGGAAGTTCTTAAGAATGAAATTTTAAACTCTTCTACATTCAAGTCCGTGCGCTCCACAGATTCATATAGTAAACAATCATATCATAACCACAGCTTAAGGCCTCTTCTGAACATTTGAAGGTCCCTACTATGTATTGGTTACCTTTAACTACACAAAAAAAACAGTTAAATATAGTTTCATCTCGGCCTCTAGTAAGTGTTCTACAACTAATCTTTTAGTGCTTTAGACTAGTTCCTAAACTACTATCAAAGAACTTATCATTAACTTTTGTAATAAAACATGAAAAAATTATGGAGTGTTAAGAATTCTTTGGATGTTTTAGATAAATTACGTGCTTTTGATGGTCCTTTTGATTCTGTTGACAGTTTTGACTTTTCAACTCTTTACACTACACTTCCACACAATCTTATCAAGACAAAAGTTTTCCTATTTTATTAAATGGTCGTTTGGTAAATCTGAATGCAAATATATTTGCTGCAACTCATTTAAAGCCTTCTTCTCTAATGTGAAAGGTAGATATGCTAGATATACTTACTGGAGGTGTGATGAAATGATTGAAGATGTTAATTTTCTCCTTGATAATATTTATGTACGTTTCGGCAATAAAGTTTATCGATAGGTTGTAGGTATTCCTATGGGCACCAATTGTGCCCTTTTAATAGCAGACTTGTTCTTCTACTGTTATGAATCACAGTTTATGACCAAATTCGGTATAGAACCGTCTAAAAATTGCATTTAATTGATAAATTCAACAACACTTACCGTTATCTTGATGATATTTTTTCGTTAAATAATTGAGAATTTTCTTAATATACTGCCGAAATTTACCCCAAAAAACTTACTTTTTTTAAATAAATCAAATATAAACGGTAATAACTGTCCTTTTCTAGATTTAGTAATTTCAGTTTTACAAGAGAAACTCTACACTAAAGTGTATGACACAAGGGATGATTGTTCGTTCCCTTTGGTTAATTTTCCTTTTTGGATAGTGATTTTCCTTTGGCACCATCTAACGGTGTTTATATATCATAACTCGTTCGCTATGCCTGTGACTGTTGTGAAGTTTTGGATTTCTTGGTATCTTGGTATTGCATTAGGTAATGTTTTTCTCTGACTGTTTATGACATCTTTACACTAAATCCATAGGATGTTGGATGTGTACTGATTGATACTTTAGTCTAAGATGCATGATTTTTTTATTAGTTGTTATTGGCTTTGAAATAGCTGTCAGTAACTGTGGGAACTCTCAGATCTGTACTTAGTGTCTTTTTTGATGTGTGGATGTATAAGTACCCTGCGTCCAGTCTGTTTTTGTTAGATGTATTTCTGCTTTGTATGGATCTGATGAGTTAAGCCATTGTCAAATGATTTTTATAGTTTGTTTTTATGTTGTATTGTTATATCACTGTCACATGTCAGGAGCCTGTAAGTCAGTGGTTGTCGTTTGTTGCAGTATATCATATTTGTTTTTTGTTCATTATTTTGTACATAAATCAGGCTGTTAGTCTCCTCGTTTGAATTTTTTTACATTTGTCATTTCAGGGCCTTTTAGGCTGACTATGAGGTATGGGTTTTGCTCATCATTGAAGGTCGTACTGTGACCTATAGTTGTTAATTTATATGTCATTTGGTCTCTTGTGGAGAGTTGTCTCATTGGCAATCATACCACATTTTCTTATCTTTATATGTATAAACCTAATCACAGACCAGCATGCCTAGATCTCACTTTTGAGACTTCATTGAGGGGAGACAAAAATAGAAAAAAACAAAACAGTCTGAAAAACTAGATATAACAAAAAAGTGATCAACATAAACCCAATAAAAAATCATGGATGAAGTCAAGTGCTCTAGAACCATCAGCATAAGAATACCAAATCAGATATAATATTTTTTTAATGTTTGTTATTAGGGCATATAACAGTGAATGATCATTTAAAGTTGATCAATTGAAGTTTGCCTTATAGGCAGAATGGCAAAAAGCTATATTGTGGCAAGATAAAAATGTAAAAACAATTCTACTATTATATAAATAATTTTTTTTTAAAATAAATCACTTTGTGACATAACATATTTACAAAATTGTACTACAATACTACATCAATCCTATACATTTAATGATTCATGATATGATATAATTCTTTTAAATTGCTGCCAAAGATGAAAATTACTTTTTATTGAATAATGCTAGTGAACATGCATCAATGAAATCTGTTGGAATGATTTTTTATTACAAAAATGATGTTATTAGAAAAAATTATAAATTCATGTCAAGATTTAAGAATGCTAAAAAACAAATCTTATTTGTTATTTCCTTCAAATCATGTCTTTCATTCAAAGCACACAATAACAGGGTCAGACATTCCAGCAATTTTTTCAATAAACTGTTGACACAGAGATATGTCTCGCCTGTCCGCATAAAAAAAAAAAAAAAAATTAAGAAAAAAGACAATCTGATGGACAGCAACATTGCTTACTAATTCAAAGTTGCTGGACCATGACCTAGGGTGCAGGGCCTCAAAATAGTCATCAAACTGATATGTACTGATAGTAATGCAACTTCATATTAAATATCAATGATCTATCACAAGTAGTTCCTATCAAACTAACTTAAGCAGAAAACCTAATATTGAAAATTGCTAGTTAATTCAAAGTTGCTGGACCATGACCTAGGAGGCAGGGCTTGGAAATAGTCGTCAAACTGATATGTACTGATAGTAATGCAACTTTATATTAATATCAATGATCTATTGCAAGTAATTCCTATCAAACTAACTTAAGCAGAAAACTTAACAATTGTTGACGCCACCGCCACAGCCATTGCTGGAAAAGCAATTCCTATGTCTCGCTTTCCAGGACTTTCATAGCAGGCGAGTGCAAAACTATACTGGGTGGCTTTCACCAAGACCATGAGAACTGATAGCTATATAAAGATACATTTTTGCTTGGAGCATCATAAAAATGAGAAACATGCACAAATTGTGTGATGTAAAAGCTATGACACTTCTGGTGTTGTCAACTTTGGGAATATAATTTCCAAATCTTTGTGACTGATCTCATCAATAATATATGGAACAAATTTCCAATTTTTGTACTTTCTCAATTTATCCCCTTCTTTACATAAAAATGCATCAATTTTTAAAAGAGGCACTTCTAAATCATGTATTAAAAATATCTTCCCCAACTTTTGTGGGCATTTTTTACAGTATATTATTGACTTTCTAATCATCTGATTTATTTTTTCTTCTTTAATATCCTCCTTTTTGACCCTATCCAAAAATGCCCCCTCTGCAGCCACATGATGATTTTGCTTATAAAGTTTTATGTTATCTCCATTTATTTCAGTCTCTTTACATGTTGCACACACAAGTTTGAAGAAGCCTCTCTTTTTCTGATTCTGTAATTCTCTCAGTTTTCTTTCTTGATCTTCCTGATGTTTTAAGTCATTTTTTTGCTCTGTTAATATCATTGCCCTTATTTCATCTTTTCCTTTCTGTTTCAATTCATCAAGTGCTCTATGCATTACAGCAGCTTTTTCCATACTGACAAGATCCCGTCTTAGAACAGATTGATCGCTTATGTAGATAGCCTGACCTCCTGCTTTCCTCGTACGACCTATACAAAAATATATGGACACTTAATCATTTATCCTATTTATTGCAATTAACATTTCAAACAGTTTATACCAATTTAAATGGAGCTTGTTTTAACGATCAAATTCATCTTATGTGTTTATGTCTGTAGTGTTTACTTACAATAAAGTTTACAATTGTCCTTGAACATAGGAAATTTTAAGATTCTTTTTACAGCAATATTCAATTTCCATATTTCTATATGAAATTGTATACTAGAATTAACAGCAATTCAAGAAAATAATAATAGTCCAAGTTATATTGCTCTGAATGCTCAGAAAGACAGACAATAATATAACTTTTTTTATCTTTCATTTTTTTATGTAGAATGTAGTACAAATGATATTTGCAAGGGAGATAATTAATTAATACTTGCATTTTGTTAACAAAAACTAAGCTTCCAAAAGCCATAAGAAACAAGAATGTGTCCATAGTACACGGATGCACCACTCGCACTATCGTTTTCTATGTTCAGTGGACCGTGAAATTGGGATCAAAACTCTAACTTGGCATTAAAATTAGAAAGATCATATCACAGGGAACATGTGTACTAAGTTTCAAGTTGATTGGACTTGAACTTCATCAAAAACTACCTTGACTAAAAACTTTAACCTGACACGGGACAGATGGACGAACGGACGGATGTACGAACGAACAGACCGAAAAACATTATGCCCATAAATGGGGCATAAAAATAGAGGTGGAAGATACCAAGGGGACATTTAAAACTCATAAGTCAAAGAAAAACTGACAAACTATTTTGTAAATTTTTTTATATACATGTATGTAGTATTAATAAAATTCCCAGATGTCTTCCATTTAATGCCAACTACCTTTAATGTTAAATAATAAGATTGTACTTAAAACTATGCATTGACTGACCTCTCATTTGTATAATATTGATTTCATTTCCAGAGTAATTATACTTCATAACAATATTACACTCTGGGACATCAATACCCTCACTTCCTACTGAAGTGGCAACCAATAGCTTTATCTTGTGGCTTCTAAAGTCTTCCAATAACTCCTTCTTTTCAGTTTCAGACAGGCCTAAAATTAATTTGGTGTCATCAATTACAATATCAAAAAACACATGCTCTTATGCTTTTACAGTTATAACATATCATAAATTACTTCACCATATTGGTTAAGGACCCCTGGAATCTTTTTCAATAATGGATGTGCTGCTTTAATACAGCATACTGCTGTAAACTTCAAACAAATATATGTTTATTTGTAAAAATCAACATTGTTTGATTCAATGCAGGCATGGAAATGACAAGTTTTCTGTTTGAACCAATATATTGATAGGTTGCCTGTGTGGGACATGACATAAACACTTTTTAACATTCTTGGTTTTTTAGAAAAACTTGCATTTTGAGTTAAAGCAATATCCAAGATTTCTAAGATATAAAGTCGCATAAATTCTTGCTAAGTTTAGTTTTACAGAAGCATGGGTGAACTTTTGAATTTTTGGACAGAGTGATGATGTATTCATGTTCGTCTGAAAAGATTCAGTGATATTACTTTGCTACAAAATTGCAAAATGTAACTTTAAAATTTGGACAAAGTGAAAATGTTTGTAATAGGCAGATTTCATTGGTGAATATCAATATTGAAATGAAACTAACATTGTATGCAGTCAGATAGCTGCAGTGAGCTATTCATGCACTAATAAAGTGCATATCACTGGTCCAATAATAAGCAATTTCCATGGATTAAACTAGAAATATGAGTTATAATTTTTTTTACTTCTGTAGTATTGCAACAAATATCTTATGGATTTCTTATGGATTTCTAATTTAAGATTGTTTCCCTAACTTACCATCGCTTGTTTCACTTGATTTGGAGCCAATGAACGGTTTGACAGGTATTTCTATTCCCTCTAGTTTTTCATTAAGGTATTCTGCTAGGGACTTTGCAGTTGCCCTGGTCTGTACAAATATCATACCCAGTGATTCTTTGCCAGATTCACTATAGAGTTCTTGAAGTTTCTCCTCAATTAGACGTAGGTTTGGATTTGGTTTGATATTTGTCTGTTTCCTAAAAGTTCTGATAAGGTCTGAAAATAAAGATTAACTTTCATCAGATTTAGGATTAACACATTCCATATTGGTAATTTTATTTGGAAATTCAAAGACTCCAGTTAAATTAGATCAGAAAGAAAAATGGTTCTGGACCAAAACAACTTAACACTCACAGCCCCGTATGATTCAATTTCCCAACATTCAGATCAAATAACAAAATCTATACCTATGTAAACCGTCACCAGACTATAAATTGGCATTCATCAGCAGATGTGAAATAAAACAAGAGGTTCAACCTATATAACATAGTTTTAGAGATAATAGGCTAAAACAGGAAATAAGAAATAAAAAATTGTCATTCAAACCAAAACTTTTGTCATTCAATGATTTTCAACATTTTTGCCTTTTTTATAGATCTTGTATTACTGATCATTTTGCTGTTTAGAGTTTCTATCGTATATACTTGAATAGACAAAGGCATTAACTCCTCTAAGGGGTCAATTAACAATTTTGGCCATATTGACTTATTTGAAGATCTTTAATATTTTGCTGAACTTTTTTTCAATTTACAACTTGTCTCTATCTGTTATAGTTTCGGCAAAAAACATAAAAATGGGTAAAAAAAATTGTCATTCAAGGTTATTACTTCTTTACCAGGTCATTTGACAATCTCATTCATGTTGACCAATCTGTTGATCTTATCTTGAAGAAATATTTTGCCATTTACAATTTATCTCTATCTAGTAAAGTTTCTGAAAAAGAAAATGGGTAAACTTTTTTTCAAAAGGCAATAGCTCCTATAAGCATGATAAGGGGCCAATTGACAAATTAAGCCATGGTGACTTATTTGTAGCTTTTTTTTATATCATTTTTAGAACATAAAGATTGTCTGTATCTGCTATAGTTTCTACAAAGAATGCAAAAAAAAAAAAAAAATCATCATTCAAGGGCATTAACTCATATAAGGGGTTATTTACTATTTCAAGTTTCTCTCTTCCTTTCTTAGTTTTCAAGATAATAACACAAAGCTGATAAATTGGATGAAATGGACATTTTAGGGACAATCAACTTTTGAAAATTCTGCAGGAAACATACCCTTCTCTGCTGATAAAAGTTACCCTGTGTCAGTTTTATTCTTTGTTCTTTATTCATTTTTTTTATTTAGCCAAAAACTGTAAAATTTGCTAAAAACTATCAGTTCAGGGACAAAAACTGGGTTGATTACCCACTTTGAAGTTATTGTCCCTGAACTGTCAATTTTTTTTGGAATATCTATAGAAGATAAATCTTGACCTGCTGATCATTGTAACCCACTCCACTTTTGTTAACATTTGAGGAAGTAGTTTCAGTTGAAAACTTAAAATGACGACAGACAGATGTACAGATGCAAAAGCTAATATTTTCTGAAAATTATAAATTAATTACATAATTACATTACACCAAAAACTAGGTTATTATAATCAAACCAAGCAAACTCAAGTTATGGTAAAACATGTGAAAAATTTACATAAATCTGACAATTAAAGTCCCAATTAACTCTGTAACAGAAAATCAGAAAATTTTTTAAATATTTTTATCAATCCCAGCAAAAAAGTTTTGAGTAAATCAATCCAGGCATACAGGAGTTAGTGAGCAACATGTTATAGATTTCTTTTATTCAAATAATTAAAGTTCTGTAACACTGAAATGACACAGCAAAAAATTTTGAAATCGAAAGGGAGCTTTCTTCCATCAAAAGTAATCTTGAGTTTAAATTATAAAACTGGTTTAAGCAAATTTGAGTTATCGTAAAAGTGTTGACAGACTTACGGAGGGAGGGATGGACAGACAGACAGAAAGAGATTGACGAATTGACAGACAGACGGATGGACATTGGTATACCATAATACATCAAAAATGTTTAATTTATTTAGATTTTAAGCATGAACCCCCCCCCTCTCCAAAATAAAGAAAATATTGACAAACCTATTGCATCATTATCTTTTCTGGTTAAAGACAAGTAAAAGTACCTTTTCCCAAATTAAGAAGCCTCCTCTCTATAGCTATCAATCTATCTGGCTGTTGATTCTCCTCAACATATTTTTTATTCAGAAACTGGACAACATGTTCAACATTCATTAGATAATTTATATCTAGGGCTTCATGGAGGATCTGAAAAAAAAAGTCTTGTTATATTTCACTTTCAAAAATATGTTTTATGTACATGTAGTTCTGTTTCGTTTTTGAATATATTTATTGTAGATTTTGTATCAATTATAAGTACCTTATTATCCTGAAGCATGGGTATAAAAGGCGCCTAGCATAAACATCTACCACTACCTACCCCAGTTCTTGTGGTACATTATACATTTAAACAAAACAATGCAGGCCTACGACAACCAAACAGCTGAAATAGTTGAAGACCTCTTATGATTGAGTGCCAGTTTAGATGGAGGTACACATTGGTATTACTGATAAGTCATTATCATAAATGCAACTGATTAAAATCGCTTAGTAATGATTTACTATCAACACATATCACAATGATACTGAAAATAAACAACAGGACACAAGAGCCAGAAAACCTAAAGCATATAGTTAGCAGTTCACGACTCAACAAAACAATAAGATAATTTTATTATGGCAGAGTGCTGACCTAAAAATCAAGAATTGTTTACTGATCAAAACATGTTTTCGACAGGTCATGACTAAACTGATCTGTTATTACCCTATCATGGCAGAGTGCTAAACTTAAAAATGAAAACTGTTTATTGATCCAATTTTTTTTTCACCACTCATAAATGCAGTAAATGCATGATGTTAAATAGGCTACTATCTGGGAAATCGCAGATACCAGAGCACAAAATTTCCAATTTATGACACAATCCATTATAAAACGCCAAAGAAGTTGAGTCTTTAGTATAAAAATAAGGAGATTTAGTCTTAAGATTTAATTAATCCTGTATTCTGGCCAGTCTTAGATTATAAACTTCCATTCTTAAAATTTAAAAACAAATACAAAACAGCAAAACCAGTGAAAAACTGCCCCAGACATCCTTGTTGCAAAAAGCCTTGTCCGCCTTAATCAAACTCATTCTGTAAGACATCATAATACACTAATGTATAAATTATCATATCGGTACCAAAAATAAGATCAATATCTGCAGAAATTAGAAAAAAAATGTCAAAATGACAGAAGGAATCTGTTAGTTGCTTATAGGGAACTGGGTAGCCATTTACCAAAAGGGGCATAATGATAAATTACCACAAGTAAAAGTTAGAAATACTATAAATTGGTTAAGAATTTAGAGAAATCAAACAAAATAATACACTTACACCAAGGTGGGATAGACAACATATCATTTCTCGTCCAGTGTCCTCTGGCAATGTAGTATCACACATGATCTGATTCTTCAGTTTAATGATTGATCCCAGATATGTCTTGGATAAGTAATCTCCCCCTGGCAAGTTTTGACGGGTGTTCAAAACTCCTT
Organism: Mytilus coruscus; assembly: GCA_017311375.1. Taxonomy (NCBI): domain Eukaryota; kingdom Metazoa; phylum Mollusca; class Bivalvia; order Mytilida; family Mytilidae; genus Mytilus; species Mytilus coruscus. The sequence continues at coordinate 47,557,241 of CM029601.1, forward strand.
TTCCTATGATGAATAAAACCAATCATAGATTATATAAGGGTAAATCCCTTCTTCCATTAACTTGAATGTTTAATATCTTCATTGTGTAAACCAGTATTTCATATTAAAGGAATAAATTAATGTAAAATTATAATGTCATGAATATTTTACAATTATCAAAAACATTAACCAATTTCTTTTATAGATACAAAGATTTGGTTTAGAAGTTTGGCTGTAACTAAATCAATCAAGTGTTTTCCAAAATCATTTTTTATTTCCTAATCAAATGGAAGATCAAAGACTGCATGTGCTCTCCATTAGTTGGGTAGAATATTCATTTTTATCTTGTCTTGGGCAATGTTATTTCTTTCGGTTATTACCAGGCCAGATTATTCATTAAAAAAATCCTCCTCCAAAATCAACTCCCCCCTCCCCCCTCAAAATTTCAAATGGTGTCCCTAATATGGAAATATGTGAGATATTGGTATTGTTATTGTGTCTGTCAATAATCTTCATATACAATATTATGTGATTTCAGACCGTATCTATTTCAATTTATCTGTCAATCAAAAGATGGCAGTCAATTAAAAATGTAATATATTACTTTTCATTAGATTTTCATATATATTCTCTACTTTTTTCATTTCTTCTTCAATGATACTTTTACAAGGGTCCTCATAGCTAACTTCCATTTTCACATGCTCTGAAAAAATTACACATTTAAAATTAGTGATACATTTGTATTTCAATGAAAATATTACCAGTAATAGTAAACCAATTAGTATAAATAAACTAAAACCATAGGCTGACTAGAGTAATGTTATAATTTCCTAAATTCATAACTCTTGTATCTATTAAATTAAGGTAATCAAAGTCTTTCTTGGAACCTGTCTTTTCTGTTCTATGTATATTTCATTGTTTAATTCCCTGAACTAACTGCTCTTTTTGTCGTTTTTGTCTATTTCATTTGTATTATTTATCTGTTACAGGTCATTAAGTAACATTTTATTTATTTTACCAAATATTGTGAAATTTGCTACACGTCTTAGCTTTGACCTTTTATTTTATTCTATTCTCAAATTTTAGTTGAAGAATGGTAGGCAGAATGATTGTTGTCAAAAATAAATATACCCCTATATATGATATCTTTTTTTTATGTTTTTGTTTATAAATATAAAATCTTTTTAATAAAAATTTATATACAGAGCTAACTATTGGTTTATTAAATGTTAATACAAGTGATAATAAAGTGCAGCTGGATACAACCGCAGAGGTCCAACCCTGAACAGTTGGGGCAAAAATGGACACAATATTCTCCCCCCTCTCTTTCCAAAAAAAATTCTTTCCCTCAAGATATGATCATAATCTCCATTCAAATTTCCAATGGAGTTTGCAACCATAAAAACCCATTTAAATACATCATAAAAGTATTAAAATAGAAAATGACATACATAATCATGGCTAAAATTAATATACCTTCATCAGCATTTAATAGTAACTTCTAAAAATAAATTGACAGCTAATCACCTCAAGACACTAAACATTTTTTTATAACAAAACCATTGTAACTCTTTATGCCAAAAAACCCCAAACAAATGATATTTATCACAAATAAACAAATTCATTGCCACTGAACCCTTTGATATACACTATTATTATATTATACTTCCATTACAGTATTTGATGTTTCTAGAAACAGCTAAAAATAATTCATACTAGAACTAGCAGACAACTTTACTTAATTTGAAAGCAATGTAAGGGAGGTAATTCAAATATAACATTGTATTTATTATCTTTTAAATTTAATGTTAACAAGTGAAACTGCGAGCTACTGCTCACTGATGATACCCCCTCCCAAATATTTCGGTAAACAGGAAGTTGTTGAGTGATGATTCTGAAAATGCATCACACGGTATAACTGACTTATATAAACCTTGAAACCAAATTTCAGAAATCCTTGTATTGCAGTTCCTGAGAAAAATATGACCAAAAATTTTCAACTTGGCTATCATGTGTAAAATGATACAAGTGTTTGGTAAACAGGAAGCTGTTGAGTGATGAATCTGAAAACACATCACATGGTAAAGCAGACTTATATAAACCCTGAAACCAAATTTCAAAAATCCTTATGATGTAGTTCCTGAGAAAGAAGCGACGAAAAATATTCATGGGACGGATGGATTGACTGACTGACGGATGGATGGATGGATGGATGGACTGACAGACAGAGGTAAAACAGTATACCCCCACTTTTTTAAAGCGGAGGTATAATTAAATCAAACAAAACAAATTTAATAGCCTTAGGACCAAAATTTGTACCAATTAGAAAATGGGACCAACAACCAAATACACAGTTAAATTCAGCATATGAAAAAAAATTGTAATACTAATAGCATGAAAAATTGTAATACTTACAGCAAAAAGTCCCAATATAAAGAATCAAAGCTTTCTCAAAATCAATAAAGAGCAGTAATCCAAAAATATTGTTTTCTATATACTGTAAAATATCATGAATCAATCGAATGCTATCCCTTATATAATGCTTAATGGTCCAATATCTATTTCATAAAGATGCAAAGACCAATACTTAAGTAATTGTCCATTAACCAGGAAACCCTTGTTTTTCCCCCTTTTTTGCCCCCAATTCCTAACCGTTTGAGCCATAACCCCCCAAAGCCAATCCTAACCATCCCTTTGTGGTATGGAAACTTGTGGTACAATTTCAGAGAGATCCATAACCTGTTCCACCAGTTATTGTCTGGAAACTAGAAAAATGCTTATTTGGGCCCCTTTTTGGCCCCTAATTCCTAAACTGTTGGGACCATACCCCCAAAATCAATCCCAACCTTCCTTTTGTGGTTATAAACCTTGTGTTTAAATTTCATAGATTTCTATTTACTTATACTAAAGTTATTGTCTGGAAACCAAATGTCTTCAGACGACGCTGATGTGATACCAATATACGACCGCAAAATTTTTTGCAGTCGTATAAAAATACAGTGAAAAATATTTTAATATAAATCAATGGTTAGATATTGGATTCTTCTTTCATATTTATATGGACAAACTCATTATTTTTTCAATAGTTGGTTCATTGGCAATCATACCACATCTCCTTATTTTTAATAAATTATTGGTAAGGAGGTAACAGTAAGCAGTCAAGTTTTAATGATAACTATTGGTATAAATATGTTTGTCTTTGCAGTTTTGTATATAGTTGGAGTAAAATTTAATCAAAACATATCAGAAGAAAAAAAAACAGTGAAAAGTTGCTACTACCAAACCATGCTCCCGAACTGTACATTTATTGAGAGAAGACATTCTTATTTCAAGGATTCAAAATATTAGTATGCCAGACCTGCCAACTATCCCGATTTATGGGGGTTCCCCCATGAGAGGTGTTCACCTGAATTTTGAAATTCTTTACTATATAAACTGAACAACCTCAAAACAGGCATTCAAATGGGTTGAAGGGTATTTAAGCACATACATACTCGTTCAAACAATACAGTAGTAGATCAAGAACACTTATGACAATATAAGAGGATCACAAGGTCCTCTTTGACTTAAAGTCCCCCATGGAGATTTTGAAAAGTTGGCAGGTATGGTATGCTCGGAGGGACAAATAAACATGTGCCATCATTGTCATGTTTCACCTGTATAAATGTGTTAAAATTCATAGTGGGATACCATCCGGAACCAACTTAAAAAGTTGACCTTGACCTTTGACCTGTTGACTCCAAAATAAATAGGTTCTTCTCCTACACTACATCTTTCATCAGTATAAGTTTAATTCCAATCAAGCAAGGGAAACTCAAACTCATAATAGGAAACTATTTTACATCTTTCTATTTTTGTAACAGTGAACTTGACCTTAGATCTTTTGAACCTAAGATCAATAGGCTACTTTCCTTGAACCCCATTTTCCCCTTCCCTTTATCTTCCATTTAAGTGTCATTCAAACAAAGCAAGGGAAACTCAAGTAGTGATCTGGAAACCATTTGTTTCTGACACACTGACAAACAAAGTGATTACAATATGCTCCTTTAATTTTTTCAAGGAAAATATTAGAAATATGCAAAAACTCATTCAACAGACAATCAAATCAAATACCTTGTTATCTTTTTTTTTTTAATGTATACCTTCTGTTGGAATAGCCACAAATTTTTTCATCTCTTCTTTATTTCTCTCCACAGTTGAGATTTCATGCACATCTAAGTTACTGAAGATCTTGATCATGTGAGTTATGGCACCATCTACTGCGGTAGCTGCCCCAACTCCTATAGAAGCAGTTAATCCAACAATCTAAATAAGACACAATGGTAAGACTTCAAAAGTAGTTCTTTAAAGTTTTAAATCAGATTCAATTTTTGTAAGTTTTCCAATACTGGTATAAATGAATTAAAATTTACTATATTTTGCAAATAATAAAGCAACCTGAAGTTTATCATTCCTGGTAATAACTCCTACTCATAGTATTTGGTCTTTGACAAGTGGCTACATATGAATAAACTTCAACCACTGGTTGTATGAATTAAATTGAAAATCAAATTTATTATACACAGTATGACTGCAAATACTTACCTGTGGTAAAGGAATATCTTTATTATTATGCTTTGTTTTTATATATTTTCTCATTAGGTTGTTGTAGGGTTCCCCTTTAGCTGTGTGATGGCACTCATCTAAGATCAAAAGTGTGAATTGTGGTATTCTTGTGTCTCCTTTTTCTATGTTGTTAATAAGAATTTGTGGGGTGAAGAAAAATACATCATAAATTTCCATTAGTTTCTTCAGAGGAACTGTTGACTTCTCATCTTTGTTTATAATATATACCTGTAAAATTAAAGAAACAAAGTGATTGATTCAAGCACCTAAAGCAGGTTCAAACCAGCATAACATTTTTAAGAATAAGTTTAACGTACAATTCATTCTAGCTTTTTGTCTGTTTTAAGATACTCAAGAATGCTGTGTATGGACATGTTTTTCAACCAGTAGAATTGGTCAAAATGACATGACTGACCTTGATCATGTTGATCATTATCATTTTGAAATTATTATTTTTGCCAAAATATCGTGTCTCCGGTTAATTTCAAGTTTTCAACTCCATGCATTTAGGAATGGCTGAACAAAGTGTCCACAAAATGCATTCTTTCCATAGCTACACCAGCCCTTCAAAACTGCCACTATGATGAAATTTATTGCTAAAATGTTACATGTATCTCTTCAATCAATATAAGTTTTTGAGAATTTTAGATAAAGTGCTAGTAACTTACCATTTTCTCTCCAAGGAAATATTTAAATAATGTGTACTGCTGTTGTACTAATGGGTTGGTTCTTGCCATAAATGCCACTTTTGGTACTTCTATAACAAACATATTTCATATCAGTGTCATGTGTTTAAAGTTTATATAAACAAAAAATCGTACATCAGTATATGTAGGACTTTGCACAAACATAAATCTTACAAGAAAAGTATAACTTCATAACTTTTTTCACAAAAAGCTGTGAGAAATCATGTGTATGTGTAAAATAATAGAGGAATACATAATTCATCTACCGATAAGATGTTTCAATATTTTATATTTGATAAATGGTCACATACCATATGTCCAGTCAAGCTGTGAACAGTCTATCAAAGAAGAAAAGGACTAACGGATGGCGATTTCAACTTTTATTGAAACAAAAAAAAGTTACGAAAAAATAAAATGCTTTCTGCTTTTATCATTTAAAAAATACTGTGAAAAGTCTTTTTATCTTAAAACTGGACTTCAGGAACAGTCTTATATAGGTCAATCTAGAGTATAAGACGAAGCTGCAAAATTATGGAAAAAAATATCTACTTATAGTCAGAAAATTATGATAAATATACCACCTCTTGTTTTAAGAATTTACAAAAAATTCCATGCTCAGTGTGCATAGTTAAATTCAAAATATTGTCAAACAGGAAGTTAGTTCCCTGCAGATCTGAAAATGTCTTACACAGTACAACTTAACATGTTGAAGGTGGAACGGTGACCTATAGTTGCTATCTTTTATGCCATTTGTCTTTAGTGGAAAATTGCCTCATTGCACTTTTTGTACAATAAATATTCAAAGTATTGTCAACAGCCATTGATTTCCATCTTAAAATGGCTTACATGGTACATTAAATCAGACAAAATATCAAATTTTCCATAACACAGAAGGTGAGTAATATGTAGGGAAAAACATTCCATGTCTTGTGGTTATAAAATATGCAAAGTATTGTCAAACAGGAAGTGACTGCCCTGCAGTTCTAAAAATCACTTCCAAGGTAAAAGCTTACCTTATAAAGTTCAAGACCAATTTGAAATATCATACCATTTCTTAATTAATACAGAAACTGAGAAATGTGTATTGAAAAATATGAACAAAAGGACAGATGGACAAGGGCATTGCAGTATGCCATCCACTCTGTGTATTACAATTAACCATGAATGAAGACACTAATTAATCATACTCAAAGGAAACGAGATGTACTTAAGCTTATGCTTCAAATTTCATTGACTTATTCGAATTAAAGTTAACTAATTACCAATTCAAAATATTGTTGATGCAGGAACTTTAATTCTTGGCAAACAGATCCTAACTTGCCTTTTGAATTTCTTGTGGCAAGCTTCATAAAACTAATTATATTTCATCTTACTGACAATTTTACGCTACCTTTTTTAAGCTTAAGTTTGTCAATATGCTCCTGCACTATATGTAGAGCCACCCAGGTTTTACCAGAACCAGTATCAGCACATATCACAGTGTTTTTACCAGTCAAAGCTTTTTCTGCCAATTCAAGTTGATAATCACGTAACATGATTTTCTTTGGCTTAGAAAACTCTTTTTCAGTATCTGAAAAAATATAATTCTAATGCAATTATTTTGTATCAATGGTTCTGATTGGATGACAATCAGCGTAAAATTCTCTATCTCCCTGTCTGTAAATAAGGGAAGGCAACATTTGCATGTCAGAATGTATTACCATGTAGGTTGCACTTCTGTAAATATAGACAATGCAATTTCCCATAGTAACTCCCTTTAAGGCTAAAACTGTGTCACTTTTACTATGAAGTTTCGTAAAAAAATATATCCTAGAATGGAAAGTTTATATGCACTACTATTTTATTCAAAGGTCAAAACATAGGGCTGTGTGGCATATTTTCAACATTTATATGCCCCAAACTTCTAAGAGTTTAAACTTATACTAGAATTCTGTACTACACTTCCCTTCAATTTGGGGCCTCACATTTGCTAAATGATTCTGCTGTTTCTGTGAATATGGAATATTTAGTACATATTTAGGATAGAACACTGTTAGTTTTATTGAGGTATTTTTGTATCTCTAGCTTTTATTTTTTATGCCGCGGTCACAAAAAAGCACATTCAGGTGTTACGGCTTACTTTTGGGTTATCAACAGGACAAAAACACCCAAACAACAATATTCATCAAGGATCTATGAGTTTCAATGACTGCGAAAGAGTAAATATAAGCACTTCTAAACAATTTAAATTACAAATATGCATATATTATGAATTTACTTTGCAAGCAGGGCTTTAAGTAAACTATGCATACTGTAAACTGTGAATTTATGCTGAGTCATCATAGTTTAGGCCCAGGATTTTCTTAATCTTCATGAAATATTTATAAAACTTTATATTTTAGTTAACTTCATTAAAATCTCTGAAGATAAACCAGATTTGGTGAAATTCTACATGTTCTCTTTATCACCCAATATAGGTTGCACTTCTGTAAATATAGACAATGCAATTTCCCATAGGAACTCCCTTTACGGCTAAAACTGTGCCACTTTTACTATGAAGTTTCGTAAAAAATATATCCTAGAATGGAAAGTTTATATGCACTACTATTTTATTCAAAGGTCAAAACATAGGGCTGTGTGGCATATTTTCAACATTTATATGCCCCGAACTTCTAAGAGTTTAAACTTATACTAGAATTCTGTACTACCCTTCCCTTCACTTTGGGTCTTCCTCAGAATTCAATTTCGCCACTATCCATGTGTACTTATACTAGTAACATTCCCAAGTTATGTCTCTATGAGATGAAACATAAGAGATCATATCTGGGAATCAGTACGTAAACAAAACAAAATATCTATGAATATTATATATCTCCCCAAAAGAGGCGTGGTTTGTGAAACAGCTGTATTTACAAAGTGCAACCTGTAATTTTTCAAATAATAAGCAAAAAAACTCAAATTTTGCACCAAGAAATCTTTTTTCAAATTTTATTACATTCTGAGGTGGACAAGAAGCCAGAAAATGCCCGTTGTTAACGTCTGACACTGAAAGCATGACGTCACCTAATTTAGGTGCCAAAGAAGATAACATCATTTCGTGGAATTTTCGTTTAATTAAAATTTTACACGAAATAATGACTAGAATTGAATGATTTGTTTATTTTGCATTAGAGTAGAGTTAACTGTTTTGCATTTAAAGCTTTGCGGACGTCCATCGGTAGTTTTACTGTTGCAAATATCCATTACTCAATTTGCAACAGTAAAATTACTGATTCAAATACAATGCAGTTATCTCTTCATTAATCCACTTATTTCAATTGTCTTTACAAAGTAATACTGAGGTCATGAAAATAGATTTTTAAATTACATATAAAGTCTGACAGTACATTTAGTTTAGATCAATTAAAACTTGATCATGTTGATAGTATTTTCCTATATTTATTTTTTGTGATGCATTCAATTGTTTAGTTAACCAACCACTGACCAAGGAAAAATGATAATGGGACAGATTACAAAAAAAATAACTAAACACATCATACGGTTAAATTCTAGATGAAATATTGAACATTACATGATTATTCTCAATGAAATACACACTATAATAGGAATAATGAAATTCAAATTATTCCACTTGATTTTAGTATCCTGTAGCTAATCCGATATAATGTTCAAGAGTTAAACAAAACAAAACAGTAAAAAACAAAATTTTCAGATATCAAAAAGTCATTACATAAAATGAATTTCCACTGTAGAAAAAGTCAAAATTTTAATACCGGATTCAAATGATGGACTGTTACCTTCTTTCGTATATTTTTCATCTTCATAATCAGAATCAAGTCCAGCTTTATCTTCATCTTCAGCCAGACCTACAGCACTTAGTTGTTCTGATAGCTCCTCTTCATCATCATTGTCATGTACTGGTGTAACAACCTATAAGTAACAATAATAACATAAGCATGGCTTTTTTCTTTTTATATATATTTTTATTCAATAGCCTTGATTCAAATCACTGAGTTCAGAAATCATCTAAGTAAAGTTTTCTGTTGTATCAAGGAACTTATAGCAATGTAGTATTTAACAAATTCTTTTTTTTAATTAAATCAACATCTGTTTTACAAATCTTTCATAGAAAGAATTGGGTGAAAATCATTCCACTCCAGAATATCAATTCCTTTTGTTTTTTGTGTCAGTTGGTTGCTGTCTCAGATATGTATACCAAACATCTCCTTTGATTCATACTTCATTAATTAGTTGTGTATTCTGATTGGCTGGTGGGCTGTATGATATTGAAGTGGTTATTTTTATGTTATTTGATTTTCTACATGTATTATTTACATCAAATGATAAACAAGAGTACACATGCTGAAATGTCTCGCCTGCTTAATTACTTATCAAGATTGAATTTATGTTCAAAGTGTGTAATATAAAAGTTTTAATATAATTTTCAAATAAAATATTAACATTATCAATGATTCTTGTAAATAAGGTCAGATGAATTCTGCCAGATAGACATGTACATCTTAAAATCATACCAAACACCAAATATAGTTAACCTATTGATTATGGTATACCAGAAACAGACCTAGTTTAGAAAATTGACCAATGGCCCAGGGAAATGAGATCAAGGTCAGATGAACCATGCCAGACAACGTGTGCACCATGCAATCATTTCATACACTAAATTTAGTTGACCTATTGCTTACAGTAATGAGTATCTCAAAAACGAAAAATAACCATGAAAACTTTACATTGACTAATGAACCATGAAAATGATGAACTGTTGGCCTATTTATTGCTTATCGTATTTAATAAACAGACAAAACCATGAAAACTTAACATTGACCAATGAACCATGAAAATGATGAATCTTGCCAGAAGGACATTTACACATTGGAGTCATTCTATACATCAAATATAGTTGACCTATTGCTTATAGTATCTAAAAAAAGGACCAAATCAGAAAAAAATTAACATTGACCAATGAACCATGAAAATGAGGTCAAAGTCAGATGAAACCTGCCAGTCAGACATGTTCATGTTATAATCATTCCATACACCAAATATAGTTGACCTGTTACTTATAGTATCTGAGATATGGACTTGACCACATAAACTTAACCTTGATCACTGATCCATGAAATGAGGTCAAGGTCAGGTGAATCCTGTCTGAAGGACATGTAGACCTTTTAAGGAACCCATATATGGTACCGAATATAGTTATTCTATTAATCATAATAAGTGAGAAATTCATATTACAAACAAACAAAAAAACACTTTTTCAAGCAGTCGCTGAACCATGAAAATGAGGTCAAGGACAATGGACATATACTTTGTGACATAAGGTATCTGTATACAAGCATCCAGGGCTTCTACCTTCTGAAATATTAAGCTTGAAACAAATAGTTGGATAACTCGGCTCGAAACAGTAGTAATAGCTCGCTAAAGCTCGCATTACACCTGTTTCTCAGTCTTGTACAAATACAGCTGATATCTACAGACACTAAACAGTTATTGTCTATGAATATCCCTTTGGTATCTTTCCCCTCTCTTTTATATACTCTTACATTATATAAATTTGTCTAAGATAAACACATACCCTTTTTACAGCTGTTTGGTCATCAGAGGTTCTAGTATAAACTGAAAAATAAATTAATAATATACAATGTATTAAAGGGGCATTAGCTGTCAAATTCATGTTCACCGATTTGACTCAAATTCTCATATTTGATTTATAACATACTAAAACGTATATCCAAATTACAATAAGTCTGAAATAAACAATTAATAATGCACGGACTCAATAATATATATCAGCATTTCGTGTGTATTTTAGTCTAGACGCCATCTAATTAACCATCAAGATGACCTCAGAAGACTGCCGACGGTCACATAACCCGATATAAACATAAACATAAGTATAAATAGATAGCGACCTCGTGCAATTGGACTTTTCTAGGTCTGTTTGATTTCATGTTATATGTTAAAAAAATAAGTTAATCATCGTTTTTACCTGTATAAGAATGATTTTTTGTGGATCGAATCAGTCAAGGAATGGTTCATCCTTGTTTCACTTTCAATGTTGACATTCTTTTCCTTTTAATGGCTGAACATGACTAATACAAGCGTAACCAATCTCTAGCTTATGGGTTATATTGAAGGTCACATGAATATGGATTCAATGAGGTCGAATTATTCACTTGCAAGTGAATAATTCTTCAGCGATGTTGCTTAGCTTATTTTGACAAAATTGAACTAAACTGGCTGCTAAAAGAGAACTATTATTTCACTTTTTCACTTTCATAAATGATTGAACAAAAATAAATCATATTTTAATTTTTTTTATATCTTGTAGCTAATGATCCTTTAAAAAAAAAAACGTAATTTTTGAGAAAAAAAAGAACAGAGTTCCAATGTCCCAAGCGTTGCACAGATCAGGGTTCAAATTAACATTTGGTACTGGAAGGTCCAGGACCTTTGACACTCCAAACTGAAAGGTCCACAACCTAAATTCCAGGTCCTACTTTTACTTGAAATATTTCCTAACATAGTAAGATACAAGTAAAAAAATTAATGTGCTGTTGGTGTTAGGTCAACTTGTTTCATTGTCAAAGTCACTGTTGTATAAAATATTTAATAACAATTGTAATTGTCTTGTATATTATAAATTCAGATAATCTTTTTTTTTTTGTTATTGAGGAGGGTGTCACCATGGGTGGGAGTGTTGTCTCAACTATTGGTAATTTATTACTACTTATACCAGTTCAGATTCAAAGCTGTTTAAGCAGCTACGTATATACATGTGTATGTATGTTTCTGGTTTAAGTGTGTCATATCTAGTTGCACTATTATAATGCATTAGTTCCTCTGTGAAAATAAGATAAGAAACTTCCAGATTTGTACTGGTCCTTTAAAATTGAGAAGACATTACCTCTTGAATTGTAGTAATACGTTTACACTATACAAAAATCTACATGTAATATCAATATTTATTAATCATTGTTAATGATAAAGAAAATTACTGTCACATTTTTTTGGAGTTTGAGATGAAAATTTATGAACTAAAAGTAATTTTGAGTTTCTTTAAAAAAATATTTTCTACTTTTTCTTTGTTTTCAATATATCTTTTGGTTTTCAATTCTAGTGTTTATATTTTATCATCATAGATGTATTTTGTCAACTGCCTGGAATTATTATTTTTTCATTGTATTTGATAGGCAAACCCGGAATTACCCTTATCCGCTCCGGAATCTAATCCGTTTTTTGTTATTTTCTTCATTTCCGGTTTACGGCATCCAATGTTTTTCAATGTTGTTTTGTCAGTCAGATACGATTTTACTCGGATTTACACATTACTAGTTGGCAATTTTCGGTATAAAGCTAGCGGTTGAACAAAATGAACATCGTTGTCATGAATAATAATGATGAAAATAAATTTTGAGATTGTTTGGAAATTTTTGTTTAAAAAGGTCGGCAAAGTTTATTTTTATTTTCTTTCAAACCGAAGGTCCGTCGGGCGTAGCTTGTAACCAAAACAAGAGTCCGACTGCAAAAATGGAAGGTCGCGGACCTCGGACCACCGCTAATTTGAACCCCTGACAGATTTTATCTATCCAAGGGCAATAACTAAAAAAAACACTTTTTTGTGTTTTTAAAACAATTTATAAATATCTTAGAGAAATGAAGGCTTCAGAGCAAATGCAATGCGATTTCCGTTATAATTAATTTTTCCAAGGGGCATAACTAGTTAAAAATATTTGATCAGCACTTATTTTCGAATGTGTCAAAGACATTGCTGAAATAACATTTGTATAAACCTATGATATAAGTTTCATAAAATTCTGGCAAGAATTGTACACATGAGAGCACTAACAATGCAATTTTCCATAAAAATAATTGATCGGCACTGATTTTCAAACTTGTCCAAGACATTGCTAATATAAACCTATGATATCATTTTCATAAAAATCTGGCAAGAACTGTACACGTGAGAGCGCTACCAAGACCGGACGGACGGACGCCCGGTATTTCTATGTCCCGTGCAACGCGTTCGCGGGGGACAAAAAAATTCTTTATGATTGGTAGTCGGATGTGAACTTGACTGTGTCCTTCTTATTGGAGATTTGTTAAAATCTTTACTAATATGAATTGCAATTTATACCTAAACTTCAAAACGACCCTACAATAAACACAATGATGTTAGCAGGTCTGCCTTTACAAATTTTATGAAAAATTAATGAAAATATAAATGTTTTCATCATAGACATTATAGACATCTTCATATACTGTATTTACAAATGTTTAGCAAAGGTAAAAAGGTACTTGTGTTATATACTTGATTTGTATATGGTTGTTGGAAACGTAGTTCAGTACGTATCATACCGGAATCACAGGGGTGCTCCGGGATGATGTTTGTAAATAGTATAATCATCTATATCCTATGTATCATATTTCATTAGCATGCTTTCTCTCTCTCTCTTTCCCAACGCATGTTAAGGTAGTCACACACAAATATATTTAGAGCAGTAAAATTTAGATTTTAGAAACGATTTCGTCCTTTATTAGTCCCCCAAGGACGTTGAATGGTGGAGGACCTCAAATACTTCCCGCTGACGTTACGAACATTTTATATTTTGTTTGCATTCCGTCTTTATAAATGAATTAATTGACATTCTGTTTGTGTTAATTTGACCCAAATTGCTGAATCAGCGTAGTGTGTGTATCGTCTGCACGAAATCACCATGCAGATAAGGAAAGTATTTTTAGACTGCAGTGACAAACTGTATCATGATAATTGCACAAAATGCAAAATGAAAGCCGTTGTCGGAGCTACCACCGAAAGCCCAGGAACTTATAATTACTAGGCCACCTCCGCTAGTGTAGTACCGTAATTGTTTCAATAACGTTCGATAGTAAGACTATCACGCATTCAGTGCACATTGATGATATATAGTAATTATTCGGTGATAATTGTATCGCCAATTAAGTGTAGTTTTAACCGTTTACTTGTGTTTTTGTAAATACCTACGAACATGTTCAAATGATCGGTGATGATTGCATTGCCACATACAGGTGATTTGGTGTTCGGTGATGATTGCATCACCACACTTATCAGCTTATTGGACAATGATGATGATATAATCGGTGATGATTGCATCGCCACACGTGTATTAAGAAGATGTTGATAGAATTGGTGATGATTGCATCGCCAAACGTGCTGAATCCAGATGTTGTTTTAATCAGTGATGATTGCATCGCTATTATATTCCTCCAGTACCAGGGACCAGTTATCGTTGATAACAGTTGACAATATTGAGACTTGTTTAACGTGAAAAGATTTGATTTGTTTGTTATTGTATATTGAGATTTATTATTTTTGAATGTACTGTGTGTGACTGCCACCCTTCTCTTATCATTGTGTTATTATTACTAGTTTTTATTGGTCGTTTCATGAGTAGAGTTTGTGTCAAATGAGGTTGAATGACATGTTCTAGATATAAAACCTGTGTATGTTTCCTATAATATTTTCGTATTTTTATGTAAGTGAGAGTGCCAGTGTTAACCAAATCTGTGTGTACAAGTTGATATTATTTATGAATGTATTATCTGAAATATTAGGAGTTTCAGGTCTCTGCTAGACTTATCAAATAGACTGATTCCTCAATTGCATAACTGAAATTGTGATTCATTTGAATGTTTCATGCGCAAGACCAGAACTGTAATGAGAAAATATTACATTGTAAGAGATTTGTGTGGTAGTCGGCGTCAGAGATTTGATACCTTGAAGTTTAGTGAGAAACTTATATTTTTTTTTAATTATCATTTTGATTATGGTCGAATATAATGTTTGTTTTCTTATTTTAGTTTTATATTCTCTGACCTACGTTTACCAACAACCATCTCGAAATTTTATGAATTTCTTTTTCTTTCGGGGCGGGGATGTTATATACTTGATTTGTATATGGTTGTTGGAAACGTAGTTCAGTACGTATCATACCGGAATCACAGGGGTGCTCCGGGATGATGTTTGTAAATAGTATAATCATCTATATCCTATGTATCATATTTCATTAGCATGCTTTCTCTCTCTCTCTTTCCCAACGCATGTTAAGGTAGTCACACACAAATATATTTAGAGCAGTAAAATTTAGATTTTAGAAACGATTTCGTCCTTTATTAGTCCCCCAAGGACGTTGAACTTGCTTGTAAACTTTAGGAAATGTTTGACTGATACACCCTGTAGCCTATATAGAAAATTTGACGAAGTTCAGCAACTGATAATTTTGTGAAATAATTAAAGAAAATCTAAAATTCTTTCAACCTGCATTTACCTGTACATGTATGTAAAATAACTTTAAAAATATAAAGTTACTGTCTTGTAAATTGTAAGAGAAGTTCAACAGACAAATCCTACACACTACACAGGAAATTTCAAACCAGATAGACTATTAGTTCAATAACTAGTAATTTTGTAAAAATTGAACAAGTCAAAATCCTTTCCACAGGCATGTTATCATGGTTATGCATGGCTTTATAAATACTTATATATGCTGGCTTCACTAGTCATCAAGATTCTGATTTTAATTGATGCATAAAAAAATAAACTGTTGACACAGAGATATGTCTCGCCTATCTGTAGAAAATTAAAAAAAAGACAATCTGATGGACAGCAACATTGCAACAATTCGAAGTCCCTGGACCATAACCTAGGGGGCAGGGCCTCAAAATAGTTGTCAAACTGATATGTACTGACAGTTATGCAACTTTATAGAAAACATCATTAATCTATCACAAGTAGTTTCTATCAAACTATAAACTTAAGAAGATAACTTAACATTGAAAATTGCTTATTAACTGAAAGTCTCTGGACCTTGACCTGGGTGGCAGGGCTTCGAAATAGCCATCAAACTGATATGTACTGATAGTAATGACATTTTATACAAAATATCATTGATTTAACACAAGTAGCTCCTATCAAACTGACTTAAGCAGACAACTTAACAATTGTTGACGCATCCTCCGCCATTATTGCTGCTGTCACTGGAAAAGCAATACCTATGTCTCACTTTCCACGACTTTCGTCGAAGGCGAGACAAAAACTTTTAAACATCCAGTTAAATAACAAAATTACTTTAGAGTATAAAAGAGAACTGCTAGAAGAGATGAAGCATTTATGATTACATTCAGGTAAACATAAAATACAGAACAATTCAAGACATAAATGTTACAAACTATGCAATGAAAAATGAACTATGTGTCATGAGACTTTTAAATGTACTTCTGTAGTAGTCAATGGAAGTTGTATATTATATATCATGTTTAATAGACTTCTTACTTTCTGTGATAGGTACATCTTGATTTTGCTGTGAACCAACTGTAACACCAGTCCTCTCAAGTTCTTCTGAAAACCAAGAATAATAATATCAATAATTTTGTGACTTTCATAGATATTTCAGTTTTATACAGCAAACTTTTAGCCTCCTCTTAAGATGTGTAATATATTTCTTAACTGGTTTGTTATGTCAATTTCTGTAGTGACTATTCAAGGAATGTAGTCTGAGTATGTATGACTGTCAGGGATTTTTTTTTTACCACAAATTACCTAAAACTTTTACTAAATTCATTCATATATACAGAGATTTGGTAAATGGAAGTTTAGCTGTACCTCACATCAAAATCCTAATTTTTACTGTGATGTTGTTTATAGAGCAAGTAATTTTAGAAACAGTCCATATAAACTCATTGATCCTATAAATATGATGATGATGATGGGAGTTTTTAACGACCTTGACTGGCTATACAGCCCTCGCACGGTCGGCTCGTGCCCGGAGGCGATTGTTGAGCATTAAATATTTTCTGTTGCAGTTGGTCAGGAACAGGTGGAAGGCGCCATTTTGGTAGGCGGCCATCTTGGTTTACGTGGGTTGTTTTGGTTTGGTTTTTTACTATTTTGATGTTTCTTTGTAGTATGGACTCCACAACGGCTGCTTTCAGGGCCAGGTTGATCAGCTGGGCAGCCCGCTAACCTCGACGATGTGTTGCTGGTAGATGAATCATTGACTCAGTAGTAGATGACTGCAAATTGCAATAAAACTATGATACACATAGCCCTCGGACGTCTGGGCAGCATATGACACTCACCCATCCACAATGGGTTTCAGAGTGTCGCTGATGTGGTTTACTGTACGGGAGCCTCATAAACTAGTTTGTCGTTGAACCATCTGAGCAGCATAACATGTCGTAGTTAACGGATAATCAGGAGCTGATCCAGCACGTCCTTTCAGCTGTAAGGACTGAGACGTGACTGTTTTCCAATGCGATGTGATGAATTGAGATCGATTGATCCTATGAATAAACTTATTCTTAATGGTTATAAAAATTTAACACCCTAGTAAGATCTCTGGATATTGTTTTTATCGGTACTGACATTGATTTTGTTTTTGATAAATTTAACATAACTAAATACATGAAATATGTATTGCTAAAAAGTTATGAATATCTATCGCACCCCGGATAAATTGTGACGTTATGATTGGTTTAACGCCGTCACGTGGTGACCCCCTATGGATCCGTATGGGGTCAGTAGATTTCATGTGGGGTTCATGGCATCACATATACTATTAATGGTGACGTCATCAATTAATGTTTTTGTATTTCATTGCTTATTTTTATACTTAACTTAGCAGGAAAAGTCCCGTGTGCGATAAATTCGTTATACGGTTCACTACTGACCCCTATGGATTTTACTAACCCTCTATGGATCCGTAGGGGGTCAGAAGCAAACCATATAACTTATAGTATGGTCCTACATCCTGTTTAACTATTTACTTAATTTTTTGGCATTGCAAGCTAGGTCATGCTTTTCTCAGACTATTTATTTTGTAGATATTTGTTCGAATTTATTTTCTCTGCTTTTACAAATTTAAGTGACGAAATTGATCAGAAATACAGTTGTCATTTTGAAAATAGTTTTGTAAATGGTGAAAATGACGAATGATGGTTAAATTATTGCCTGTCCCAAGTCATGAGTCTATTATTCATTGATTGTTATTGTTTTCTGTCTGCCATATTTGTTTTCCATTAATTGTTTTGTCATAAATCATGTCTTGAATTGTTTCACATTTTGTCATGTTGGGCCTTTTTATAGCTGACTATAGGGTATGGGTCATTGTTGAAAGGCAAACAGTGACCTATACTTGCTTACATCCATGTCAATTCAACTCTGCTGGGTATAAGTCATTGTTAATCATATCATATCTCCTTATTTTTTATGGAATGGTACTAACTCCAATAAACTAGGAAATTTTGTAGATTATCATGCTGGTAATTTTTCCATTTTAAGATTCTAATTATAATACTGTAAATTCAGAAATTATTGCGTGCATTTATTATTGCGATTTTGGAAGAATGGACTAAAATGCGAGATTAATTATTGCGATTTCAGGAAAATCTACATACAGATATAAGTATCAGATATCATAATGCGAGTTCTTATTACTGCGATCTTCATCCACTCGCATTATTCGCATTAATAAAAACCTCGCAATAATTTCTGAATTTACAGTAGTCAAGATAATAGCCAAATACTGGGAAATTTGGTAGGAATTGTCACTTCAGGGGTAAAAACTCCAAAATGGGTTGTTTGATTTTTCTTCATCAGTACTGCCAAGTTTCAAACATTTAGCATTGTGGTTTCACAGAGGCGAAAAATTTTTGAAATATTAACAACAGGCCAACAAAAATAGGACGGGCACCAAGTGATGGCATTAGCTTACCTAGCCATAATGGTCAGGTTAGGCTAAAAAAAAAAAAAAAAGATTCAATCAATTGGAGTTAAATCTGCACAAATTTTAATAAGACTTCTTTACAATACCTGGTGTTGCTCCTGGATCCATCTTAACTTTTAAATCTTCTCTTCCTGATTCTTTTAAAGCTTCCATAAACAGACCTGGCCAATTATCCCTTCTTCTTTGCATCATGAAAAATAGTTCTTGAAATGCTTGAAATTTTCCATTAGAATTGCATTCTGATCTTATTGTCTCCATATCACTCAGTTCAAGGCATTTATTCTGGTATAAAAACCCACAGATATCTAATGGTTCTATCCTTTCAAGGAGGTCTCCCTTCATATAACAAATTAAAAATTCATAGTAGTCCTGACAAAACTTGTCTCCCCTGTCTGGATATTCTTTATTAATAAGATCAATGAATCTTTGATAACCTGAAACAAAATAATAATAAAAAAAAGATACGGTTACTTTATTATCATTCATGGGATACAAAAGAGTTGGTTCACTAACTCATAATTTTGGCCCTAAAAACCTGATGTTTTTTAACTGCGATGATGTTGTGAAAATTATATGAAGACATATATATTATGTTAAAATGTCAAATTGTTTCAGTTATAAAAGATTTTTGACCTTTTACGTCATTAGGGATGTATTTCTGACGTCATAAATGTATATGAATTTGTGAACACCTGATTTTTGGCATAAATTGATGAAATCTATGTCAGTTTTCTGAAAAATTAAGTGGCGCCACCCCTCACCCACAAATATTCTTGCTAAATATTTTAAAAATACCATAGTCTTTACTTTCAACCAAAATTTCAATGAGAGAGGGGTGGCGCCACATACGAAATCATGAAATAAGGTAAAAAAAAGATGATGAATTTCTAGAAAAATGAACTAAACTGAAATCTATTCCTATTAGACTGATATATTTATAATATATGAAGCAGACATACATTTTCTCTTATCATACTTTCAAAACAATACATTTAGCAATACATACACAGTAAATTTACTCGAACAATTGAAGTTTTAAAAATGCACCTCTACAGGACCGTTTATTGGGGTTACTGGCTCTACTCCTTTTCTATGATTTTTTATAAAGAAAATCTCACATAAACATATGTTTTTAGGATCTAACAACATACCAATTTTAATGGAAGTACCATAAACTTCTGATGCAGTGGCAATAATAAATATTAGTTATTTTAAAATAGATATTTCAAAACTAAAATAGGCATAATGTTGACAAACTTGAGAATCTTAATTTGTATGTCAACTTAGCATGATCTATGTATTACTGGTAAATTATAAAGTCAGGGATTTCCTTACCACAAATTACTTAAAACTTTTACTAAATTCTTCCATAGATACAAAGATTTGGTTTGGAAGATTGACTGTACCTGTAAAAACTTATTTCTAATAGGATAGCACATCTTAATTTTTACGTTCATTTCTGAGCCCGTAAATTTAGATACAATTCGGGTAAACTTATAGATCATTTAAATAAACTTATTCGAAAAGGTTACCAGTTCTATTATCTTTAATATTTTTTTTATTGGTATGAATATTGATTTTGTTATCAGTAAATTAAAACCATACTAAATATTATTATTATATAGATATAGGAAGATGTGGTATGAGTGCCAATGAGACAACTCTCCATCCAAGTTACAATTCATAAAAGTAAACCATTATAGGTCAAGGTACGGCCTTCAACACGGAGCATTGGCTCACACGAACAGCAAGCTATAAAGGGCCCCAAAAATTACTAGTGTAAAACCATTCAAACGGAAAACCAACAGTCTAATCTATATAAAAAGAAACGAGAAACACCTATGAACTACATAAACAGACGACAACTATTGTAATCAGATTCCTATATACACTTTCACAGTTCTACAATCTGTCAATACCTATACTATGGCATTGCTTAAGGTCATGTTTTTCTATGAGTGACTGTTAATGACGTCTTTACACTAAATCCATTGGATGTTGGATGTGTACTGATTGTTGTTTTTTTATAGTCTTAGATACATGATTTATTTATTAGTTATTATGGCTTTTAACTAGCTGTCAGTTAACTGCGAGTACTCTCAGATCTGTATTTTGTGCCTTTTTTGTTGTGAGGGATGTATAAATTCCCTGCCATGTCCGGTCTGTGTTTTTGTTAGTTGTTTTACTGCTTGTATCGATGTGATGAGTTAAGCCCTTTTCAACTTATTTTTATAGTTTGTTCTTATGTTGTACTGTCACACCACTGTCCCAGGTTAGGGAGAGTGTTTGGCACATTTAGCAAACATGTTTCACCTCGCCACATTCTTTATGTGCCTGTCCCAAGTCATGAACCTGTAGTTCAGTGCCAGTGGTTGTCATCATGGTCACTGGTTGATGAGTCATATTTGTTTTTTTCGTAAACTGTTTTGTTATAAATTAGGCCATTAGTGTCTCAATTGAATTGCTTCACATTCTTCATGTCGGTGCCTTTTATAGCTGACTATACAATATGGGTTTTTCTCATTGTTGAAGGTCATCATAACGGTTGCCCATAATTGCCAGCAATTAATTCAGGATGTGTTCTTATTAACCATAAGTTAAGTTAAAATCTATTAGCCCTATGTATTATGGTGGGTGACCAATAATTTTTTACACAGGGAATCTTATTGGAATTAACAAATTATATCCTCATATCAATATGCATATTTTGAAATCATAGCAAAAACAGATGTTTACATAAATTAACTATTTTTTTACAAAAACTAAGCTTTTACCATAATTTTAAAATCTATAAGGTAACACTTTGGAATGCATATTATACTTATACATGTATATTATTTTTAAACATAACTTGAGAATGAGTATTTTTCGAAAGCAAGATGTAGTCTAATATCTTCAACCTTACCTCCATCAGATAAAGCCACTACAAATTTCTCTGTCAAGTTTTCATTTACAGAGACTGCATTTATCAGTAATGCAACAGCTTCTGTTCGACTTCTTTTTTCATTTTCACGAATTTTTTCTTGGAGCTCCGCTGAAAATTAAAATAAAAGGTTAAACTACTATAACCCATGTGCTGATTATTGCATTTCCAGTGATTATGTTTTTATGCATTTTAACATTAATACAAGAAGTTTATCTCTTGTTTTGTTATTTTTACTTTGAAGTTGAACATACACTGTATTATTGTATTGATGCAAATGAGGCCAAAACAAAAATATATATTGTGTTTCCTGCCTGACCCTACCAACCTTAAATTTTCATGTCTACCCTAAAATATTTAAATATCATTTCTGATTGAGCAGTAGCTGTTCAAGTCCAGATCATTTCCTAATATAAAGTCCATGTAATGTATTTTGAAAAAAAAAAATCCAATACAGTCATACAGTGCCTCAGCTTCCTTTAAAAATGTGAACTTTGGACAAAGTTAAACTTAACATAAATTCTGTTATCCGAACATACGGGCATTTTAAAATCAGTGATGTCCCTTTCTTAGTAACGCCGATTTCCGTTGATAAGGCAGTGAAACATTGTTTGCCTATCGTGTAAGAGAATATGCCGGATTGCCAACTTTTAATAAAGTTTCATCGTGAATGAATCAGTGTATGTTTTTTTTTTAATATGTAGATATGACCAAGACCTGTCGTGATGTAGGTTGTAAAGATTGTAACTTATTATTAATCGTTAACACTAAAAATGCAGCTACAAATATCAGACAAATTAAATCTTTCACTTGTATGTATATATAAATATATATATATATATAATCTGCAGTAATAAAATTAAAACCATTCTTATTATTTCAATTTTTCTTTCTTTCTACTGTAGTAGATAAAATGACGGCTTACCTTGGGAGAATACAAAATCACAAAAGAAATAGAGTATCAGATCATGAGTATATTTGATCTAGATTTTGTGTATATTCCTGTTTGACAAATATATGCAGTGAAAACACAACTATGAGTGATCTTATGCCTTGTTTGATTTTCCTTAATCAAGGTCATGTGCAAATTAAGTTGGGTAATAAAAATGTCGACATCAAAGAAACATTGAGACAGGTGAATTAACCTGGTCATCTGGTCATGGTAGATTTCTGGTATCCAGCGGTTATTACAAGGTGCATGCGAAGTTAAGGATAACAGTGATAATTAAGACTACCAAAATTTGTTTTAAACGAAACAATTAACAACAAAATGTTGATGTTATGAGCTAGATTAAGAAAATAATTCAAAAACGCGAACTTAACCATTACTTAAGGTGTATGAATATTCATTGATTGAGGTGATAAAGATTTCAGGACATCGTTTCTTTTAAATGCACGATGGGCAAACTTGAAAGTAAAAAAAAAAGTTTTATGTAGTACATATTAATAAAAGATTTGAAAACATTAACTCTCTGAACAACTTATTTTAACATGTGTTTGAATAATTTTGTTACTGTCAAAAGAAAACATAAAACACTCAAACGGAGAAATAAAATAATTTTTAACACAGGTTGATGATTTTAGATTATAATATCATTCTACATGGCATACATCATATACTTATAGATTATCGTTGGTTATCTCAACGAGATTGAATTTCGCTTGAGCCGGTGCGGCGGCGAAAAGCAATCGAGTTGAGATGACCAATGATAATCTGTTTATCGCTATTTTACCTATGAAGACGTTGTTAATTTCCTTGACAACGGCACGTGTTCCCTAGTTTCTAGCGATAATTTTCATATCACTCGACTCCGCATGAGCTGAGACGGAAATTATCAGTCCACAAGATCAAAGGAAAAATTCGTAAAATAGCGATAAATCTTATTATTCATTCTACTAACATATCTACATAATGTACATGCATGTCGTGAGCAGCAGCAATCTACCTTCTTTTTTCTCCATTGATTAGCATAAAAAAACCAAAAAAAAAATGCAATGTGAATGTGAAGTAAAAAAAATCAACTTCACATCACCAGATCTAGCAGTACAAAGTTTGAAATTGGTGTTGAACCATGATGTAGTGAAGGAACAAAGAAAACAAATATATGGCAAAATTTCCCGTGTCACCAATGCCTGTAACAATGGTTTTATGTTATCACCTGCTACATGCAGCACAGCCACTAGAACACCCGTTTCCCCATGCAATGGGCATCTGAACGAGATATGAGCTTACCGTCTGAAGCAAGAAAATAAGCTTGGCTTACGAACAAAGGTTTTAGTTTACCTTATAGCGACGCCTGAGACTACTTTAACCATGATAACACTATAGTAGTCTCAGGTGACGCGTAAAACAATTACACCTCT